>OU898282.1:26025126-26702626 GCA_918026665.1 Diabrotica balteata
TTTATATTTATAATTTATATTTTATAATAGTGGAGAAACTGCTACATCAGTGTTAAACTTAGTACATGGATGTCAACCTAAATTTGGTTTACCAGATGAAACCAGATTCGACAATATTGGCCACATTACAAAAAGAGATGATAGTCCAAAAATGTAGGATGTGCAAAAGTACCTAATACTATTTATTTATGTAAAAGGTGTAGAATGCATCTACATTCCGAATGTTTCGAAAATTTAATTTACATTTAAGATGCAATATGTTCCTTTATTAAAAATTGTACTGTTTTCCTTGAAAAGGAGAAAAACAATCTTTTTGGTTGCAAATTAGTCTTAGTTTATGTGTTTTAAATCCAATCTAGTAAATTAATTGTCAAATTTCTCTTTGTATATTGAGCGCCCGTTAATCGGTCAATACTATATAAAGAATAAACTTGTCTCAAATTTACTTTATTTTGCTTAAATGTATTTTAAAGTTAATAATAAAGTCTATTTAATATATATATCCCCAAGAAATAGAACACACTACGCTTATGCATATGTATAATGTCATAATGTCGAAGAAATAAACTAAAATATCATATTTCTCTCATTACCATTCTTTCTAAGAACGTAAATATTTATATATATATATATATATATATATATATATATATATATATATATATATATATATATATATATATAGATCAGCAAAATATTGATTGAAGTTCAACGATGTTTAAATCTATTCAATGAACTCTTGTCTCACTATACACTCGAGAATCGCACCAATTTATATTGTTACGGGAGCAAATTTATCTTACTTTTTCACTTATTTACATGGGCGAAACATACACAATAAAAATGACCCCGGTAAGAATTTACTGCTGAAATTTTACATGGTTGCCGCTACCGTTTAGTTCAATTTATAGATTAGTCACCTTTAATTGAAAATATTCCGACTATAGTACAGTAACTTCTAGAATCCAGTATAGTCGATCGCTCAAACTCAATAAGAATTTACCGCCTATCAGCACCGAACATTCTGGAATCTTGCAACCCCAATTGGGAGCTACTAGAAGAGGAAATTCGAATAATTTTTAGAATTCGAATTAGAAGTCTTCAAAATCGAATTTCATTACTTACTTATTGAAAATGTATATACTTTATATTTATTGAAAAAGATTTTTATGTCAGACTCATCTGGGCCTTAGCTGACTTAGAGTTAGATTTAAAAGCTAACTTAAACAAAAATTTAAATAACTGTGAAGAGATAGATTGAACAAAAAGATTAAATAATTTAAGAGTGTCACCTATAAATATAGATAATTTTGAAAATATGGAAGTTCCACAATTTGGCGTAAAAAATGTATACATTCTTTCAAATTTTGACGGAAATCATGACTTTATTAAAGTTAATCCATTATTGTGATAGACTTAATGCAGCTAACATACAAAATAATTTTTTGCTTCATGGTATTATAAGTAAATTAACAAGTAGAGCAAAAGAAGTTATATCTGTATATCTGAAACTTGGGATGAAATAAAAAATGCATTAATTCAAAATTTTGTAAATCAGAGAGATGAAAATTCGCATAAAAGGGACCTAGTAAATCTGAGACAAGGCTTAACGGAATCTATCATGTATTTTTACAAATACATAATGGGACTTTTAAGCTGTATTAACAACTACACAGAACTACATACTTTAAATGCTAGCATAAAAGAAGCAAACAAGAATATTTCCGTTAACGAGCTCTCACAACATTCCTAGCGGGTAGACGAGAACCAAAGTGTTTCATTATTAGAGCAATAGAACCAGGAAGTTTAGCAACAACAATACAATATGTGCAAGAAGAAAACTTTACGATATCTTAAAAAAATCAGATAACAGATCCCACAACATCCGGAAGAAACAAAAATTACCAAGAATATTCATAATTGGCGCAGTCAGTAGTACAATAAGCAAATTATTATCAAAACCGTCAAATACAGTACACGACCTCCAGTAATTGCCCAAACGTTTTATAATTAAAAGCGTTATCATAATCAGCTATCGAAAGACCATTTACAAGCCGATACTATAATATTTTTCAAGGAGCACTTCAACCCGAAAAATAAGCATGCAATTTTATTTGAAGTGGAAGACGAAATTTGCGAAATTATCACAAAAACGTTTAAAAACAACGCATACGAACTAAAAAGGAACTATCATGAAGGGTCAAATAACTATTGAGGAATAGCTGAAATAGAAAGCCAAATAAGAAAATGATATTACTGGCCTAATACGAAGAAAAACGTAGAAGATATCATAAACCATAAAACCATATCTCCTCATAACAGAAAAATCCTTTCAATATTTGGATGAATTAACAGAAAATATCTTTGCAGAGAAGGAACCATACTAGAAGCAACGAAAACCGAAGACTGTATCAAGCAGATCTTACAGTTGAGTACCAAAGAAGCTTCTTGCCAATACCTTCCTGTCAAAGCCCGATACATTGGAATATTCCAGAAATCAACCAAAATTAAAACTCGATGTTCTACAACAAAAATTTTGGGCCCAAAAGGAACTTATGCTTCCCAACATTAAGACCATAGATATTCAAACGGCAATGAAATGCAAACCATTGAGGATAGACCATATCCCCTTAGACAAACTATTTAAGGAAGAAGAACACCTAGAGACAATTAACCCAAAATCATGAAACCATAGCCATATCCATTTTTAGATAACTCCTGTCTTCTTCTTTGCGTGTCATATCAGAATTATCCGACGTTGGCGATCAACATTGAGAAAGCTTCTCGATCTTCTGCAACATGGAATAATTGTCCTGCATTTGATATCTGAGTCCATTCACGAAGGTTTCTTAACCAAGAAACTTGTTTTCTTCCTACACCTCTACGGCCCTCTATTTTGCCTTTAAGGATCAGTTGTAATATTTTATATCAACTTCCCCTTACTATAGTGCTCCTTACTACCTCCTCATTAGTTTTCCTTGTCGTCCAATGTATCTTCAGCATTCCTCTATAAACCCACATTTCCAATGCTTCAATTTTTTTCATGATCGATACTTTTAGCGTCCTCACTTCTGCACCCAAAAGTACGGACCAAACATAGCACTTAATCATTCTTTGTCTTAGTGCTAAACTAAGATGGTTATTGTAAAGAAATGACTTCATTTTCATAAAAGTAGTTTTAGTCATTGCTATTCTATTGTATGTCTGGATCTAGTTGGTCCGTTATCACAGTTCCCAAATATGTCATTTTGTGAACTTTCTCAACTTGGACTCCGTTTAATTGAAGCTTTGCATCGGGATGTGGGTCACGACTAAATACTAAAAATTTGGTTTTGTTTGAGTTTATTTTAATGTCTATTTCCTCTCCTACCTCGTGAATACGATCAAGCAGAATTTGAAGACCTTCAATATTATGTGATAGAACTAATGTATCGTCTGCATATCTAATCAGATTGAGCAGTTCCCCGTTGATTTTTATTCCATATGGTTGTCTCTCAAGTGCCTTTTTAAATAACTGGTCCGAGTAAACATTGAACAATGTTGGCGACAAAATGCAACCTTGTCTGACTCCTTGTTGTATAGAGATTTCATCGGTGTAGTTATCTCCAATTTTTACGATAGCAGTTTAATTCCAGTACAAATTTTTATTGACACTAATATCCTTGTCATCTATTCCGATATTTTCGGGTATTTGCATTAATTTTACATGCCGTACTTTATCGAATAACTCCTGTATATATCTTTATTACAATTATCTGCCTTTATATATGTTACAGGTATAAAGCAAGGAACAGGGAATCAAATTCTAGTAACGAACCTACAGAAGAAGCCAATGCAAAAATTTTGTTCCCTCACAAAACTTCTTCAGAGGATGGAGTAGTTATAGTACAATGACCACTAGAATCCAGTATATTCGATCACGCAAATTCAGTAAGAAGTTACCGCCTATCAGCACCGAACATTCTAGAATGTTGTAACACCAATTGCGACTTACTAGAACAGCAAATTCAGCAAAGTGTATTTATTATAAATAAAACATCGCAAAAGCACCTTTTTTCAGTCTGAATATTATATTTTATACTGTAACTAAAATGTTTGTTGGGAAAATATTAAAATATTTATCAAAAAAAAACTGCCAAAGAAAAAGGTAGTAGTTAAATCCTATTATTTATAACTTCGTCGCAAATGCCGATCAACTTTGACCGGTTGTATCTCAGGAACCACTGCTTGTAATTTAACTTTTTTCTTTTAGAAGAAACGTTTTACCGAGTCATTTCCAATGCTATTTTATAGATTTAATTTTAACTAATAGTTAGCGACATCATTTGTTTATAAGCCTAAAATTGTTTATAATTTTAAAACATTCTCGAGACCGCCCAAAATCAGATTTCAATTCTATAAAGTAGCTTAGATAGGTGGAGTGCTTTTCTTATATGTAGCTTATATATCATCTAGTTTTTGTTCTGCAATATTTAAAAAAATTCAATTAAAAAAAAATTGATAGGAAGAACAAATCAATTATTATTACTGAAGTAACTAGGTACTATGTGAAGTAAATCACATAACTTTTCCTGCAACAATCAGAATCCCATCTCTCACATACATCTCAAAACAGATCAGTCCTGGTCTAAATGCATATAACTTTTAGATAAAAATAGCGTAACGTTCACTGTTTAGAAAAAAATTAAATGGATCAGGGGTGAAGGTTAGGTTAGATGAAACGGTTTTTTATCCAAAATTCAACGGTGTGCCACAAATAGGGTATAAATAAGTAAGCTATATTTTCAATGTAATGTTTATTTTTAACAATAATCAATAACATTCAAAATGTGTAATAATTTTATGGGAGGTGTTCGAATGATTTCCTTCTGCTTCAACACAAGCGTCAAAACATCTAAACAGTTCACGTGTACATGCCGCATGTATCATCTCTGATGTAATCAGGGTACATCGTCTAATTTTAATTTTTAAATCGTATTTCTTCGTTATACTACTACTACTACTTGTCGGTTTATACCGTTCTCCGCCATTTTCCGACTTCCAATCGCCACTTAGACGGGTTGTTCCATAGGACTTCTTCTATGACTCTCTCTCTCTCTCTCAGTTCTTTATTTATTCCTTCGCTTTAACTTTTTCTCAGTCTACCTCGTTTTCTCTTTCCTTCTGGTTGCCATTTTAATATTTCTTTTGGCATTCATCCATTCTTTGTATGTGTCCGAACCAGATAAGTTGTTTTGTTGTTAGGTCATCTGTGATTGTTGGTTTGATTCCCATTATTTCTCTAATCCGTTCGTTGGTAATCCTTTCTCTGCTAGATCTTCCTGCAGCTCTTCTCCAAAAATCCATTTCCGTCGCTTTCAGCGTTGATAGTGTTCTTTCTTTCAGTGGCCATACGTCAGAGCTATATAAAGTGATACTTTTTACTATAGTCTCATATATCCTCTTTTTATTTTCTTTGCTGATGGATTGGTCCAATAAAATGCTGTTTAACATTGTGATGGCTTTTCTCCCTGGCGTATTTCTCTCTCTTATGGCTTTGTCTAATGTTCCATCTCGTGAAATAGTGATACCTAGATATTTGTAAAAAAGATAATAAAACGGACAAGAATGGAGGAGAATAATAAATGAACAATATGTATATGTATTGTTGAGATATGTATTGATTTATTTGCATTTCAGCCCTAGGTCTATACCGTCTGTTGAGCATTTGAAATAATTATCATTAACTTTGCTACTTCATTATTTGTTTTTTTTTTGTAATAAAAATTTATTACAAAATTATCCCTTGGTCGTGATATTTTGTGAAGAATGCACGTACCTCTCCCTTATCGGGAACAAGGAATCTTACATAATTCTCTTCTTAGAAATAATTGTTTGTATAAATCGTTTATTAACGCACTTACTACACACACTTACATAGTCAAACTTCAGCAAAACAATACGATCGATAACTTAAGTCAATTAAAAGATATAAATTGAAATTTGCTTTCTACGTCGAGGAATACAGTTAGATTTGCAGAGTTAGTCAGATCTGGAATCTAATTCAATAATTTTGTATATATTGGAATGTAGGTGGAATGAAAAAAACACATAAAAAGAAAGGATAACACCAGCTTTCAGAACAAATAACAACTTGGCAAATATATTAAAAACAACAAGGACCAAAATAAAAAGCACTTACACAGTGGTGTATACAAAATTAAATGTGGCGACTGCCCAAAAACTTACAACGGTCAAGCTGGTACAAATTGTAATAAATGAATAGCAGAACATAAAAGGGCTTTCAATAGATTTTACATACGCACTTCACCTTCAAGATCATAATCATTCTTTTAATGACGAATTTCAAATACTTCACATTCAAAATAAAGGCCTTAACAGGTTGACTGCCACAGCGGTCATTATGCCCGCTCATAGTACTAGTAACTCACGCCATGGCGGTCATATTGTCCGCCGTGCATTGTTTAACAAAAGTGTCTGTAAAGGGTATATGACCGCCGATTTCGTTAAAAATGCATAGGCAACATGACCGCCTGGCCTGTATGGATATGTGAGTAAATATATTTCCTTACATATGCGCTATGTATTATATGTGTATACCACAAAAAAAATTGTACATTATAAGTAAAAAATCAATGATTTTAGATAGAAATAAGTAAGTTTTTATTGAAATAATTAAAAAATAACATGGTTTTAAAAGTCACTACATTTTTAAATGTTTGAAATTAAAACAAGGCAGACAAAATGAGGATACCCCTGGCAGTCTGTGCAATATGTAGTAACTTTTTTTACTTTGTTTTTAGATATTTCTCCTGTAGTTTTTTTCTTGTAGCAACCTCTGCAGTATTTCGTTACAAAAGTAGCAATTCCATCTTTTTTTTAGCAATGTATGATTTCGTAAAGTCTTTAGTTGCTGGTGGCAGTGGTTCATTTTCAGCTTGTTCGACTTGATCATAAACGGGCCCACCTTTGACTAAGTCAGATACAATTTCTTCTCTGAATTTAGTAATCGTCATGTTTGAATTAGAAAGTGTCTTAAATACTATATAAGCGTTTACAATAGTTGTACCTAGCAGAAGTTCGATCGCGATTTTACGATACCATTTTAATGATCGACGCAAAGCGGAATTATAGCTGGACATCTGGTCTGACAAATCGATTGATGATTTCCCAGCGTTGTAATCAATTATAGCATTCGGTTTTCTTATGGGTTCTGAATGGCGTTCAATAAGATGGCAACTATCATTGTGTTAAGTAGACAAAATAAGAACATCGCGTTTATCATGCCACTTTATCACACATACACCTCTTGAATTTTCTTTGCAAAATGTTTCGCCCTTCTTCAATGTCTTATCCAAAACCTCCTTTGGGTTACCTCTACGATTTGATCTCAAAGTTCCAATCAAATATGTACGTTTGTCTAGTAGACGATTAGCCAGTTCAAGGCTGGTGTAATAATTATCAGTAATGGCAGTTCGACCTGCATTCAGGAGGTTTCTTGACAAATTCATCACGACTTTGGTAGGAACTGAAGCTCCTCTGTCTCTTTCTTTGCCAGCATAAATTTGAAAATTCCAAGTATAGCCTTTACCACAGCATAACTTAAATACTTTAACACCATATTTATGAGTTCTTTGAGGCATGTATTGCTCTAATCTTCCTTGAAAGGGAACAATACTTTCATCGATACAAAATACTTCTCCTGGAGTATATGTGTCTTGATATTTTCTTAAGAGTAGGTCGACAAGTGGTTGAATTTTGTGCAGTCTATCTCCCTCTTCGCGTTCTTCATTATTTGAAAAGTGCCAGATTCTGAGCAACACCTCAAAGCGATTTCGACTCATAGCAGTTGAAGCAATATCATTACGAAATAATTGTTTTCCACTCCAGTAATCTGATAGTGAAGGCATTTGAACTAATCCCATGTAACCCAGAAGACCGATGAACTGATACATCTCCTTTTTATTCGTTGGTTGCCAGGCGTGTAACCTCGAATTCAGTGAAACATCATTTCCTAACACTTGCTCTGTTGCATAAAAATTGGTTTGATTGACTATCATATCCACTATTTCATTATCAAGAAATGCGTAAAAACAGGTTGACGGTGAAACTTGTTCTAAAGAAATAGCTGCTGCATAAATTGGGTTGAGCCCCCATGTCTCAGTAAAATCGAATTGTTGGTGATTACTAACAGGATTTGTCCATTCAGTTGAAACTGGGCTACTAATTGGTTGATCAATCACAAAATCGCCTCTATCAACCATTGGATCATTTCCAATCTCATTATTTTCTGGTAGTAACTCATCGTCGGACATATTGGTGACATCTCTAAGCGGCTCGGTTGTCAGTGGATTGATATTTACCCCATTACCAATACCTGATGGACCTGCTTGGATGGAGCTTCACAAGTATCAGTGGTTTTGTTTATATCAAACCGCATTTTCTTTTTATTTGGACTAATATTTTCATCATCGTCTGAATTAGATGATATGTCCATTTCTTCCGAACTGAAGGGTACATATAAATCTGTAGAATTAAATGAACCAAAGTCGTCATCTGTTTCTGACTCTTCTGAAATAAAACAATCTAACCTATATTTACAGGAAAACAATAAAATAATGCAGGTATTACCATCTGTTTGAGGCACTTCTCCAGCTAATTTCAATAGACGTAAAGTACGCTGATTTGTAAACATAATGTAGTTTCGCAATACAAGTACACACACAATAAAAAACAACGAGCCACACCCTTGCAATAAGAGTCTACACTAACTAACTAGCTAAAACGCGCGAACTATTACCTTAGCATAAGGATAGAGGTGACCGCTACAGCTGACCGCTCTGGCGTAGACAGGTTATTTTGTCCGCCTACGCCAGAGCGTTATCTTTGTTAAAATCTATGGAAATTAACAAATTAAAAACACGAATATAATTCTGAATGACCAACTTGAGACAAAAGAAAGTTTTCAGTGTTTTATTGTTACAAAAAACGTAGTCTTTTACTATCTGTTACAACATTAAAAATATGTTTCTACCATCCCGCTAATCCGAATGTACTAACAAACTAGTTTCCAACATCACAATTTATGAGTGGGTGGAAATTGGTGTAAAATTATTTTGCATAATTATAATGCAAATTCAGCTGGATTGTTGGTGGGTTAGGTATCGGTCTACGATTTGTCGAACAATAAATACATTTACATATATGAACAGTAACTAAAAAGAGCAGAGGAAAAGTTTTAAGTATTTTTACATATAGAGTAATTGATAACACAATCTTTGTTGGAACCATCAGCTAAGGATAATTTGTAAGAGTAATCAGTCGGTCATACCTACTGATATCATGTAACCAGGAAATAAGCCCCTTCTTCTTAACGTGCCCTATCAAGTCCCCTTGACGTTGGCGATTAACATGGCGAAACTGTCTCTGTCTCGAGCTATTCTAAATAGTTGCTCAGCTTTCTTTATTCCTGTCCACTCCCTGATATTATTCAACCAAGAGGCCTGCTTTCTACCAATTCCTCTGCGTCCTTCGATTTTACCCATCATAATAAGTTGAAGAATATTATATTGGTCTCCCCTTACTACGTGTCCAAAATAGCCCATCGTTCTACATTTGATGTTATCAAGCAGCTCGCGAGCAGCATTTGCTCTCTCAAGGACTGCCACATTTGTCAGCATAGCCGTCCATGGAATTTTTAGTATACGTCTGTGCAACCACATTTCAAAGGCCTCCAGACGATTAATGGTAGATATTTTTAATGTCCATGCTTCGACACCGTATAAGAGGACTGACCAAATGTAGCATTTAACCATAATGGGGCAATAAGCCCCTAGGTAATTAAATCACTGTGTAGTTTTTTTCGTCTATTTCCTGAAGACAATTATATCCCAAATATTGAAGATAGCAGACGAGATTATATATCTTCCACTCATACAGATTTGAATATCAATTTAAAAGATTTTATAAAGGAGAGGTTAAGTGAACCAAAAAATAAAAAAAATTACCTTGAAAAGAGAATGATTCCCTATAACATAAACAGCTTTTTTGCCTCGCGTAAGAGCGACATTCAAACGATTTTCATTAGCTAAAAAGCAATTTTGGCTAAACCTTACGCAGGAAATAATGATTACGTCATCCTCTGTGCCTTGGAATGAATCTACCGTATTTACATTGACGCTTACATTTTCATTCATCCTAAAAAAATACTGAAATAAGAATAAAAAACTTTTTTATTAAATTTAAAGTATACAAACAAAGCCATAGAAAATTATTTGAAATTCTTCTATTTTATTTAAACCATAATCGGCTATTGTTCCGGTTTGCTGAAATCAGATATTTTAATCCAGTAGATTCAAATGTATTGCGTTGGGTCAACCCAGGAACAACTTTTTCACCTATAATGTGGGACTAATATGATCTCCTACAATACTTGCTCAAACGTTTACCTATTGAGAATACTGAGTATGTGGCTAACGCATTCAGTGAGAGTTCTCCACCGACCAATATCTACAGTTTTATCGGTTTATAGTTGGTAAAATATGAATGTTGATTTATCAGAAAAAAGAATTGAACAGCTATTACATTTCTGATTAGTGTAATCATTAATCTTTCGCGAAAATCTATTCTTTGATCTGGACTTTCTTTTGTTATCTCCTGCACAAAAGTCAATTTATACGGACGAAGTTTTTCTTCATGAAGACATCTTACGTTAGTTGTATTACGTTAGTTGCTGTTTATTATTAAACCCATTTTTGTAGCTGATTATTTTAATGCTACATACGCCTCTCGTACAGCGTTTTCCGTTCTCCCAATAATATTGATATCAGCATAAGCCAGGATTTGAACTGATTTATTATTTATTGAACCAGTGATTGTGATTTGTGACATACGTATTACTTTTTCCAGAGCCAAATTGAACAATATACAGGAGAGAGGGTCTCACTGGCATAACCCATTATTTGCTTTATAAGGTTCGGACAGTTCATCCTGAATTCATACTCCACATTCAACTTTTTCAAGAGATAGTTTAGTTAAATTTACCAACTGATTTGGTATTCCTAGCTCTTTCATTGCTTTAAACATTTCTCTTCTATTCACAGAGTCGTAGGCTCCACTGTAGTCTATAAGTGTATGATAAGTATCAATTCCATATTCCAGTGTTTTTTCCAAAATTTGTTTCAGGGTTGCAATCTGATGAATGGTCGATTTACCACCTCTGAAATCAACCTGGTATTTTCCTACTATCCGTTCTGCATATAATGCCATACGATGACATAGTACTGTGGAAAATATTTTTTACGCTGCATTTAGAAGCATAATTCCTCTGTGGTTAGAACACTCAAAGATGTCTGCTTCTTTGTGTATGGTGCAAAGTATTCCAATCATTGGGGAGGGATTTTTGTGTCCATATTTTTTTTATAAGCTGCTGTAATGCCATTATAGTATCATAGTCACCTTCATTATATAGTTCAGCTTGGAGATTATCTATTCCGAGTGATTTGTTTCTGGCTAGATGTTTAACTGCAACTTTAACTTCCCTCGTTGGTCTTCCCTCTCGTCTTTTCCCCTTATCTCATCTCTTTCGTCTTCCAGGTTATCTTCTTCTTCCTCTATATTAAGTGCCTGATTAAAGTATTCCACTCATCTATTCAATACATATTTCCTTGTTGTTAATAAGTCGCCATTCTGACTTGTCTTGTAGTTGCCTTGAATTATTTTCTGTTAATGTTAAGTTTCTTATAGAATGCTCTGAATTCTTTCTCTCTGTTGAGGTTTTCTATACAATATGATGCAAATGTATGGAATAAATTCATTATTTCAGAAACAGACGACTTTAAAAAAAATCTTAAAAACAAATTAATTTTAATTTTTGAATGACCTTCAACTGATATATATGTATGTGTTGGACATTACGTCATCAGTGTCGGCGTAATTGACGATTTTTTTAAACACAAACCGTCGCGCGACTGCTCATTTGAAAGGTCTCCTTATTGTCTTTGCAACGATATAATCACTTGAATATTTATTTCTACAGGGTTCACCAAAATTATGAAGTTTGTTAAGTAACATGGAATTACAATAACTATTCATTCACTGAACTAAAATATACTAAGGAACGCCATTGCGAATAAAACAAAATAGTGTTTTTTGCTGGTTTTGAAAAAAAAATACATTGTTAACAAACAATGCTACATTATAATCTGAAATTAATTATTGTAGTAAGCATTTCAAGTTAATTTTCAAAAATATTTAAATACATATTGTCATTGACTCGTCTTTATTTGTCAATGATCTGTGAATCTGTCAAATAATAGACGTAACATTTTTACTCTTTAGTTTTTAGCCGACATTAATAACAGCATTTACAAAAATGAAACTAACAGAAACAGAACGAATCGATATTTTAATTATGATTGGTTATGGAGATAGAGTGAGGGCTTATAAGCAGAAGTTTGTAATTTATTTAATGCTAAATACCCCGATCGCGAACCAATTACTCAATCAACAGTAAGTAAAATAAAAAAAAATGTAGAGAATTGGCCATGTTAAAGATCTTCCCAGAAGTGGTAGAAGATCAATATCCGAAGCCAAGAAACTGGACATTGCACTGGCGTTTCAAGAAAATCCCCATAGCAGTTCTAGGCAGGTCGCACTAGATAATAATGTCCACCAATCAACTGTTGTAAGATTGCTAAAAAAGGAGAAGTGGCATCCATATAAAGCACATTCGGTCCAGGAGCTATTAGAAGATGACTTTGATAGAAGAATTGAATTCTGCGAAGCGTTATGCAAATATGTAACAGATATCAGGGTTTCATACAAAATGGTTTTTTTCAAAAAACAAATGGTGGTTTTTTCTGATGGTCTTTTATGCTGGACGGTCAGCTAAATCGCAAGACATATCGATACTGGGCAAGTGAAAATCAACATTGGATGACAGAGTATAGGACACAATATCCTGAAAAGATGAATGTTTGGGCCGGCATTATAAGCAATCAAATTGTAGGGTCATATTTTTTTGAGGAAAACTTAACTGCTTCTCGTTATATCTAGAATTTCTTCAGGATTATTTGTTGCCACAGCTGAACCAGCTATTCGAAAATAGAAATGATTTGTGGTACCAACATGATGGGGTTCCCCCACACTACGGCGTTGAGGTACGAAATTACCTTAATAGCGTTTTCCCATGTAGGTGGATAGGTAGTAGAGGGCCCATCGAATGAGTACCAAGGTCTCCAGATTTGACTCCGTTAGACTTTTTTTGTGGGGATATTTAAAGAGCAGACTTAATCAATCGACCGAATAATGTAGAAGAGTTGAAGGAGCGCATCAGAACGGAAATTACACAAATAACTCCTAAAGTCATCGGAAAGGTTAGGAAATAATTTATTGCCCATATTTCACGTTGTATTGTTGCTAAAGGTCGTCAATTTGAACATTTGTTGTATTAATTGTATTTAAGTAAACATTTATTGTAAGGTAATTGTATTAATAAACCAACAGTTTTGGTTAACCCTGTAGAACTAAATATTCAAATAAGTATATCGTTGCAAAGGCGATAATTAGACCTTACAAATGAGCTGTCCCTTGACCTCGGTTTGTATTTAAAAAAATCGTCGATTACGTCATTACGTCGACACTGATGACGTAATGTCCAACACATATATAGCAATTGATGGCCATTCAAAAATTTAAATTGACGTGTTTTAAGATTTTTTTTAAAGTCGTCTGTTTTCTGAAATAATGAATTTATTCCATATATTTGCATCATACTGTATATTAAGTTCCTCATTTAGGTGGTTTGGTTTTTTTTTTTTCGTTTGTGAATCCTCTTTTCTTGTCTTCTCTTTGTATGGTAATTCTCTACAGTTGTTCTAGTTCGTCGGATAAGCAACTTCCTGTGGGCTTCATTTTTTTTAAATGAAATGAGGTTGAATGCTCGAATAAATGAACTTTGAAAATAAGGCTATTATCGAGCACAAAATAATTAAATCAAGCCCAAGTACTTTCGCTTTAATAGCATCTTCAGGGGCATTTCGTCAAAATAAGATCTATCCAGCAAGCGTAGGAAGTTGAAACATTAAAACTAACATAAATTATACAAAACACTACACTAAAACGAGGACAAACAGTTTAAAATTGCTTCTACGCTACATTCTCTGTCAGTTTCTGGAGGGATAATCCCTTAAGATAAAAATAAACTTACTTCATTTCCCTTATACATTTTGTAATTAAACACACTTGCGCTCGATAAGGAGTAATAATTCCAATACTGTATTTACAGGTCGGTAATACATGCGTATTCAATGCTTTTAGTATACAAGAAACAACATCTAGTTCATTGGGGTTTTCATATTCTGAGCTAAAAAATAAATATATTGTATTATTACTAGTTAAACTCGAAACATATAGGTAAGCAAGCTAGGTGAATATATAAATAAGTTAAAAAAATACGAAATTTTTAAACGACCATTTTTAATTATTATAATAATTAAAAGAACACTTTCAGTTTCCGCGTCTTCTTCAGTTTTATTCAAATTACGAGCTTCCAGTACTTAATGGCATCCATATATTTCGTTGGCTTGCTTCGCGTTGGTTGAATTGCTTGATTTGTTCAGTCCTTATGTCGTTAGGGCCAGAGCCTTTGATATCTTTCACGGACAGGAGTATTTCACGTAATTCGTCGAGATGAAGGGATCTTGTAGGATGTGGTTTTCGTTGCTTTCATTTTTTTTGGATTTTAGTTTTCTGTGGCCCTGTGCTGGTTTTTCCTTTTAATAGCAGTTATCTGGTTAGCAGTCACATTGCCTGTTTGAGTTGTTGCACTTGGCTTATCTTGATTTAAGTTATTGTAAGTTTCCAAGTTGTTCTACTATTCTCTTGCATGTCCAGGCTCTCTATCAGGTTGGTCACTTTTCTCATTTATTTGCAGCTAGCATATGTAATAAAATCTCGCCTGCTTCGATGGTGTCTTCAGAAAAAGGATCAGTCTCATACAATTCTTTACATTTCTCCATGGCTTCTTCGTTAGTAAGACCAGAGATATACTGAGTGCGAAAGCGCCTGGGAGTATTGAGAAAAGCCTTTAAATTGTTACGAACATGCATTCAGCGTGGTCCGCCTTACGGTTGCATCTCGAAGCATCTCAAGCATCAAGAACCATCGATCGATAGATCCCTCGACCGCAAGAGAACAATCAGTCACGTATTTGACTGAACTAGAATTAGAGGTGGGAACTTTCTAGAACATAGTAACTTTGGTATATATATGTAACGAAATTAGGAGTTAAATTTTAGTCGATAAGATAGTAGCGAACTGTAAAGTTATAAATAAATATATTTATATAAATTCGAACCGCTCGTTTTATTTAAAACGGTACAATATGATTCTACACTTAGTTGTAACGAGTCAATATGATTTTCGAGGTCATTTGTAAAGCTGGACCACTTAGCCCTTTTAAAATTGAAGTGTGTCTAAAAAGGCACCTTGAAACGATATACAGTGTGATTCGTAAGTAATGAAGAATTAAAAAAAAAATAATTATCAAAATTCATAATTAACCTAAATGTGATGTGATCCTCCTTAGTGGTCCTTATTTACCCCTAATGTATGCCTATTTACCAAGGAATGATTCTGATTATTAAACCTACCTGTTATTATATGAATTTGAAGAGTTCATAAGGTTTAAACACTAAATATGGCTTAAGTCGTGGCTCTATTGGATTAGTGCATATTGGAGAAGATTTCAGTGCTCCGTCATAAAATTTTCTATTTGGATAATCACATATGGCTGGATTCATTCGATATTGTTCACATAGCATTTTCATTGGGCTCTTGTCTCGATTGTTTACAAATTTTTCATATATCCTTGTAAACAAAGATTTGCCAAATCCGACATCTTGGGCTTCCTACAATTAGAATTTTTTGACATAAAAAAAGCGTCTTACATTATACAAAAAAAATTATACTTGGAAGTCCAACAAATGAACATAGTGTGGATTCGTCTTTTTATGTAATACGAACCTTCTCTATAATGTATAACATAGTTTATAGACCAACAACTTGTATAAATTATTATATATATATATATATATATATATATATATATATATATATATATACTGTCGATATAAACAAAGTTTATTAGGGCTGCAGTCAGAAGTTTAGCCGGGATGTTATAGAAACACTCTTTTGACTTTTGGTCTAGCTTTCGGAATTGTTTTATTCCTTTTTCAAGATACTGTAATTAGGAGAATGTGTAAATATTTACAATATATCACAAATTGTCAGTGCAACTTACTAGTCGTTGAGATTAATTATACAAAGCTATGACACTCAACATACATATAAAATAAAACATATAAAATAATGGACAAAATACATTTTAAAATTTAGTTAAAAGTAAAAAAGGATAGTAAAACTTCGTTTGCGACATCTTTTAATGGTGTGTTTTAACTGATTCATAGAGAACAGAAAGGAGAAAAAACAAAAATAATTATGATTAAAATGTAATTAGGTGTTCTTTATGTTGTATTAATGAAAGTAATGTATTAAACCTGTCTTGATAGTATGCAACATGTTTTGCATGCAGGTGTATTATGGTGTGTATATGTAAAAGTAAGTCTTTATTTCATTTTTGATGTTTTGTTAGTAAGCAAACATCAATATTTCAAAAATCAAAATTTGTTGTTTGTATATACATATATATATATATATATATATATATATATATATATATATATAATATATATATATATATATATATATATATATATATATATATATATATAATTTTTTGTTTATTATTTAAAATAATTTTTTTTTGTATATATCAGGTTCTGTCGGTCTGGAAATAAAACAATTCTATGTTTTTGTCACTTAATATTTCGCAACTGATTGTTGGCTTCATCAGAAGTGCACTACAAATTTATTAAAACAAAAAGATAAGCAACATTAAGATAAAATTACATAAATATTTACTTACAGAGGTAGAACTGACACAAAAAAAGACATGCATTTTACACTGTCACAATTAGACTGACAATTTTAAAATAAGTTAAAATACACATAAAACAACAAAAAGTGTATAGTTGAATACACGAATTTCTTTATATTTCTATATATAAAATAAAGTAGCAGGTACACGGTAAATTAATTTTGACTTAAATGGATTGCAAAATATTGATGTATTATAATATAATATATATTATATAGCATATATTATATGCTGTTTAACTGATTCTTATATGCTTTGTAGGTTTTACATTTTTTATGTTTGTAATATATGTGTTATATTACTAACAATAAGTTATTAGGAAGTTTTTATGTTATATTGTATATAATCAAACAAAAATGTAATTTAGAAGCCACTTACTTTATTGCACACAACTGCAGGTAATTGTTGGGATCTCCAACGAGAATGAATTTATCGACGTTCAGCATAATGGGAAAAAGAGATTCTATTTCAGTACACTGAGTAGCTTCATCGATAATGCAAGCAGTGTATTTTACGTTTGACCTAAAAAATATTAATAGTTTTATGTTATTTTTAAGTATATTTAATGTAGATGACAGATAATTCTCACTAATTACTTTTAACGTTTTTTTTTGCAATTTTGAACACATGGATTCCGCCAAAATTAATAGAATCAAAAGTTAGAATGCTGAGGATTGGGAAGACTGCAGTGTACATTAGGAATAAAAAAGGTGCAAGTACGCTTTCTTGCGGTACACCTGCTTTGATAGGAAGTATCTGTTTAATAGGATTTGGTAGGATTTTAGGAGTGCAAAGAAAGAATAAGGCAACTGTTTTTTTATCTTATACAGTTCATGCCAAACCTTCTCGAAGGCTTGACTGACATCTGGGAAGGCTGCGGAGAAGTAGGATTTACTTTCCTGAGCGTAGGAGATTTTTTTACTATTCTGCGTACCCGTTCAATTGTCCCATGCTTTCACCTGAAGCCGAATTAGTGGTCCGGAATAAGTTTAGTTTTTTCTAAGAGTGAAATCAATCTTATCAAAAGACGGTTTTCTTGCTGTTATTGTCTTGCCTGTTATCAGATCAAACCCTGGTTTTATATTTTTCATCATTGTATTCCTCAATTAAATTAGCACGCCTTCGATGGATAGGACATGTAATTAGGCGAGATGAAGATGTAACGATCAGAAAAATTTTCGAACGAAGAGGACCTGTGGAAAGACGAGCCAGAGGAAGACCAAAACTTAGGTATCAAGATAACACAGAGGATGATCTAAAATCCATCGGAAGTAAAGAACGGAGAAGAGTTGCCAGAGACAGGGGAGAATGGAAGATTGTTCTGAAGAAGGCTTCGGCTTATAACGAGCTGCAATGCCACTGATGATAATGATTCCTCAATTAGGTAAGCGTAAAGTTATTAGGCTTCGGTAAATCTCGGTGTATTTGTCGTTGGGATGTGGCTCTTTTAGTTCAAAAACTTTTACTAGGTGTTCAGTCTTTATTATCTCTAGTCCCGAATATAGAACAATAAAATAGCTGACGGAGGTATTGACATGAGACGATGAAAACCTGAATAATGATATCTAAAACAAAGTGCTTTAAAGCAGCTTAAAAAGACTTCCATCAACTATCAAGTTAATAATTGGAAATAACTGGTGAATAATGAGAAAGAGTGGAGAATTATGTGCAATAAAGTTCTGAGCCTCCTTGTTCTGCAAAGCTTTGAAGAAGTTTGGAAATCGGGGAAATAAATTCGTCAGGAAAATATGCGAAAAAAGAGAGAGAAAGATATATGGGCAAGGAGGACCAATCTTGAACTGATGTAGTTGTACAGCGAGCCCTCAAACAACAAATGTAAAATAAGATCGCAAATATTTCGGTGGCTGCGACATGTATAAAGACCTCTAGAATAGATCAACACTAGAACAACAAAATAGCTGCTGGAGGCATCGACGATGAAGAGGAAGACTTAAAACAAAGTGGTTTAAAGTAGTTTAAAGATTTTGCGTTAAGTTAAAACGCTTTGTCCTGCGTATGTCTAATGATATGCAATAATCTTATATGTAATCGCGATACCATGCTGGTGCTTACAAATTCAAATAACAAGACGGAGAAATCATTGTACGTCATAGATTGCATTACACACATCTTAGCATAAAAGAGTGAAAATAATTATTAATTTTTTTCGCTCATGGCCGTCAGAGTATATAGCTCTTTTTTAAGGTGTCACTTTAGTGAGAAAAGTGAATATATATCGTCCTGAAACAAACAACTGTCTAAACATAAATTATTTGGCCACTTAAAAAATCGAAACAATGTACCAACCTCTGTGCAATCTTATCTTGACACCAACTTACTTGTTTTTGTTAAAAAAAGTTAAGTAAAAGCCAAGCAACGCAAATCTAACGTTAGACGTAAAAAACTCAAATCTTTAATACTAACGGACACACCTGTCAAAGAAAATTTAGAAAAAGAAGCTAGAATTCGAGAAGAAAAGGTCAATAAAAAAATAAAAATATATCAAACTAAGAGACAAGTTGTAAAAAAACGTGTATTTAGAGAAAGCACATCTTCCAGTAACAAAAGTGTCAGTTAGCAAGAAAGCTTCGATTCACCAGAAGATTTTGACGATGTAGAATCCAATCCACCCAAAGTTTCAAAAGGGACTATGCTATTGCAAAAGTTTATGGCAAGACTAATGCAACCTGTAGGCATTATGTGGTTCACACTGATGACAATTTGTTAAACGGCTATGATGTTAGTTTTATGAAACGCCATAACCAAACACGATATTTCTTAGAACGCGACCCGGTTTTGTTCCTATTGAAGATATTATTTACAAACTGCCTCTGCCAATAAAAAGTTTGCTAACATGATTTGTTTTAACATAGACTTTGATGAATTTGACTTTACTTTATATTAGTTCAATAAAGAGTTGTTAAGAAAATTGTCTATTTTCTTTTGTATATCATACTGTCCAGTTGGCCCACTTCCATGTTCCAGTTAACCTACTAGGTAGGTTACTGGTTAAAATTGCAGATTATTACGAAAATCATCCCCTATTTCTATAGATATTTATTGAACTTCAGAAACCGTATTAAATGGTTAGTCAAATAACAACGAAACACAGGATAAATATTGGCTTATTTTGAACCAGACACAAGTAAATATAATTTTTTTTTCAAAAGATGTCCAGTTAACCTCACTCTACCCTACCAAAAACAAAGTGCTTTTGATCTGAAAACCTTGGCTAATTTCTAAAAAAATTAGTTAACCTCTACTTACCGCCTGTTGGTTAGAATGTAGCTGACACTACTATTAAGTGTCGTACAAATTATATTAGCGCCCATGAGTAACGTTTCTTCTGTATTTCTGATGATATAATCATACTGCGCACCTAATTCTTGTTTAAAAAATGTATTTACATCCATCTGATGGGTAACATAAGAATACTTTTGGTGTAATTTGTGACTGGTCAATATATTTTTTTTCACAAACTCTCTTAGAGAATATTTCTTTGCCAATTCGTTCATGCTGGCTTCGGGACCTACCCTTATTAACTTAATATGTCTCCTATCATTATCTAAAAAATTAATTTTTGTAAAGTTAGAGAAGGAGAATTTTTCAAAAACTACATGCCTTAATACAGATATGGCATGAATTCAGAGTAATCTTTTTTAACAATCTGTTCAAGCTTTTTTAATAGGTGATCAAAGAAGGCCAAAACGGTTTTGTCAGCAGGAAAAATAATATGAAACTACACCACTAAGCTACAGAAACTTTTCCCTGTGGATACTAAAGAAAAACTTACCATTTAATTTGGCCCTGGCCTCAGAGAGCTTTTCAATTAATGCATTTATAGCAGCATTTGAAGGAGCTGTTACTAGTAGATTAGGAGATTCATTGCGTTGTACGGCTTTAAATATTATTTCGAATACTGTACTAACTATAACAGATGACTTCCCAGTACCTGGTGGGCCGTGTATTAAATAAATACCTGGTCTGTTACCTAACGCCAATTCGGATGCCTCAGCGCATGTTTGTTGTTGTACATAATTTAACGGAAACTAAAAAATACAAGAATTTGATGAGATCGTTCTGAAGCAGAAAGGTATACAGGATTTTTCCAGAGTAATTCCAGATATTTTTGTGGGTGATTTATAATTAGTTTACTTGTGTAGTCCCTATATAAAAAGTCGGTAACGTTTAAGTCCAATTCCTAACAAATTCTCTTTACTTCTTTTTTGAGATTCGTTTTTATTTTTTTTTATTTAATGTTTAATTTATGTTTTAGTCAGAATAGCGACTACAAATTAATACAGGAATATTTAGCAAATTAAAGTGATGAAATATGTATGTTCCATGTTTAACTAGTACACGTGACAATTCGTCCTCTTAGTAATAAATAAACGTATCTCGAATTTGACCGTTTTTGAGAAAAGTGAATGCTTGATTAAAAAATAACTACAGAGTTTTATTTAATAACAAAGCCACATATCTCAATATTTCTTAATTAGGAATCTAAACCTTGGTGTATCTATGCTATATAAAAAACATTTAGAAACAGATACACCTATCTGCAAATATGTTTACATATTTCTGCTATGAATCTCTTATGATTCGAAAAAAACAAACTTAACTCTTGGCAAACAATATTATTGGCATCTGGCAACACTGGTTACGTTAGTTTGTAAACTTACGACAACAGACACTTGTTTCAACGTGGTTTTTAGTTTAATTTCTGTATTTGGAATAATTAATTATTAATAGTAAGATGTCGAGAAATCCTAGAATAGCTAAGAAAGATTAAGGCTATATTAGCAAAAGCAGCATCCAAGGAACCAATTAAATACGTTACTACTGGTATAAGAAGTGAAGATATTTTTAATAATATTGGGAGTATAAAATCATAGTAACTAGTAACAATTATTCTAATATTACATATTTTTTATTTCAATATGTATCTACATATTATATAAAAGTAGGTTCTTATAAAATTTTAACTTCGGTAATATTATCAATTTAAGGTTACGTGTCTGACGTGTTTCTTGTAGTAAGATTCTGTCGCAACAGAATGCGGCGTTGCCGATTATAAATCTTTTATATGTTTCTGGAGACATATTTTTTTTCTTTTCAGAACATCCGAATGAAGACCTTGCAAATGAAGATTCGTCGGATTCTAACATTGCTTCTGGTGATGGCACCGATGGGAATTCTAAAACGTGTTTACATTTCATTACAACCTGGAAAAAGACGACAATCCATTCAAAAAACATTACGTGAGTAGTTCTATACTTCGTTCAATTTCAAGATAGGCTCGAGGTAAACAGTGTCAGACACGTGATCGGTGGGTGTGTCATATCATAGCAGCTTGTCATTGGTTAGAAATTAAGTGCTAACCAATAACAAGCTATGATAACAGAACACACCCATCGATCACGTGTCTGAAACTGTTTACATCGAGCTTATCTTGAAATTGAACGAAGTATAGTAAAGAAGAAGTTCCTTCAACGTCAATATTCCAGCCAATAACTGAATGATCTGGTTAATCGAACGATACACTTACAGATTAAGTTCCTGCTGTGTCTGTCGAACAAGAGGTGTTTCAACATCCTAATCCATCGATAGAAGAAACCTCTAACAAAACTCGAAACAAACGTCCTCTTCCCTCTTAATGGAAATAAAACATTAGAAAGTGTTTAGCACACAACAATCTGGAAAAACTTGTATTTAAATGAAGGATGTAGAAGTACATGCTCGCGCGTCAAACACAAAGATTGTACAAAGCGCCCCAGAAAATGTAGTCAATTTTTTTCGGAAGATCACAGAATAGAAATTCATAATTCAGAAAAACAAAGGCAATATATAACAAAGTTGGTTAAGGTGATGGCCAAAAAAGTCAAAACTACTGGCGAAAATTCAAGGCGAAACAACTCGCGGCAGTTTCTCCTGTTCAATGCTGGCCAAAAAGTGCAATTATGTCAAGGTTTCTTTCTTGCTACACTAGATATATCTGAAGGATTCGTGCGAAATATTTTAAATAACAGAAATGAGGCCCATATTGTTGTACCTAGCGGAAGAGGAAAGCACCAATTCGGTATTAGTAGACCGACTGAAGCCAAATAAATGATAAAAAATCATATACTATCATTTTCTAGCATGTCATCCTATTACTATCGAAAAAAAATATATAAATATTTGGCAGAAGAAATATCACTTTCAACAATGTACAATTTGTATGTTGATCGTTGCCATGAGCAAAATTGTATCCCAGGGAAATGGCACTATAGAAATTTTTTTTAATAATTTAAATTTTAAATTTCACAAACCACGCGAAGATATGTGTGATTCTTGCGTCAAATATAAAAATTGTAGCGTAGAAAAAAACCCTAGGTTATTCCCATTACACATGGATCATATTCGCTGTAAGATTGCATACAGTGCGCTGTAAGCACACAATTTTCATGATGATAATAAGTTGCTAGCAGAAACAACTTTGCACAAAGAAATTTGTGACATGAGGGTATTGCTGCAAAAGGCTCTAATGATATATCATCAAGTTTATACAAGTATTTGTCAGACCATGCTAATGGTAAAAAATTTGTCATCATAATTGATACTTGCGGTGGCCAAAACCGGAATGTCTTTTTAGCAGCGACTCTACTTTATGCCGTACATATTGGATATTCGTAAAATTGAACATGGTTATTTTGAACCAGGCCATTCAATGATGGAATGCGATTCGGTTTACGCCCATATTAAGCAATCAACTAAAAACTTAAATATATATCATCCTTCTGGGTGGTATGCAGCGGTCGGAATGGCATCAAAACAATCCAAATACAACGTAATAGAGATGAATCAAACTATGTTTTTTGATGCTGCAGCTTTGAAAAAAGAAATTATTAAAAACAAACAATTTGACACTGATGCTAACACTAACTAGCTGAAAATAACTGTATTAAAATATATTAAACATGATCTAAATCATATTTATTTCAAATATGATGACACCTGCCCTGAATTCAAAAGAATCAAACTCATACGACGGATGACAAGGGGAATTACCAATTATAATAATTTAGAACTTCAACAGGTATATACTCATCCTATGAAAGTGGTTGCTGAAAAATTGAAAGATTTAAAGTACCTTTGCGATCAAGGTGTAATACCACCTCAGTGTCACAGTGTCTACGAAGAGCTGAATAGTGGTATACACATGGTGACGCTGTATTCAGACACCTCAGACAAGGAATAAACATTTATTAATATTGTGCACAATTAATTTTTGTATCTATTTAGATGTATTTTTTAGTTTATGTATTTTTATAAATAAATAACACCAGTTTATTGCTTAACGTAACTTACTATAAGAAAAATCAAGTAATACACTAATAACACAAACGTATCTCAACATTAACACAAAAACATTTTTTTTACTATATCTAAAAATATTCAAGACTCCATTCGTTTACAGTTTTATGATCGTGAATAATGTATAAAAACTATTGTAGAGTAATAATTTATGAATATTTGAAATCAACAGTAATATCTCTTGTAAAACCAAACTAAAACGTGTTTATCGGTATTTTTCCATAATCAATAAAATCGAGATCATTTATTTGTTAGTAAGGGGACGAATAATTATTCTACTAGCGATCAGTAACACTAAACTTGATCATACATATATTTATTATCTAATATTGATAATAGTGTAGCGGTGACTATACCAAAGTAATGCACTATAATGTGGTTGATATTGAGTAAGAATGATGAATTAAGATAGATTACTAATAAGCAAAAGTTACACATATCTTACCTCTTCTCTTGTGATTCTGCCATGTATTGGCATTAATGTAGTTAATCTTTCTGGTTCCATGATATAGTTAACTAATGGACTTTGTTCTAAATATCTGAGAGTGCGAAATTGTCGCAAAATGCTGGCGATATTTACTATTACTTTCACAGTAAGTTTATCACCTACTAACGGTCCATTAGGTGCTTTTAGCACTATAGAAAACATCATTAGTTTATCTAAAAATTATGACATCATTTTAAACATTTTTTAGGCAATTATTTAAAAGATAAATAAAAAAGATAAAAACACGTTCAAAAATGCATTATTACTATTGAAGTCCGGTACCAAATTTGGCGATTACCATTCTGAAATTAATTTAACCAATCATATTAAATAGTTACAGAAAAAGCTGATTTCAAATATCTATATATAGTATATAATAACTCTCCTTATCATAACGTACAGGTTAATAAAATGGGCCAAATGATCGCCAATGTTCTTAAAGGATAAAGCACAAAGAAGAAGTCATGACAGCCTAAAATAGGAATTGTATAAGCTAATAAAATTTGATAAGATTCCATAGCCTTCTACTACAACATCACACTGTTTTACGCTTACTACCACATCACTCCGATTTAAACCCTATAGAACTCGTACGGGCATTACGATTATAAAAAATGACATCAGACAAGAGAATGCCATACAGTAGAAGCTCTATATTCGCGGGTATATGTTTCGTAAATATGCCAGGAATACAGAAACCGTGAATATGAAATGGTAATTTATATGGGGTAAGTTTTTGAATCGTACATAAAAATTAAGTAAAAGCTATACCTGTAAAAAGGCTGCTATACCGTCTTTGCTTCATTTCCATGTAAAATTTCATAAGAAAATGCTAAGGTTCGTTCTTCTCATTTTTTAAGCGTTTTGCGGTGGGGGTAGAATAGTTCTTCTGATTGTGACGTATGATAAGCATATAAAGGAGAGTGGGTAGTGAATATGTTGGGGCAAAAAGAAGCGTATGGTGCTTTAAATGAAACTGAAGGGTATAACGAATAATATATTAAGATAGAAATATAAACAAAGTCACTACGAAAAGAGCACCACATACACAGCGACATACGAGATATTATAGGGCACTATGGATAAAAAAATAGAGTTACGATAAGACTAATTTTGATTTAATAACTTAAAAAGAAGGCTTCAGACTGAGTACAAAATAAACAACCGATCGAATCCTATCATGCAACATAGCAAATTAAAGAGGAAGATATAACGAAAATATACAGGTAGAAAACACAAGCAAAGCTATTACCGAAAGGGCACTACACATAATTTTCTTTATTAATGAACGTATAGCGACATATCACATGATACTAACGATGCTAATAGACATATTTGCTTTATTGACCTGAAGAAGGCCTCTAAACTATTACAAAATAAATAAGTAGTTTAATCCTGAAAATATTACTCTATGTTCCACTAATTCCATTCCACATACATCTATGTTCCATTAATTCAAATTCGGGTACAATTCAGGATAATATACAACACCATTCAACAATTTTCACATACCCAATATCAAATGTATCAAAAATGCACGAGAAAATTCTTAACAATATTAACTTAAAAGTTGATTGTACTACAAATCAAAGTTTATTCCAGCTTGATACATTAATTTTAATACACCTTTATATATTCAAGCGATGAAGATACTTTTCGCTTCGCTATATGAGTCCGAATAAAATTAAAATGTGATTTTTTTATTTGAATCCACAATAACAAACAATTTAGCTTATTGACACAATTATAATATAATAACCTATACATTGATACACACATACGTGATTATAAGTGACAGAAGTGAGTATAAGTGATTAGTAATAGCAACACCAAGCAACTATTGACAACACTGTTCTATTTTCCCATTTAACCCATACTGAACGAAAAACCTGAGACGGACTATACACACAAAGATCAAAATTTATTATGAATAAGATGGTACAACATCACTTCTCAGAATTTTAATTAAAATATTGTTATTTGCCTACAATATCGAGTCTGTTAACGGGTAAGTCGAGGTAAGTCGCTACTGTCGAGGTAAGTCAACTGTCAAATTGGCTTACGATTAAATTTAATATTTTCTTAATTTATAAACTTTTTTGAAAACTATTTCCGCATTGGAAATCGAAATGTTAAAGCAAATGTAAACTGTAATTCCAATTACAATTGTGGTTTAATCTAATATGAAACAATATTTCACTTAAACATGCCATATGAAAACAGTTTCAGAATGTTCAGGTACTGCTGGCACTCGTCACATGCGCGAGGTTGGATCCTCCTATATGGCGTTTAAGATAATTCTTACTAGAAATACAGGTTATCCAGAACCTCTCCTGACAAACGAAGACCGGAGATTCCTCAGATAATTTTATGACAATTTAAGAGGACAGTCTCATGCGAAACTTTCAAAAAATCAAAAATTTTTTTTTACATAAATCGCTTCCATTTACATTCAAAAACTCCCTCCTAAAATTTTAAAAAGAAATTCCCACTAGAATATAAGTTATAGTTATTTTATTAACGTCAGATACACACGTATGAAAACCGGTTTCTTTCCGCGCGGCGAGCGCGAGGCTCCAGCTGTTCTTACTTTTGTATATATGTTGTATATACGTTGGGTATGTATTAGTGATTTATTTTTATATAGTATGTATATCTGTATAACGTTTGGCAGTTACTATACACATTTGGAATTTAAAATCCGGAACATAGGATTTTTTACAAATACTAAGATTCTCTGCGTTGCAATTAACCAGTGTAAATTTCTTTATAACGTCGCGATGTTTTATAAATAATTTATTTGTTCCACTGGATTACTATTACTTCTCCTCAGCGGTTTGTAGTAGCGTATATGGCACGCCGACAGTGTTGCTCCGTCTACCGATTTTTCCTGAAAGTCCGGTTTTGTGCAGATAATAAATAATGTTTTATTAACATCAATTTTGTTTGTGTTCATTAAGTATTATTTAAGTTATAAAATTTATACTTAAATACATTTATTATTCCAAATATTGTTTATAATTTCAAATTAAAAAGAGTGTAATATAATTATTTTTATTTTTAAAATTCATTTTTATTTTTAATTTTAGAAATCAACTTTTTTTCACGCCGTTTTGGCAATAAAACATAACCATTTTTTTAGTTATAAAATATTTTCATATCTACATTTATAAATAAGTAGATACGTTTTCGTTAAATTGACATGCGATCTAGGTGTGTTCCGTTTTTACACTTACACTGTCAGCATCGCGGCGTGAATTGAGACTCCAGTCGAACTAATGAATTAATTATAAAACATCAAATCAAAAAGAAAAAAGCTTTACAAAGCCATTTACAACAACTGTTGGATGAAGAGGGACCTCAATATTCACCAGGAATGGCCGATTAAACGTGAGTATAAAGTTATCAGCCTTTAATTCACGAAAATTATGTAAAAAAAACTTTAAATGCTTTTTTCTCAAAAGTAACATTTTTAAACTGGTCAGACACTTTTCTCCGAACCTTCTTAACCGATTTTAAAAAACCAAAAATTGTTCGAATGTATATACAAAAGACTAGATGATAAACCTTTAAAATATTTAAAAACCACCCCCCTTTTATTATATATGGGTAAATCCACCAAAAACAGCGATTTTTCGACTTTTTTGAAAAAACTTGTATAAACTCTTCAAAATAATACAATTTGCATATTTTAAAGGTTTATCCTCTAGTTTTGTGTCTCACGAATACAACCCATTTTGAATTTTTTGAATATCTGTTACAGGTGACCCACAAAGTGTCTTACCACCAAAAACGCACTTTTTACTACACGCCATCTACAGGACACCAATGAAGTTAAAATCGCTATTAAAAATTTTTTTATGTACTTCAAGACTTACTTAATCATCTCCAAAAGGAATTATTTTAATAAATATTACAGTTTTTTTTCTGCTTTAATTTTAAAATGTGTCTCTTTTTTTTTAATCGCATGAGACTGTCCCCTTAAATACCTCCAGAACGCTTATATTTAAATAAACGAAAACTACAACGATTATTTATGCTCCAAAATTGAATAGACTCCATCAATTGCCAATTTCTAGTACTGGTCATAAACGTCCATTTAAGATAGGTCATAGGTATTTTAACACATAACTTTTTTGTTTTTTACTTTTAAGCATTCGTGATACTAGATTATGTATTAGATTTTCAGGTATTCTAGTACAAAAAGCTATTCTTATTTTAAGTCTAAGCAACTTATACACTACTCCAAGAAATTAACGCACCATTTACAAAAACAAAAAAAAAGCGATTCATTGGTGTTTTAAATTTAATTGTATTCATTTTTGTATGCAATATACCATGTATTTGGAATATTTTTATCAGGTTACTTGTATTGTTTTTTTGTTTCAACCGGTTTCTAAGGAACACAAAACAAAGGTGCTGTAAATTTGCTGTAATGCCGATAAGAGGTTAGTGTCATTTTTCAGTCGTTGTGTGAACTATTGCTCTCTGGTGGTAACATTTTGCTATTGTTTTAATCAAAATGCAACGCGAATCGAGAAATTCGACTAATGATGAGTGGTTTTGCACGAAGAAGGTTGGAGTTACAGACATTTAGTGGAACGGTTCGGCATACACCATACATCGGTCTCACAAATGATGGAACGGTACAGAGAGACCGGTAGTCACTCTAGGCGTCCAGGACAAGGTCGACATCGTGTAACAACGTCCGTTGAAGACTGTTTTTTACGACTTCGCACTCTAAGACAACGATTTGTAACACCAGAAGCTTACAATCCCAACTTGAAGATGTTCATAATGTTCGAATCAGCTGTGAAACTTTTCGCCAACGTCTCAAGGAAGGTAATTTGTTAAATCGTATACCTGCCAGAGGGCCAGCCTTGTCCGTAGCTCATCGCAGAGCGCGTTTAGAATTTGCACAAAATCATATCCATTGCTTGGAGGCTGATTGGAATAGAGTCCTGTTTACAAATGAGAGCATATTCTGTCTTTACAATAATTGTGATTGGCGTATTCGCGTGTACCGACGTAAGAACGAACGGTATGCACAGTGTAACATGCGAGGAACGACGTTATTCGGTGGAGTGTTTCTTTAACGGGTTGTACAGACTTGGTGGTGTTGAGTAACGGTACCATCAACGCTCACCGATATATCGTTGACGTTCTTCAAGACCACGTCTATGCACAATAATGCAGGAGCACACTTTGCAAATATAGTGCAAAATTATCTAGAGGAAGTTGGAATCGACGTTATGGAATGGCCAGCGAATAGTGCCGAACTTAATCCTATAGAAAATGTTTGGGACTTGCTTAGTAGACGTCTACGGAATTTTCCTAATCAACCAAACACTCTGCAGGAACTGAAACAACGCCTTGTCCAAATTTGGAATGAACTTGATCAGAATACTTTAAGACTGTTTATTTTAAGTATGAATCGTCGATTCCAAGCTGTCATGCGTAGCAGGGGTGGAAATACGTCTTATTAAGCAAAAAAAATTGAACAATTTCTATTTTTAGAATTAGAGATTTTGTTGTTAATTGTTTTAAAATTGTGTTAAGTTTATGAATATTGAAGATGGTTAGCGACAACATCACTAAATATGTTTGTTTTACAAAGTAAAGTAACACGAAATAAAATCTTTTCATTTCAGTTAATATTTTATATTTTCCTGTTATATGGTAAGTTTTAAAGTGGTGCGTTTAATTTCTTGGAGCAGTGTAGTTGGCTTTGAACTGTCAACAGAAGTATAACCTACGTTTTTCATTGTCAAACTGTTGTCAGTTCGTGAAGTTTCTCTTTTAGTTTTTACTTTGTAGCATTTAAACACAACAAGTTAACAAAAATGGTGTTTATTAATGGGGAATACATCACATTGTGTTACTATCTACCTTTGATACTTGCTCTTTTGTGTTACTAGTAGTTTCGTTCCATCGTAATAAATACTCTGTTTTTAAAAACCTTTAAATAAAAATTTTGTTTCAAATTGATTTTTGCTTCTTTTCTCGAACTTTTTTACAAATTGTGTGCTGCATTTATTAAAACAAACTAATTAATAAAATTAATTAAGGTACCTATTAATTTAACTTTTATAAAGAAAAAACGAAAAATTTCAGAACGATTTTTCTGGAAAACGGCTTGTCCTACAGACTTAAAGACTACCATTTAGTACTAAAATACATGAAAATTTAATAAATGTAGTATTATAAATGTTAAAAAGTTAAAGACAAAAAAGTTATGTGTTAAAATAAACGTTGACCTACCCAAAACGGACGCCGACGTCCCGATTCAACTCTGGGGGATAATAAATCGGACCTTCTTCAAAGAGTTCTAGCTCCCTTTTCGGAAGCATTTTCGGACTAGGTGAATTGGGTTAAAGAGTCTTAAAATTATCTGAGGAATCTCCGATTTTCGTTTGTCAGGAGAGTTTCTGAACACCCTGTATAATATATACTTACCCCTATTATATGCATTTGTAATATATCCGAAATTATCCTTACTATGCCTTGAACCATTGATTGTTACAAAATATTGTACAAGACAGAAATCGTCAGGTCTGAAAAAAGTATCTTCGGCTAAAATATCAAATTATTAATTACAATACATCATTAAATATACTATTAAATCTTAAAAAAAATGTTTTAACAACATCAAACATAATCAGATCTCGAATTTAACCACATCGGTAGTGCTACACTGTAGAGGATGTATGCAGTATGGTGACACAAAGGCGCCTGAATAAGACGAAATGTTGAACATTATTCCTAAGAGACAATATCAGAGCAAAATTATCATCGGTGATCCTTTTAGCCAGTGTGACTAATTAACTTCTTCATGTTTTTCTATCTTAAGTCATAACAAATTAACGTATGAACTTCTGAGTCTTGCCTAACTATCTCCCATCTTCCTCACTACCTTTATGGGTAACGCGAATAATTGGCGACGTGCAAGTACTTGGAGGGGATTCGAAAAACGATCGTGCGCGAGTAGCGGAGAAATTTTGCATTTTTAGTGCACATTTCATAGATTTCATAAATTCATATTGTCATTTGTCATATTTTATATTCGTTTTGTTTATTTACATTTACACCTTCTGTCTCTGAAAAAAATGGGATTTAGGAAATGCTGTGTTATAAATTGTAAAAATGCAACAAAAAATTGTCAATTTAAGTTTTATTCGTTTCCAACTTCGAAGCACAAAGCTACTACAAAGAGAAAAGTGGATATATATAATAAAAAAGCATAAGTAACATAACCCAAATTATGCATTATTCTTGCGCCGATTTTAAAGTCAGTTTGAAATAAATAATAAATAAAAGTTCAATTTTAAGTGTAAATTTTAGTTTCATAACACTCACTTAAAGTTCATTTTAACCCAAAAATCAAGTTTAATGTTTAAATTTTATTTTTTTGAAGTTTACAAGATTGCATCAATTTCAAGTTTTTCTGAAGATGCATTAAGATATATTCGCTGTCCAAAAGTTTACAGGGAAAGAATTAATTGTTCAAACCAATATGATAATATCATGGGCTTAACCTGCTAATTTATGCATTAGCATTATTTATGGTAATTTATTTTTCTTAATTCTTCCATTATTTTTTGACATTTGCCACTACTAAAGCTTTTTCCTTTGACTCAGTGCTTGGTTGGAAAGTTATTTGGTGATTCACTTTCTCAAATCCAGTTTTTATTATTGAATCCATATTAACAGTAATGCTGTAATTCAATAATATATTTATTTGTATTTACGCTACATCAACGTTTACCTTTTAATAACATACCGACATAGCCTCAATCTTACTTTTTCTTCTTATTCTTTTTTGGGGCCACGTCCGTGACAGTTATCCGGTTACCTCGATCTAACATAAAAGCGCAGTAAATTTTGCTGATTTACGACACCAGCTGTCGCTGTTCCGAACTTGCACGGTCCCAATAGGAAGTCACGTCTATATTCGCTCTTGAATTGATAATGTCTGAACATTAAGAAATAACGGCTCTCCTCTGGACCAATACTCCTTGCCAAAAACGACGTTGTGCGGAATTCTGTAAAAACACGAAATGTGAGGTATGGTGCGCCGAAGAAAACCTCAGAGATCTAAATGCAGCGAGACGGAACATCTTAGATATAAGGCTGATTACGAAGATACCACAGTATAGAGATTATAACCATTAGGATTGAAACATGTACTATAACCTCAGTATATAAACACCCAAACCAGCCTCTTATACTTTCAGCCCCAACATATCTTCCCAATCAGCTTATACTGAGAGACTTTAACATTCACAGTTTACTTTTGGATTACGCATATTCGCACGCAGTAGAAGCATGAGCTTAAACTAGCGATTTCTCATTAATACATAATCCCAAACTTCCGGCATCCTTTCAGAATAGTTTGGAAAAGATGATATAACCCGGATATCTAGTTTTCAAGTACTCAACTCAAAAATCAATGTTACATTCACGCTACGTAGAGAAACATGCCCCCCTGTATATATTAATAATTGTCTAATTCCTCAATCCGAGTACGCTAAATATCTTGGCATGCACTTGGATCGCCCTAACTTGGAAAAAATATTTTTAACAAACGAAAACAGCTTGAACAGCTTGAGAAACATGTATTGGGTCATTGGACGCAATTCAAAACTATCTTTGGATAACAAAATTTTACTCTACAAGTCCATCCTCAAACGCATATGGACTTATGGGATTCAGCTATGGGGCACTGCTAGCGCCTCCAATACAAACATCTTACAGTGATTGCAAAACAAGGTGCTGCGTGCGATAGTCAAGCGCCATACTATGTATCCAACGAGGTGATTCAACACGACATTCGCTTAGAATCCGAGAAAGAAGTCATACAACGTTTTAGTGTTAAATACTGTGAACGAGTGCTAGTGCATCCTAATGTATTTGTTCGACAACTAAATGTGTGGAATGTCTTTGAAGTGTGTAGACTAAAGGCAATTGCCGCCCGACTTGTCCAACTGAACATAATAAGTGTATTCAAACTAATACAATTTTAATTTTAAAATTGCAAAGAGATTACTCACTGGAGTAACTCCCTACATGTCTGCATGTTTTACCGTACCAAATGGTTAATGCCCAATGGGCAGATTGTTGTACTCAATGGAGTTAAAAAATATATCTTCACAATCAGCTTATACTGGGAGACTTTAACATTCACACTTTACTTTTGGATTACGCATATTCGCACGCAGTAGAAGCATGAGCTTAAACTAGCGATTTCTCATTAATACATAATCCCAAACTTCCGGCATCCTTTCAGAATAGTTTGGAAAAGATGATATAACCCGGATATCTAGTTTTCAAGTACTCAACTCAAAGATCATGTACCAAAGTAGTATATGGCCCCAAACCAAAAATTCAACAAAGAAAAATTGGTATAAACATATTTCCATTTGCCAGACCACAGGCTATCCCATTAAGAAGATTTAACTTCAAGAAGGCAAACTGGGAAAAGTATGCCGACGTGCTAGAATCTGAGCTGCTAAACCTTGTACCAAAACCAGACATATTGTTCTGAAGCTATTTTCTTGGGGCATTTTAAATGAATTACTATTTTACTGGGAATAAGCCACATTTAAAGGTTAAAATACGTTTATTGACGTTTCAATTTCCACTTCGGAAATCGTTCTCGATTTCTTAGGAGAACGATTTCCGAAGTGGAAATTGAAATGTCAATAAACGTGTTTTAAGCTTTAATTGTGGCTTATTCCCAGTAAAATAGTAATCAAAAACAGAAAACTGCGAAAGATTTGTAGAATTAATAAAAAAATGTGTCTATTTAAAAAAAAAATAGGAAAGTTATCTCCAGAGGATCTAGACAACAATACGTTCTCGAGATGTTCAGCGAGCCCAAAAAACTAATGAAAACATACGAAATCCTCTATGATGGCCTTTTAGTCAAGGCCCTTCTTTTAAACTAGAAAGAAACTGAAAACCCTGGAAAAATGGACATGACAAATAGTAGCCAAAGTAGCGTGGAACCTTGTTAAAACACTTGTTTTGTGGTGATTCTAAGGAACATAAACCACCTTGCAAGCTTACAACAAAACAAGTCGTTACTCAACATATTGTGGATGGAAGAACTAACAACCGATATAAAGACCCAAAAAGTAAAAGGAGACTGAATCAGGAGATACACCACCTAGGAACTCATTTACACTAAAAAACTGCGCGATAGTATGAACAGGCTAAAAACGGGAAAGCTGCAGGTGTTGATGATATATGCAGTAAACAAATAAAGCAGCTAGACCAAGGAAAAAAATGGATGTTGCAGCTCTATAAGACGTGCTCTATAGCTTGCGAAATTCCACAATCATGGAGAAAATCTTAAATAATAGTCTTGTTAAAACCAGGAAAGGACTCAGAAAATCCCAGTAACTAGACATATTTCTCTGTTGTTTCACTTTTACCAACTATACGACAGGCTAATCATGGCGACAATAGAAAAAAATGTTGATTACCATCTCAACACATTGAAAAGGGCTTTGGAGAAAAACTTATAACGGAAGACTGCTTTCGTAGATCTGGCAGCAGCTTATGGCACAGAAATGGCACAGGACAATTCTATACAAATTGTACTATACTCTCAATGAACACCATTTAGTTACGGTCGTGCAATCTTTGCTGACAAATAGACGTTTTTTCGTCAAGCTATGGGGTAAAGTAAACAAGAGGAGAGTTTAAAAGAACGGCCTCTCACAGGGAAACCAAGCACTTCCTCTATGCTGACGATCTTGAAATATGTACTCAAGAAAAAAGTGTTGAAGAAGTAGAAGAAAAACTTGAAACTGTCTTAAGCATAATGCGTACTATCTGCAGGATTCCCTGAGACCTAATTCTTCTAAAACTTAAGTCTATGCGTTCCACAGCATAGTCGGGAAGCTAACGGGAAGTAAATTTGGTGCACGTCCTGACATCTTAAGACGGTACAGGTACTGTGTTTGCAACTGCTGAATATGTGTGCCCCATTTGGAACAGATTTGCCCAGGATAGTAAAGAGATGCATGTAGCCTACGCCACTCTCAAAGCTATATAGAGCAGCGAGTTTTGAAGATCCATCAATACGAAGAAACGAAGCAAAGCACAGAGAGAAAATTAAACAAATCGCAGACTAACTTGCTCTACACAGAGCTCTAAAACCACGCAAGCGACTTAAATTTAGGAAAAGCTTCCTTGGAACAGTGTAGGATGAATCGCACGAAAATTTTCATCTTCCCCAGGTTCAATGGACTGGCCAATCTCTAGCCGAGGAAAAATATGAATAAGAACGTAGGTCGCTTCAGTAAAATCAAATATAGCAAAATGAGGGAAAATAGAGCAAGACGATGTAAACTGTGACTGTAGGAAAATACAAGGTGTATCCTCGAAGAGTTGTGGTTCGCCAACAAAGATAGAACCGACGTAGCCGGATATTGGGCAGAAATTATCTGAATGATCTATTCGGATATGATGTAAAGTAAGTATTGAGCTTAGGAATATTTTGACACTGTCAAAAGTCACTGTCGGAAATACACAACATAAAAATTCCTACGAAATTATTAATAGCCGAAATAAACTTACTGTTGCAGACTTCTTTAATTGAGAACAGAAGAATAATCATAAGTTTATAGTCATTAATTTTGATTAAAAACTTTCCATTTATACTACATATAATATTTTTAGTTTTAAGTTGGTTATGAGCACATGTGCTTGGTTGTATAGCAAACTTATGATGATTACATATTCTTGTTATATCAAGAATATTTCAAAAATTACGTCGTTATCTATGTTGACACCAGAACAGTTCTCTTTTTAATTACTATTTTAATTTTAATTCTCTTTTTACTTGTATAATTCAGCTAAGTTCTTATATGATAATTTGAGCATGTTGATTCCACTAGTTCTGAGACTGTAGTATTTGGATAAGTGTTTCACATCATACCTTATCGAATACCTTTTCAAAGTAAAAACATTAAATGCTCAGGAGTGCTCAGAATACCCACGACGACTAAAACGACTGTGGAAGTAATGTGAAGGCTGAAAATAGATATCTTGGGTATAACTGAAACCAGAAGGACAAACAGTGGAAAAATCAAAAAAACAAATTGTACTTTTTACCAATTTGGAAACGACGATCCCAGCCACTATACTGGTGTTGGTCTTACGCTAGATCCTAAACAGCTCGCTGGGTCCTCAATTTTGTACCACTTTATGATATCAATATAAGGTTGAATGTTCGAATAATTAAACTTTGAGGGTATACAAGGCAACTATCGAACACGGTGATTAATTTAATCTTGCCCAAGTACTTTCAATCAATAGATCATCTTCAGGGGCATTTCGTCAATTGTGGACTATCCGACATAGTAGAATGTCATAAATTTAAAACTGGACATAACAATACAAAATACACTACACTAAGACAAACAAACACTTTAAAATTTATATGGCGAAGCTACATATTGTGAAGAAGCCGGAGACAGAATCATTCTGTCTCCGCTTCTTCACAATATGTAGCTTCGCCATATAAATTTTAAAGTGTTTGTTTGTCTTAGTGTAGTGTATTTTGTATTGTTATGTCCAGTTTTAAATTTATGACATTCTACTATGTCGGATAGTCCACAATTGACGAAATGCCCCTGAAGATGATCTATTGATTGAAAGTACTTGGGCAAGATTAAATTAATCACCGTGTTCGATAGTTGCCTTGTATACCCTCAAACTTTATGATATGATAACATTAATAAAAATCAAGCAACACCGAAGAATCTAAATATTATTCAAGTCTATACTGTATCTAAGATAAGGTATCGCCATGTGTCAGGTCTCTACATGACTCATAGCGAGAATGATCGATGGATAAACGGATATTTGAATGGAAATCACCTGAAGACAAACTAATCGTCGGTCGTGTATACAATCATCGACGATAGATCGATGACATAGAAAAAATATGAATAAAAATTGAATGATAGTGGAACATGATAGATCAAATTGAAAACAGTAGGAGAGTTCTATGTTCAGCAGTAAATGTTCGAGGCTGAATGATAAAATTAAAGGTTGATTGCTGTAGTTTGTTCAGTGTTATTTAATGTATAATATGATGTTTCCCTATAAATTTTATTTTACTGACAATATGGTGTACATAAATCAAGTTAATTCTAAAATTACCAAAATATCACGATTACATTTTCGACTATGTGATACTATGTGAACGAATATGAATGCTTGTGCGTTATTGATTTGCAAAGGGCATAAGAAAAAAAATATGTTAAATTACTATTATAGCAATAGCGATAATAACAAAACAAAGATACTTACATACGCAATCATAAGTCACTGTCTTCTCACTTCTTCTGGTATGTTGTACACGAACTTTTGATATAATTTGTCTACAAAGTATACTCAAAATTAGATTACTAAATAAAAATTCATCCTTAAAACAAGTGAAACGAGACTGCACAAAATATTCATAAATAAAGAACCAAAGGTGATTCCGTGCTAATAAATATATTAGAAAGAACAGAAAATTGGCTTACTTCGGACACTTCTCTTCTTGTGGTGCCTATCCGTTACGGATGTTGGCTACTAGCATGGCAATTCTAACTTTATTGACCGCAGCTCGAAATAGTCCTGAAGTGGTCAAGGAAAACCATTTTCATAAGTTCTGGAGCCAAGATATTCTTCTTCTTCCTGGTCCCCTCTTTCCGTAGACCATTCCGTGTAATATAAGTTGTAGCAGGTTATATCTATGATCGTTTCGCATTATATGTCCAAGATATTCTAGCTTGCGCTGTTTCACTGTGGATATAATTTTTCACATGTTTTATCAATCCGACGTAGAACCTCAATGTTTCGTCTGCATATCTGATGTTATTCAGGCGCTCACAATTTATGAGAATACCCTCTTTGATATGCACTAAGGCCTGGCTCATGACATGTTCCAAATAGACGTTAAATAATATGGGAGAGAGTATGCAGCCCTGTCGTACTCCTCTCTCTATTGCAACTTTCTGTGTTAGTTGGTCTTTTACCCTTATGGTTGCTGATTGGTTGTAGTATATGTTCTTGATTACTCGAAGGTCTTTGTTATCCAGATCAGTTGCCTTTAGTATATCCATGAGTTTATCGTGCTTGATTCTGTCGAAAGCTTTCTGGTAGTCGATAAAGCATACATAAATATCGCAGTTGACGTCTCTGCACCTTTGAAATAATACCTGAACTGCGAACAAGGCTTCTCTTGTACCTAAAGCATCCCTGAATCCAAACTGCGTTCGTGAGATCTGTGGCTCGAATTTCTGATAAACTCTTCTGTGTATTATCTTTAGGAAGGTCTTAAGAATGTGACTGATAATACGATGCGACTGATATGTCTTAAGAATGTGACTGATATTGTCGTAAGCCATTTTACTCCTTCGTCTCCCATGATTTTTAAAAATTCCGAATGAAAGTTGTCGGGCCCTGGTGCTTTACCTGCTTTGGTTGCTTTAATTGCGACTTTGACTTCGTCCTGAGTGATTGGTGGTCCTGTGTCGTATTCCATAATTATCTAGTTGTTATCTCTATCATCATCGAATGTCTTCTAAACGTATCTCTTCCATATATTCTTTGTTTGTTTAATGTCTATTACCGGGTAACCATGATCATCAGTCATATGTCCTGATCTCTTGGGTTTGTACATTCCTGCTGCCTCTTTTACCTTCTTGTGGAGATAAAACACTTTGTGACTTCGGCCACGTCATGCGTAATAATAAATACCGACTTCTACAAAGCAAGATTGAGGGTAAGAGAGGCCCTGGACGTAGACGTATATCCTGACTGGCCAATTTTAGGAAGTAGACTAGTCTAACGTCAACTGATCTATTTCGAGCTGCTGTGAATAGAATAAGATGGTTCAATGTTAGTGATTGCCAACATCTCTAGAAGATAGGCACATTTAGAGGAAGAATAAATATAAAATAGGAATAGACATAAACATACTGTGCGCGCTAGCGCAGAGCAGATTTCAAATTACGGCATATAGTGCTCAGTTGATCGAGAACCGCTTAGCTGGTTATGTAAATAGTTTAACTGTAGAAGTGATTCACGACGTTGACGAGTAAAATCTCAATTTTTGTAATTGTTCATTTAATCCAAAAAAATGTATCAACTGCATAAAGTGAAGCGATCAATTTTGAATGCTCAAGCTCGTAAAATAATACGCTTAGTGTTAAAATTCGCTAAAGAGAAGCAGCTGCTGATAAACCTATTATTAACTTTAAAAGTGCAAGAGCGCGTGGCTAGTATAAGAGGTAATTTGATAAATATTCTAATAAAAAAAATAGTGAATAATTTGAAATTTTTTGGTTGCATTTTCAGGAGTTTCTCTGTGTAGGATCAAAAATATATGAAAGGGGGGCCGCGAAATTGAAGCGGGAAATATATACAGCTTTGTAGCTTTTTTACAAAGTTTTTATACAATGATCACAAAGAAAAATCGATTTAATAGATTTCGCATAATAATTTTGCAATCTATTTTTTTTTAATTGAAACTTTAAAATCTTGCACAACAAAAACTAGACCATATATAATTTTTCCATTTCTTTTAGATATAAAAAAGCACTTCACCTTTCTAACGTATTTTAGATAATTAAAAGAGGATTATTTTGGATGCTTCAGGAATGCTTTAAATTTATAAACAATTTTTGGCTTATAAACAAGTAGACTATCTCGATAACTATTAGTTTAAGTTAAATTGAGAAAATGGCGATGGAAAATACTCGGTAAGACACTTTTTTTAAAGAAAAATGTTTAATTACGAGCAGTGGTTCATGAGATAAAATCGGTTAAAATTGACAGGCATTTGCAACGAAGTTATAAACAATATGATGGTATTCTTTGAACCATTACCTTTTTTTTTTCGGAGCTTTCTCGATAAATATTTCCATATCTTCAATATATTCTTACATATATTATAATAATAAAACGATCGATACCGCGAGTGAGAAATACAACAAATTATCAATAAATTATTATATTTGCTCTCAACGCCATCTGCTAGTGTATCAACAATGTTACGCTGTATATTTGGCCTGCATTATTAAAAAGCATTCGTTGTTTACTTCTGACAGACCCGTCAAAGTCGAAATAAATAGTAAATTAATAATAAAATATAAACAAGTATCATTTGATAGTCAATTTGGCACTGACAAGTGAATGACAACTACTGTTAGTTGTCAAAATGTATTTTTTTTTTTTTTCGAACAAAGCGTTTAACTTTTTTTTTGAGGTAGCTGGAGGGCTAATGTTTTTTTTTATGTATTTGATCAAAAACTATAACTCTGATTTTTTTCAGATTTTCCGTGTGGTGCGCCATCTTAAAAAATTCGAAAAACTGTTTTTTTTTTTCGGGGTTTTTGGGGATTATATCCACTTTTACAGATATTGAAATTAATCAAATCAAGGTTTTTTTATAAGTTATATATAATTTCAAGTGGACGAGGACATTGACGATGAAAGAGAGAAAGATAACATCCCAACAGAGGTAGAAGTCGTCCATGCTCTATAGAAATTTAAAGAAAACAAAGCTCCTAGGGCAGATGGCATTCCCTCAGAACTTTTAAAGTATGGCAAAAAACTTGACATACTGTATATGCAGACTGGTAGAACTGATCTGGAAGCAAATAAAGTTGCCAGAAGACTGGAATGTAGGTATAATTGTATTTATCCACAAGAAAGCAGATCAAACAATATGTGACAAATACAGAGGAATAGCCCTCCTAAACGTAACATACAAAATATTGGCATATATTCTTTACGACCGACTATCGTGATATTGTGAAGACATAATAGGTAAATATCAGTGTGGGTTTCGTAAAGAAAGATCAACGACCGATAAAATATTACTTCTAAGGCAAGCTCTGGAAAAAACATACGAGTATGGCATTGATACTCATTATCTGTTTGTTGATTTTAGATGTGCCTATGATAGTGTTGAAAGAAATGCACTGTACAAGGCCATGATAGAATTCAGCATACCAGTATACTTGGTAAAATTGGTGAAAGCGACCCTCCCAAGAGTCAAGTGTAAAGCTAGAGTGCAGAACGAAGTTTCCAGAACGTCCAGTCTCAGATAGGACTTAGACAAGGAGACAGTCTATCATGCCTTCTATTCAATATTGCACTAGAGAAAGCGATAAGAGAATCTGGAATAACAACTAGAGGAACTACTATTAATCGCAGCGTACAATTACTAGCGTAAGCCGATGACGTCGACATTATTGCAAGAAGAAAGACGGACGTGGACGAATCATTCAAGGTGCTTAATGCAGCAACAAACAGAATAATGAGACTAAAGGTTAACACTAGTAAGACGAAGTATATAAAAGTATCAAATTATATACAAGCAGCACAACCCGAAGATCTAACGATCGGAACATATACTTTCGAAGGAGTAAAAGAGTTTATATACCTAGGCTCACAAATTAATCAGAGTAATGCAGTAAGTGCAAAAATTAGCAGGCGGATATATCTGGCAAATAAAGTCTATTATGGATGTTAACCATAATGCCGTTGTGGCTAAAATGTTGGGAGTACGAAACTGGAAAACCAAGGCGCAAAATAGGAGAGAATGGAGACTTATCCTTGAGTAAGCCAAGACCCACCATGGGTTGTGGAGCCAATGATGATGATGTAGAATTATTAGGAAATAGTGAAAGCGATTTAGAACAAAAACTGGGAAAGTGGAGACAAGCTCTTGAGGAAAAAGAGTAGAACAAAATTATTTGGAATGTTCATTTAAAGAGAGAGTTCCTAGAAATAAAAGAATATCTTTGGATGGTGAAATGTTTGTGAAAAGTAATATTTTTAAGTACCTAGGGTTCGTATTACAGAGAAATGAATTAAAAATGAAAAAAATATTTTTTTTTCATTTACACAATAAAGCTCAGAAAGTGGGGATATACCAGACAACATAATCATTTTAATGGGTAATGCCTAATTCTAGAATTAAAGCAATATATGTTACCAAGAAGAAAATGAATTAATCGATCACTTACTTTTCCTCATCTTTCCAAAATGTGCTTTGAAAAATAAACTGCCAAGCTTCTAATAGTATACACGGTTTCATTACATCTAGGTAATGTTGAATATTACGAAATGTTGAAGGTATCCTAATTGCGGGTTTATTATTAGTTACGGGGGGACTTTTCACTCCTTTGCTTTGTTCCAGAAGCCAGGTTACGTTCCAATACAGCATAACGTTAATGTCGTCGCTCAAGTCATAGTGTCTTCGGACATTCGTTGGAATAGCCATTGAAGCATTACGATTCGATATTTGATAGATCAGGCCAACCTTCTCTTTTTCTGGCAGAGTAATATTCTGTGTTACTGGTGTCAAACGATTGTTAACGTTATTATTTTGTACTTTTGTTTCAACAGGTTTATGCATAGTAGTATTATTAACTGGCTTAGATTCAAGTTTATTCAGTCTAGGATCCTTAGATTTAGAAACATTAGTCGATGAAGATACACTGTTAGGTTGTATAAGAAATGAACCTCTACTTTCTGATAATTTTACTTTTGCAATTCCTTTGGTGGATTTTGGTGAAGGAGTTTTTTTTTCAGCCTTATCTGCAATCTCACGCAATTTTTGTTTTCTCATTTCTGCAATTTCTAAGGATGTATTATTATTAACTTTTTTGAAGGGTTCTTGATTACTGTCATCTAAAGATTTTCTTTTCAGATTTTTTTTTCTATTTCTTGGGCTTTCTCGCTCCTGATTACTATCAACTAAGGATTTTCTATCAAGTTTTTTATTTCTATTTCTTGGGCTTTCTACAAAGTGAGGCTCAACCAAGGAAGGTTTAATTTGTTTTGGTGCAGCAATTTTTTCCAAAACAACCCGAAGTTTCTTGTCACTTTGTTGTTCGTCCCGTTTGCTTGTGTACACTCGTCCAGAACAGATTCTAAAGCGTTTGACGTTTGTACTTCATCTAGAGTATCATCAATCTTTATTACCTGCTCCTTTGGCACAGGAAGACTTGCCAAGACAACACGAAGTTCCTTCTCACATTGATCAAAAATATTTTGTCAATATTTTCATCAGATTTATTTAAAATATTTTGCTCAATCTTTTTATCTGTTACAGGTTCCTTACTATTTGCTGTTTCTGATTCCTAAAACACCACAAATAACTATATAAAGCGCCTTAAATTGAATATAAATTGCATAAAATACATAAACATAAAAACTAACATGTCAATATATCATTATTACACTTTCTCTTAGTAAATAATAAAATGGTTGTAGTTAATCATATATATCATACACAAATTAGTTAATACACGTGAATTTGCTAACGCATTCTTATCTCTATAAAGAATAGGGAATTTTGTAATCATTACAACGTATATGTGCAACGCATCTCTCGTCAGTCCTGACTCTCCGGAGGCATCTAAACCAGCCGTATTCAAACTGTGGTACGTGTACCACTGGTGCGCAAAGCACTTAAAGGTGATACTCTATAAACTAGAAGAAACGAAGAACTTTAATAAAATTTACTAACAAATGTTATCTTCTACGTTGTGCATGGCAACGCTGTGAGTTTAAAACCACAAGCGCGTAATCTCTTATTCATTATTGGCAACACTGGAAACGCGGCAAATTGGCACCGCCCTCGATTCACGTCATCAGTTTCCTCGTGGCCGTAAGTCGTTGTGGATGGTTTTGTCGACAAAAAGTTCTTTCAAAAAACTAAAAGTGGCGGTTAGGAAATATGATCAGGAAAAATGACAGGCCAAGGCCCTAATGTATTCTGTTCGGAAATTCTGTTTAACCAGTGTATGAAACTTTCGCTATTAAAATGCCACTTCAATACAAAACATTCAGTGTTGGAAAATAAACCTAAGGATTACTTCGTTCGGAAGTTAACGGAGATGAGAGGCACAAAAAATTAATGTCGAATTTCACCGGCAGCAACCAAAAAGCAGTAGAGGCATCCTCGTGAGTTTAAGAATTGCGAAGTGTGGAAAAGCACATACCATCGGTGAAGAACTAGTTCTGCCTGCCTCACAAGATATGGTGACGTGTATTTTTGGGGAGAATTCAGGTAAACGGCTTAGTATTATACTATAATCCAATGATATCGTACTTCGTAGGATTGAAATAATGGCATTAAATGTTAAAGAAAAATTGGCAAACCGGATAAAAATAGTATTTTTTTGCAATACAACTTGATGAGAGTACAGATGTGACAAACTATGCTCACCTTATAGTTTATGTGCGATATATATTTCAAACCAAAATCGAAGAAGAGTACTTATTTTGTCAGCCGTTAACGGAACGAACTACTGCCGATGAAATATTCAAAAAAATCAATGATTTTTTTGTGGAAAATGAACTAGACTGGAAACAATGCGTTGGTTTCTGTTCGGATGGTGCCCGAGCCATGACAGGAAAATACGGAGGTGTAACTGCCAAAGTAAAACTGGTTGCAGAAAATGGTACTTTTACCCATTTTAGTATTCATAGAGAAGCTTTGGTAGGAAAGCGAATGCCAGATGAATTTAAACATGTTCTCCATGAAGCCGTTCAGATAGTCAATTTCATCAAATCTCGAGCCTTAAACCCGCGTTTATTTTCAAAACTATGCTCTGAAATGGGAAGTGATCATATTCAGTTATTGCTACACAAAAATGTTAAACAGGTTATTCGAGTTGCGTTCTAAAGTACATGTGTTTTTAATGAAAACCAATTTTGAACTGAGTGATCGGTTACTAGATGAATTGTGACTCACAAGACTAGCTTACTTAACAGACATATTTAATCGATTAAATGACCTAAACTTAAGCTTCCAAGGTAAATCACATAATTGATTTTCTGCAAACGACAAAATAAATGCTTTTATCAAGAAATGTTATATGATGAAAAATAGTGTTTCAAACAAAGACTTGCAGTCGTTTACCAATTTAGAAAATTTTGTGGTTGAGCATGAAATGCAGATTAAAGATGATCTTATTTTTAACATAAAACAGCATTGTCAAATGCTGTTTGATAGTTTTAAAGAATATTTTGACGACGACTATGCTTAGTTTCTTTGGATATGACAACCATTTATTTTGGATAGAATTCCTGAAACATTAAAACATGATGAACGGCGAGTGTTTGACGAGGTGTCAAACACATATATGGAATGTTACTTTGGTGCGAAATTCATATATATGGAATGGTATATATTAGCGAGGCATTATTCCTTTCTTTTACTATTTATAAAGGTTTCACTTTCGTGGCATTTTTAATGACATTAGCTCTACTGTCTTGGAAGAATATTATAAGAGACAGCTTCGAAAATTTGCAACTAGTAGAGATGCAGCATCAAGATTAAATTTCAATTAAATTCAAGATTGAAAGACAATTAGAAAAAAATTAATATTTACAACAGAAACATAATTAAATTATCTAAAAAGTTATACAAATTTCCTATTGGGCAACCTAATAGTGGGCTTAGTAGTATTGACGAAGTTGATATAGCAACAGGATTTTGCAACTGCGAAATTAGAACATTCGGTGCATTTTGCATGCATTAAGCTGCGACCAAACTTTTTATTATATCTCTTTGCAACGTTCCAGCTACTAATCCTGAAGATCGATATGAAGTAGATAAATTACCTTTTGGCGAAAAAGTTCAACCTTTGATATTTTATAGCGGGTTTTCAGGATTCAGTTAAAGTATTACTGGACATTATATTAATACCAGCAATGATAACATTGATGAAAATAATCAGATAAGATATTCTTTTAAACAAAATGAAACAGCTGAACAACAAGAATTTTCTCTTGTAGATTTTATTAATATGCTACAAGATACAAATGTTACATTTGGACCTTATTCATCAAGTGCACGAAATATTATCCCATATTAAAAATAAAGTAGAAGACATCTTTCATTTCATTTCTACGAAAACATAACAACAGCTATGGAAGAAAATAAATCAAAATTAATGCTAATAATCGAGGACTTCAATGCCAAAATTGGAGAACAACTATATAAAGAATAAGACAAATTAGGACCCCATGGATACGGCAAAAGAAATGATAGAGGACACACATTGATGAATTACTTGGAGGAGAAGCAACTATATGCAATGAATACTTTCTTTAAGAAAAACTCCCAAAGAAAATGGACATGAATTAGTCCCAATGGTGATACTAAAAATGAAATTGATTATATTGTTGCAACGCAAAAATCCATGGTAAAAGATGTAACAGCCCTAAATCGCTTCTCAACTGGTAGCGACCATAGACTAGTCCGAGCCAAGCTGATCATTGATAGTAGATTTAAAACAAGAAAGAAAATGGAAAATAATCAGAAATTAGACATGAAAAAACTAAAACAAGAAAAACAGACGTACGAAGAGAGAATAAAGGAAATATTGCCGACCAAGGAAGATATAGAACACAAACATACCGATGAAATAAACTTGATATTTACTGAAACTCTAATGAAAGTGGGTAAAGATATAGCACAGACAACAACAAAAAACGAAAATTTCATATCCCAGGAAACAAAGATTCTTATGAACACAAGAAGAACATTACTAGAACAAGGGGACAGAAATAAAATGGAATACAAAGAAATAAACAAAACTATTAGAAAAAATATCAAGTAGTGTAAACGGAGAGTGCAGGAAGAAAAGATAGAGAAAACAATTGAAAAAAAAAATAAAAACATGAAGTGCTTAAAGCAGAACCTAGGAAACATACAAATTAATAACATAAAGAACGAACAAGGAGTGGAGACCAACAATATAAAATTTTACAGATAACGCACGAATATTATACAAATATCTATAAAACAGAACAAAAACCAACCCAAGAAAGTTCAGTTACAACTGAAAATAAAGAAAGTTAACTCTGACCTACAACAGAAATCAGTAAAAATGGAATAAAAAAGGCACTCAAAGAAATGAAGAATAACAAATCTCCTGGGAAAGATGGAATAACTGTGGAAATGCTAAAAAATGGGGGGGGGGGGGAACTACAGTGGAAGTCCTTTATGTACTAATGAATAAAATATTAAACACAAAACAAATACCCACCATCGAGGCAATAACACTATTACTATTTAAGAAAGGCGATAGAAAAGATCTGAAAAACTATAGGCCCATAACGCCACTTAATGTAATGTACAAACTGTTAACTAAACTACTAACAAACAGATTAACAACTAAGTTAGATAATTACCAGTCAAGAGAGCAAGCCGGTTTTGGAAAAGGATTCAGTACAAGCGAGCATCTGCTTACGATAAAAATATTAATTGAAAAGGCCAACGAATATTAAATCTCAATATCGCATTTGTAGACTTTGAAAAAACATTCGATAAGGTGGAACATTGAGCAGTAAAGAACTCTTTACAAAATAGGAGAATAGACTATAGATATACGGACTTTACCGTAGTATGGAATGTATGGAAGTATGGAATAACTTTTTAACGCTTTGAGCGCTCACAATATTGTAAACAGCAGATGTAGTTAGCCTTTTTTTCTTGATTTTTTTTCACATGTGTCCCAAATTTCCTTCAACGCCTAAAGTTATGATGTTCGTCAATTACAATTTACCCGACGTATCAGCAAGATAAGTAATGACCATCATAGCGACTCCAGTTCAATATTTAATTCAATATTAAACTTATGATTAAGGACAAAAACTGAGAAGACCATATGCTTCGAAGAATAACCAATTGGACTCCACTGTGGTCTAGAGAAAGAGAAAGAGCGAAAAAAGTGGACACTTGGTGTTGAAGGTGACATAAAAAAATGGAAGTAGATCACTATAGCCGCGAAAACACATAGCAAATTATATGAATAAAGGGGCCATAAATTCATGGAATTGCAAGGCTATGATGTCGATAATGTATAGTATAGGGAAATAAGCAAAAAAGACCCTGTTCAAGGCCGTGACAAATCCAGATATATTTTAATTTTTTAGTTATTATAAGGCCTATATACAGAAAACCTTTATGTTTTCTGCAGAGATTTCGGCATCTTTTTTTAATTATTAACAATTTACTGTAAAATATGTAAATGTAAATTACTGTAAAATATGTAGCTTGATTTAGATTCATAGAGTTTTAGCTTCCACTTCTTAGTCCATTGCTGGACTTCATTGAAGTTTTCTTGGAGTTGTTCTGCTGCAATAACTTTATCTGAACGTATCGTACAATTTTCAATATACAGATTGAACGAAATAAATTCGGACATAGGAATATAATGTATTTCGGCTCAATTCTGCTGTAGGTGGTTCGCCAACAAAATATTGTCAAATAATTATATTATAAAAATCCAATACTTCAGCGATCTGCTGGATTCTGAACTCATAAAAATTGAAAGCTACACATAAATCTAGGATTTATGCTGTCAAACCAGTTACTAGTCCAGGAAATGAAGCATTTCAGCTCGCAATTTTTTCGTGCTCCCTGAATTGACTTGAAATTAACAGAAGGTAGGTAATAGCCTAAGGATCAAAATCTATATCGAACCAAAGTGCGCCAAAGCCTAGGGGGTGGTTGCCACCCCATCTCCGGGGTGAAAATTTTTTTTACGTTTTAACTACAGGTTTCGATTAAAAAAGTGATTCTAAACAAAAAATATGCTATACATTTTTTTATAAAATGATATTTTTCAAGTTATCCGCGATATCAAGTTTTTCGCGAATAATTCGAAAATGGTGCATTTTATCAAAAAAATTGCAGAGAACAAATTTGTAGCTTTTAAAAGACAAATACAATTCATTTTTAAAATGTTCAGCGGGGATATAATAGGAACCGAAATACGGCCTATCAATGTTCAGCGGTTTTCTTCAAATGCCAAATTTGAAAGATTCAAAATCAAATATCGGGAAAATGATGCATTTTTGGAAGAAAACTCACAAAACCTTTTTAAAGAGCATAAATAGACCTATCATAAAAAAGACTCTAGCTCAAAAATTGAGTGAGTTATGATGAAAATAAGGTCAATACCTCATTTTTTACGAAAAAATCGAAACAACACCCTAACCTCCTCCATAATTAAAATCGATCTTTACCCTTCTGAAATTCCCTTTTTACATGTATTGTTAATACGTCCAAGAAGTTTGACCCATTTAAAATGCTTTGTGTTAGAAAAAGTACAGCTTAAAGCGAGAAACGATTTACATTTTCATATTTTTTACCCTTCTTTTTTTAAATATGCCCGAAAATACTGAATGAAAAAAATACAAATTACCAAATTGTAGCTTTTTTAATGACTAAAATTATCCTTCATTTAGATTTGTTGTACAATGAATATTTGGCGAGATATAGCCGTTTAAAGCATCGATTTACGATCAAGCACCATCTTTTTCGAGCCCTTTAAACTCACCCCATTTAAAAACCAAGGGTTCCAAAAAGATTTAATTCACAGATCCTTGTAGCTCTTAAAAACCTCTACAAATCGTTTTTGAAGAAACACTCTATCGTTAAAAATTAAAAGAAATACGTTAAAAAAACCAGTGAATTTTTTTCCGGAAAATTCTATTAGTATAGTACAGTACATTTCGGAGCATAATAATCTACAAAACCGGTATATTAGCTAGTGGGGCGTTATACATTCGAAATTTTAAAGCGTTCTTATTTTGAAATCCCATAAAACAGAATAAAACATCTGCTCATATGTCTATGGCTTGGCAATGAAAATATTAGAGCAACAGATTGGGGATGGTATTCCAAAGATGGTTTGTTATTACCTGTACGCATGAACAAACAACCTGCACTCGATGAACTTTTGAAAATTATTTTTGGCAATGCAAAAAAGGATGCGGTGTTTCATGTGGGTGCAGAAAAGTTTGTTTTTTACTGTAACTCTACTTGTTCTGGGTGCTCAGGTGAAGGGTGCAATAATAGTCCACCAATAATTGAAGATGAGGATGACATAGATCACGATCAAGATGTAATTGATGACGAATAAAATTAATAGTATAATTGTTTTACCTATAAATGTAAATATTTTCTACTATTTATGTAAAAGTATAAGAATATATGGTGCCTTTTTATGTTGATAAATTTTTTTGTATTTAATTCTACTTTTTTCAATTTATATCTTATAAATTAGTTTATAAAAACTGCAATGTTGTAAAGGATGATTTTCAAAAGTTGAAAAGTTACAAAATTTTGGCAAAAAATTGTTTTCACCTATAGCACTCATAACAATTGATTTTTAAGGATTGAAAATGTATGAATTTGTATTTTAAAGTATAAAAAAATCAATATTTAACTAATCCAAACCAAATTTCACTCATCTTAAGATTTATAATATTATTTTACAATTTTTGAAAATTAGGGGTAGTTTTCATCGCTAAGAACAATCAGGGTTGAGTTGAGCTTAAGTCCAAATTTTTATGCAAATCGTTCCAAGGTGAAATCATTTTCTTCGCATTACTAATTTTTTTATATTAATCTCTAATAAGGGTCGCTTTTTAAGGGTTGAAATATGATGGAACTTTATTCAAAAGCACGAAACTATCATTATTTATTTAATTCAAACCAAATTTTACCCATATTCAGGTTTAATATGTTATTTTATAATTTTTGACAATTACGGGTAGTTTTCACCCCTAAGAACAATAAGGGTTCGTCGACATAACATAAACTATAAAGCAGCGGGTGAATTGAGCTTAAATCCAAATTTTTATCCAAATCGATCCAAGGCGAAATCATTTTTTTAGAATTAGTAATTTTTTACATTAATCTCTAACAAGGATTGCTTTTTAAGGGTTGAAATATGATGGAACTCTATTCAAAAGTATAAAATAATCATTATTTAACTAATTCAAACCAAATATTACCCATATTCAGGTTTAATATGTTATTTTATAATTTTTGACAATTAGGGGTAGTTTTCACCCCTAAAACCCTTCAGCGCACTTCGGTTCGATATAGATTTTGATCCTTGGGCTATCATCTACCTTCTGTTAAAATTTCAACTGGATAAATGCAGGACGAAAAAATTGCGAGGTTTTAACTTTTTTCGAGATTCATTTCCTGAACTATTATCGTTTCCTTAGACAAACCCGTCTTACGCAAACAACATTGTTGTGAGACAGATAGTTGAAAGATATTTTATACAATGTCTATACCCAGGTATGGATTTATTTTTGTCCAAGTTTTATATTGGTCCACTATTTCAAATGCAGTTCAAACAGACATGTATTAAATTGTATGTTCCGTTTTAATTTGGTTCAACCTGTATATGATCAAGCAACAACATCCATTAAAATAGTTGAACATATGGAGCCTATTAAGATACGGCGAGGAGTCAGACAGGGTGACACTATATCATCCAAACTATTCAATCAAGCTTTGGAAGAAGTTATGAGGAAATTACAATGGGAAAAACGGGGTATTAACATAAATGGCTAATACTTGAATCACTTGAGATACGTAGGCGACATTGTATTAATAACAGATAAAAGGGAAGAATTACAAAATATGATGGATGAATTAAATAGCGAATCAACAAAAATAAGTCTACAAATGAATTATAATAAAACGAAAATTATGACCAACCAACCAGAAGAATTAATAATTACAATTGCACAAACATCTATAGATCAAGTAATAAAATATGTATATTTGGGACAACTAGTAAAATTAAATAAAGACCGGAGAAATAAAGAGAAAGATACGGTTGGCTTGGTTATCCTTCGGAAAACTTTCCTATATACTAAAAAATAGAAAATAACCCCAATATTTAAAAACAAGAGTCTTCTACCAATGTATACTTCCTCTTCTCAAACTTGGAAGTTTACAAAGGAAAACATGGAAAAAATAGCAAATACCCAAAGAGCCATGGAAAGGCAAATGCTGAACATCAGGTTATCAGACAAGAAAAGAAATACTTGGATCTGCAACAAAACAAAAGTGACCGATGTATCAACGCGAATAGCAAAACTTAAGTGAAAGTATACCACATTTTATATTTTTGGAATGCCACACAAAATGTTTAGAAATAACACTAATATAATAAAACGTTTCGCATACTGTTTAACTTACCAATATCTGAAGGAGGTCAGATGTACTGTCAAAATGATCTTTCTCCGTTAAATCTACCTTTTGATAGAACTGACTGCAGTAGTCCATTTCCTTGACTTCCTCCTTTATATCTATGTATGGATCAAGAAATTCATCGGAAAATATTGGTTCAGATTTTATTTTTTCCGAAATTTGAAAAATCTGACTCTTAGATAAGTAATCGTCCTCATCGTCGGATATTATGATTTGAATTTCATCATCGTTCATTGTATAATCTGCAATGGTATCTTGTACCTGAAAATTATATTGTTGAAAAAAATTTTAAATTTAAAGTTTAGTAAACCCCATTAGTGAATATAAAAGTGAACCCGCCCCAAAATATTGAAGTCAGAAGTTGTAACGGCAATCAAACAGAGCAAATGGGGAAAAGCACCAGGCCCAGACGACATATACATAGAGGTTCTAACAATGTTGAGTGAAGACAATTTGGACGCCTTGGTAGATCTTTTTAATGGCATTTATGGGTCCGGTCAAATACCACAGGACTGGCTTCAATCAACCTTTATACCAATCCCAAAAAAGCCAAACGCTAATAGTTGCAACCAATTCCGAATGTTCAGCTTATTGAGCCAGGTACTAAAACTCTTCTTAAAGATAATTCACAGAAGAATATACAACAGATGTGAAAGAGACATTAGTCCCACACAGTTGGGTTTCAGACAAGGATTTGGCACAAGAGAAGCACTTTATAGCTTAACTGTCCTACTTCAGAAATGCAGAGATCAGCAAAAAGATGTCTTCCTATGCTTTATAGATTACCAGAAAGCATTCGATTGCGTTAATCATTCAGAATTAATAAGATTGCTCCAGGAACGTTCGATAGATGAGAATCACCTTAAAATCATAAAGAACCTTTATATAAATCAAGTGGCATCTGTGAGAGTAGGACTGGAATCTACATCACATTTCTCAATCAAAAAGGTGTACGACAGGGTTGTATTCTGTCACCCCTCCTTAATCCTTAATCTTTACTCTGAAACGGGGGTAGGTCACGTAGCCCGATATAATGACAACAGGTGGACACAGAGAATTCTAGAATGAAGACCAAGGACGACAACAAGAAGCATGGGAAGACCTCAAAAAATATGGGTAGATGACATAAGAGCAGTGGCAGGCAAACAGTGGATTAGATTGGCGCAAGATAGAGAAAGATGAAAGCAATTGGGGGAGACCTACATTCAGGAGTGGATGGAAAATGGTTGACAAAGACTCTGAAACGATTTTTGATAGAGCCTTAAGTGACACTGAAGATGGAATCAAAATCAACTGACAGACTATTAGTAATCTTCGCTATACTGATGATACAGTCATAATAGCTGATAGCCAAGAAGCGCTACAACGAGTAATAGATAAAATAAACACTGAATGAGAACGACTGGGCTTGAAGATTAATATAGACAAGACGAAGGTAATGGTGGTTAGTAGAACACGAAATATTCAATTAAATATAAGAGTAAACAACAATAACATCCAAAAGGTCCCCAAGTTCAGATATCTCGGTAGTTGGATAATTGAAGATCTAGATCCAGGCATGGAGATACGTAGCAGGATTGAGCAAGCCAGAACAGCATTTACAAATATGAGAACTTGCTAAGCAACAGCAGCCTCAACTTAACGCTTCGATATTGCTTTGTAAAATGTTACATTTACTCCATACTGCTATATAGTGTAGAAAACTTGACCATAAAGGCCAATGTGATGAACCGATTGGAGAGGCCTTTGAAATGTGGTTATTTAGAAGACTATTTAAAACTCCCTGGACAGACCACACAACAAATGTCGAAGTATTAAATCGAATGGACAGAGAACGAGAATTGCTGCCAATAATAAAAAGAAGAAAAACTGCTTATTTGGGTCATATATTTCGAAATTCCAAGTACCAGTTTTTAAAGCTTATTATGAAGGGACGATAGAAGGAAAACGAGGCGTCGGAAGAAAGAAATACTCATGGCTTAAAAACATAAGTGATTGGACAAACCTCGATGCCCATGCACTTTTTAGAGCCACACAAGATCGAGAGGAGTATGCCAGAAATGTCGCCAACATCCACTAATTGGATAGGGCACCATAAGAAGAAGAAACCCCATTTTCTTTGTTTTTTTAAGGAACGAATTTTATTTGAAAAATATATCTCTTTTAGTTTACGAGCTAGAGCCTTATAAACATTCAATTGTTTGTAACAATTGTTTGACCATTCGGATCGAAATCCATCCTCGAAATTAGTAATCAACAGCCAAAAAAACTTGGGTGGACCCATCAGAATTGAAAAGGCCACGGTGATCTAGCTGTGGCCCCTAGACTAAAACTGTTTATCAAAATAATGTACCATACCTTAGAGTAGGTCACTTGATAAAAATTTTTTACATCCACGGTTTATAAATATTTAATATAATATTCAAAAAAAAAAAAAAAAATCAAAAATTTAAACTTATCGAATAGTGGTATGTTAATGTATTGCATCAGTTCGTAAAAATTTTATTCTTATACTTACAGATTCTCTAAGGACCTTATAGGACAAATAAGGTCCTGAAAAATTTGGTTTTTTCATGACGGCGAATATTCCAAATACTATATTATCTCCATGTTTTAAGGGTACGTTTTTCAATGGACTTATTTTTTTGCTGTTGATGAAAGTACCATTTTGGCTCTAAAAATGAAAAAAATAATATTCTATTATATTTTTTTACTTAGAAAATTTTATACAGATAACGACGTTGTTTTGTTGACCATAGGAATTAAGATTTATTGCAATTCCATCTCTAGAGTATATTTATTATAATGGTCTAAAATTAATTTTTGGTTATTTTTTAGCAATATTTAACAATAAACAAGAAAGAAGAAAAAATCAGAATAAGAATCGTTTGTACTTTTAAATAAAAAAAAAAACAATAATATTCTTCCAAACTTAAACATGAAAAATACTACCTAATTAAGAACCTACAAACTTCGTATAATGTAATAACAAAAAATAAAAATTAGGAAAGCAGATTAATGAATTAAGGGCTCAAATATTCGACCTCCTTGTGCTAAACAGTAACAGAAAGCTTATTCCCGATCTGAGACTGTGGTGGGAATGTAAATTCAGGAAACTAGACTACTTCCTGACGCAGTTTCTAACCGGACATGGTAGTTTTGGCACCTTCACAAATAGAATAGGCAAATCTGCCTCGGCAGACTGTACTGTTTGTAGGGTACCGGACCCTCCCGCCCACATTTTTAACTGCCAGAGATGGGCAAATGAGAGGGGAGATTACATGAAATTGTTGAAAGTAGGGGAAGTGTGCCTATGTCACAGTATAAAGAGGTTCCACAGTAAAACTACTCGTCTGTCGGCACTTTGATCTCAGGAAGTAATACCGGCAAAGTACGAAATTGGTAATCCACCACCGTTAACCTTACAGAGCCGTATTAAAATTTTCTGAGGCTTCCATATTTAACTGTCCAGATGTTCTCACTAAATGTTAATATTACAAAAACAAAGGGTTTAATAAATTAAAAAACAATATTATAATTCATTGTTTTATATTTTTCAACGGTATTTTAAATATCAACGGTATTGCGCAAGTTTTAAAACCTCAATGGTTTTTAATATATTGTACATGTCATATAAACGTTAAATAAAAAGGAGGTTAATTTCGAAGCTCTCACGGCATCGGCATTACTTATACTCTGTTTTTAAAACCAGGAGGAGTAATTCAAGTTTACCGCGATATAACGCTTGTTTATAATTCGTCCAACGGCAGGCAAGTTTACTCCACTGTTATGAAATTTTGACATTTATGAAATTTTGTCCTTATTTACATTTCGTAGGTGAATTTGGTTATTATCGGCGATTTTTTGTGTTTTCTGCATTATTCGTTTAGTTTTAGTTGTAGTCTGCAAAAAATTAATTAAATTTTGCAATAGTCTTTTCGTCAAATCAATCGCGTAATGTGCAGAATACATCAATTAAAATTCAAACTGCTGAAAAGATGTTTTGTGGTGATTTTTAGCCACAAATTTAAATAAAAAAAATTCTCTTCGTCTTCCTTATTTTTAACAATTTCAACAATATATCCACTTTCAGTAACATTTAGGTTGTATGAATTAGAAATCAGTCTTAAGAATAAGAAAAATACTTCGCCGGGAATAGGAATATATGTACGTTATATTATGTTGAAAAATTTATATCAAATAGAAAAAGAACACTATTAATTTTTTTAAATCAAGAACAAATCAAATCAGAAGATATTTCAGATAGTTGGAGAGAGTACGGGTGATTCCTATTCTCCTCTAAAAAATGAGGAACTTGGAAATATATGGCAAAATAGCTCTTGAAATAAATATAGAGCTGCATAAGAATTTATTATATTATAGAAGAAGTAATTATCAAAAAAATACATTATAAAACTAAATTATGAATTACTTAACTAACTAAATTAATCAAAAAATATAAAAAGGATTATTTATTAGAAATTAATGTTAGTATTAGTTTACGCATAAAATTGTATACAAAACAGACTTATAAGTAAAAACAAAAATTAAAATTTGAGAATGTATTTAGTGTCCGCAGTTATATAAACCCAAACAAACAACACGTTTAAAGCTAATTATGTTTCCAAATTATTTATTTCTATGCCCTTTTGTCTTAGATACATTAAATTTTCTATTAATTATTTTTAATGTGTATATATTCTTATTCTAGCCTATAATCAATGAGATAGCCCTTGGAAATTGCTGCAAGGATGCGTATTATGGTATTTTTTCGAATAAGCTAAACGTAGTTTTGTAAGATTTTCGGTTGATGACAAAAATTTTGAAATTCTCTTGAAAATAATTTCCAAATCTGTAACATACTGCACAAAATTTGCTCGGCATATAGAGCATAAGTGCTGCTTTGATTTTTCCTCGACAGAGAAAGATTTTTTAAGGTATTCAAAGGCTTCTAAACCAAACAAGTTTTGTTGTTACTCGATGGTCATGGTAGTAATAAAAGTTTTGAAGCTCTCCAGTTTGCAAAGAAAATGGTATTATTATGTTTTGTTTTCCTGCTCACTGGTCTCATCACGTTCAACCCTTGGACGTAGGACTTCTAGACCACTTCAAACTTACTACGGCCAAGAAATTCAATTATGGCTGCGACAGAACCCAGGTAAAATAGTTACCCAATTTAAAGTAGCCAGTATCTTTAATAGAGCATATTTAAAAAGTGTTCTTCCATCAAATGCAATAAATGCATTTAAAAAGAAAGGAATAGAACCGTTCAATACAGATGTCTTCGAGGATTGGCAATTTTTGCCGTCTATAGCAACAGATAGAGAAAATTATGAACAAAACCCACTACCAGGATGTTCTGACGAGAATTCACTACCGGAACATCGGAACTAAAATGTTTCTTCGATTGAAGGTTTATCAAAAATCACTGATCAGAAATCAACATGATCATCAGTCTTAAACATCTCGGTCGAAGATATTTGTCCTCCTCCTTTTGTTCTCGGACGCGACTAGTTCACGTTCGAGACGCATCGCCCCGCCCTATTTTTTCCGTTGGCCCCTCCCTGACCTGGAAATCCCTATTCGCTACTTCAGAAAGTATAAAAATAGGCGATTTTCAGGTCAATCAGGTCAGTCCCTCACGGGCTCTCCGAGGCTTAGTGCTCTCGGGGCTCTGCTCTTGTTTTTAGCTTTATCCCTATGTGGCTGAGATGTTATTCTACTGCAACCTGGTATTTTTATTTCGACTTAACCTTTGTCATGTAAGAAATATCTTGCCTTTTTCAAGGCAAGATACCAGAAGAAAACATTTACGAGTCCATAAGTACCCTGAAAATGGACTTGAGTAGAGGAGCTATCGTTGATGTTTTTGAAGCCCTCTACAGAGCACCCGGAGGCATTAGAAGGCGTTTAGACCTTTTCATTTCCCCGCGGTGACTCTTTAGCTCTGCGTATCTGAAGAACTCAGAAAGGAGTAGAAAACGGGGTAAAATAGGATATTTAAATTCAAACCCGAAATTGATGACATTAAAACAAAAAATTGCAGAAAAAGAAGCAAAAAAAACAAGACGCAAGAAAAGTGAAAAGGCAAGGTCGTGTTTCAACTACAAACAGTTCTAAAGACGATTGTGAATCTTCTTTAGAAGAAGACTCAGACAATGTAACTTGCATTTACTGTAACGAACTATTTTCACATTCACGATCCAAAGAAAAATTGATTCGTTGTCAAGTGTGTAAGAATTGGTGTCACAATAAATGTGCAGATGTAACGCACATTTCCCCTATTTGTCTAGTAAAAGAAAATTTATTATAAAAATTAAATTACCTTATTATCTTTAACATATAGAAGACCATCTTCAGTTTGTAAAATTTCTGCATGTTCCCTGGAAATAACAGTACTTTCTGTTTTTAAATCTGCATCTTGATGTCTTCCTATTTTAAAAACAGACTTTTTAATGTCAATTACTTGCTTTGTTTTAGTATTTTCCAATTTCCAGGTAAATGCCATTTTTTCCAATCAATTAGTATTTTGTCCACTTTATAGTCCTAAAATAATAAATATTAGCAACGGATTCAATTAGAAACTAACTTGAATAATGTGTTCGAGTGGTATATGAACAATAATTTGTGAATGTAGTTAAAAATGAACGAAATTTAATTCGGGATACATTACTGATAGTGATACACTATACTAATAATGTATGGCATTTTAGTTGGCGAGATCCATTCGGATTGTTCTGATTCCGATTGCATATTTGACTCTGTTTCAGGTAACTGGTATCGATGAACACTAGACCAAAGAGACAGACGGTTTTGGGTCCTCCGCAACACGGTGACGACTCGTATAATTTATAGAAATTTAAAATTTTGTTGTCTTCTTATTTTTATATAGACATGACTCTCTGTCTTTTCAATGTGCCTCCAATTTCGTTGTCGATGCCGAGAATAGAACTAGTACGTTCCGCTGAACTACGGTCGCCACTGCGTGATGTACTTTAATATTGTTATGTTAATAAAGATCTAGACATTTATTTTGATAAACAACTAACTTCAATATACATATAAATGCAGTTGTACTTAAGGAACCTAAGAGTCTCAGTTTTGTTTTGCCCAACTCAACTGTTCTTTATTTGGAGACATGTAAATAAGTATAGGGTTGGCCACTCGAAAGAGTCCACTCTGATTAATTACTATTAAACTGGGAATAAGCCACAATTAAAGATAAAAATACGTTTATTGACGTTTCAATTTCCACTTCGGAAATCGTTCTCAAAATACAAACAGTAAATTAAACAAATTTTGTTTTTTGTTACATAGTGAAAAATTCTTCTAATAATTTAATTTTATCTGACTCATTTATATTGACAATTCAGACATACATTATGCATTTTAAAGTAGACGACTTTAAAATGATATTGCCAATATTGTTGAGTTGCGCTCCTGGGACGACTTTACTTATAAGATAGTTCATTCGATTACATGAAATCAACTTTAACTTGAGAATATCCGTCAGAAAAAAATCATAGCATGTAATTCGTCTTTAAAAAGAAAAACACATGACATGATGACAGTAAAATTCTCCTGTTAGTGATTCCATAGTAAATTATGAGGGAAAAACCAGGAAAAAAACCTAATAATACTATCCCGACATTGTAAGTATTTGTTCGTGAATTTAGTTTACCTTCAACAAACATCAAAATTCTGATTTTATATGTTACGTTATTTAAAAAACATAAATGATGTATCCTCTATATGTTACTGACTTACTAATACTGGTATTTTCTGATTAATAACTTCCTCTTTCAATATTGGTAACCAGATCCTACTACATTCTGCCGAGGAATTTGCGACACAATTGGCTTCATTTAAAAAACCAACACACACCAATAGATATTTAAATTTCAAATCGAATCACAATATTAATGTAAAAAAGGGAATAATTAAATCCTTATACGATAGAGCCAAAATTACTTGTTCTAACGAAAATTCGTTCTTGGAGGAAAAACATTTATTAACATCTGTTTTATTAAAAAATGATTATCCTTTATCGTTTATAAATAAGGAATTTTCAACAATCGATCGAATAGAACAGAACAACTTAGAACGAGATCCTACAGCATACACAAGGAATAATATGACGAAAATAACAATACCGTACATAAAAATATTATCAGACAAACTTAAAAGGATAGGAAATAAATTCAACATTTCAACAACATTCAAAACAACAAACACGTTGAGATCTATTTTGTCCAAAACCAAACCTAACAATGAACAAGAAAGGACAAAGAATTGCATTTATAAAATACCTTGTGAATGCGATCAGTTTTATTTAGGTAAATCATCAAGGCCATTAAATGTTAGAATAAGTGAACATCAATCCTATATTAAAAATAGAGAATTTGATAGATCTAAAATCTGTAAACACGCATGGGATAATGAACATAGGGTTCAATGGAATAATTCAAATGTAGTCCTAAAAGAAACGGATGGTAAAAAAAGAAAAATCAAAGAAGCGGCTCTAATTATGCTAAATGAAGCCAATTGTGTCGCAAAGTCCTCGGCAGAATGTAGTAGGATCTGGTTACCAATATTGAAAGAGGAAGTTATTAATCAGAAAATACCAGTATTAGTAAGTCAGTAACATATAGAGGATACATCATTTATGTTTTTTAAATAACGTAACATATAAAATCAGAATTTTGATGTTTGTTGAAGGTAAACTAAATTCCCGAACAAATACTTACAATGTCGGGATAGTATTATGAGGTTTTTTTCCTGGTTTTTCCCTCATAATTTACTATGGAATCACTAACAGGAGAATTTTACTGTCATCATGTCATGTGTTTGTCTTTTTAAAGACGAATTACATGCTATGATTTTTTCTGACGGATATTCTCAAGTTAAAGTTGATTTCATGTAAACAAATGAACTATCTTATAAGTAAAGTCGTCCCAGGAGCGCAACTCAACAATATTGGCAATATCATTTTAAAGTCGTCTACTTTAAAATGCATAATGTATGTCTGAATTGTCAATATAAATGAGTCAGATAAAATTAAATTATTAGAAGAATTTTTCACTATGTAACAAAAAACAAAATTTGTTTAATTTACTGTTTGTATTTTGAGAACGATTTCCGAAGTGGAAATTGAAACGTCAATAAACGTATTTTTATCTTTAATTGTGGCTTATTCCCAGTTTAATAGTAATTAATTCACAATGCCACAAGAAAATAGCTTCAGAATAATATTAAGTCCACTCTGATATTTGGCAATATTCATTGATTTCGTGAAAATGCTAAAACAGGTCGTTTTTTCTTCCAAAGACATCTTGTAAGGATATAGATATCTGTCATTTATCAATCCCCTCCCTTCCAATATCCCAAACCTATAATTTTAAATAGGGAATATAACATGTGTTGTACATCATTAGACATTTTTTTCATATTCTCTATTCATAAAACTATATGTAATACATATCTTTTGTTAGTATCAATTTCAATTCCTTTTCCTTTATGGCAAAAACCAAATTAAGTAAAACAAAATTTAATAAAATTAACTAAATTTTAAATTACATAATTCATAATTAAAAAACAAACAGTTTACTCATCAACTATAATTATGTAATTAAATGTTAACATTGATCTTCACCAACGTCCAAACATTTACACTACAACATTTAATGAAGCAGGAATGATATTATAAATCTTGCTTTTTAAATCACCCCTGAAATGATTCAACAGAAAGAAGTCCATGGAGGTTAAATCAAGTAATCCCCACTCTTTTTCGAGGTATGTTAGTACTACACGTGGGTCTAGTGCTTATCCTAATGTAATGTCTAATAAAGGTGGGGATGTAATAGCTCAGATTGGTGATTAAATAGTCAATCTATTTGCCAGTTATTTTTCAGGTACATATAATGATAGTGAGTATAATCATAATGTACCTAATTTTAAATTGGACTATAGTGTGGATTTCCAGATTCAGAAGTTTAGTCTGACTGATAGTTTCGAGGGGATTAGGAGTTTAAAAACTACATATTCTTCAGGACCTGATGGTATACCTGCAGCACTTATTAAGAACTGTATTTTTCCCTTTGTAAACCTTTACAACAAATTTTCAATTTATCATTGTCATCATCTGTATTTTCACAATATTGGAAAATTTTGATTTCTTCCACCTATCTATAAATCTGGCAATTGTATGTTAACAAGTATAGATGAATAACTATTCAATCAGCAATCCGGAAACTTCTTGATAAATTGGTATCGATAAATCTCACCTGGGCTTGCAGAAACATAATTATTGATGAACATGGATTTTCAAACGGGAAGTAAACAGTAACAAACCTTGTCAATTATCAACAATACTTGTTGGGTGCATTTGAGAATAAAATTCAGGTCGACAGCGTTTACACTGATTTCTCAAAAGCCTTTGACCAGGTTAATCATAATCTTTTGGTCCACAAACTTCATGCATCTGGCTTTGGTGACCCCATTGTTAATTGGATTAAAAGTTTTTCTGATTGGACGTACACAGCAAGTTTGTATTAACAATTATATTTCAAAAGAATTTCATTGTTATTCTGGTGTACCACAAGGGTCTCATTGGGGTCCCTTGTTTTTTAACTTGTTCATTAACAGTGTCAGTATTGCGCGAAAAAAAACAGATTCTTCAGCTTTTTTTTAGTATTTTCCAAATTAACATGACCTAAAATTGCTACTTCTGTTTTATTAAGTATAGTTTTATTTAATATGTATGAGTAATGAAATTGCTTATCTTGATAAAGTTGATTAAATAATCTCACTGTTTTCCTTACACAGTTTTCAATTTCAAAAAATGTAGAAATAATTTCAATACATTTTGCGATAGATTACACCACTTCAAACGAATTTAAAAAATGGTGTACTTATTTAATATCGCTGTTAAATTCTACCATCACAATTCAAATGACTATACTTTTTGAAAATTTCTGTCAATGTAGTTTTTGATGTAACAGAAAAAATTTCACTAACACTACCAAGACATGAAGTATGAAAAAAAAATCATAGGTGCCTGATTTTTCCAGCTAAATAACTGTCTAATGATGTGCCACCCATGGTCTATTTCCTATTTAAAATTAAGGGTTGACAAATGACTTATATCATTAAAAGGTGACCCCTTTGGAATAAAACTCGACCTGAAGCATTTTCACAAAATCCAATGAATGTTCTCAAATATCATGGTATACTCTTTTGAGTAGCCAACTCTGTATATGTCACTCGTTGCCTCTTGTTGGAATGATGGATGGTCCTATTATTATAATATAATATAATTAAAATAATATAAATGACAAATAATGATTTAAAATGCAGGAATTTTCTGATAAAAATGAAGGGGGAAAAAACAAAGAAAGAGTTAAGAAGCTGGTTACTTCTATAAAAAAAGAAAAAGAAGATTGTACTATTGAAAATCAACCAGTTCAAGAAAAAGAAACCGATAAAGATGACTTAAGTCTATGATGTATTTTTGATGAACTAATTGGACATGAACTAATCTAAACATACACCTGTATCGAGAGATATAAAAGAAGTCGACATGTATTTGGTCGTGTAGTCGTATGTATGTATATAGTATGTATGTAGTCGGTCAGATAGCTCAGCGGGCTGTGCGGCTGCCTCTCATTCGCTTCACTGTCGAATGGTTTAGTGGATGTGGGATCGAGCCCAAGCTCGGTGTACAGAAACAAAAAAAGTCTAACGCAGCAGTTTAAAATTCTAGATGAATCTGCGGCTTAGACTAGGATATGCTGGGATCTGATCGGCCTATGGTGGAGCAGTACGGCAAGAGATAAGGGCTTGCGGCTTGGTGATACTCCTCCATAGATCCCTACCGGACAGGCGTAACGCCTAAAAAACCGGATATATATATATATATATATATATATATATATATATATATATATATATATATATATTATATATATATATATATTACCCACAAAAAATTTTAAATGGAGATTGCAACGGTGCATTACAGTGATAGAAAATCCATCGCCATGTATGTCATAACTCAACCACTATATTCATAAAATATTTGTAGTGTGTAACAAAATCTGTTCATTGTGAACATCATCATCATATAACGGGGGTCCTACGGCGATTGCCGCTTCCCGCATTTCAGCCTCCATCTTTTCCTATCTCTCCAATCTCCCTCTTCTAAGCCTCTGCCATCTGCTGATATGATGCTTCCTAGATATTTATACTGGTTGCAGCCTTTTATGACTGCGTTTTCAAGCCTCAGATCTGTGGTATTTCCTCCAATTTTTAAATATTCTGTTTTGCTTATGTTTACAGTAAGCCCCCATTTGGCATATTCCTCAAATAATTTTCGATTCATATAATTTATATCTTCCTCATCGTTGCAACCACCATCTGATCATCTGCAAACAGCAATGTATACAGAGTTTCTTGTCCCACTTCGATGCCCATAAATCTACATTTATTTCTCCAATTCCTCAATGCTTCTTGGACGTATATTTTAAAGAGTGTCGGTGACAAACAGCATCCTTGCTTTAGGCCTTTAGTGACTTTAAATTCATTTGAGGTTCTGGTTCCAATTTTTACACAACTAACTGCATTTTCGTACAATTTATATATCGCTCGGATATACGTCGAATCCAATCCGGACCTTTTGAGGACCTCAAACATTTTTCTTTAACGGGACACTATCATATGCTTTCTCAAGGTCTATAAATACCAAATGGGTCTCTCTACTTCTTTCGACACGCTTTTCAATTATTTGTCGTAGGATAAATATATTATCAAGGCAGGATACTCCCGGTACGAAAGCCGCTTTGTTCTTCAATATCTTGTATCTGTCTTTCAACCCTCTTCTTTAATATTCATTGTGAACACATGTTCAAAATCTGGTTTAATTTTAAATAAAAGAACACGGTTAACAAGAAAAGTGGAAAAACTTCTGTTTTTAAATGTCAATTTAGACGATTCGCGATTTAATAATAATGTGTAATGTAAATGTAAGTATTATTTACTATTTGTATTGTTTAATTTATTTTTTAAGTCATAATAAATATATCCTTCGTTAGTTTCTTTCGGTTCAGTTTCGTTAACGATAAAAATGTCAACGACCCACCTCTAGTTTCTTAGGTATAAGCTAGATCGGAACCAGAGATATGTAAAATATCTCTGATAGGAACTAATCGTCTCACTAATGGCCGCCTATGAGAAATGTGGAGGGGAGTCCAAGGGAAAATATTATTGTTATCTTTGTCTATTCGCTGGAAATATGATTTTATATCTGTGTTAGATATCCTGTTAAATTTTACCATACCGACCATAAACTTTTATGTATTGGCGACGTGCAAGTACTTGGATGTCATACGAGAAACGATCGTGCGCGAGTAGCGGAGAAATCTTGCATTATTTCATAGATTTCATAAATCCATATTGTCAATTGTCATATTTCATATTCGTTTGTTTATTTACACCTTCTATCACTGAAGATAATGGGATTTAGTAAATGCTGTGTTATAAATTGTAAAAATTCAATAAAAATTACTACTACTACTACTACTAAAGCTTTTCCCTTTGACTCAGTGTTTGGTTGAAAAGTTATTTGGTGATTTACTTTCTCAAATCCAGTTTTTATTATTGCATCCATATTAACAGTAATGCTGTAATTTATTAATATATTTATTTGTATTTACACTACATACAACGTTTACGTTTTAATAACATACCGACATAACCTCAATCTTACTTTTCCTTCTTATTCTTTTTTGGGGCTGCGTCCTTGACAGTTATCCGGTAACCTCGATCTAACATAAAAGCGCAGTAAATTTTGCTGATTTACGACACCAGGTGTCGCTCTTCCGAACTTGCACGGTCCCAAGTCCCAATACTGTATATACCCATGTATATTAAATGAATAACTTATAAAATACCTAATTTCCATAGCATGTGAAAAAATTTAAAAAGATAATTATTAGACACAGTCCACTAAAATGTTGTAATTTTATTGGACTGTGATGTAATTGCGTTGCATCTTTAAATTTTATAAATGTGTATACTATTAAGAATTATGCATCATTTGTGTGCAAACTCTAGGATATTATTACATGTGTCATAATCAAAAGATTACACTATAAAAGCAGTTATTTTTTTACTACTGCAGAACCATACAATACATACAATATATTATGTCTACAAAGATTTGCAATTTGTATTTAAAATAGTCAGTTGTTACATTGTCCTGAAATTCCCTCTATGTTTCAATCAAATATTTGCATTACCATTTCAAAATACCAATTATGCACTACAAACGCCTACTGAAAGAACATTAAACATTGTGAATGGTAATGAAATGCTGAACATTTTCTTGTTTCTAGAGTGAAGTGAAGTGTAGTGGATACCAATCCATTTGTTAAAATACCAGTTTTAATTTAATAAGATTGATTGTCTAGAATAAAAAGTATCAGTGGATTGTTCCTTAATTGATTGTTAGTCAGTTGTCAAATCAATTACTTATTGTATTGCTGGTACATATTGCAAATTTATTGGGATTGAAAAAAGTTCTTGTTTAAATTTAGCAAATTTTTTTTGTATATCTTAAAAATATATACTGTATTAAGAATTTTTTCAATGGGTTAATCCTGTACATAATTATATAATTAACTCTGAACTCTGGTGGTTTTTCAGTGGTTAGAGTAGTTCGAGAAGCCATGTTCTTCTCAGGAAGTTTGGTACACCAGAAGCTTTACGTTAGGTAAAACTGCTTCTATGTCATATGCTACCAGATAACATACTCAGGTATCTTAAAGCATGCTAAAGTTTAAGAATATAACTATAGAAGTTCAACCCTTAGTTTATAGAATCCGAATTCTGACTTATTCACCACCTTAAATATTTTCATATTTAAATAGCTCTCACAGAGTACAGTTACCTGTAAATATTCGATCAAACATGTATTCAAGGAGCATTGTTGTTACAATTAACTATTAGTAAGACAAAAGGCACCTTGTAGAACCCATATACTCCAGTCGTCAGAGACAAAAATACCACTCAACCTCTAAAAATCATACGAACATACTGAATTTTGCCGGGAATATTAATTTTGGGGACCCAAAAAAGATGTGAAAAAGTTTGCCACTTTTACCTCCGGGCTTCTCCCTAAAATCCCCTAGTACTTCTTCTTTGTGTGCTGTGCTTGTATTCAGGAGTTGGCTATCATCATATTGACAAGCTGATGAAATGATTCTCGGTCGGCAGCTAGATGAAACAGTTCCTCGACCGTTCGACTTGTCCATTGTCTAACGTTATGCAGCCAGAACAGTTGTTTTCTTCTGACCCAACGTTTTCCTTCGATTTTGCCCTGAATGATTAACCGGAGTAAGCGATATTTAGGTCCTCTCATTATATGACCGAAGTATTGGACCTTTCTCATTTTGATGATGTTGATCAATGCTAGCTCTTTTTGCACGATCTCTAGTACACGTTTGTTAGATATTTGTGCTGTCCCCTAGTACACCTATCTATAAATCTGGAAATCGCAAGTGTGTTAACAATTATAGAGGTATAACTATTCAATCAGCAATCCTGAAACTTCTTGATAAATTGGTATCAATAAATCTCACCTAGGTTTGCAGAAACATTATTGATGAACAACATGGTTGTTACAGTACAACTGTAACAAACCTTGTCAATTACCAACAATACTTCTTGGGTGCATTTGAGAACAAAAAACTCAAGTCTTTGACCAGGTTAATCACAATCTTTTGGTCCACAAACTTCATGCATCCGGCTTTGGTCACCACATTGTTAATTCAATTAAAAGTTTTCTGATGGGACATACACAGCAAGTTTGTATTAACAATTATATTTCAATATTGCGGTCCCTTGTTTTTTAACTTGTTCATTAACGATATTGGTAAGGCTATCAAACACTCACACTTCCTGATATTTGCTGATGATCTTAAGTTATTTCGTTATATACATAATAAATCGGATAGAGATCTCCTGCAAGATGATGTAAATAATATATGTTTATGGTCAAAACAAAATGGTTTAAGGTTAAATCCAACTAAATGTTCTTGTATTTCATTTGGTCGTATAAATATTCTAATAGCTAATAGGTATATTCTTAATGATGTACTCTTGGATTCAGTTACTGAGATTAGAGATTTGGGTGTATTATTGGATTGTGCATTGACATTTAGAAGCCATTTTCTTAAAATTAAGGAAACAGGATTTCGTAATCTTGGTTTTATTTATTGCAACAGTCATGGTCTCTCACCTATTGTATTCAAATTATTGTATTGCTCTCTGGTACGCTCAGGTCTTGAATACTGCTCTGTTGTCTGGTCCCCATTTCATCAAGTATACATTTATGGATTAGAGAGCGTTCGGAGGAAGTTTCTAAGATCTTTAGCTTTTAAAGCACATATTAATATAAAAATTACTGAAAATTATTTCATAGATTATTCTATAATAATGTCTCAATTTAACATTGCTACATCGAAGAACTGCAGGTTGAGAGCTGATATGTTATTTTTGTTTAAAATTCTAAACAATGTTATTAATTGTCCCTCGTTATTAGCTAATGTACACTTAAACACAATACATAGAACTTGACACACTGCACTCTTTTATATTCCTTTTCATAGAACTGATTATGCTTGTCATTTTCCCTTATAGAGAATGCTCAGCACTTGCAATGGCCTCCTATTGAATCCTTTCTGCCCAAACATTAATGCATTCAAAAGGCAACTTAAGAATCTGACTATTAATCTAGATATGGGATATTTCCTATGTGATAGTGATACTTTTTTTTTAAATTTTTGTGATTTGATATACTGTTTTAATGTACAAATTTTAACTGTTTACTTGTTTCTTTATTATTGTTTTGATGTTTATTGTACATGATCTTTACTTTTTACTATTTGTTGTATTTTATTGTAAGTGGTTCTACCGTTGAAATAAATAAAAAATAATAGGGGAGTAAAAACGCAAAAAAAATTTGATTTATCAAGAATCCATACATCACAGAAAAGTTCAGCTTTCTTATGCGATTTATGTATTTTGCCGCAAGTAAACTTAGATTTTATAAAGGTGTTAAAGAAATATACATGGCGCGATTTTTGCCATATTTTATGATTTTCATGACATCAATACAATCTATCCCTTATATTAACTCGCCACTATAAAGTTTCTATTACTAGAACCTAACCTTCAAAACCTCATAGTATGCAATTTTAGTTTTAAGTTTTGGCAACAAATGTGAGGCATTTAAAATATGCTTAAAAAACACTGGATTTAAACTTTCACATAACAAACAATCTAAAACTTTTGTTTCACTTAACCTAGTATGTTTTTCAAAATAACCAAACATCTACTACAAAATACACCTGAAACCATCTTCTTGGATGCATTTTCCATGACATGCGATCTTTTGAAATGTAAAGCATTAAATTCTCTGTTTTTATTCATATTTAAAATGCCTAAGAACTGTCTTTATTCGCGGCAAAATACAAAAACTGCATACTTAAGCTGCACTGTTTACCTTTAAAACACATCACGATATTTGTTGATAAGACACTTTGATCAAAAGATATCAAATTGTTACCATCGAGTTGATACAAATTTTATTGAACATTTATTTCACACATGTAACTGACATTCAAAATTGATGGTCGCTTCAAGCATTATTTCTGAGAGAACCGTTCATACTACACAAAAAGTGCTAATTAACATTTTTGTTTAAAATTAACTCAGCTACATTTTTTATTTGAAAAATTTTTTTCTACAGCAGATTTTTGGTAAATCGATTTTTTTTGCGTTTTTACCCCCCTAATAGAGTGGTTTTAGGAGGAAATCTAGAGGTAAAAGTAGTAAACTTTTTGCATCTTTTTGGGGTCTTAAAATTAATATTCTTGGCAAAATTCAGCTTGTTTGTATGAATTTCAGGTGTCAACTCTCTGAAGACTGGGCTATTATTTCTTCATTTCAATTCTAATTCGCAAAAATAATTTATAATTACTTAAACAGTATATTTCTCTGAGTTATATATTCACCATTTAAATTCAGATCAAGTCTGAATACCCCTAGTATCATGTATGAATCTACAATTCTAAAAAGATCATACTGAAAAAAACTGGTGATTTTAGTTAAATTTGTGTAATGTTTTAAGTAAAGATTGGAATCAATCTATTTTAATTTGTTTGATACCATGGAATAGTTCAACATTAATGTTTAAAAAATCCACAAGGAAAATAAATTCCTGCAGCTAGCTGTATACCATGTATCACAAAAAGAGGTTTAATCTTTGTAAGTAGGTATATTTAAAAAACGCTTAAAAGGGCTTCATCAAACTAACAAATGTGTTTTAAATAATAATTCCATCATCAAGTTAAAAGCCTAAAATAAGTATGAACCATTTAATTAAAGCAAACGTGATTGAAATGTTGACTAAGGTTAAAAAAGCAAAATGATTATACTTACAGGTTAACATGCCTGAGCCACCATTAATGTTTAGATTGTTAATCTTGGTGTAATTGGCTTTATGTATTATCCACACCAAATTTTTTAATGATACATTTAATAGCAAAAACATTTTGTCAGTAGCCAGCATAGGTTAACATTTAAATAATATATTTTCCTTGTCAATTCTATTTAATTTTCATTTTTAAAATAATTTTTTCAGTTTTTCCAAAATTTTAACAAAAAGTATAATTTTTTTCTAAAATGTTCTTAGGAAAATAACTAGGCTTAATGTTTTGAGGACTTCTTTTGTTTAAAAATCAATATTATTATAATTTTGTTCCCAATTTAGTGTGCATACTAGTGCTAAATTCTGCTTTTATTTTGTCAATTGTGAGTTCCATATTTCAATTCTATATTTCCATTACCACAACCCTATGTATTGTTGTAAATAATGAAGATAACTTCCATTTAAAACAATAAATCAATGGAAAAGTATGCATAATCTTTCATTTCCAATTTTTTCAGTACTAAATAATCAGTTCAAACCTGGCCTTAACTCACCAATTGATATTTTCGTTAAATTTGAATAACAAATGATGAAGTCGCAAATTAAAAAAAAAAATACAATACCTTCACTATTTACTTTAATCCTTTCACTTTCACTTTTTTCAATAATATATTTTCTGGTTCTGTCCATAGGTTTAAATTTAGTTAATATTATTAAATTTGTTTTTACAATTAGGATTATTTTTTAGGGTTCTGTAGGCTTCAGTTTAAAATTGACATTTATTGTGTTGACATTTGACACATTCAACGATTTGTGAAAATAATCGATGGCATACGAATTTTATCATCGATATTATTGATGATAAAAAACCGCAAAACGTGAATGTAATTCAGAGTAAATTATTTATTCTGCGTATTTCAAAAACGATAACCGTTTCACAGAATAAACAATCAGAATGTACACTCTGCGTGTCAAGATAAGTACACGCAGACGAAATCAGTTATACCGAACCAGTTTGGTGTGCATCGAAAAATTAACCCGGTTTAATTTATTTACGGCAATGATAGACATAATATGCACTATTTTATTCGTACTTTTAGTTGAAGAATAGATTAAATTATTTCATATTTACTAAATTATTAATCTCTAACAATTACAGATCTGTGGTAGTTTGTCATAAATTTCTCAATCCGAGTCTATGCGTTTCTGTTTAAAATATGGCGATCTCGTGCTGACACGCTTCAAAGTGCGTCACTTATTTATTCTGTGACACTGTGACCATGTCTTGCCCTTTTAAAAGTGCATGTTTTGTATCTTTGATTGGATAATTGTAAAAGATTATTGCGTAATTCTAATCTAACCTTACCTTTCCAACTCGACGATTCACAACCATTCTAAGGCCCTTATGACTTTTAATATAAGTATTCACTATTGACTTCCAACATAAATAGCATCAATTTTCCATTTTACTTTTGAAATCTTAAATAAGGAATTATAATAATATACGTACATATAAAAAAAATTATTCACCCAATACTTTTTAGAAATATCTTTGAATATCTAACGTTGATGTATTTATAATAAATCTTATATATTATACAGTAGTGTTTAATATTTTATTTATTGCTGTTAAAGTATTAACGTATTATATAATTAAATTTTTTGTAATTTTAATTATTAAACATTTTATTTATAAAATCGAAAACATGGTTTTGCTTTCGATATCATCGATGTTCCCGCCAATATTGAATATGATGTCATATTTTTATCCTTTCACTTTTCAGTCTTTGTTCAAAGAGTATTATTGGAGACAGAACAGAAATTTCAAAAGGCTATAAAAGTCGCTCTAACACAAACAGAAGACTATAACAACATTTACTAAGATTTTAAAAATATCAAATTAGCTCTGACAAGCGTATCAGATGAAATGATGAAATACTAGGACACAAAAAGAAAACAACAAAAAAATGGTTCGATGAGGATTGCCTGAACTCCATAACAGCAAGAAATATGGCTAGAAGGAACGTGCTACAACAAAACCCCTCGCACAACAATGAAATGTATAGACAAAGAAGAACAGAGACAAGAAAACTAATGAAAAGGAAGAAGAGGGAGTATCAGGAACAAATAATCAGAGATATAGAAGAAAAAAGAACGAACAAATAAGCGAAACAGTTCTTCAAAGGAGTCTCAGATATCAAGACCGGGTACCAAGCAAGGACAGGAACTTCCTTCAAAACGACAGCGGGCAGCTTATCACTGACGACAAGGGAATCCTAAAAACCTATTGAACGACCAATCTAACAGAAATACATCAAACATAGAGGTACATACAGCTGAAATAGAAGACCAATACCTGACATACGAAGAAGTAATACAGGCAATTAAAAAACTTAAAAATAATAAGACCCCAGGTAGCGATGGTATACACGCAGAGTGCTTAAAACATGGAGGAGAAGCGTTGTACAGTTCTATATATAAGCTAATTCAAGACATTTGGCGAGAAGAAACAATGCCAGATGAATGGAAACAAGGAGTTATTCTACCAATACACAAAAAAGGGAACAAAAAGCAATGTATTAACTACCGGGGAATAACACTCATAAACACCACCTACAAAATCCTTGCAAACATCCTGCTAGAAAGAACCAAACATACACAGAAGAAATCGTTGGAGGTTATCAATGCGTATTTAGACCGGGCCGCTCTACTATTGACCAGATATTCACAATAAAACAGAGAATGGAAAAATGCTGGGAGTTTGATTGTGAGCTTCATCAGATGTTCATAGATTTTAAACAAGCAGTTGATAGAGTATACAGGGCCAGACTGTTTTCAGCGATGCAGGAACTTGGCTTTCCAAAAAAACTAGTCAGGTTGATACGGATGTGTATGGAACGATTAAGATGTAAGGTGAGAGTTGGACAACAATACTCGGAGACATTTGAAATAAACAATGGATTAAAACAGGGAGATGCACTTTCACAACAACTCTTCAACTTAGCTCTGGAGCACATAACCAGAAGTGCAAGAATCGAAAAACCGAATACAGTATTTCATCGAGAAGGACCAGACTTACTACTGGCATTTGCAGACGATATCGATCTAATAGGAAACATACGATTAAGGACGAAGGAGACTTTCGTGAGATTCGAGAAGGAAGCAGAGATGTGGCTCCAAATCAACGAAAACAAGACGAAATATATGTATATGAGTTGCAATAACCAAAGCAGAGACAGAATCGGTCAGAACATCACCATCGATGACTTTAACTTTAGAGTGCGTTAGAGAATTCAAGTATCTTGGAACAACAATAAATGAACTCAATAACGGATCACAATAAATAAACAACAGGATTCAGGCCGACAACAGATGCCTTTTTGCCCTCCAAAACTTTATAAAATCGAAACAACTAACAAGACGAAGGTACAGGTCTATAAAACAAGCATACGACCCGTTGTGATGTATGGAAGCGAAACGTGGACGATAACAAAGGCAAACGAAGGGAGACTATATGTTTATGAAAGAAAAAGTACCTAAGGAAGATCTTTGGTCCTGTGCTGGATGAAGCATCAGGACAATATAGGATAAGAACTAACAAAGAGCTCGAAGAACTCTACCCAGACGCCTACATCATAAAAGAAATAAAGTCCAGAAGACTCCAATGGGTAGGACACCTCAGAAGACATTCTGACGAACGAACAGTAAGACTGGTGTGGGAGGAAGTCCCAACTGGAAGCAGACCAGGCGGACGCCCTCGTCTCCGGTGGCTAGATAATATAGCAGGAGACCTAAGCACTATGGGCGTGGAGAATTGGATGGAGATTACTCAAGACAGAAAACAGTGGAGGCATGTTGTGGAGTCGGCTAAAACTCACGAAGGGCTGTTAGTTTAGGCTGGCAGTTAAAAAGAGTATTTATTTATAGCCAAGGTTTTGAAAAACTGAAAAAAACACGTTTTTTTATCTTATTTTCTCTCGTTATAATCAAATTTGCCTCGCTATTGAAGGTTATAGTTCAAAAGAAATTTCACGGGACATCTAATGTGCCTCGTTATAGAGGGAGTATACTGTAATACATTTTTAGCCAATACAAATATATATTCATTAATAATGGGTAATGATGATCGTAAATTTAACTCTCTTATAGTTTTTGCAAAGAGAGAGGTTTGCAAATAAATTAATTACTGAAACTCATTAAAGCTTTTTAATTAAACATCAAATAAAGTGTTATAAACATAGGTTTATAAAAAAGGTTTTCAAATAACAAAATTCAGTTTCAAATATCTTTTATACAAAAACTGAGGAATAACAGGTAAAAAATTACATGATTTTAGTTGTTTTCGTTCTCACATAAATCTTGGTCACTTTCACTTCTTATTGTACTTACAGCAGATTACTTAAAGATCATATTGTAGAAGTCTAGTTCTGGTAGTTTTCTCCAGTCTTCACCATAATGTTTATCCAGAAAACTAATAATGGAAGCTTTATCGCCTTTAAAGTTTGTTGCTTAGTGGTATTTCATCTCGCTAAATGGATAAAAACGAACATTTTTATTACAAACATCTTTAGGCATTCCCGTGTTACTAAAGTAATTCATTTCACCTTGAGTTAAAACCGTGTGTTCCTTTTTATGAACCATAATTAGTTTCGCATTGCTAAATTTGCAATGCCAGACTCCAGGCAGTTTTATTTTTATTTAAAATTTTAGATGTAGTTCGTTTAGGTTAGGTTATTGTTATTAAAAATTTAAATTCAATATATTTACTCCGCAAAAAAATGTACATGTGGCAACATTGAACACGTCCAAAATATTTTACATTGCTTGCAAGCGCGCTTGACTTCTTTTTTAAAATAAATGAATTTTCGTCATTTTACAATATTTTATGTTTTTGTATAATTTAACAGGGAAAAATAATTGGTATTTACAATTATTGGTTTATGCATTTTATATAACTAAGACTATTTCGTGTTTTGATAATATTTTCCTTTACCTAATTTTCGATTTCCTACTTTTTATAACCTTTTCTTCAATTTATTCAACATTTTACACTTTTCGTATGTTTCCGTAATAAAAATTACGACAATTTTGTTTTTTTTTCATTTTTCAGCCGAAGTAAAAAAAATTCGCATTTTTAGCGACCCTTACTAATGTAAACAAATACCTTGATCTTTTTATCGATTAGAGACTTTTGCAAATAACGGCTTCACATACTATGATTTATTATCACCATATTGTAAGCAAACAATATTGAGTGTCTATAAATTGTGCAAATCCTTCATAAAAATAGGTAGGCTTAGATGGGCTGGACATGTGTCAAGAGCAAATGAAAATTACCCACCCAGACGAACTCTATTATCGGTCCCAGTGGGAAATAGGAGTAGAGGCAGACCACGACTGAGATGGAGGGACGGTGTGGACAAGGACGCAAGGAAAATCGGCGCGGCAAATTGGCAACGGTTGGCGATGAACAGAAACGACTGGCGAAATAGACTGGGGAAGGTCAAGGCTCAGCTAGAGCTGTAGCACCACTGATGATGATGATGATAAATTGTGCAAACGTGTGTGGACAGGTTAAAAAGAAGCGGTCTTAAAACAGCTCCTTGTGGAATGCCTTTTGATGTAATCATTGTGTGATTTTGCCAATTATGACCTCGAATCGATACATTTCTGTCTTCATATACATACATTTTATAGTAAATATGTCATAGATTTTAGAAGGCCAAGAAACAAAAGTTTATCAGACAGTATATTTAAATCAAGAAAATATCTATAGAAAAACTAAGGAACAACAAATTCCCAGACAGCGATGGCATCCCAGCAGAGTTATTTAAGCACGGTGGAGAGCACCTCACCAATGTGATGCGAGAAATTGTTTATAAAATTTGGTATGAGGAGCAAATGCCTGAAGAATGGAGCTTAGGCTTAATTTGCCCGTTACACAAAAAAAGAAATCAACTGGAATGCAATAATTACCGCGGAATAACTCTCCTAAATACAGCATACAAGATATTGTCAAACATTTTGCACGAGAGATTGAAGCCTTAGACCGAAACGTTTCTAGGAGAATATCAGGCAGGATTCAGGCGTAGACGTTCAACCATTAACCAGATCTTTATACTACGACAGATCCTCGAAAAAGCGCAAGAGTTTAATATATATATGTATCATATTTTTGTCGATTTTAAAGCAGCATATGACAGTGACTTAAGACCAAGTCTTTACAACGCTATGAATGAGTTAGGAATTCCAAAAAAACTCATTTGTTCGATAAAAGTGACAACGGCGAAGATTCTATCAGCAGTAAAAATTCAAAACGACTCGTCAACCCCATTTGAAATACATAGGGGGTTAAGGCAGGGAGATGCGCTGGCGTGTCAGCTTTTTAATGTCGCCTTAGAAAAGTTGTGCGAGACGCTAATTTAGATAACAGGGGAAAAATATTTAATATATCAGTCCAAATCTAGCATATGCAGACGACGTGGTCATTATAACAAGAACCAGGCGAGAACTGCAAAAATCCTAACTAGCTAGTAGCAGCAGCAGAACGAATGGGGTTACATATAAATCAAAATAAAACCAAATTCATGGCGACTAACACAAACACAAGAGATGGAAATGTTGACGCAAATTTAATCATCAATGGCCAAAACTTCGATGTAGTCAAAGCGTTCATATATTTAGGGACATCGGTTAACCCCAATAATAACACATCTGAGGAAATAAAAAACCGAATAATAATTGCAAACAGGTGTTATCATGGTCTATCAAAGTACTTAGCTAACAAACGTATGTCTCAAAAAACTCGTATAAGGCTGTATAGAACACTGATAGTCCCCGTTCTCACATATGGATCAGAGGCATGGAGGCTAACTAAAACAGATGAATCTGCTCTATCGATTTTTGAAAGTAAGGTGCTACGCAAGATATTCGGAGCGGTCTGTAAGAACAGAATATGGAGGCGTAGATATAACTTTGAACTGCAGAATATCTACAAGCATACGTTTGGTGGTAAGGATATTGTCACTATAATTAAGTGAAACCGCCGCCTGCAGTGGGCACGACATGTAGCCCGAGCCCTTGAATCGAACATGATAAGATTCTACCAGCGCAACCCGTGGGAATGAGAAGACGGGGTAGTCCAAAGATAAGGTGGATGGACGGGGTAACACAAGATGGCGAGAAGAACGGAGTCGGCAACTGGAAAAGGCAAGCAAGGGACAGAACAGAATGGCGTAGAAAGCTTGAGAAGGTCGAGGCACTCTAAGGGCTGTAGAACCAAGATGATGATGATATTTAAATCAATATTTTCATAAACACTCTTTAGGATGATAAAATCTAATAAACATCTGTAGTCACACAAACCACTGAATGTGGCATACTATAGCCTTATTTATAGCCAAATTGTGTTGTTTGTAGTATACTATGCCGCCTTAACAAAGTTTCCATTCTTAATTTTAGAATTCTTTCGAATGTTTTAAAAATGCATGACAACAATGTAATTGGTCAATATGAATCCAGATTATCTTTATGTTTTTTCGGTTTTAGAATTAATATAACAAATTAATCATTAAATTTATAAGGACGTATTCCAGTTTGCAAGATACAGTTATAAATTTGCAGTAAATCATACCTATTTTTGTAACAATACACTAAATCTTATCTAGACCTGGGGCTATGATTTTGGATATCTTAATGGCCTATTCCAGTTCGGATGATGATATTTCTTTTTGTAAATAATATAACTTAACTTCTGCAGAAATCTTCTGCAACTAGAGAGTGAGCATATTAATTTGATGCTTATGTATTTGCTGTTCGCCAACTTCCATAATTGAGTTGGTGGGCAGCTACAGTTAACACTGGAACAAAATTTAATCCACGTGCTTCTGGCTTTCTGTTTAAACATTTTTTTAGTTGTAGTTTCTATATTTTTATATTAGAGAAAGTTATTCAGAGTGGTTGAGGTTTTGTAAAATTTCTTAAGCTTTCTCTTCATTCTTCTTAAGCTGTGTGGCATTATATTATATTATCAAATTAACATGGTACGATTCTTAGAAACTAAAGGTATGAAATCGAAACTGGGATTCATGTGTAGCCACAGAGGGGTCATATTATGTATATGTTCAACTACCAACTAACCTGAATTCACTAAAGAACATGGTTGGGTAATTAAAAAACATACAAATTAAGTCTGTGCCAAAAACACTTTGTTTAACGCCTCTCTTTACTATTCTTCCATCCACTTGGAATATTGTTTCATCAATTATGAATCCATTAATTTTGTATGTAATGCAATATGAAATAAAACGCTGCATGATTTGAACGTACATTTGATTTTTAATCAGATCTAGTTAAATACAAACTGTCAATTTAGCTACTGTTATATACAATTTTATTTGCTACGAAATAAATATTGGACAGAGTTTACAATTTATATCCCGTACATTTAACTTACTTATTCGAACAGTTTTGTCATACACTAAAAAATGTAATTAATTGATTCAGCATTTTATTACCAAAAGCGCGGTCTCACCTAGCTAAATAATGTTGACTAACAAAAACTTTTATAGTCAAATGTTACCAATCAAATGTGATTCATCGGATCAAGTTGCTTTCAATGTCGAACCTAACTTAAGTCGAGTTAATTTGGAATTCAAAACTTACCATATTATACATAAAAGAAGTATATTCTTGCAATCAACAGAGATGAGGGCACCTATGAAAATTAAAAAAAAATACAGTAACTGATAAATAGACAACAATTAGAAAGGAGTATTGATCAGAAGGAATTAAGTTCACAAACTGGACCAGGAAAGAAGGTAAAATAAGTCACCAAATAGCAAACAAAAGCGCCATCTAATAAAAAGATATTTGGGCAATTTTAAAACTGGAATCATGTAAACATGTAACGTATACACACAAAAGACATTTCAGGTTTCAGCGTGGAAAGGCCTACAGAGCCAAACGATCCCTTAATTTATAATCTACAATAACATTGTAATTCTAAAAATAGAAAAAACAGAAGCTGCACAGCGTTTTACCTTTTTATTGCATGGATAATATATATTTATGCAAGATAAAACTAGATCAAAGAAAAGAGTAACAACAATAATAATAATGAATTTTGATAGGTTAGGGATCTCATTTGTGATACAGAAAGAAGCAAAATAGAAACAGTCAGAAAATATCGAATTTAAAACAAATAAGTTTCCTGCAACTTTAATGCTGAAACAAAATATATCTTCTGATGAAACACACCTACTACTTTCAGAAAATTTGTTACTAAATAAAAAGTGGATGCGTAGCTGTACGTATTGATGAATGTTATCAAAATTCAGTCAAAAAATTGAAATAAATAAAAAATATTAATTATTGACCTAAGACTTTATATTAAGCAGTAAGTTTAATATTTAATCTTAAAAAAATCATAAACACTGTTAGTTTGAACATCAAATAATATTTTCTTAAAGCTAAACGTATTCCATATTTGGAGTAGAAACTTATCTGCACTAAAATAGACACTGTTCTTCACTCCTCAGAAATCTCCCATCATGTTTATGTTAACACATACTTTCAACTGTTTAATTTACTAAACTAGTGTTTATCGAGGAGCTGGGGGTGGAGGAGCGTATTGAAAGTAAACTCCAGTGACTCTTTGTGCCGGTGGTGGAGGTGGAGGTGCGTTAAAAAATAGTGTTCCATTAGGTATATGATAACCACCAAACGGGTTGGATGCAGGTGGAGGTTGATGACCTAGATTTTGATTGACAAAATTGTGGTTAGATAAAGCTAACATTTGTTGTCCTTGTTGATGCAAGGGTGGTCTTTGTTGAGGGGGAGGTTGGTGTAATAGATGCGCTTGAGGTGGAGGTTGATGCATAGGAGGACCTTGCGGAAGAGGTGGTTGTAATTGTGATTGAGGTGGTGGAGGAGGTGGTTGCTGTAAGTTTTGCAAATGAATATTTGGAGGAGGTCCTTGCATGGGTCTTTGTGGAATTCCGGGAATAGTTACTGGTGGTCTTTGTTGTTGAAGTGGAACACCTTGCATAAGAGGAGGACCTTGCATAGGTGGAGGTCTTTGTTGAGGATTTGTATTATTTAGGAGAGGAGGAGCTGCTTGTCTCATCGGCAAGACACTTGGCGGTCGCTGCTGCAAGTTATTGTTTTGAAACATGGGCGGTTGAGAAGATGGTTGAGGTAAAGCATTTGGGGGAAGGTTTTGAGTTACAGACGGCGGTGGATGTTGTAGCAACTGAGGAGGTGGATTGTGCATATTTTGTGGTGGACTGGGCGGACGATTATTCATGGGCGGTGGCACTGATAAATTGTGTTTTATAGAATCGGGAGATCCAGATCGGGATAAGGAACCGTTGGACCTCGATTTTCTTGGACTGCGTGATGAATCTCTACTAGGAGATCTTCTTCTTCTAGGTCGGTCTCTGGAGCGGCTTCGGTCGCGCCTGCGTCTTGGTGTACGAGATCTCGACCTGGATCTTGATCTAGAACGAGATAGAGAACGACGACCTCGTGGATTTCGACTCCATCTACTTCTTCCTAAAATAATAAATAAGTCGTCAATAAATTTCGGTGCGTAATTGACTATTTTATAGATTAATCTTCGATGTACACTAGTGACTAAACGACCAATCAAGTATTGTGACTTATTCTCATGGCTCTCATTTCTTAAGAAATATAAATGCCATAGAACACCAATAAAGTATACTGTACTATATATATAGTTACTGTATATGGTTATCACTAGAGACCGGAATACATACAAAATACATTTTGAATAAATTTCATATTTTTACAAAAAATTGCATATATCTGCATATTTTTATATAAAAAAAATGTATAATGCTAATACTTTCTGAATGTGTCGACCTTTCTTGAAAATGTTCATTCAAATTTTCCGAGTAATAAAATCTCTGTATGGATCATTTTGGGCGTAAATGCAACTGTAATAAATGGTTTTAGGAAAATTGGTAAGCGATTAACAACACTAATATACAATCAAAATGAAACATATAATATAAAAACTTTTCGTGGGACGCGATTTTCCGAAATCGACAAGGGTGGAATTGTCGGTGAAGCTTTTGCACAATGCTAAAGGCCGGCTTTTAAACACACCTAACAATCGAATAAGTAATGCAAATCGAAAATAAAAGTACGATCTTGCCCAGAGGCGATCCAACGCTGCCTTGCGGTAGACACTTATCGATAATAAATATTAATGACTCTCTTAGATCTCTGGTACGACTATACACCAGATGCACGAGATAGTTGTATGATAGACTGTCGATTATCCATTTGTAAATAACTAAATACCACCACTTTAACTGATTTATTTCGCACTCGGTGGTCTATTTCGTGCTTTGTGTTGTTAACGTTAACTGTAGCCTCAAACTTATCAGTTAAATGTTTAACGTATTGGCGACTTGCGTTTATTTCTGGGTGGTTTGTATTAAAGATCCTTGCCGGAGCCTTAGAACACTGATTATTTCCACAGTATAGCTAAACTATTTCTGTAACAATAAAACACTGAAAACTTCAAAACTTGCACAATATTTATTTTAAACTCTTATCACTACAACTATTTCGACTGATTGTCAAGATTGCCATGCTTGTCAAGAAACATTAACTTTAAATAGTTGATGATTCTTTATTTTGTCCATAATAAAAAACAATTAACTGTAACTTCCAAAATTCTGTAGACTATTGTATGCTTAATACACATGCTATCAGAAAAGCAAGTAGACAAAGGTGTAGCCTAGTACCACAACAACATTTTCTCCAAAAGAAATACATTGAAACGTGCTCCCAATAGGAGCCACACGTACAGAATTACAACAGTGTCGTATGGAACCCATGGGAATCACATGTACCCAAGTTCAAATGGCAGCGTGATCCCCATAGGGGTCACGTGGCATCCAATGTGTTAAAATAAATAAATGTCATAATTATATTTCAAATCTTACTGCAGGTTTAATCTGTATAAAAAATAAGACCTTAAATACTAGCAGGAAGGCATTTTAGAATATTATTATATAAATTGGTTTTTAAATGCAAAATTTATGAACAAGATGATAATTAATTATTTACGTCTGCATACTTTTGCATATATTACGCATATTCTTTTACATTTTTTGCATATTTGAGCTAATTTTATGATAATAAACCAAACAAATCGTTTTTTATGTATTCATATTTACCTCTGATTGAATTGGTAGCGGAGTAACCTCTATCGGCCATATCCTGCAATTTGGGATTGATGACTTGTTTGGCTTCTTTGAGGACAGCTACCAAATCGGAGGCTTTGTTAAAATTACTGGGCGTGAAAAACGTATAAGCAGTTCCGGTTTTTTGAGATCGACCTGTTCGACCAATTCGGTGAACATAATCTTCAGAATTTGAAGGATAATCGAAATTTATCACAAACTTTACATCTTCGACATCTGTAAAATGGATAAGAATTAAACAGCCGCAATATCATATGTATATTATTACAAAAAGATGATAGTATTAAATTTATCAACTATTTACAAAAGATATGACACAAACAATTCTTCGTCTCCTTAAGGTGCATCCGGTTTTTACAATGCACGGATCAATAAATGACACGCATTAATTGATATTATTAAAGACTATATTTTACTGCAATCATAAAAATATCCTTGATCTAAAACGTTAAAATGATCCAAGAAAAAGAGCATGTAATATAAAAAGTAGTATTATATCAAGCAAAAGAAAATTAGAAGCGTAAAAAGATAATATGTATGCAAAAATATAATTTCAAAGGTACGTGAAAAACTGTCAAATTTTAATTCAAAAGAGCCAAATGTAAATGTAGTGGTCGTTCATCTTAACCAGTCTCGCGTTATCCGATCTATTTGTATGTCACATTGCGACCATATATAAAAAGGCCTTTAAGTAGATATGTGACGTACTTACTAAACATCACAAAGGATTGCAAAAAAAGAATTTGGTTCATTTGCGTAAAGAACATCATGCCATGCTCTATATTAATTGTAGACGTTATTCACTTCTTGAGCGCCAACGGTATTTACTGTGCGCGACATGAAGCTGGACAAACTCTTGTATTCCAGGGCACGATATCGAAGTCACGGGATATCAGGATAATGTTTATTCACATCACATCCGATTGCAATACACAATCTAAAATAGCATCGATTAATAACTTTTTGCAAACGACAGCAAACAAAATAAAAAAACAATGTGACTCATTCGCAGACCAATCCATAATCATAAAATACTCTAGTTTCGTACCCATGTTATTCAGTCAGCAAATTGCATCATAGAGTGTTCTTTGACATGCGCCTAAACGACTGACAAGAAACAAAGAGTCTGTGGGGAGGTTTTATGTCAGAAAGATATTGAACAGATACATTAATTTAGGATGTTAGATGCTACTAATAGATTTTCCATTCACCTTTATTCCTACTTCTATATATTTTAAGGCCTTCTGGAAAATGTATTCAGAATATAAAGTCAACAGTAGTAGCAATATTATACATCCCTGTCTAACTACATGAATTTGAATATCCGATGTTGTCATTTCCGACTTTTATGTGAGCTGACTGGTTCCGATAAAAGTTCTTGATAATCCTGAAGTGTTTAAATATATAAAAAATAAAAATAATGTTTATGTTGAATACTCAGGCCCAAAAGACAATTGGTAAGATCAGATATCGCGGCACCAGTTAAAAGAAATCCGGCTATACAAATAGAAAAGTTAGAGAGTTGCTCAGATGTTAAAAGGAAAATTTTTAACAATGATGTGAATCTCTACATTAAAACTTTGTTATTTTGCGACTGTACCATAAGGAGTATTTCCAATTTTGATTCTCCAATACATCGATATTGTATTAAGAGCGTAGGCGCAAAATTTCGGGCCAATGCTTTTTAAATGCATTCATTTTTTTCGAATCCTGGGAAAACTAACAAATATTTTTGAAAAATTTAAACGCAGAATGAAAGAATACATTATTACCGAGGACCGAAAGTCTCTGAAAACTTCTATAATGTTTATTTTAATAAAATACAGAGGTGAGAAAAAAGAGAAAATTTAGTGTGATTTTTAATTTTAAATATCTCATTCAAAAAAACTTTTTGTTTATTCTAAGGGACTTTCGGCCTTCGGTAATAATGTAATCTTTTATTCTGCGTTTAAATTTTTCAAAAATATTTGTTGGATTTCTCAGGATTCGAAAAAAATGAATGCATTTAAAAAGCACTGGCCCGAAATTCTGCGCCTACGCTCTTAAGCATATGATTAGTAACAATGTGATTTCAAGCCCATGGTACCTACATTAAATTTTGGTTAGTAAGAAAAATATTTTAGTTTTAAATTTGGTGGACATGATCTGATAGTTCCACCTTAATACAGCACTTAACACAATAAATGTAAACTAACTCAAACTCATATTCAATAGTACGCCTATGACCTCTGATATGTACGTATAAGTATAATATATATAATATATATATATATATATATATATATATATATATATATATATATATATATATATACACATACATATATAAATTTAAAATATTATTTTTGTCTGAATTTCTTTGGTATGTTTCCTTTATTGTTGTTGAAAAGTTTCGGTGACTTGTCATTATCAATAAATACTATATTAATTATAACTTGGACATATTTCTGCCTGTTATCTTATAACGCCCTCCAAAACGTTTACAATGAAACTGGGCTCACTTGGAAAGCTTTTCCAATAAAAATTATTGCGTCTCGTCGCGAATTATCAGTACCTGGATCTAAAATAAGCAAGGATCGTATAACTGCCTTAGCTTGTGCTAATGGTACTGGTAGTCACTGATTTCTAATGCTTGCCATTGGTAAAAGCAAGAAACCACGTTGTTTTAAACACATTAGTATGTCTGGGATGCCTATCGCTTACACTTCGCATAAGAGTGCTTAGATGGATCGTACAATTTTCATAGACTGGTTTATAGAAACTTTTATATTCTCTGTTAAAGCTCATCAATTAAAAAATATCAAAAGAGAGAAAACATTATTTCTTGTTGATAAGCCCAAACTCATCGATGTTGGAGTGAAAAATACCTGTCCCTAAAAAACTACGTGATCTAGCCTCTCGTAAACGGGTAGACTTGCTTCGGCAGATGAGAACTGAAGATTTTTGTAAGCATTAGTAATTAACGCTTAAAAAATCTTTAAATTTGGGACTGCACTTTTTTGTTTAATTCCTATTTGTCATTAAATATATAAATGCATATTTAAGTTTGTAAATATGGCTTTCATTCATCAGTGGATCAATATGTATAGCTGCTATTTATACATCAATACAGTTCGATTATGAGAAAAAAACGGACAACCCATAACCCTTTCCTCCGACAACCCATGTCCCCCGATTATAGTTCAGATAATCGACGCTCTACTATACATATAAAGTGTAAAAATACTTTATATGCAAAGATGGTATGAGCACTTTAGAAAGTTGCTAAATAAATAACACCAGAGGAGAGACAGAGGATACGTGATCCCAAAAGAGAATATAATACCGGGGATAACGAGAGATGAAATTGTCGAGGCTTTAAATAGAATGACACACGACCTGGTGAGGAGATGAGGGAGTTAATATGTTGTGGTAAGTGATGAGTAGGATATATGAGGAAGAAAAGATGAGTAATGCATGGAGAGAATGTGATGGTACCACTGTATAAAGATAAAGTAAGTGTGATGGTACCACTGTATAAAGATAAACGGAATATTCAACTATAAGAACTATAGAGGGATACAATGAATGGCACACACAATGGATATTAGGAGAGAACTGGAAAACGAAGGTTAAGGAGAGAGACATCGATAGGAGAAGAACCGTTTGGGTTTATATCAGGAGGGAGGACAACATATGCATTGTTTGCTTTGAAACAATTAATAGAGAAATAAGCGAAGATCTTGAGGAGCAAAGCGGCTAGCTACTATACTACTCGCGAAGTTGATCGAAGTTCAGCGAATACGAGAGTGTAGACAGGTACTTCATGCGACTTCGCTTTGCCTCGTTCTACTTCCGATTTTTCTGTCCAAATTTTCCGTTCTGTGTCGATTTTTCGCGTCCATGTCAAAGGGCCCTAAGTTCGAATACGAAGTGTCACACTACATTACTCAACTTAACTTTACTAGATATCATTGCTAGTGCAATAAAGCCTGCCTACCGACACCGACTGAGTTATTTCGGCAATTCAACGAGTATGTAGAGAGTCACCTCACCTCGATTAACTTAAGGCGTAGACTGCGTTTAAGACAGTTCCTAGACAAAAGATATGGATATGCATTATGTATGAGAGAGAAATGGGTTTTCTGAAAAGTATGTAAGGACATTATCGGATTGACCGAAAGTTTTCCTGTCACGGTTGGTTTGCATAAAGTATGCATCGATGTACTGACAGCGAAGGTAAGGGAAGAGATTGGAGAAAGTCTATTAAACATTGAGGACTTAAGGTAAACAGGTCTAAAACAGAGTATATGCGGCTGGGAGGAACAGGAATGGTTGGATAAAAATTGTTTGGGGAAAAAGTAAGGCGCGTAGGATAATTTAAATACCTTGGCTCCTACATACCGGAAAATAGGCATCTAGATCGAGAAATTGCCCACAAGATACAGGCTGATTGGTTTAACTGGAAGCGAATTAGCGGGGTAACATTTGATCGAAAAATCGGGGAATATAGACAAGTGTGGTGAAGCCTGCGTTTTGTACGGCGGCGGTGAAATTTGGCCTGCAATCAAGTTTCAAGAAGAGGGAGGTAGCAAAATTGAAAATGTTACGTACATGTTAGGTAAGACCACACGATTCGGGATGACGTGATTAGGGAAATAGCCGGGATGACTACTCTCAAAAATGATTCAATAACAAAGACTGCAATGATTTGGTCACTTCAGACGTAGAAATGAGATCTATGTGGGATGAAGGATAGAGCCGTTAGAAATCAAGGGAAGGGGAGTTAGAGAAAGATCGAGGACAAGATGGAAGAGCTGTGTGGCAGAGGAATGGAGAGAAAAAAGGTTTAAATGAAGAAGACAGAAATAAATGACGAAAAATAAGGAACAGCGACCTCTGAAAAGACAAAAGCTGAGTGAGAAGATTTGTAAACATATTTACTACGACACTGGCAGAGTTTACATCTTGTATATAGATAAAGCACATGCATTCGTTAGTCTGTCACTTTATCAGTTTAGTTTTAGTGTTTAATGTATATATAGTTCTTCTGAGAGCCTTCTTTTTTCTAACGCATTAAGTTGGATGTGACGGAAAAAGCGGTAGGTCCGTGATTAAACACAAAAATATTGCTGCAATACATACACAAGCGGTCTATTCCTAACGTACGTTCGATTCACTGATACTTAAAATGCATGCTTTTGTACAGCCACTCCATTACGTGAATTACGAACATTTGACGTAAAACTTCATCCATATTGGCCATCCTTTCGAAGTGTCAAAGAGTGAAGTGATCGTGGTCGTTCGGCTCAGGATTTGGCATTATTTCACAGCGCTGTGCATTATTTTGTATTTTGGATTATTTATTTGTATGCCAAGATATACGGATTAAATATACGGATCAAATTACTTAACTATTTACAATTAGAAAAGAACGCTGGACAAAACGTATTACCAATTTCTGCTATTCGTGAAGGAAGTTTAAAATTAGGCAGAATATAAAATTGTTCTAACTACTGTTTATTTCAGCATGTTGCTGTGGCACTAGGAATTTTTTTGCCAACAGTACGACGATTGACAAATGAAGGTACATATCCAAAAAGATTCGGATTATTCCAAATTTTTGAAACCACCTTTTTGAGTTTACAAAACATGACGGCAAATTATTTAATTGTATTAACTAGAAAACAAACTAACTATGCTTGTATTATATACTATTCTAAAAAACAATAAGTGGATCGTGTTGTTGTCATTTTTAAACGTTACATATATATATATATATATATATATATATATATATATATATATATATATTTCATAAACAATATTGTTTACTACTTAATCCAATAAAAATAGTAGTTTAATGCCATAATCTTTTCACCTGTGGCTAAGTACGATCCTGACATCTCTCAGATTCGCCAATAATTACATGAAATAATTCTCGAAACATCCAATACATTATATGACGTCATAATTAACGACGTACTGAAAGACGACTCTGAAACGAACCATAGCAAGTTCTAATATACAGTAAAGCGTTCATTGATAATGACAAATCGGAGAAACAATTATGTTAAGAGGTTGTTTTAGGTCTATTATAATTTAAAACGAGACAAACAGCGCTAAAGGAGTTTGTGACTGGAACGCAAATATATAGATAGAAAATGACAAAGAATCATGTCATCAGACCTTGTACACATATAGCAGTAAGCGGAATAATAGCACAATGTCCATAATATTATTGTGGTTTAAGTGCAGTTCTTTTAATTTCTTCTTGGTCAAAAATGATTAAATGTGATAAGTGCTGATATAATAAATACCTACGTTTGGACTCATTTCGTAGCATATGTAAAGGATGTCACATATTCAGCTATTAATGGTGTTTCGACATTTTAATAGCATTTCATACTTACCGTCCTACCGTCCAATTCTAAATATTCTACTAGAAATCTGAATTTGGGACACCCTTTACTTCGAAGTATCAAATGAAAGAAGAAAATCTTGTTAAAAATGGCAAAGTTTCTTCAATTCTGTAATTTTTGTCATGTGAACGAAAAACGATATCGGAGAAGAATTATATAAAGTAAATTATTATTATAATTGACAAAAAAATAATTAAATACTTAAATAACGATAAAATACTACATACTAGAAAATGTTACTGTTATGAATATACTGAAAAGTTACCTTATATATTCCTTTCAAACTAAATATATCTAAGTAATCTTTAAAATGATCGATTCAAAGATACAGAACATGTTATGAAACTTTTTAAGAATACATCTGCCTGTGTAGCACAGTTCTGATTTTTTTTTTAAATTTTATTTCATTAAATCAAACATTGATATCTTGAAATACAGTATGAAATCATATATTTATCCAATAATAAGTCTTTTATTTTTCTTTAATGCAAATTATCGATGATTTTAAAGAACAAGCACTACTTAGCAAAAATAAATATTCACGATCATTGAGGATAATTATAAGTAACTTGATATGTGGTCATTCTTTTTAGAAATTCGGGTACCAGCGATACTACGTGGCACTTAGGAGAAACCAGAGCAGATATGGTTTATGACAACGTACAATCATTATGATAAATTGCCTGCAAAATCCTTATCGAAAGTTATAAGCAAAATAATTTTCTGCGACAACAACAAAGTGATTAGAAATAAAAAGTCTTGGTTCAGAGAAAAAAATAAACATAGAAAAAGTAAGTAAATAATAGTACAAGATGTCACTGCAGGATCACTAAATTCATAACGTAGTTCAAACTCACATTTTTACATACATTTAAAATTAGGAGAATGTATTGATAATAAGTGCCCAGTCAAAAAGTGTGAGCAAATATTTTTATTTCAATTAATAGTAATTAATTTACGAAAATAACTCGATTTCTTGCTCTTGTTTTGTAAATAAAATACGCTGCTCATGACTATGTATGTTTTTTATATCAAGTTAAAGCTTAATTTTTTCTTAGTATGATGACATAAGACACTGGTTTGACAAGTGATAATATGTATATTATTCTATATCTATCGATGCATGTTTTAAAAATTCACCCAACTGACACTTCAAATCAGTAGCGTTGCACGCTAGCTGTCGTTTATTTTATTTTTGATACCTCGCGTTTTTAACAGCTAAAAACCCTAATTTTCGACCATTTTTTTCCCAGGGAAATTTATATTATGATATTAAAAAAAATTAGCTTTAATGTGATAACGATAAAGATCCAAAAAGAAATGGAATGTGCAAAAGCTGAGAGATGCGACAATTGCACAAAGGTACCGCGGAAAGATGAAATAGGAACAGAAATTTGTGCCCGTAAAAATTATTGTTTTGACGACGAATGCAAGAATGCAACAAAAGAAAAAAATGAAGCCTACAGAAAGATGCTTACCCGACGAACTAAAACAACTGTAGAGAGAATTACCAAAAAGAGAAGAGAAGAAAAGAAGAGGATACACAAAAGAAAAAAATGCAACCACTTAAATACGGAACTTAAATATACAGAAAACCTTAACACAGAGAAATAATTCAGAGCATTCTATAAGACAGTTAACATCAACAGAAAAGAATTCAAGACAACCACAAGATAATGCAGAAATCAGAATGGCGACCTATTAACAACAAGGAAAGATGTATTGAGTAGATGGGTGGAATCCTTTAACCAGGCACTTAATATAGAGGAGCAGGAAGAAAACCTGTAAGACGAAAGAGATGAGGTAAGAGGAGCAGACGAGAGGGAAGAGGAACCACCAAAGATTCCTGAAGTTAAAGATGCAGTTAAAAAACTAGCCAGAAACAAATCACCCGAAATAGATAATTTCCCAGCTGAACTATATAAAGAAGGTGGCCATGATACCATTATGGCATTACAGCAGCTTATAAAAGAAACATGGACACACAAATCCCTCCCCGATGATCGGAATACTTTGCACCATACACAAAAAGGGATATATCTTTGAATGCTCCAACCACAGAGGAATTACGCTTCTAAATGCAGCGTATAAAATATTTTCCACAGTACTATGTCACCGTATGGCACCATGTGCAAAACGGATAGTAGGAAAATACCAGGCTGGTTTCAGAGGTGGTAAATCTACAATTCATCAGATTGCAACCCTGCAACAAATTTTGGAAAAAACACTGGAATATAGCATTGATACTCATCACATATTTATGGACTACAAAGCAGCCTACGACTCTGAATAGAAGAGAAATGTTCAAAGCAATGGAAATATAGAAATACCAAATCAGCTGGTAAATTTAACAAAAATAACTCTTTAAAAAGTTGAATATGAGTACGAATTCAGGGGGAACTGTGTGAACCTTTTAAAACAAATAATGGGCTGCGTCAGGGAGACTCTCTCTCTCCTGAATACTGTTCAATCTGGCTCTGAAAAAAGTAATACGTATGTCACAAATCACAACCACTGGTTGAATACATAATAAATCAGTGCAAATCCTGGCCTATGCTGATGATATCAATATTGTTGGGAGAACGGAAAACGCTGTATGAGAAGGGTATGTAGCATTAAAAGAATCAGCTACAAAAATCGGTTCAATAATATATAATAACCAACAAAACGATGTATATGAAAATAAGCACGCAACCACAAATCCTACGACCACTCTTTATAGAAAACGACCTCAACGAAGCAGTGAACGAATTTGTATACCTGGGAGCGCTCCTTAACACTAAAAATAATACTACCGCAGAGTTAAACCGCAGAATTTGCACGGTCAACAGATGCTATTTTGGGCTCAATCTCCTTATATGCACAATTATATAAATAAATACAAAAATAAAACTCTACAAAACAATAATATGCCCAGTCCTAACATATGGTTCAGACATCTGGACTCTAACAAAAAATAATGAAAACATGTTCGTACTTTGAAAGAAAAGTACTAAGGCGAATCTATAGAGCAGTGAATGACAATGGAGTTTGGAGAAGACGATACAACTTCGAACTTTATAGAATATACCAGGAACCTGTTATCGTAAAACATATTAAGATAAGACGTCTGAGATAAAAAGAGGAAGGCCTAGAACAAGGTACCTTGATAACATCGATGAAGACATGAGAAATATGGGAATACGTGCCTGGCGGAGAAAGGCGATGGATGGAGAAATTTTTGTCTAAAATTAATTAATTACTATTAATTGAATTAAAAATATTTGCGACCAATTTTTGACTGGCAACCTATTATCAATATGTACGGACAAATGTGATCCTGCAGTGGGATCTTAGGCTATAAAGTAACTATTGCAATTGGCATCGAAATCCACGTCGGAATTCCTTCCAACGATGCTGCAGTGTGCTGAAAGAAATAATTTCAACACTAAATAAAAGTAAATTCTTTTTAACTGTTGAAGCGGAAAACTGTTTGTCCTCGTTTTAGTGTAGTGTTTTGTACAATTTATATTATTTTAATGTTTCCACATTCTACGCTTGCCGGATAGTTCACATTTTGACGAAATGCCCCTGAAGATGCTAATTTAAGCGAAAGTACTTGGGCTAGATTTAATTAACTTGTGCTCGATAATAGCCTTATTTTCAAAGTTCATAAATATATGGGTTCATGAATACTAAATAATAAAAGAAAGAAAAGACACGCAAGAAAAAAGGAAAAAGGACTAATAGAAATGGGCAACGATCATACACTTATTTACAATGGAATTGAAAAGAATATGGAATCATAATAGATTAAAGTTATCAGAATATATCTGCAACACATAATACATATCAGAAAGAATCATATAAATATCTTGAGCTTAAAGAAAACAATAAAAAAAAAACGATAACGATACAAAAGACAATATACATTTTGGACAGAACTGTCAGATATACCAGATGAAACAAAAGAAAAAATATTTTTCTCCTTCTTCTTTTTATGTAGACATGACTCTGTCTGTTTTTCAATCTGCCAAGTGTTCGTTTTATCGTTTACGTGATCTTCCTACTAATCATCTTCCTATTGGTGAGCCGTCTCTTGCCGTCTTTATTACTCTATTTGTTGTCATTCGGCTTATACGATCGTTCCATTCTACTCTTCCATTGCTTACCCAGTAATTGATGTTCTCCACCTTGCATTTACGTCGTATATCTGTACTTCTAGCTATATCCCATAATGTTTTACTATCAATTTTTTTCTGTGTTTTCACCTCTGATGTTTCTAACATCATTTTTGCCCTCTGTGTTATGTCGTGTTTCTGCCGCGTTTGTCGTAAATTCATTTCTTTTCTGATATTTGTATTTCTCCATATTGTTTCATTAAGGCAACCTGCGGCTCTGTTTGCTCTATTCACTTGATCTTCCACTTCTGTTTCGAGCTTTCCGTAGCTGGATAATGTGATGCCTAGATATTTAAACTCTATCACTTGCTTTATCATCTGACCTTAAAGCTCGAATTAAGATAAGCTAAATTTGCTGTTATAAATCTTATCTTTACGTTAACATGTTAAATTTTCTGGCGGTTATATTAAATTGTTGCAGCATGCGTTGTAAATCATCTTCATTCTGAGAGAGTATTATTGCGTCGTTTGCATAGCAGAATATTCCAAGTTGTTTTTCTCCCATTTGATATCCTTTTTTAGTTCTTACTTTTTTAACAATTTCATCCATAATCAGGTTGAACAATAGAGGGCTCAGGGAATTTCCCTGTTTTATACCATTGTCAGCTTCAATGGGCCAGTTAGTTCTTCTACTTCTACTTTTATTGTGTTGTTTTGGTAGATATTTTCGATCGTTTTGATTATTCCTAAAGGTATCTCTCTTGAGTACATCCTTTAATTTGACTTGATCGAATGCCTTCTTAAGATCCACAAAACATAGCTATGCCGGTTTATTGTAATGAATTCTCTTGCACTTGCATAATTATAAATATAGCGTCGGTGCAGTATCTTCCCGACCTAAACCTTGTTGTTCTTCTGATAGTGTTATAATTTCATTCAATTTATTTGTTATTAGTTTGGATGTTAATTTTAGTGTTGTGTTTGATAAATTAACTCCTCTGTTATTTTCCAGGTCGGATTTGTCCCCTTTTTGAGGTAGGTATTAGGATGCTTGATCTGCATTCTTGAATAATTCTGTTTTCTACTCGTATTATTTTTTGGGTCAGTTTTAATAGTTGTTTGGTCAGATCTGGTCCTACATACTTTAGGAGTTCGTTCGGTATTCTGTCCGCTCCTTGACCTCCTCAATATTTATTTCTTTGTTTGTCGTCACTTCAGGCGTTGGCAGTTTATTATCATCAACTTTAGCAAATAGGGATCGAAAGTAGTCTGACCATGTTTCTTTGTGAATGTGTTTCGTTTTTATTAGTTCGTTCATCTATTTTCTTTGTCCTCTGATCATTCTACATATTTATTTTTGTGTTCCTCAGAAGTCGTGTTCCATCTATTTTGAGAAGCTCTGCCAGTGTTTTCTTTTTATTTGTCTAACTAAATTATTCGTTTCATTTCCGATTCGTTTATAGTGGTTGTATGCCTGTTGTGTTCTGTATTGTAAAAAGGCTTTCTTCTTTTCTTCACATTTTGTCTTCACTTCCTATCTAAACCATGGTAATTTTCTTTTTTGATATGTTAGTGTTCGTTACTTTCCTTTCTACTAATGCAGCAAGCAGATTCTGTTGCTGCATTAAGTATGTTATTTTTGAGTTTTCTCTAGCTTTTCTCGATGTTATCGTTTTCTAATATTTCATTCCCAGCAATCTTCTAGAATATTCTTTTTTTGTGTATTCCGTATTTAGTCCTTCAACTTTGGAGTTTTGTTTGTGTTGGCGCCGTTCTCTTGGGTGGAAAGTATTTCATGATGATTCTTATTTTACATAAAACTAGGCTATGGTTACTACCTACATCTGCTGAGTTGGAGTGAAGCGCGGAGGTAAAGGTGGTTAACTTTTTTGCAACTTTTTTAGGGTACCAAAATTGATATTTTCGACAAAATTCATCTTGTTGTATGATTTTTAGGGGTCAAATCTCTGACGACTGGACTAATACACCAATACTAACATTTAGATGATTAGATTAGATGATTTAGTGATTCATGGACACCAAAAAACAAACGACAAAAAAATAAAATCCCAGCAGTAGACATGAAATATCTCAGAAGAGTTAAAGATGTTAGAAGAAGAACAAAATAAAAAATACAAGGATAAGGGCCGAACTAGAACTAGCGTTACCTCGTGTCATACCGTTTCAAAAGCTATTTAAAAATCAATGAAACAAGAATACACGTAAACCTTAACATCACTACAACGCTAAGCTAAAAAGTGTGACTAATCTTTTCTTCCTAGATTTGTGGCAAATGCACTCACATTTACCGTATATAAAATATATCAGGTGTGCCAAAAGAAGCGGGCGGTTGAAAATTTCGCGAAATTTACTTCAAATAAAAACACGTTTTTAATATTTTTTAAAAATCTATCCAATGACATCAAACACCAACTCCCACCCCCACGCCCACCACCTGAGGGTGGGACTAGGACAGTTTTGTCATGTTAAAGGTAATGGATTTTGACAAGAGCTATGAGTCGTGCCGATTTAGTGCACAAGTTTACCTGATATTTACAAGGTCATAGCTCTTGTCAAAATTCATTAGCTATAAATGGAAACCTCCATTTTTTATTGCAGATTTGGATTTCCTTATACAAAAGTACCTTTTATTCGAAACACTTTTTCGAATTATTGATAGATGGCGTAATAATCGAAAAAAAAAAAAAGATTTATCCTGATACCCTAAGTTGTGGGCGGGGGTAACTTTGAAATCTTAAATAGAAACTCCCATTTTTTATTATATTTGGATTCTGCAAAAAACTCGTAAAAAACTGTATTCAATAGCATAAAATTATTTGTGCAGACAAAATTGATTAAAAATCCTTTGTAAAAGGTATATATTAAGAACCCAAACGGGTTCGATGTTACCTAATCCAACGGTAACTTTAACATCTTAAATCATTATAAGAAATTTTGTAAACTAAATGTAATCAATTATTTGTTAACGAGTTTTTACCCATATATTTAGTGGCTACATTCATGTACTCTTAGTAAGTATTAACCACACTTTGTATTAACCTTAGTCAAAATTTTAAACCTGTGTTCTTTTTAATTAAGTGGTTAAATATTTTCTAGGACACTGATGATGGAATATGGATTCCTAAAACGTTTTGTCTGTTTAACTTAGCCCGTTTGGGTTCTTAATATATACCTTTTACAAAGGATTTTTAATAAATTTTTAATATATGGTCACTACAGTCACTATACAGCCAACTACAGAAACATAGATTCCTTGTGGATATGTGTGCAGACTTCTGATTTGTATGTTTTTCTGCGATTAGACCGCCATCTATCGCCAATCGAAAAAAAAACTTGTTTACTTTTTCACATAGAAATCTGCAATAAAAAAATAGAGCTTTCCATTTAAAACTTCAAAAGGTGGTCCTCGCTCCACCCCCAGGGGTTGGGGTGGGATTCGTGTTTGGTGCCACTCGAGATATTTTTGAAAAAATCTTAAACACTTGGTTTTTCATTTAGAAAGCGCCATCTATCAATAATTCGAAAAAAAAAAAAAAATTTCCGAATAAAAAATACTTATTTTTCTATAATCTGCAATAAAAAATGGAATTCCTATTTCATATTTTAAAGTTGCCTCCGGCCCTACCCTCAAGAGATGGGAGCGGGGGTCACGATATGATTTATGAAAATTATTGAACAAGTGTTTTTCAATTTTTAAAATCGATTTTATTTTCGCGAAATATTCCACAGCCTCGTTTCTTTTGGCACACCCGCTACATTGAAATATATAAATTTGTGAAAAAATTTTTCGTGAATATTTACTTTGCAATTCACAAGACATTATATTTTATATCAAACGAACGCAAACATTTGTTTTATTCTAATAAATCAACTTTAAATGGAAAAAAGCCTCGATCAATTTATTAAAAATAAAATAAATTATGCTGATTACCATGTTGACGTGGTAAAAAATACGCAGTGTTAAATAAAAATTATGTTTTTGTTTAAGTAGGAAGATGAAACATTTAAACAAACTTTAACAAATACAGTATATCCTAAAAAACTAACAAATAAAAATACATATTAAAATAAATAAAATTCCTAAAAATAATTTAGAAACAACGAACTGAAAGAAAAAAAAAATAAAAAAAAGATAAAAATTAAGGTAGCAATAAGGAAGTAAGAAATTTAACTCAGTAGGTAATAATTTTTAAATTTTATTTTATATTTGAGTTAACCCAAATTGTTTTTGTTTTTAGTTCCCATGAATAATCCAATTTTAATTAAAAAAGGTGTCCTATGACAGATACTAATTCTCAAGATTGGTACATCTTAAACAAAAAATTCCAATGGGATTACTTAAAGAAAGTACCCCTGCAAAACAATCAACCACCCTTAATCTAAGATTAAAATCAAAAATCAGAATTGCGAACATTTGAAGAAAAAGTTGAAAAAAAATTGAAGTCAAATTAATTTTTTGACTGTTTTTCTAAAAAGTATTTAATTGTCTTGTGAGGGCCCTCTCTTTATATAATTCCGTTGGAATTTTTTGTTTCATATGTGCCAATTCTGACAATTAGTGTCCGCCATCGGACAAAATTTTTTGAGACGTTACCTGAAGCGCCATCTAGCGCCCTCCTTTTTGTTCATGCGAACTACAAAAAATGTTTTTTGTTCAATTCAAAGCTAAAATAATATTTAAAAACCAGGTTCGATTCTAATATTTCATGTTCGTGTCTAATAAAGGAGCTAAAAACATTTATCTTGAAAATATGTACCTTAAAATAGTATTTAACAAAATTTACTTCCATATTGCTGTTCATATATAATAAAATAAATTGATCACTTGCAACTTTTATATGGAACTGAACTTTTGATTAAAAAATTAAGCGAACGCGGTCCCAGAATATAACCTACTAGTAATATACACACTGTCATTTAATAAGAATGCGAATTACTCAAATTAAAAAAAAATGTTTTGAGTTTACTTTTTGTAATGGTCCTTGTCAAACGGGCTTACAATAAAATTTGATGTAAGATCCATATATATGTAAAAATGGGTGAAAGGAAGATGTGTAGGTTAGTTCCTACAGGATTTTGTACAGTTTAAAGATTTGGCAGGCATGACCGTTGCTAAAACAGAAGAGGAATTGAAATAAAGGGTGAAAAATTGCGATATGGATGAGTGCAAAGAGATTTGACCTAGCACAAAAAAATACAAATGTTAGTAAGGCGGTGAAAGCAGAGAAATTTGAAGATTAAGAGTGGTAGTGGTGCAGGTTGTGAAGAACGGGACGAAATGGCAACCTTAAAGAGACTGCATACAGCAAAAATACGCCCCCAAAAGTTACATGAGCTCAGAGAGACACTTTTCAGGGTACGTAGTACCTCTTTTACTATGTCAATGGAAGGGGTGGGTATGTTGCAATCGATATGTCTTATAGATGAGAAACGCAAGACGGCGAAAGAAAATAAATCGGGACTAAAAACGTGATAGAGAGATAGATATATTGTAAAGATGGATTATTTACTAATTGTTTATTAAAATTTGTCAAGATATGGATCGACAGTGAATACGAAACTACATTTAACTCGGGTGTTCATGGAGCATAGCTGTGTAAATTCCTAGCTAAGCTAGATTGTCAAGAAGACTGATGTGTATGTATAAATTGCCAAAAAGAGTAGAAGCACTCTGCTACTGTAGAGCACAAGCTATAATAGAGAAAATGAGGGAGCTTATGAGGGAGTGAAGGGAGCATGGTGAACTTTCGTCCCTATTATAAAAAGTTTGGGAGTATTTTAAAAAAATATTCATAAGTATTATTTTTCGATTAACGAAGAAAATGTCTATAAAGAAAAAGAATGAAAAGAGATGTTATAATATGAGACCAAATGTGCTTTTTCAAGATGTCAAGTGTCAAGATTTCAAATGTGTCAAGAATTTTACAACATTTGCATGAACTTACATTTTATTACCTGAGAGATCAATATTTTTTTAAAAATACACCTGTTACTTAATTTTTATACCAAAATTAGAGTCCCATAACAAAGTCGGTTAACCCAGACTCATGTTTTCACATTTTAAGCCTATCGCTTATAAGGCACAAATTTATTTGTACCTACTTAAATGTAACCCCCTTGCATAGTTAAATGAATTGATTAATTCAGGAATTCAAAATGAATATTATTTAAAAATTGTTTAAGAATTAAAAATTAACTCAACGTTATATCAATACCTATTTAAAATAAAATTTTAAATTTGTAGTATTAGTCCGAACAAAGAACAAATTTTACCGAAATCTCAAAAAAAAAGAAAGCACGAAAATTTCAGAATCTATCTTTGGAAGTGTATAATATCATATTTTGCAGAAAGAGTTGATTCTTCATTGAATGCGTTGTTTTTATTTCTAAAAATATTGAAACATATTTTTTTAAATAATCGCCACATTTTTTTTTAAATAATTAAGTTAACAATTTCAAAAACTGAAATCTTAATTTAAATTTATCAAGTCAATGAAAAAGTTATTTAAATATAAACATAAAACTATTTAAATATACACAAATAAATTGAAAATACACAATAATTGTTCAACATAAAAATTTCTCAAAAATAATATCTCAAGTTTATTAAAAAATTAAAACACGTTAAGCACGGGTGTACTAAGTAAAAAAAGTTCCGCATGGACGGGAGTTTTTTTTTTATTTTTTGTTAAATAGAATGCTCAATATGTATAACTGACATATAGTTCAGTTCTAATATTGCAAAATTTTACGTATTTTTTATCATTTTTCTCGTGACATCACATTAATGTCTCGCCGTCTTTCCGAATATATCGGCCTACAGAGACGGCGAGACATGAATGTGATGTCACACTTTGCGCATGTCAACAAGTTGGTTTGTGTTTCTTATTTCATTGACTACGCACATTTCATCATTCTAAGTCGGAACATCAAGAGAGCAGCATGGCTAACGGTGATTATGAACAAGAGCAACGTAGGCTGCAAACATTGTGGGATGAATTGTTATCTGATGAAGACGATAAAATAAGTGAATTTGAGGACGTTTATTTATCCGATGAGTATGTACCTGATAGTAGTGACGCAACCTGTAGTGATGAAGAAATTCCTACAAAACGTGCAAAAAAATTTGAAACCACTGAGGCGATCAGTGTTGAAAGAGAACTTGCTCCATTCACGTCAGTTGAATGTATCAGTGAACTTACAACTGAACACGACAACAGTATGGTGAGTAAGCTTAGTTCAGATCTTTCTTTTTTGTTGGCGACATTGCTATTATAAATCAATTGAAAAATGTTTGGATCACAGCAGTTGTTTTGTTACAGATTGATCAAACTATTGAAGATGTGATAGCTCGAAATATATCCGAAGACGCCGATGAAGAAAATAACACTACCCAGGATACTCAAATAGTATGGGGACCCGTTGATGGTACTTCACTAAGAACGTTTGATTTCTCTAGTGTTGATATTGGAATTAAAGCTGAATTCTACGATAGATATGAGCAGACTCCATACGACTTTTTCAAACTATTTATTACAAATGAGATTATTGACCATATGGTGTACCAAACCAATCTTTATGCCGAGCAAGTGTTGAGAGAGAAGCAGAAGCCAAAAGGCCACGTAAAGGAATGGGTTCCCACTGATAACACAGAAATGGAAATATTTCTTGGTGTAATTATTTGGATGGGTTTAGTTCAGCTACCACGTCTAAAAGCTTATTGGAGCACTAATTTTTTATACGCTAACAAGGTAAAAGATCTCATGCCAAGAAACAGATTCGAACAACTCCTTCAAATGTGGCATTTCAACAATAACGAGGATGTGAACTTTGCAAATGATAAACTTAGAAAGTTGACCCCACTGATCAATAAGTTGATAGAAAGATTTCAGTACGTTCTTGTGCCAGGACCAGATGTATGTATTGACGAAACTCTTGTTCCTTTTAGAGGTCGTTTAAAATTTAAACAGTACATTAAAAACAAAAAGAACAAATTTGGAATCAAATTGTACAAACTTTGTACAACTGGTGGATATACCTATAATCTACAAGTGTATTGTGGAACTGATGGTATCAGTAATGCAACAGCGAATGTAGTCATGAGTTTGATGGACAATCTTTTGGACAAAGGTCGAACCCTCCATACGGATAACTACTATACTAGTGTGGATTTAGCATCTAAATTATTGAACAGAAAAACACATCTTGTTGGAACTGTAAGGACGAACAGAAAACTGAACGCGAAAGAAGTTGTGGCAAAAAAACTAAAAAGACATGAAGTATTTGCCCAGGAAAGTGGTACAGGTGTCGTTATGATGAAATGGAAAGATACGAGAGATGTGCTGCTATTGACCACCAAACACACCGATGAGGTAGTGGGAGTGAGACAACGTGGAAAAGAGATAGAAAAACCAAAAGCCATCGCGGATTATAACAAAGCCAAAGCTTATATTGATCTTTCGGATCAATTGAAAGCATATTCGCATTCTCTTAGAAAGGGAACGAAATGGTACCGGAAGTTAGCAATCGAGTTAATTTTAGGTTCTGCTTTAGTGAATGCATACTTGTGTTATAAGGAAATAACGAAAAATAAAATGCAGATTACTGAATTCAGAGAGCATCTTGCCTTGACACTTTTAGATGTAACTCATGAGCTTGTATCGGCCAAGAACATCCAAAATGATGAGCGTCATGTATTACAAGAGCACGCTAAAGGTCGATGTGTTGTGTGCTATGCTTTAAAAAAAGAAACTTTAGGACGGCAAGAAGCACAAAGCAAAACTCCAAGAACGAAATGGCAGTGCACATCTTGTAAAAAGAGTTTTTGTGTTCCATGTTTTTTTGAAACGCATTCTGCTACAAAATCAAAGTAATGCGCTTTTTTATTCATTTATATAAAACTATGTCTTTACTTTGTAACTGAGTTTTTGCTAATAAATGTTTTGTTTACTTTATATGCATTTTATTTTTGAAATACAATATCTCCTCATTGATGACACTCAGTTGACTGTAAGTACTGAATGTGTCTAAAAATTCCAGACCGGTTCACATTAGATGTTTCTATAGACGGCTATTTATCGCCTCCCATAAATTTATCATTATCGTGTGACTTTACAGTGAGCCACGCCGTCTTATTTTCTGTTTGACATGAGACGTCTATTGGTGTCACGCCGGCCTAAGTTTACCGGACAGTGAGACATTGCGTTGATGTCTCACCGTGCTTAACGTGTTAAATAAGTTTAATCGTAAATAATTGTACTTTATTTACTATCTTTATTGGAAATTAACGAAAAATTTTTTGTGAAATTGTTTATTTTTGTGAAACGTTTAAGTTAAATATTGTAATTATATGTAATTCAATTATACTGTAATTGATGATGTTTGTAACGCTTCAAAATCCTTAAATATAAATTTGATTTGATTCACAAAGCAGTAATTTTTTGAGCCTGTATAAAGTTTGGATTTGTTTGTTGCGATTACATACTCGAAGAAATGTTTTTATAAACATCTCGAAATCTCTATCAAAACAATAAATACAAACTAAAACTACTACATAGAAATTAAACATATTTTACTCTACGATCTAAATTAAACTATATAATGTTAAAATAAATAAAAATTTTAATTCATTATCTGACGGATTTATGAATTGAAAGTAAGGTTCTTTAAGTAACCTTAAAGCTTGTAAGCCTTGGATTAATGGAGGACTAATACAACGACTCAACGTAAAATCAGGTAGGTTACTCTATAGTACCAATACTGACAATCCAAGAGCAGCGCTAGAGGAAAATCTATGTAGAGCCAAGCCCCATGGCAACTTCTAAATGCCATAATAATGCCATATGAATCAAGTTGTGCATTGAACCATAAGACAACCACTAGGGATATTCCCTGGTGGAACAAAGAATTGACTAAACTTAGAAAAAATGTCAGACAACTCTTCAATATCGGAAAATGTATACGTAGCTGAGACTCCTACAGAAGTGCCATTACTGAGTACAACAAAGAAATTTGAAAATAAAAGAGGAACTCTTGGACGAAACTGTGTGAAGAGATAACAGAATTAGCCCATGTACAACGATTCCAAAAGGGTATATTAAACGTATTTGTTTCAGAATTCACCACTTTTAGGCAAATTTTTATTGCCTTAGCCTATTTCCCAGTTGACTCTGAAAACCATCCACCTTCAGAAGAAGTACAAAGACTCATTCGATGGTGCAAAAGAAAAAACAGATAATTAATTCATGGCTGTGAGGTAAATGCACACCACACGGTATAGGGTAGCACAGGAATCAATAACAGGAGTGATTACCTCCTGGACTATATATCTGCTAACATCTTAGATATTACAAACAGAGGTAACAAGCAACCTTTATAAACGCAACTAGGAACGAGGTTCTTGATATAACTCTAACTAGTTCGTTTATAGCAAATATAATATACAATTAGCATGTCTCGAATGAAACCTCAATGTCGGAGCATTAACACATAAAGTTTGACTTATGCACATATAGGGAGGGCTTTTGGGGAATATCGAGTCCCAAAAACAGACCGATTGGGACCTTAGAGTGTCTCGAAAGCGAAACGGAGGAACCCACTACGTTGCTCGACTCAGAGAAAAATCTAGGTAGAGCCCCATGGCAACTTCAAAATGCCACAATAAAGGCATATGAATCAAGTTGTCCATTGAACCATAAAACAACCACTAGAGATGTTCCATGGTGGAACAGAGAGTTGGTTAAACTTAGAAAAAAGGTCAGACAACTTTTTAATAGGGCCAAATGTGCAGTACAGGAAACTGGGACTCCTACAGAAGTAAACTTACTGAGTACAACAAAAAACTCCAAAAATGAAAGAGGAAAGTGTGTGAAGGGATAATAGAATTAGCCCCTGCACAACGACTCCAAATTGTTCTCTCAAAAGATCATACAAATGAAATTGGACTGATCAAAAAGCCGAATGATGACTATACTGAGAACCTAATGAAAACTAATAGTGCTGTTAAAGACTCTTTCCCTGGCTCTCAACAAATACTAGAAGATGAACCGCAAAGTATCCAGGAGGTATTGTGTATAGTCGTGTCAGTATGGGTAGGTTTATGAAATTTCATAAATTTTGTGGAAGCTTTAAGAACTAAGTTTTCAGTGTTTTATTGTTATAAAATGAATAAAACGAATTTCCATCAAGTAACGGTCGAATCCATCACATACTTTTCTAAATTAAATAACTTTTTAATTTAAATTGAAAATACTTTCACGTTAAAATTGAGATTTTTCTCTAGGTATTGTATGTCTCTAGAAAGGTATGACTTTTTCATAAGTTTTTAGTTGATAAATGAACGAAATTATTGATTTAAAATTAATTAATTTAAAAGTTTTTTAATAAGTTGACTTATTAGTCAAGTCATACTGTTGACTGTTAATAACAATTTTTATTATTATTAATTTTTTTTTTCAAAATACACCATATTTAATGAAAATCAACCCTTTTTGCAAAATTCGGTTGCTGTAGTATCGTAAACTTTTTGTAAAAACAAAAAAATATTTAGAACGTCCGAAATAAGAAAGTTGAAATTAATAGATGAAATCACCCAGTCATCAAACAACGATTATGATAATTCCAACGTAATCATGTGAATCATCTTGCGATTCCTGAGTGAGGCTCAGAACTAACCAGACTATCTTATTAATTCTGAGAAAGAGTAGTGGCTTCATTTTAGTTCCTAGAGTTGAATGACAGGGTGAAAGATAATCTTGTAAAGATTTGTATTAGAGGGTCTCTCATTAGACTAGACCATTGTGGGGGGTATTAAAATACTCTAATCAGTTGGTTGGTTCAAATCTCAGGCAATTCAATTATTGGGCAATTTTCCCATAATACGAGGATAGATTAATATTAAACTAGCCTTTGATAGATGGCGCTACTTGATACCGAATTGGTTTCGGTGTTATTTGCCATTCATGACATGACGCCTGTCAAAATTTTAAGTTTTAAAAACAATTAGTTTGGTTGTTACAGCCGTCAAAAGCAAGCAAATGTTGTGTTTTCGGAAAAATGGAAAAAGTCGAGTATCGTTCGGTGAAGTTCCTCCACAAAAAGGGTAAAACGAATGTGCAAATCAAAGCCGACCTGGACGAAGTTTATGGTGAGGTTGCACCTTCGTTAGCAACAGTTAAATTTTAGACAGCTGAATTTGTTCGTGGTCGTACGAGTGTTTTTAATGATGAGCGTCCCGGCAGGCCAAATGAAGTCACCACGCCAGAAATGATCAACAAAGTCCATGACATGATTATGGAAGATCATCGAATTAAGCTCCGCGAGTTAATAGAGGTCCTAAGCATTTCCTACGAACGCGTACACAACATCATTCACTATCATTTGGACATGAAAAAGCTATTCGCGCGATCGGTGCTGCGTTTGCTGACAATCGATCAAATGCAAAAACGTGTGACCACTTCGGAGATGCTTTTGGCGATGATAGTCGCAAAGAACAGTCGAAACAGTGGCGCAAACAAAGGGCTGCCGAAGAAGGCAACGAGTGCACATTCGGCCGGCAAAGTGATGGCGACTGTTTTCTGGGATGCGAAATGTATCATCCTCGTCGACTACTTGGAAAAAGGAAAAACAATCAATGGTGAGTACTACGCAGCATTATTGGATCGATTCGATAACGAATTGCGTCGAAAACGCCCCGGTTTGGAACGCAAAAAGTGCTCTTTCACTAAGACAATGCACCGGTTCACCGATTGGCCGTCGCCATGGCAAAATTATACGAATTGGGTTATGAATTGGTTGAACACCCTCCGTGTTCCCCAGATCTTGCCGCCAGCGATTTTTTCCTTTTTCCAAACCTAAAAAAATGGCTCGGAGGACGCCGTTTCGCAACAAATGATGATCGTCGCTGAAACTTCGTCCTATTTTGAAGAGCTCGAGCAGAAGTAGGTACTATTTCTATACTAGTTCTATCAAAGGTTAGTTTTATATCAATCCACCCTCGTATGTGTATGTTTATAGGGAAATATTCGACAACACATTATATATTTACTTAAATCAAAATATAAACTATATCATATATTTAAAAAAAGATTCAATTAACAGTTCAGTAACAATTTTTAAATAATATTACAAGACATATATGTGGATGAAGGACCCTTTGACCGAAATATAGAAAAAATTAGAATTTATATAACGCACGCCTTAAAATATGTTATATCGATTTATAAATCTGAAATATTCTAAAATTAAAAAATACTATAAGTAAACATATTTTCTCGGCAACATTAATAGGTAAATAACGGAATTCGACGTTTATTCAAAATTTTTTATGAGCGAATTCGAAGATGATATTCCCACATATCATGAAATAGTGATTGGCAGTATTACTCTTTAAACACAAATAAATTACTGTAGGAAAACGGATATTTCTGAATTAATACAAAAACAATTTTTTTTTAACAAGTATAAGATCAGTAATGTATTTTTCATATTAAAATCGATCTCAATTAATTGTACTATTTACTTAATATTCATCAATAGTTTAAAAAGATACGTTCTAATTTGTTTTTGTATTAAAAACAGTTAAAATACTTCAAAAAATGCAATGCAAAACTACCTAACTATGTCGAGACCTAGTCTCACCAAGTGAGTTAAGCAAAAATAATATTTTACGATTATATTCGCATATGTATAACTTCTTTAAGGCTAGAAAAATATTAATTGGTAATGTTTGACTAATTCTTGTTTTAAATTATTCACAAACCATCAAATAAACAGTTAACGCGGATTCTATGAGTAAAGCAATTCAATACAAAATATCTAAGGACTCTAGTATTCATATAATGTCCGACTATTCTGTTAGTTTTTATATCCAAAGAAAAAGTATTTTTATAACAAAAAATATGTCATAATTACTAAATCAAATGTGCAGAAACATATAAAATATGAGCTGTAACTATAGTTCCATATGATAAAATCAACGAATACATTGGGAGGTATGTCCCAAAAGTATCTGACTTTTATGTTATCTGGTATCAACCACTCCTCGTCCAATCTTGCCAGTTCACGCGCCGTTGAATAGGGCAGAATTGGCGATCTTCTGTCAGCGCGGTGAGCCCATCATTTGTTGGTAAAGCAACACCGTTCAAAAGAGCTAATAAGCTGGCGTGTAACACTGAAGTAAAACCTCGATACTCCAATCTCCACGGGAGTCGCCCAACTACAGATACAGAAGCCTCTAGTTAAACCAACCAGCCTGCGGACAATTTATCGATCTACTGTCCCATTTTCCGTTACTTACCAAGGCATTTAAATTCTCCTACTCATCCTAGTTTTTCCTCAACAAATTTAATGTCCTCGAACATTCCTGTTTCTCCTAACCACGTCTACTCCGTTTTCGACCTGGAACCTCAGTTCCCCCTCTTTTATAGCCCTTTTCCAACCCTCCAACATCAATATTTCTTTGCTCTTCTCCACTCACAATATTCCTAGAGACCACATCTATAACAAGATTAATATATATATATATATATATATATATATATATACAACGATCACGACATTGTTTTATTGACCATAAAACATAATGGCAATCGCTGTGACATGTTACACGTTTCTACCTCTATATTCATTTCACAGTAGGTACGAATTGTCGTAATTGTCACATTGACATTAAAAATTTCAAACGAAGTTCTGAAAGAATAAACAAATAATTAATAAAATGTCTATTACGTTGTATACCGTCCAAGAAAAAGTGCAACTTGTAATATGGTACTTTCAGGGTCATTCGATACGCGAAGTTATTTATTTATTGTTGCCTTTGAAAATAGACCTCGATATTGATATTTATGCTTTGGTGGAAGCTAGTGAACCCTGCAATAATGTACAAATTGCTAGGGAAGTTAACGTGAATGCTCGAACTATAGAGTGAGTTCCCAAAAGGAATGGGTATCACTGTTTTAAGATACAACCAACACAATAACTGTTTCCGGAAGATAACTTTAAGCGTATGGAGTTTTGTGAATTTATGTTAGATAAACAGAATGAAAATGTACACTTTTTAAAAAAAATTTTATTTTCTGGCGAATCTTGATTTTCATTACATAAAAAACATAAACCGTCCGTTGCAAGGTATTATTCTCGGAAAAATAAACACCTCAATGTTGCAGTGCGAACGCAGCATCCGCAAAAGTTAAATGTTTGGACTGGGATGTTAGACGACCATATTTTCGGTCCAATTTTTATCGATGGAAACCTAAACGGCGGGCAAAAATGTAAATGCCAAACATTTACAATAATTGATATGAGGTTGAATGCTCGAATAATTGAACTGTGAAAATTAAGGCAATTATCGAGCACAAGTTTAATCAAATCTTGCCCAACAACGGAAAGATCGACGGAAGAAGAGGAATTGATAGAAAGAAATACTCATGGCCCTGAAACCTTCGTCAATGGATTGGCTTATCAGCAAATGAATTATTACATGCCGCGCAAGATCGAGAACGATATCGGCAAATCGTCATGGAAGCTACCCACGCCTAAAACTTGGACACGGTACTCAAAGAAGAAGAGGACTACCATGGGGAAATAAATTAAGCAAATTATTTATAGTGGTTTGAAAATCAACTATTAAAAAATTTGTCTGAATCGTCCTTAAATATAATGTATAACCAAACCAAACATGTCTTCAATCAAGACTGAAATAAAAGATTGATTAACTAACAATAAACTGCCTTTTAATAAGACAATGTTAGTGATTGTTGCGCATAAGTACGCCTAATAAGAGTTTAGTTCAGGCTATCAATATTTATTTTTATAAACAAGCCACCACCATCTCAAATATATCGTTCATGATTTAGCGGAACTATATGGCCATAAACTATTACGTCTGCTACCATACCACTGTATTTTCAATCATCATCAATCAGCCAATCGCGTCCACTGCTGGACATAGGCCTCCCTCAGTTCTTTCCAGTGTTCTCTACACTGGGCCGCTTGTAGCCAGTTTCCCGCTACACGTTTAATGTCATCGGTCCATCTAGTCGGTGGTCGTCCTCGGCTTCTTTTATAATTTCTGGGCCTCCATTCCATAATACGTCTTGTCCACCGTCCATCTTGTGTTCTGGCTAAGTGCCCTGCCCAGTTCCACTTAAGCGTCGTGGTTCTTTCGATGACGTCTTGAACTCCTGATCTTCGCCTAATTTGTTGGTTTGTTATGTGGTCTCGAAGGCTCACGTTCAGCATTGCACGTTCCATGGCTCGTTGTGTAACTCTAAGTTTATTTGCAGATTTTTGCGTGAGTGTTAATGTCTCTGCTCCATAAGTTTGTACAGGTAATACACATTGGTTATAAACCTTTCGCTTGAGACACATGGGAATTGAACTTTTTAGAATATGGCTTAATTTGCCAAATGCTGCCCATGTTAGACCTATTCGCCTCTGTATTTCATGTGTTTGATTGTCTCTGCTTATTTTGATTTCGTGTCCCAGATATTTGTAAGTGTCTGTTTGTTGTATGGTATTATTGTCAATAGTTATATTTCCACTCATTACGAGATTTGTTAAAATTTTAGTTTTCTCAAAGTTTATCTTTAATCCTGCTCTTTCAGACAGACTTTTAAGCGAATGCATCATAGAAACCGTATCTTGTAAGTTATCTGCGATTAATACAACATCATCTGCAAACCTTAGGTGATTTAATCTTTCTCCATCTATATTGATGCCCATATCTTGCCATTGAGTACCCTTAAATATTGACTCTAGAGCTGCCGTGAACAATTTTGGTGAAATATTGTCTCCTTGTCTAACTCCTCGACCTAAGCTGAATTTTTCTGTGTCTTCGTGCAGTCGTATACTTGATGTAGCGTTCTGATAGATGTTTTTGATTAGTGTCGTGTACCTGTAATCTATTCGGCTTTGATTTAGGGCTTCCAGTATTGTTTCAAACTCTACAGAATCAAAAGCCTTCTCGTAATCGACAAATGCAAGAACCAGTGGTATGTTGTACTCGATGCACTTTTCTATTAAGATCTTTATGGTATGCAAATGGTCATTTGTGCCATATCCTGCCCTGAAGCCTGCCTGTTCTTTGGGCTGATAGAAATCAAGTTTAGGTGTTAGCCTCTTTGTTAAGATTTTCATAAAGAGTTTGTACATATGTGTCAAGAGGCTGATGGGTCTATAATTTTCTAATTTAGTAATATCGCCTTTTTTGTGTAACAAGACTATTACTGCATTGTTCCAGTCTTTTGGAATCGTACCCGCATGTAAGCATTTAGTAAACAGTTCGCTTACTGATTTTAATAAAATTTCTCCACCTGCTTTTATTGCCTCGATAACGAGTCCGTCATCACCAGGCGATCGATGGTTCTTCATTTCCTTTAAAGCTGCTCTTACTTCTGACACAGTAATGGGTAAAAGTAATTCCGATCCCTGATTTATGAGAGTCTTTACTCGTGTCGGGAAATTGTCTTGTGGTCTTTGGCTGGTATAGAGGTCTTTATAAAATTCTCTAGTTATTTTAAGAATATTTTGTTTATCTGTTGTTGCCTTTCCGTCTTTATCTCTCAGCTTGTATATTTCTTTTTTACTTTGCGTAAGTTTTCTTTTCATTATCTTTAAACCTTTGTTCTCTTCTACTGTTTGAGTAATTACATTAGTATTATATCTTCTTACATCTTTTCTAATTTCCGCTGAAATTCTTTTATTTAGTTTTTTATATTCTTCTTTGTTTCCCTTTTCGTTCTCGCTTAGGTTTCGTCGTATTTCCATGAGAGCCCTTGTATCTTTGCTAATCTTTTCACTTTTGGTGTCATTTTTCTTGCAAAATGTATTGTCTTGGTATTTTCAATGCCATATAATTAATAAGGGGAATTGCCCAAAATTATTATAACTGACATATTGCTGAATATGGCTATAAAGAATGTGATGTTTTAAACATATGGAAAGAAGCTCTACAAACTGTTATATCCCAGATATGGCAAAATTCTATTAGTCATACAGAAAATTTAATTAAAAAGTGGTATGACCGAGAGCATTTATTAGATAGACAGAAAATTCTACCTATTACATATAATTAATATAAACGGTGACAGTAATTCCAGTAGCAACTGTGACACTGGCAGTGGTCAGGAATGGCTATTTAATCATTAAAACTAAACTTCATTTTTTATAGGTTTAAACTGACAATGAAACAAAGTTTAAAAAAAAAGCATAAGATGGATGAAACAAGTATAAGACTACAATCTGGAAACAGAAGCATGTAAAGGGTATTTTAAAGGTATAGAAATGTAAGCTGGTAACACTTTTTGAACTGTTAGTCATTTTGACAGCTGTCAAGTAATTTATGTTAAGTTTGGTTTGGCATTTCAGCATGAATAGACTTGACGCCTGAACACCGCTTCCAAATTGTACAAATTTCTTGTGAAATTTCTGGTTCTGTTCGAAATCGTATCGCGCACTACGTTCATTTTATGGTCAATATAATAGGCCATCAGAGCAAGTAATTCCATTAACCATGGAACGTTTTTGCACCACGTTTACTCTAAATGATAATATGCATCCACAGGTACGTCGTACAGTACGTACAGAAGAAGTTGTTTATCATCGTGCACAGCGGTAGGATACGTGATCATCGACTTTATGGAAGATTTTGCAAAAAGATCTTGCTTTGCGTGCTTACAAAATCCAACTCATGTAAGAATTGAAAATACATCACATAGCAAGGCGTAGATTCGGTAAGTGGATCCAAAACGAGATTACGAATTTTGTTTAGGGATGAAGCTCACTTTTGATTGAATACCTATGTCAACAAACAAAACTGCCCTATTTGAAGTTAAGATAATCCTCAAATGTATGTTAAGAAACCATTACATTCAAAAAAACTGACTCTTTGGTGTACTTTATGATCTGGTGGAATCGTTGGACCGTACTTCTTCAAAAACGATGCTGGCCAGAACGTTACAATTAATGATGACCGCTATAGAGCCAGGATTACTGCCTTTTTCATTACCCAATTGAACAACCATGATGTGCAGGAGGTGTAGTTTCAATAAAACATGTCACACAGCTCGTGCCACAATTGATTTATTGAAGGAAACGTTTGGTAACCTCTCTTCTTTTTCCTTCCACTTTCCCTTGTATAACCAATCGCATCTCATATACAGGGCGTTATTTTTGGTGGTGGTGGCATAATGCCATGGGGCGGAATTACTTGGGAATGACACACCGAACTTGTGGAGGTGATTGCGACTGAACTGCGACGTTTTCATGTTTCGAAAACTAAAAATATCATTTAAAGGACGTTTCGATGACATAGTAACCAATTAAACGAATGCAACGATGGCACTAAGGAACATTACAAAAAATGAATTTCATAACTGCTTCAGTAACCAAAGCACTGATGGAAGCATGTTGTAAAAGTAAATGAAGATTTCTTCCAAGAATGCAATAGCTGGATGATAAATAACAAAGCATTGTAAAGATATCACTGGTCAGATACTTTTGAGACAGACCTCATATAAAATAAAATCTTTTAATGACAAGATTAATAAATAATAATGCCAATAATATAACTGAGTGCAAGAATTAAATTGAATAAAAATTAGTATATTTGAATCTAAAATCTACTATTATTAAGACACTAAGTACTATTTGTAATGATGAAGGAATATCCACATTGGTAATATATATATACTCTGTAATATATAACATGCAAATGCGCACTATAAGATTTTTATTTGTTGCACAAAGTAGACTGCAACAAGGAATTAAACTCTAGCAATATCACTTAGGTGCTTTGAAAATAACACACAAATGTTGTTATTATTATTCAAACAGATAATATTCAAACATTACCACCTTTACCTTGAGTTAAATTTTATGAAAATTATGAAAACATGTTTCAGATTTTAATTTTAAAATATTTTTGCGTTTTTGGTTTTTTTTTGCTTAGCTTTACGGCTTATTTGACCATCTCTCATTCCTATATCGCGTTTACATAAGTTAAGGATCTGCTTTTATCTTCAGCCGATGACACCTCGGCCAGAATGCAAGAAATATCTAAGCTGCCAACTGAACGATACATGAAATGGTGTCGAAAATTGATTTTTTGTTGTCAAGTACTATTTTGTATCGCCATTTCAGATATTTCTTAACCTTCTTAACGCGTTATTTCTTTAAGACTATAAGGCAGATATGATAATCTTTATATGTTTGTTCCCCTTGCCTTGTATTGAAAGGAGCGAAATAAAACTGATCAAAACCCCATTTTTCACAAATCAAATATTGTTTCTTTGCCTTTCTTAAATAATTGTAAAAAATGTTAGCTTAGTTAGTTCACAAAATGACAAATTTCAACAGTATTAATTTCATGTAAACTTACGTTATGTTCTATAGTAACATTGCTAGTCGTCACAGGTTGAGAATAGGTTCGCAGTGATAATGCAGTTAACACAAAATTTATTTATATCTAAAGAGTCACTGCCAGTTGTGACCTCTGACCTGGTGTTAAAATAATATAAAGCATACCAAAAATCATGCCGGGCTGGTGCGTGTCGCCCAACGGGAGTCGGCGAGCGACCAGCACTGGGCCATTGGCCAACAATCATAGTTGGTCCAGTAATTTTGAGACCATCTCACGACGACACTAGAGACAGATCAAGTAGGGGAAGGCCAGTGCGCATCCGGCTTGGCGCAGCGCAGCCCGAATACAATAACAGGCCCCGGTTGATGGCCATTACACAGAGGGCCACAGTGACATCGAATATGGCCACGTTTGTGCGTTGGCCATTCAACGAAGGATGTCCAAAAGTGAGAGGCACAGCCACAATGACAAAACTATCTTTTCTGTCTGTCATTAACTCGCTAGTGCCTCTGGAAAAGAGAGTAGTGACAATTTTACTTTTTTGTTCAGCAAACGTATTATTTTACAACACTCGATAATATTACCATGCTAAAACAAAAAGCCAGATCTACATTTTAATATTTATGTACGAATGACGGTAAAAGATATATTAAAAGCTTCAAAAATAAATATGACCATTTGTTGTAACATGGCAAAACAGGCTAATAATAGAAAGCTAATATGAACTGCTACTAAAATTTGAAAATAAAAATATATAAAAAAGTATTTAATCAAACAAAACAATAACTATTAGCCTGCTACTTAATTCAAAATATTTGAACACATATTTCAATATTAATATTTTAAGACTTACCTAGACCTCTAGCAGCTACATCAGTGGCCACTAAAATTGGAGCTTTTCCTGTTCTAAAATCTAAAAATAAAAAAAGTTTGCTATTTCAAATGATGACATGTTTGTAGGTGTGTGAGTTCATGAATTATACTCAGTGTGGGTAATTGAAAACAATACTCTCAACGGCTAGAAATGAAATATGGCAACAATGTCACATACACAGAATAATTGCAATTCTTCTTCTTCCTATGCCGTCCCCATTAACGGAGGTTGGCGACCACATTTCTAAGTTTCTCTGTCCTTTGCAACGTGGAATAATTCATCTACAGTCATGTTTGTCCAGTCTCGAATATTTCGCAGCCATTACTTCCTCTTTCTACCTATTCCCTTTTTGCCATCGACTCTACCCTGCATGATGACCTTCAGAAGACTATATTTATCATTCCTCAGTATGTGTCTAAAGTATGCAGTCTTGCGTACTTTTATTGTTCTCAACAATTTTTTGTCTCGACCCATCCTTCTCAGCACTTCCTCATTGGTGAACCTGGCAGTCCATGGAATTCTCAACATTCTCCGGTATATCCAAAGTTCAAAGGCTTCAAGTTTCTTAACTATTTGATCTTTTACGTGCACGAACGTAAAAGCGTATTTTCGAACGCAATTCGAAAGTTTAATTCACATACGAGAATCCGTTAACCTAAATTCACCGCAACGCCGCAAATTCGCACGAAATTAAGAAAAAAAGAGGTAGAGGTGACAGGCGACATTTATTTGACTGACACGTTTATTTTACTTGTTGCAGCAGACTTTTTTTGTGATTTGCTCAATTTTTTACACAGTGTTTGGCTTGTGTTTTCGTACTTATCTTTTTCTCTGTTTCCAATATGGACAAAGAAAATAAAAATTCCATGTTCGGAGGATTGTATCTTCCGAACAAAAAAAGAACTGATAGATTTTATGGAAGAAAATCCCGATTTAACAAGTGGGAAATTTACAAACAATTTTACATATAAAACTGCCCAAACAATGTGGCAGAAAATTAGGCCAAATATTAAATGCTTTGCCAGGAGCAAAGAAAGAGTGGAAACAATGGCGTAAGGTAAGTAACGAATGCAAAATGTAGATAAGTATAACTTGATACCTATTGTAACATGCATAAAAAGTAAAAAATAGCCCCTTGTAATGTTTGTCCAAGGCATTGAATCTTCTAAGGCATTTAAAACATTTCTTTCAATTAAAAAATTTAAGGCCGGCCATCTCACTTATGTAAACAATTAAAAACCAAACTAAACACAAAAGTCAGAAATGTCAAACTCCGTGTGTTTACCGCTATTCGAATGGTGAATACCCACTCGAGCAGTCGTGTACGAAAATCGTCGTATACGATGCGTTCGAAATCAACTCGAAAATACGAATCATCGATTTTCGTTCGAAATTCATCATCTTTCGCATACGACTTCCGTTCGAACGGTTTCGAAAATACGGGCCCCGATCTCTTGTTCTGGATCTAATTCTGGATTCTGTGTTGATGTAAGCTCCCAGATATTTATATTTTGGTGACTCTCTCTATTTGCTGGTCCACCAAGGGTTAGTTGTTAATTATTTATTGGACTCCTTGATACTATCATAAAGGCTATAGCGGGATAAGATGGTCAAAATTGCACCAAGCTCGATTCAGTTTTAGGCCTGGCCATTCGAAAGGAAATACTTAAAAACTCACTCAGTTAAATTTTCAAGTCCCTAGGTGCCTCTGGGGGTTCGCTATGGAAAAAAACGTATTTAAAAAAAAAATTTTTTTTTAGACGCTGTATTGCTGCAAAAAATCTGAAAAAATTCATGAAGGCGTAGTTTAATAATACAATACTACCTGATTTTTTTCAGATTTTTTGCTTAAAAATTGAGCCAAGGAAAAATATTTGAAATTTTCAGTAATATTTTAGGTTATGTCGGAAATTTTTGGCCAACAATGTTTTTTTTATGGGTTTTTTCATGTTCTTTCGAATGGCATAGGTATAATTATCATTTTCAACGTGGAAAATGCCTAAAAATCGAAAAAACTGCTTTTTTTTCGGAAGCACCCCCACTCCTTGACAATAAATTGTATGGGCCCAGGAACAAAACAAAAACAAACAAGTATTACATAGAAAACAAAAAATTTATTTATACTGCCATAAGATACAATAATATCAGTTTTTATAAAATAAAAAAATGTTAATAAAATAAACATAAATTAGGTTTTTTAGTGAGATGGATGACTCATAAGCCTTAACAACATACATCTAAATTAATGATAATTTATATTTTTATATGTATTCGTACCTTTACAATCGAAATAAGCTATTAAACTAATATTTTTTTCCTGCAGCATGCTAAAAAAAAACGAAAAACCACCCGTTTTTTGGAGTTGTTTTTAACCTTTCGCTATATAATCTCTAAATCAGTGTCTAAATGAACGGTAATTTACATTTTCACATATATCTTCCCTTTACAATCGAAATCAGCTATTCAACGCATTAGTTTTATCTCACAACATTCTGAAAAACCGAAAAAACCCCGTTTTCCTCCATGTTTTTTAACTACATAACCTCAAAAGACTCGTGAATGAATTGTAAATTAGAACGCACTTGTACACTCAAAAGTTGTGGAATTATAAGCTCGCGAATATATCTACATATATACGTGATATCACAATGTACATGTATTTATACACAAACGCATATCTATATATAATAGTTCCATGACTTTTGAGATCCTTGTTATATACAATCATAAGCTCGTACCATATATACATTTTTTCAAAGCGGTAATCCAAATACCCAGAATTAGTATTAAAAGAGGTACTTATAAACTTACTTTGTTACACAGTTGATTCAGTCAAAAATTGAGAAAGATGTAGCAAGAGGTATCAGCAGAACGTCCAAACGCAGTGTAAATAAAAATACAACATTGGCTTTCCTGAACCTCCATATGATGTTTACTTTACAATTACCCTCCGACCAATAAATAACCACAATGCATAGGGTCGACGTAATAGTATTCATATTTCACATGTATCTTTCCCTTTACAATCCAAATCAGCTATTCAACGCATTAGTTTTATCTCACAACATTCTGAAAAACCGAAAAACCCCATTTTCTTCATGTTTTTACTACATAACCTCAAAAGACTCGTGAATAAAATCGTGAATTAGATCGAACTTGTAGACTCAAAAGTTGTGGAATTATAAGGTAGCGAATATATCTACATATAATACGTGATATCACAATGTACATGCATTTATACACAAACGGATATCTATATAGTTCCATGACTTTTGAGATCCTTGTTATTTACTTTCATAAGCTCGTACCATGCTCGTCCATGCCTTACTCTTTCCCTTAGATACAAGAGCCTGATACCAATGCTTATATTATTTTTATTTTATTTTATATGTACTTAACTGTTTTGGCCTTCATGTCTTAGCCCGACATCCCGCATGTCCAGGGAGCCTGATTGTAACAGAAAACATGACGTTGATAGTTGCGCCGCACCGTAGTTGATATTAGGCGGTGCAACTACCAACGCCATGTATATTAAACCATTTGGCGTAAATTTCGCAGGCAAAGTAGTTGATATTAGGCGGCGCAACTACCAACGCCATATATATATGATATTTATAATCAGGCTTGCATTATATATTGCTCTTAGTGCGTTTGCGTGTGTAGGGCATATCCTCTGTATCGCTCTTAGTCAGTTTCCGTGTTAGGGCCTTTATCTTTTCGGCGGGGCTTTTCCTCAAATGTTCAATAGCTCTCTGTTTTTGTATTTATTTTGAATTGATTTTGAATTTGACAGCAGAATTGTGTCGTGTCTAAAATAACAGGCAAGAATAACCATGTTATTGTTTTATATTGTGAAGCAACAAATTCTTTTTTTACTATTACGTCGACCCTATGCATTGTGGTTATTTATTGGTCGGAGGGTAATAGTAAAGTAAACATCATATGGAGGTTCAGGAAAGCCAATGTTGTATTTTTATTTACACTGCGTTTGGACGTTCTGCTGAATACCTCTTCTACATCTTTCTCAATTTTTGACTGAATCAACTGTGTAACAAAGTAAGTTTATAAGTACCTCTTTAATACTAATTCTGGGTATTTGGATTACCGCTTTGAAAAATATATATATGGTACGAGCTTATGAATGTATATAACAAGGATCTCAAAAGTCATGGAACTATTATATATAGATATGCGTTTGTGTAATAAATGCATGTACATTGTGATATCACGTATATATGTAGATATATTCGCGAGCTTATAATTCCACAACTTTTGAGTGTACAAGTGCGTTCTAATTTACAATTCATTCACGAGTCTTTTGAGTTATGTAGTAAAAACATGGAGAAAACGGGGTTTTTCGGTTTTTCAGAATGTTGTGAGATAAAACTAATGCGTTGAATAGCTGATTTGGATTGTAAAGGGAAAGATATATGTGAAAATGTAAATTACCGTTCATTTAGATACTGAATTTTTTTTAGCATGCTACAGGAAAAAAATAATAATTTTAACAGCTATTTCGATTGTAAAGGTAAGAATATATATAAAAATATAAATTATCATTAATTTAGATGTATGTTGTTAAGGTTATAAGTCATCCATCTCACTAAAAAACCAAATTTATGTTTATTTTATTAATAATTTTTTTATTTTGTAAAAACTGATATTATTGTATCTTATGGCAGTATAAATAAATTTTTCGTTTTCTATGTAATACTTATTTGTTTTTGTTTTGTTCCTAGGCTCATACAATTGATTGTTAAAGGATGGGGGGCTTCAGAATGAGTTTTTAATTATGTCCTTTCAAATGGCCAGGCCCAAAACTGAATCGAGCATGGTGCAATTTTGACCATCTTATCCCGCTATAGCCTTTGGTCTTATCTGTGTTGATGTCAAGTGCCAGATGAAATGCATTCACTATTTACTGCATCTAATAAAGTTGACAATTCCATCTTTGCTTATTCTGTGAAATGACATTCAGTTGTTTACAGGCCAAGTGAATCCCCATTTTGTGCAACTTGAATTTGATTGTTTTAGAACAGTGCCAATATTTTTACAAATTGCATCTCTCTGTATTAGGTAAGTATAGTGGTTGTATAATTTATAGCTACTATGAGAATCCTTATATTGCCTAAAATGTTAATTTGAAGGTTAATTACTACAAGAAGTAAGTACATTAAGTGTTTACACAATCACCCCCTTAAATATTGAGCATGGAGTAAATGAAAACACCTGTTGGGGGTAAATGGAAACAACGTGGGGTAAATGAAAATCGATTTTTTCTGTTAAGGGTTATTTTGGTATAGGTCTTGATATTTTCTAAATGCCGAGGAAGCACATAAGAAAGAGAGAACCACCAAATTACTCTTTGAATGATTTGGTAAATACCGTGACAGACGTCAAAACAAAAAAAAGAACATATAGGGAGGTTGCTACTTACTACAGTATTTCACAATCGCATAAAGGGAAGAAACATACCAATTGATAAGATGGGAGCTGGTGTGTCTACTGCGTTGTCAGACAAAATTGAAAACCATATTGTGACATGTTTAAAAGCTCGAGCAAATGTGGGATATCCTTGCGATAAACCAAGAGTTACTAAATGTAGTTGGTAAATACATTAAAAAGAAAATAGGCTAAAAACTCGCTTCAAAGATGGCATCCCTTGTGAAGATTGGTATCTTGCACTTATGAAACGCCATCCACTTTCGCTACAGAAACCTGAGCATATTCAAAAACTTGGAAAAGATGCTCGAAAGCCAGAAATCATTTTATGATTTCTATTATAAACTAAAGAAGTTGTTCAAAATAATGGCCTTATGACATCAGTAAATCCATGTTTGTATTTAATGCCGACGAGAGTGGATTTAATAGTGATCCCTCCAGAATTAGAGTTATAGTATCAAAGGGTCAAGCTCTATACAGAGGTTCTGGTGGTTCTAGACGGGAGTCCACGACAGCGCTCGCATGTGTTTCAGCAGATAGAAAATATTTACCACCGCTCATCGTTTTTAAGGTTGCTGCTGTCCAAGCAAGATGGGTATTACCAGAGGCCATGCCAGGAACTCTTTACGCTTCTAGCAAGATTGGTTAGATGGAGGAACCTCAATTTTACCATTGGTTTCTTAATGAATTTGTACCACATGTGCAAAACAATCCAAAAGCTGTACTCTTACTCAATTAGCGTCTCGTACAACTTTTTCTAAGGCGACATTAAAAAGTTGACACGCCAGCTCATCTCCCTGCCTTAACCCGCTATGTATTTCAAATGGATTTGACTAGTCGTTTTGAATTTTTACTGCTGACAGCATCTTCGCCATTGTCACTTTTATCTTACATATGAGTTTTTTTGGAATTCCTAACTAATTCATGGCGTTGCAAAGACTTAGTCTTAAGCCACTGTCATATGCCGCTTTAAAATCGACAAAAATATGATACATATCTATGTCAAACTCTTGCGCTTTTTCGAGGATCTGTCGTAGTGTAAAGATCTGGTTAATGGTTTAACGTCCACGCCCGAATCCTGCCTGATATTCTCCCAGAAACGTTTCGGTATAAGGCTTCAATCTCTCGTGCAAAATGTTTGACAATATCTTGTATGCTCTATTTAGGAGAGTTATTCCATGGTAATGATTGCATTCCAGTTGGTTTCCCTTTTTGTGTAACGGGCAAATTAAGCCTAAACTCCATTCTCAAGGCATTTGTTCCTCAGACCAAATTTTACAAACAATTTCTCGCATCACCTTGGTAAGCTGCTCTCCATCGTGCTTAAATAACTCTGCTGGGATGCCATCGCTGCCTGGGGATTTGTGGTTCCTTAGTTTTTCTATAGATATTTTCACTTCATCTACCAAGGGGGGTTCCACGAGTTCCTTATTTCGGTATTCCAGCTCTATTGTAAGTCAGAGTGTCCAAGTGTAAAACCAACATGGAGAAATGGGGACTGTTGTCTGCTGACTACGATACCCTGTGTAAATCTGGGCGGTACAAGATTCAACACATCTACTTAGTTACCCTCTGTTGGAGAAACATTGCAATGAACACGATCTTCTGCACTCAACTAACACAGCCATTCAAACCACTCTTTCCTGGATGGACAAGATTTAATTGTTTGAACTGGACACGTAAACTAAGTAATACTCATAATCTGATCCGTTGAACAAGAACCGAGAATTATTTTTGGTCTATACTTCAGAGAACATTTTTTTTCTCATACTCAGGGAAAATTCACAGGGATTAGCTGTATATAATGGTCTAACAAAACTTAAAAGGAAATATTTATAATTGGTATATTAAACTAATAATGAAAATATAAAAAAAAGGATTACAACATTTTTCAAAGCGTTCCGTTCTTATCCGACGACAATGGAGTAATAAATCAAAAATTCCAATTATACTTCGGCAAAACGACGTTTGAAAAATATAATTTTTAAAATTATTGATTTATAAAAAAAATTTCTACAGAAAATAAATAGATATTATATATTACCTTGTAATACCCAATCTCTTTCTTGTTGAGATTTATCTCCATGTATACAAACAGCTGGCCACCTGTAAAGCAAAACATACAAAAATACGATGTGTACGAAATAAAGAAAATTAATGTTACAAAAATGACATACAAGTAAAAAAGTTTATCAAGAATATTCTACAATTGTAATTGGAGGAATTAAAAAATTATTAGTTAATTAAAATTATACAATCAAACTAAAAATTTATAATTGTCTTTTAAAAATCTTGCAGATTTACAAATTTTTGTCCTATATGAAGTATATGGTTGAAATCCATAAAATAAAATAACAATTATTTTGTTATAAAATATCTTCTTCTTCTTCCTACTTTATAAATAGGCTTAATGCCTGTTTTACTTCGGTTTTTAGCCTCTATTGACGTTGTCTGACCATCTTCTCCTCGGTCGTCCCAATGATCTTCCATTTGGCGATTTGTCTCTTGCTATTCATACTATTCTATTTTCTGTCATTCTTTCGATGTGTTGATGATTCCATTCCACTTTTCTTCTTTTGGTCCACGCGTTTATTTCCTCTATACCACATCTCGCTCGTATTTCCTCACTTCCTACTCTGTCTGATTGGTTTGTTATTATTCGTAAGACTTTCATTTCTGTTATTTCCAGCAGCCTTTGTGTTTTCACTGTATCTGCTCTTGTTTCCTCTGTGTACGTCATTATCGGTCTTATTGTTGATTTATATATCCTGATTTTCGTTTCCGTTGTGAGGTATTTGTTTCTCCAGATTGTGTTGTGAAGACATCCTGCTGCTCTGTTTGCCATGTTCACTTGTTTTTGTACTTCTTCTTCCACTTTTCCGTAGCTTGACAGTTTTATTCCCAAGTATTCATTTCATCACTTGTTCTATTTTTTGATATTTACGACTAATTTACATCATCTCGGTTCCGCTGATATCACTATCGTTTTAGTTTTCTCTGTTGAGATCACCATGTTGTATATGGGCGCTGTATCTTCGAATTCTTTAATTAATCTTTGTAGGTCATCTTCATTTTCGGCTGTTATTATGGCGTAGTCGGCATAGCATATTATCCTTATTTCCTTTTCTCCCATTCTATATCCTCTTCTTTATTTAAATTTCTTTATGATTTTATCCATTATCAGATTAAATATTAATGGGATCAGCGAATCTCCTTGTTTAATGCCAGTTTCATATTTGATAGGTTGTGATAATTTTCCTTTACATCTTACCATAGCTATGTTATCTTTATATATATTCTCAATGGATTTTTATTTACGCGTTTACGCGATAAATGTATCGTGTCCCGAATTCTCACTCTATCAAACGCTTTCTTCAAATCTATCAGACACATATATCCTGGTTTGTTGTATTCCAGCGACTTTTCTTTTATTTGTCTTATTACAAAAACTGCATTCGTGCATGATCTTCCTGTCGGAAATCCTTGCTGTTTCTCTTGCAGAGATATTGGTTCTTTTATTTTTGTCGCTATTATTCTTGTTGTCAATTTGAGTGTTGTATTTAAAATATTTATTGCTCTATAATTATTATCTTATCTCCTCTTTGAAGAACATCACCATAATAGCTCTCCTCCATTCATCTGGTATTCTGTTCGTGGTGATTATTTTATTAATAAGAAGTTGCAATTGTTGTATAAGGTAATCACCTCCATATTTTAAGAGTTCATTTGGTATTTGGTCTTCTCCTGGTGACTTTCTGTTTCTTAATTTGTTTATTCCTTCTTTCACATCGTTTTGGGAGATTTCTGTCTTTTCCTCAGTTATTATATTTGGCGTTTCTGGTAAAGGTTCTTCATTTTGTTTTTTAAACATTTCTGTCAGGAAGGCCACCCATGTATCCTCTTGTATGTGTTCTATTTCAACTAGTTCTTTTATTTCGCTTCTTTGTTGTCTTATGAAGCGCCATACTTGTTTCTGTGGTCCATAGAAATCCATCTCTAGTCCTTTTGTGAATCTTTCCCAGTAATCTGTTTTTGTTTTTCTTACCAATTGATGAGTTTCAGTTCTTATTCTTTTATATTCTCCATATGATTCATTCATTTTTTCTGACTTATTTTTCAGGAAAGCTTTCTTTTTTTTGATGACATTTTTGTTTAACCTCTATAAAACTATGGTGTTTTCATTGACCACTTTTTGTTTATTATTTTTGTTCCAAGGGCTTCTTGGGCAACATCCAGAATATTTTTCTTAAGTTTCCTCCAGCTAGTCTCTACATTGCTTTCATTTTCGATATTCTCCATTTGTATTTTCTGTTCTAGCCTTTTTTGATATAATGATTTTATGGAGTCATCTCTTATAAATATTAGTTATTAAATATTATTAGTTATAAAATATTACGTATTAGGTATAAACTTATTAGTTATAAAATATTAGGCAACAAAAGTCAGATTGAATTAAAGACAGTGACCTAGGCATTGAATTAGGTAAAATGATTAAAACATTGGCATTTAGAATAAAAGCATCCTGTATAGGACAGCGGTACTAAATATCCTCCAAGATCGACCAGAAAACTATCAAATAGTAAAAAGGACTATTACTAAAAATCTCAAAAATTATACTATTGATTTTAAAACAGTAAACGATCAGTTATATTTTCTTCTGGTGGAGAGAAAATTATGACTAAACAACATCCATTTACCCACTGAGAAAGATGATTGATGAGAAATACCACTTCTATGAAGAGCTAGAAAGAGCATATCAGACATCTAAATGCAAAAGCTGACAAGTCACATGTTTTACACTTTATATGTCATTCTACTTGTAATCTAAAGAGCTACAAGTTGCTGTATAGTTTTTATATAACAGTCGATATCTTACATAAAATATACAGGATACAAAACCCGACATGTCCACAGCCGACTTTGGTGCAAACACTGATATGTTTACATCAACCAATAGGAATGTGAGTTGGATATACCACGTGTCTAAGGGGCATGTCAGACCAACTCGCGAGTTGATAGGGAAATGAATTGTTCTTTAAACAATCCAAAAAAAATGCCTGTACATGTCCTGAACAATCTATTAACATAATAGAAAATTGGTTTAGAGTCTACAATTTGGGGGTCCATACCCCAGTTCTTGATTGTAAAACTAATAATCGCCTTGTTATGAAGCCCCCAGCCCAACTGCATTTTATATTTTAAATGTCAAAGCAGGTAACAATTTCAAAATGATATTGCAGTTATAAAAACAATCTAGGTACCAATAAATCTTAGCTAAAAAATTGACTGAAAATGCCTTTGGAATCTGCAGCTGTGAAGGTAGGTTTACCATTAAAACCAGATAAAAAGAACAAGCTATATGTAAATTGATTGAAAAGCACTATGGAGAATCTTGGTAAAAGATGAAATATTATCCTTTTTCAAGAAAGCCTTGAACAATATTATTTTGATAAAATCGATAGGTATATGTATTATCTTATGTATTCTTATTATATATTAATGTTATAAATTGATTACTTTTGTATGTATTAGGGCTTTCCTTATTTTTGAATAAATAAACTTCTTCTATTTCAGATCAGGAACTGCTTCAGGAGGACTTAAATCTTTAGTCAGATTGAAGGTTAGAGATGAACTTGGCGTGCATTTTTGCAATGACCAATTTAAACTTTGAGCATAACTATACTGTCCTACTAAGCGAAAAGGAGGTATCTGTAATTTATATTGTTTCAGATATTCATATTATACAATAATGATATATCAATAGGTTGAAATATTCTATATATGTTTCTATTACTGTATGGTCCAATTTACTACAAGGTAGTTTCATGTTTCCTACATGGCATTTAATTGATATCTCATTTTTTGAAAAAATTATAGATGCCCTCTTTTCCACATAGTAGGGCAGTATAAGAGTATGAGTCATCAGTGTTGAAGTGAGAAAATTGGAATTTATTATTATTTTATTGTATGAGTATTCCTAACATTTTTGATTTTTTTTAAAATTTATAATTATCTGCATTAACCATGAAAGGTTGCAAAGAGAAAGAAAATGTAATAAAAATACATATAATAATAATACTCACCCATCTCTTTTCATTTTCCTAGTAATATCATCCACTTTCCTTTTGGTTTCAATAAAAATAATAGTTTTGTTCTCCTTTTCAGACATAATTTCCTTTAGCAATGTACTTAATTTGCTCTCTTTTTCATACTCCTGACAAACATCAATAATTTGTAGAATATTATGATTTGCAGATAGTTGTAAAGATCCAACATTAATTTGAATATAATCTTTCAAAAACTCTTGAGCTAAATTTTGTACCTCTTTAGGCCAAGTGGCAGACCACATTAACGTTTGGCGATCAGGTCGAATTTGCTCAATTATCTTTCTAATTTGGGGCTCAAATCCCATATCTAACATACGATCAGCTTCATCTAGGACAAGATACGTGCATCTCTTCAGATTAGTTCTGTTTGACTCCAGAAAATCAATAAGACGACCTGGTGTTGCTATGACAATTTCTACTCCATCCATTAGGTCATTAGCTTGCGGGCCTTTAGGTGCACCACCAAAGATGCAGGTATTGCGGATTCTTGAAGTTTGGCCAAAATCTGTAGCAACCTAGTCACAGATATAAAAATTATAAAACTAATCTATAACATATAAAAATTCATTTAGTAAAGAATACTTTGATATTATACAAAATGCTCACAAAGAAGATAAAAATTCTATGAACACATATTTAAATTCAAACTAAGCTTTAATTATCTGCCTTTCTTACCCTTAAGAATGAAATAGAAATGGAATTTTATATGTAAACTGAACCGAAGTGGCATAAGATTGTATTTTGGAGGTGAGTTACTACATAAGGCAAATACAAAAATGTTTAATGGCTAAATATAAATTTCAGAATATTTTTGTGTATAAAATATTAAAGTAAAATATACCTGTTGGATTTGCTGAGCAAGCTCCCTAGTAGGTGCCAGAATCAGGGCAATTGGTCCATCTCCTCTTAACAACCTAGACTGATTATTTATATGTACAATTGCAGGTAAAATGTAGCTTAAAGTTTTTCCTGAACCAGTAGAAGCTATTCCTACCATATCTCTACCAGACAAAGCAATTGGCCAACCTTGAGCTTGTATGGATGTTGGACTTTTGAAGTTCATTTTTACCAATTCCTCCATAACGTAATCTGGGAAGCCAGCTTCTTCGAACGATAGCACCGGATTAGGAATACCTTTCCCTTTGAGAGATATTTCTTGTTTTCTTCTCCATTCTTCTAGGTCATACAAAGACCGATTTTGTACTGAAGGTAGAGGTACATAAAAATCCTTTTTGAAAGGCTCTAATCGGTTCAAGTCCCATCTAGGTTTACGCAGCATCGCACCCGCTGCATTTCTTCTGTTACCTCCTCCTCCTCCGCCGCCACCATAGCCACGGTCGCGACTTCGAGATCTACGCCGGTCTCTACTTCGAGATCTTATATAAAAAAAAGGTAATGGATAATTAATTTAATACTAGGACAAATAAATATACTACATACCTTCTTCCTCCTGGTCTTCCACGCATTTTATCTTAATCTAGTCTGTACTCTGTGGCTGGAAGTTGATTGACCCCAATAAGTTATGTATATAGGAAATTTAATTCACTTTTTAAATAATGATATATAAAATGTTTTCCCGTAAAAACAATTTTTTACGATAATTTATCACTAAATTTTATGTATAACTAGAGTAATGTAGATAAACTACATTTTATTATTTAACAAATATAAATGAATTGACAACCGACTCGGATGTCGAAATCGACCGACGACGCAACAATGCTGCCACTCTAACTCTTCGTCGGCTAAAATCTTAAGTTCTTTTCTTGTTTTTCGCTTGGTAAATTTTAAATATTTCAACCAGGTGATGACGTCACAAATAAAAGTGGATTTTGACACAGAATAATAAACAATATATTGATAACAATTGATTGGTTGTTAATATTAGCTTCTATGTAATATCACAGAATAAGAAACAATTGTTTATTATTCTGTGGTAATATTATTATTATTATTATTATTATTATTATATAAGTAATGGCAAAGGAACAAGTCCCTATTATACCCAAAACAAAGAAATTACATTAGTAACCTACTAATAAATGACATAATTACAATTTTCAGTTTAAAAGAAAAACAATATTTTAAATATAATATAAACGGTCAATACTGTTTTTGAATGAGTTAGTAGAGTCAGCAGAGACAATGTTATCATTAAGGTTATTCCAGCACTCAAAAACTCTATTTGGTAGAAAGTTATGTCTTGATCTTGTAGAAGGTGGTGATGTCATGGTGAGGTCCGAAAATGTTTCTAAATATTTTTCATTCAAAGCGTTTGAGCTTTTCTTCGTTTGCTTTGGTCATGGTCCAAGTTTCGCATCCGTATGTTATTACAGGTCTAACGATGGATTTATAGATTTAAAACCAAACTAAACCAATAGCAGTTCACATAAATCATCTTGCACCTTATGCTGGTTCAAATAAAACAGAAGAAGCACGAAACCTTCAACATGAGAGCAAAGATGACCGGCGACCAAGCTTTAATGAATTTATGTCAAATTACGCATAGAGAAAGAGTGCTAGATTCGGCGTGACCTGACCACAGAAGTTCAGTAGGATCTTTTTAGTGTTCCGCATAACGTTTCTCTAGCCCGCTGTGTTGCCAAAAACCTTTAGATAATTAAAGGAACTTCGTCCATATTCTATAAGCAGTTCGGTCGTTTGGACGAGTTAAAAAAGCAGTAGCCTAAAGTTGAAAGAGTACTGAGATTAGAAGATGATCCTCGATCTTTGCTGTATATGGTGACCAGGAAGTCGTTATACAGACAGGGCAAGCTACGAGGATAAATGGCGTGCTCTAACTAATTTGAAGAAAATCGTGTGCAATTATGACATCAAGAATTTGGCCTTACCCAAGATAGCTCATGCACTATAAAATCTGGATTGGAAGATTGTCAGAAGCATGTTTGAAGCGATCTTGAACCGTTCGTTTTATCTAAAAAACTGTACAATATCAATTAATTTGCAGTTGTAATTTCATTGGTATATAAATGAGACAGTTAGATATTAACATGACAAAATATTTCCGCTTCAAAATAAGCTGTTCCAAATTAGAGTAATGGTAAATTTAAATTCGATTTCACATCTCAGTCTTTGGTATAGAAATAATTTATTTTTTATTTATTGCCCAAAACATATATTTCACTAATTAACCAATAAATGAATATCTCATAACACTAAAAACATGAATAAAATAATAAATGTCTATAATGACACTATTGTATTTGTAACATCCTTTGCAACAGTAACACTTGCACCTCTAGAGGCGAATGATGAATTAGATGTTAGATGTTAAAAAAAGTAGGCACACAAACGATGCATTGCATTTGTACTCCTTCATACAACCCTCCTTGGTATTGACCAAAGATCTTCCTTCGTCCTAATCATCCTAACACCGCCAACATTTATTTATCCGTTCACCGCACCGGCATCAACTTCGAGGACCGTAGCCCGTTTGTTTTACTTAGCAGGATTCGTCTTTTTCTTTTATGTATTGTATAGAAGTAAATTTTGTTTTATTTGTTATTTATTTGAATACATTTTTATTTACATCAAACTTTTTACTAAGTCTGGTATCTAATAGAGCTATTCGTAACAATTTTAAAATGTGAAGCCTACAGCTACCTCCTATTTTTGTAAATAACTTTTTTTGGTATTTTATAAAGGGTGATTCATTTACAGATACTTTTTTCAACAAGAAAAAACAATGAAAAAAATAAATTTTATTTGAAAATATTTATTATTATATAAAAGAACCATTCTTTACAATTACTTCTTATAAGGTACCCCGGGCAAAAGGTGGAAATATGGGGGAAGTGGAAACCACAGTGATTACAAAAAAATCATAATCCAGTCTGTGACTGCCATCTCCTCAAAACGATCTACCCCAGTTAATATTACCACTGGGCACTGACCGCTACAGAGTCCTCATAATACTGTCGTTAAGCAAAACTATTCAAGGTTTTATCATACCAAGCCGGTATCGATTTAACCATCCGAATTTGTAATTGTTAGCTTTAAGGCAACGGTTTTGATTTAAGGAATTTAGTGGAATTAACACGATTTTCATAGGAAAGGAATAAAAATTATATCTGCCCGGAGATATTGACGATATGTAGTTAAAACTAACTTGTGTGATAATTTTTGTAAAAATAGATAGGTCCACTTGCCCCAATGGTTTTTTATTGCTTGAGGCAAGTGGACATTTGGGAAAGTGGACACTAGTGTCCACTTTCCCCAAGCAAATTTTATTTTAAAACAGTTAAAATCTAACTATTTTTTTTTCTTTGCGTACACAATGGTTTCGTATCACAAGTCAAAAAGAACCCCCGCACATAATTCTCAAAGAAAACATATAAGCAGAGCAGTAGAAGCTGGTAAAATCTAAGCAATTGACACTCAACCGAGCACAAAACAATACTCCATTCCAAAACCAATGCAACATTATTTAAAACATCAAGAGATTAAGGGTGATTAAAGGTACCACTCATGGGTAGGTGCAACAGCTTTAACCTTTAGATTTGAGACCAAAATTGCTGACCATATTAAACCATGAAACATGGGGTTTTGTCTTTCAAAAAAGGAAATTGTGTTAGCTCTTGACATATGTGTCAGAAATAACATAAACACTCCATTTTAAAGATTCAATACAGGAGATGATTATTTTTTAAGTTTCAAGCGCCGATATGGACTATCTCCACAACGCCACAATTAGTTTAAGGGCCCGTAAAAAAGTCAATAGATCCATGTAATTGCAATACTTTGACTTGGTGAAAGAAATACACTTCGGCGAATATAAACCCGCTGCAGAGGATTTATAATCTAGATGAAACCATTTTAACCAGTCTAGAATCCTATGCACGTGTAAAAGAAGTAGGTGAAAAAAGCCCAACAGCGCGTACAACTGGTCCAGGCTAAAGAAAAGTTTTATCTGTCTATGGGTGCAGTACTACAGGAGAAAAATTATCACCCCCTTATTATAAATTTTCCAAAGAAAAAATACTTTGGAGGAATACATGGCCTAAAAAAAATGAGACGAGTATCCCGGATTACATACGAGCAAACAACTAAACGATATGGATAAAACGGAAACATTTCTAATTATCTTGAACATACGTCTCCTTCCGAATATTCCTAAAGCGAGACCCTTGTTCTGATCACATGACGTTCACTCTTCACGCACACATCACTTGCCCTTAATAGAAACTAGCTTAAGGGAAGACATAATAATTTTAAAAAACTACACTGCCAAATACAAGCCCCTCCTACAAGCCAATGGATTTGGAGCTGTGTTCAACCTTTAAAACAAATGTAGCGACAGGAAGTTCTATAAAATGGCAAGAAGAAATTACGATACCTAAGTTACCGAAATTCATATTTTCATCCATAATTTTTACAATAGGTATTGAAGGAGCTGAGTTCAAACCATATTAGAAGTGGTTTTAGTAAGGCCAGTATTTACCCATTCTGTAATGCAGTGATTCCTGTTGAAAAATTTGAACCTGTGCCTTTCAAAAGATTTCAATATCATAACTCTAAGAAGGCATCATGCAAATACCAGTTCCTCCAACTTATAATCGAGGGAAAAATTGAAGGCAAGAGAGGAATGGGACGCAAGAAAATGTCCTGGCTCCGAAACATAAGGCAATGGACAGGGAACACGACATACAATCTCTGATACATATTGCAAGAAATAGAGAATTAATGGAAAATGTGATCGCTAACATCCATTAGTGGATTTGCATCTGAAGAAGAAGAAGAAGGCATCATTAGTGAGAAATAGGATTGACCCTGGTGATACCCCTCAACAAGAAGAAATGTCGGAAAATACCAGTGGCAGCCAAGCAACACACTTGGTCAGAAGTACTGTGTTACAATATAAACAGTATCTTCAAAATGATAATCAGAATCATGCATTAAAAAGGCTTCCTGAAAGAAATTCCTTCGAATCTATTTTATTCGAACATGCCAAACAATCCCCATCAAACCAGCAAAAGCGTAATAAAATCTGTTCTGGCACTGAGATCATAACACACACTGACTATTTAGCAAAAATGAAGATACAAGACAAAAAGACCGTAAAATCCAATAAAACGGAAAGGAAAAGGATAAAGAAGAAGGAAACACAATCTGACAGCAGTGATGATGACCAAGCTTTCATTGAGATGAGATCAGATTCCGACGACGATATTGATATATTAAGGGTTCCAACCCCTCCCATCGAAGAAGAGTTACATCGTGCGGCTATGCCCGATGATTTCGTATTAATGAAATTTCCAGTTAAAGGAGGCTCAAATTATATTTATTATGTCGCTAAAATTTTGCAGTGTTTTGATACTGAAGTTAAAGTTAGTTGCCTTCGAAAATGCATAAAAAATGACGGAAAATATTATTTTCCTAACCTACCAGACATATCAGTCGCATTTAAGTTCCAAATTGAATTAGTATTGCCAAAACCATTAAGTTTTTCCCAGCTTACAAAAAGGCAACAAGCTTTAATTTCGTTTCCTATTTCTCTAAACAACTATAATGTTCGCTAATAACCATATTTTTTTAAACTTTTATTACAAATGTATTCAGAAATGGTTTTTTATTATTTCTACTTGCCCCAGAATGATTTGTATTGAATTCAATATATAAATTCGGATAGGTTTCCACTTGCCCCTTGCCATGTAGAAAATGTGGGGCAAGTGGAAACCATGTCACATGATTGAAAGTTTTTGTTAGAAAAAAGTTCTTTAAATTTTTTTTATGTTTTAACACCGCATTCGTATTAGAAAATGGTGTAACTCTTACCTGTCGGTAACCTAATAGAGTGCATATATAACTAAATTTTTTAGAAGGCCTTAAACAGAAATTAATGATTTTTTAGGTTCCTCTTACCCCGGTGTACCTTAGATAATTTCTTTTAAATGTTTGCCATGACTGCGGTTAAGTTGGTTCATTTTGAAGTTCCAATTCTCGATGACTCGTTCCAGAATTTCGATTGGTATTTCACCAATGACTTGAGTAATATTGGCCTCCAATGCCTCAATCGTATCTGGTGTATTCATGTAGACTTTGGAATTTAGGTAGCCCCAAAAGAAAGAGTCTAGAGGTGAGAAATTAATATTTTAATTATATAAAAAAATATTACAATGTCACAGGATCTAGGCGACCAATTCACTGGTCCAAAGCATGAAATAATTTGTTCACCGAATCATTCTCGCAGCAAAGCCATGCTTTCAGGGGCTGTATGGCAAGTGGCGCAATCTTCATTCATAGCAACATTCTGGCTGGCCTCTGTTTTAAAGAAATATGGACCAACAATTTCAGTTGTTTAAATACGGGATTTTGTTTATTAACATACCCATTAAACCAAACGTGGGCCTCATCTGAAAAAAAATTGTTTTCGAAAACAGTGGATCTTCTGAAAGCTTATCAAGAGCCCATCAACTGAAATGGTGACGACTCGGAAGGTCGATCTGCTTCAGTTCTTGCACCAATTGAATTTTCTATGCTTTTAAACCAAGATCCTTACGTAAAATACGATAAGTTGTTGCATATCACAAGCCAAGCTGTTGAGAACGGCGACGAATCGATTCATTATTTTCGAGTACACTATCTGTTACCGCCGCTATATTTTCTTCACTACGTGTTGAATGTGGTCTATTTGGTCGCATGTTATCCAATAATGAAAACTGGGTTTCAAACTTACTAATCGTAAAGCGAATTGTACGTTCGGTAGGCCGATTATGTGGATCATAAATTGCTCTAAGCGCACGAAACAAATTCCTCATAGAACTCCCCTTTCCAAAATACAACTTAATAATTGAAGGGGTGAGTGGATGAAGGGATTAACTAAAGTAAGTTTTTGAGAAATTTAACTCCAAAGTTTTATTGTTAAAACTTTTTTATTAATCGATTTTGTAAACCGATTTTTTTATTCTCACAGTAGGATATGTATTAATTTTATTGTAAAAACAAAAATTCCTCCGATTTTTAAAAACTTATTTGAAAAATATATATTTGTACTTACCTCTTTTATCCAAAAACTTTTTTGTGTTAAAAATTATGTCTATACCAAAATGAAGGGGGTATGTGGACTTACCTCCTTTATCTTGGATAAATATTTGCATTTTCTTTTGAATAAGCGCTATAATCAGAAAAAAATAACATGGATGTCAAGTAAACACTTATATTTTTGATTTTACAAAGGAATGACAATCACTTCATTTCTAAGCAGCTTTTGAATCAGTCTAAGGATATTGTACCACCTTCTTAAAATTTTTGTTGCTCTATGATGGCTTCATAATACCACTTATCCCTTTCTGGAATGAAGCAAAGCTGTTCTTTTAGATTGTCTACCTTTTCTTTGCTTAAGGATCCAGTATTTTGGATATGCCTTGGAATGTTGAATTCTTCAGGTAGAAGGGATGGGAAATTTTTCTGCTTGAGGATACATACCATTTTGAAAGGTGTGTAGTAATCGTAAGACTCCTTGAAAAGGTATGATCCAAAGACATCTACGCGAATCCACTTGATTCCAGTTTTGAAATTAACCTTTTCATTAAAAAGATCTTTTTTTCTATTCATTAGTTTCATGGTTTTCATAATATTTTCCGTGTCTCTAAAGTGATGTTGCATGTCTATCACCATATTTTTCTTGGTTGAAGAAACAATCACATCACGATATTCATCAGGGATGTAAATGTTTTGATGTTTCTTTAGTCGTTTCTCAATACATCCAAATGCTCTATCCGAGTCTAAGTACGAGTGTCCTACCTCTGGAAACTTGTGCTCAATCGTTTTAAAGATGCCTTTGCCCACAAGATACTGAAACAAACGTACCTTAAAAAAATTTTTATTTTGCCCGGCACACGAGTCCGTCCACAAAATTAGATGATCTTTTCCTTTGAAGGCTGGATCTACTTTGACTGTTCGTAAAAAACTAAACATTGCCGAGCTACCTCTGGAAGCTTGATTTTCCGTCCATGTGCAGAAAATAGTTTTTTCCACATTTTTGGTTATTATCTGGATTCCTAAGTTGCAAAACCACATTTGTCTAAGATAAAAGGCTTTCGAGGTACTAAGCCTAGGTAGGGGCATAGTTTGCTGTAGATCCAATGTTACATGCACAGTGTTCTCTGATTTGCTAGCAAATTCTTTATCTGCTTTTTGAGATTCAAACGTGCCCTTCATTACTTTTGCCAGAATCGCATGTGTAACATGTATCGCTTTTGGGATAACCAAAAGACAGATTAAATTCATTATTAAAAATGAATCGGTATGTACCCTCTTTTATTTGAAATTTTTCATTCCTTCCGTCAGTTCGGCATTTGTCTAGGTAAAGTTTATGCATTCTAAGGATCGAAAGTTGCGGTGAAAGATATTTTTTGTGAATATTACAATGTCTGGAGTAGTGCGACTCTTCTGCTGGGAAACTGGAAATATGTTCAATGACGTAAGCAGAAACTTCAGCAGGGGTTTTATTAGGTCTGACTGCGTATTTTCCTCATATGTCCGGTTCAGGAGCATTTTTTCCTGATTTTATTGAAGTTTGGATCAGGTCAACCTTTTTCAAGCTGATTTCAAACAAGGAAATGAGAGCCTGTTTGCATACGGTAGTTTGCCGGCCACTACAAGTTACATTGTATTATTAGGTGGCAGTTTTATGCTTTAATGCTCCAGTTTTCTTTCTCATTGGTTCCCTTTTTTTAATGCTCTCAAAAGAGGCAGTTTTTTGCATTTACATCTAGTTTGTAGTAGGAAGAAAATATTGATTCCCTTTCTTCTACAGTTATTGACTGAGAACACTTGTAGCGGCAATTTTCATTGCACAAAATCACAGAGTTAACTGTTTTAGCGGGTTTTACTTGGCCTATTTTAGAAATGTAAGCCAGACCACTTTCTCTGCACTTGGCATGTTTTCGTGCTTTTCATTCTTCAATCTTTTTCTAGTTACTTTTACTTTTAGTGGAAATTTTTTTCTTGGTTTTAGTGGGCAAATTAAAAGCCTCTTCATTTCCATTTTCAGGAAGAGCAACGATCTCATTATATGGAATATTTCCATTTACTTGTAGTTCACAATTTATATTGCCATCATTCATAATCTCATTTTCAGTTTATTCACTCACCACTTCCTTATTGATATTGCCTTCCTCATTTCTATCCTTATCTGATTCGATATCATCTTTCTCAATTTCATTAGGAACATATTCATCTCTGAGTCATCACTAATTAATAATGAAAGGCTTTCATCATCTGAATCAAGTTTTTCTCCGTAATCTAAAACAGAACATTAGCATAAGCCTAAATTTGCCTGGTTTAATTTTAGCTGTTAAGAAAAACAAAACATTAGTTATTAATCTGGTCTGCTGATTTAACTCCCTGTTGACAGTCACTGATTAACAGAAAATAATTCATGTTAAATAAGCTGACTACCACATTTGAAGGCAACAATCACGTTCCCGGATGTCTCACTCGCCCAGAGTGAGACATCCGGGTTCTAATACCACCTTACCATTTCATTAGATTTTTTTAACTAGCCATTGTTCAAATAATATGTATCTCTAATGTACTTACGTAGTTTTTAAATAAAATTTTTAAATTTAAAGCAAAATACTTGAAACTACTAAAGAATAATATTTACCTTTTATCTTGGTTTCATTATCACCAACTTCTTCTGTAATAGTGGATTCCTGTTGTAATTGCTGTAAAACCAAGTCTGCAAAAAATTTTCCCCTAGAACTAGTTATAATAAATCACTTTATAACTAATCAAATAAACTAAAACAGCTAAGAACACTAACACAAGCAGTAGCGAGGGTTGCACTTGCACATAACCTAAAAACTTAATTTGTTGTTATCTGATGTCAGCTGACGAATACATGAAGGAGGTATGTCACAATTTTTATTCTCTGTGGTATGGATGAAGGAAGTACTTTATCTTGTTACTTACCTCCTTCATTCACTAGATATTTAAAGTAGTATGGTCAATTACCTCCTTCATAAGCTGGCTATCTCAGTTATTTTAAATCATAGAAGGCTGGGGCATCGAGCAAAAAGACAATAGAGGGAATGTAAAGGTAGTGGGGGCAAACATATTGTTAGACAGGAAGTGCGATCTTTAGAGGCCACTTTAAACAAGGAAAGAGAGTCTCTCTCCTTGTTTGACATCAAATTTAGTTGGGTTATGTTATTGTTTATCCCAAATGTCGCATGAAATCTTATTTATATTGAAGTTTTTTAACAATTGTGTCGCATTTTTAACTCTTATCATTAATAATTAATTAAAACTTTCTCGTCTAAGACACATTCTGAAAAATATTATATAGCTACTGTTAATAAGTGTCGGAAAATTTAAATTTCGCGCATTCGCATTTCCGGATCTGTCCGCCATCAGAGGCCACTTTTTTGGTCTTCTTTTCATAAGGATTAGATTCCCTCTTTTGTCTTATTGCTCGATGGGCTGGGGATAAGTGGATAATTTAATTTATCACTTACCACCTTCATCCATGCGAATAACTCATTTTCTTAAAAAATGTCACTTACTCCCTTCATCCACTCACCCCTTCAATTTCTAGACGCTGTGCCGGGCTGTCTTTCCATCATGAAATGTCAAACAATACTGAACAAAAGCGAAAGTCAGTTTGACGTGGTTTGACATTATTCATGCACGATCTCCAATCAAATCCCCACCAAAAAATTATCTCTAAATGAATCATCCTATATTTATAATAACAAATAGGTATAACCATGATACTATGATAAGAAGATAAAATATTGCGCATGTTTTTGTGACGTCATTGGAGAGTTGCACGTTCGAAATGTCAGTTTTTTGTATGTGTCAATCATGGACGTATAAACATAGATGGACACAGCAATAATATACCTTTAACACACGGTTCGTAGACTTACTCCGGTTGCCTCTTCCGACTGGGGTGGGGATGCTTGAGTTACGCCACAGGAGTACACAAGAATACAAAACCAATTTATTCGCGATTGAAACTGAATGTAGAGGGCAGGTCGATTGCAGTGTCATGGCCGATATAAATGGTATAAAACAAAAACAAACATAACATTCGAATATTTACCATTGCTTTTCCATGTTTAGTTTGGTTTAAGACGAGTTATTTGTATCATTTAATAATGGAAATTAACCTTAATAATATCTTTGAGTATTGTGGTCAAGCAAAGAGTCCATTGGTTGAAGGGGAAGCAGTTTTCAAGTGATGAATTCCTAAATTTTAACTTTAATGTTTGGAACTGGCTTGTGTATTGATGATGAATCCTATTTTGTGTATACCTGGGAACCCAGAATATAATATTCTGTGTAATGTTTGCCTTAACGTATATATGCATTATTATATCTTATGTTTTTAATATGTTAATTTTTATTTTATACTATTTTTTGACATATGTAAGTACTTTATTGTATATTAACATAAATAAATAACTTTAACTTGGCTTTATTGTAAAATAGTTCATTTGATGGGCATCTCGCAATTGCGGGCACTCTAACCTAACCAAGCATTTATATGACATTTAACGTTCGCTTAAATGGTGTCAGAGTTGCCAAGTCTCCAGTTTTTTCATACTCTCACATAATATACAAATGTTGATTAAAGTGATATATAAAAAATTAATAGTATAGATTTTAGTTAAATTAAAGATAATAATCAAATGCATATACAATAAAATTGATTAAAATGATATAAAAAATTTATTTAATATATTTAAATCTTGTAGCTTCTCATAATACAAATTATAATTTCGTAAAAGTAACTTATATTTTAAACCTTCATATACATTTTACAAAAAAAATACGGCGAGTTTTTATGCTTATTTAAAATTTGTAGCTTCTCATAACACAAATTATTATTTCGTAAAAGTAAATTTATATTTGTAGCATTCATATACATATTTTACTAAAATAAATACGGCAACACTGTGACGCAGTGCCTTGAGGAAAATATATTTGGTTAGGTTAGAGTGCCCGCAATTGCGAAATGCCCCATTTGATTACATGAAATTAACCCATAGATAAAATTTATAGATTGGTAAAGTTGTTACGATATAAATTGGGAAAGAACAATTTTTGGGGTCCGGTCAGTAATTCTACGGCGAACATAGAAATAAAGATAAATCTTTGTAATTCTAATTATTGATTACTCCTGATATTAGTCCACATGGATAGTGGTGTGGCTTATTAATTTGAACGTATCTTATTGGGTAATACTGAAATGTAATTGGTCAAATTTTTCGACAGTGCATACACTATAACCAAATCTGGCTTTGCCGTTAGCAGGTAAAAATTGTTTCTCATGTTTCAAAGGCGGCAAGCATTTAAATAAACACAGTAACAGTGTCGTCGTGATAAATTAATTTTATTTTAAACTTATTATATAAATTATTTTATTTTTATAGCAAAATTGTAAACTCATTTTTTAGTTCTCAAATTAATAAGCACATTAGATTTCATTTGCGTTATGTATGTATATACTTTTAATCATCAATTTTAAATTTCAATAAAAGTTAAGGAATTTTTAGGGTCCAGTCCCCAATAATTCAGAAATTAAACATTATTTGTAATTGATCACTAACGGTATTGTCCATATTGCAGCTGTGGTTTATAACTTTCTACGTATCTTATCGGGCACTACTGAAGTGTAATTAGTCAAATTCTTCGGAAGTTATTACGCTCAAACTTGATCGTTATCTGGTCAAAAATGCCTTCTCAGGTTTCTCATACTAAACGATATATTCAGTATCGTCGTGTACGACAGCAAGTTCACGTATATTTTTAATATTTTTGTGCAAACAGTAGTGTTGTGTTTTAGTTAAGTTTGAGTTAAGACAGTAGAAAATAAGTTGTGAACACATTAAAGAATATCGAGATGACAATAGAGACATTGTGTATCTTGATGAAACGTGGTTTGACACCCATGATGTAGTTCAATATGGCTGGATGGATGATAGCAAAAAGTGCTGCTTGAATACTCCTTGTTCGAGAGGAAAAAGAATTATAATTCTACATGCTGGAACTAAGAGCGGGTTTGTACCTAATGCCTTGTTATTATCGGCCAAAAACATTAAACAGTGTCATCAGCTGATTATCATGAGGATATGACGGCTGAACTTTTCGAAAAATTGGCAACGGAACAGCTGTTACCGAATATTAAAACAAATTCCGTGATAGTAATGGATAATGCGTCATACCATTCTAGACTATACACCAAAATTCCAAATACTAGCTCCAAGAAGGAAGATATCATAGAATTTATGGAGAACAAATGCATGGCAACACCTAGTAAATGTACCAAAAAGGAATTGTTGCAATTAATTAAGCAACAAAATTTTCAAAAAGAATATGTAATAGATAAACTCTTTGAACGCCACGGGCATACGGTTTTTCGGCTCCCTCCATATCATTGTGTTTTCAACCCAATTGAAATGATATGGGCCAATGTAAAAAAGAAATTGCGGAAAATGAATCAATCTCCCCAATTAAGTGACGTTGTTGTCCAAAATATAAGAACAGTGATCGAAGAACTTAACAAAACTGACATTTGGAAAAATTGTGTAGCGCATGTTCAAGTAAAAGAAAAAGAATATCCTACTTTACCACCAATTGAACCGGTAGTTATAAACACAAACGACGACTCAAGTTCTGGACACAGGGATAGTGATAGTGTTTAATTGTTTGAATATTTCTACAAAGACTTCCACAACTTGTCAAAAATATGTTCTGTATATCGAAGTAAATGTGATCTCTCGATTAATCTATAACCTAAGAGACAATTCGACTGTAAGACGAATTGGCCGATTTCATGTAAGTATCTTTCAAAAATAAGCTCTTTAAACCGATGAAACTTACAGATCATATTCATGATTATTTTTTACCAAAAAAAGGGATCAACTTTGTTTTGAGCGTAACTTGCTTACGTTTGATGCTAGAAACTTTTTTAAAAATCAAAAATAAAGATTTCTCTAAACAATTTAAAAAAAAGTAAAAAAATATATTTTTTTTATTATTTCACGTTGAATTATTCGATATGGAATTTGACGAATAGGTAAGAATCTATTTTTCATTAGCTATAACTCTGCTTCTGCTGGGTATACAGACTTCATACATATACTATTGTTTTCACTTTTTTATAAACTGTATTTTTGCTACCAACATTTTTTCCATAAAATACTTACCTTTTGAGTTATTTGCGAGAAATCGTCCAAAAACGTGGTGTTTTTGATGAAAAATGAATATATTCACTCGCAAATAACTCGAAAAGTATTGATTTAGTAAAAACCTCTATAGAACAAAAGTTACCTAGAATTAGTCAAATTATCCACTTCCGGACTTATTTTGGATGTATATCTTTTCACCCCCCAAGAAGGTGCGGTACTCACCCCCAGGGCAAAAATACACATCGGCACAATATCACTTTTTTTCCTTGACACGTTAGCTATATGTGTATGACAAATTTCATATCAATCCCAGTGGTTCTTTAAAATTTAGAGGTTTTTACAATATTTTACCGTTAGTGAATGGACTATATTGTGTATTAACTTTTAATCATCTTTGGTGTCAAGTTCCTAAAGAAATATGAATAATTAACAATATTATTACTGTTTAACAAAATATTAGACCTTAATTTAAAAATAAAAGTTTATTATTTAATTGCTATTGCGCCGCCTATGTTTTACAAAGAGGCCGACACTTGAGTGTCGAATTTTGTTTTTATGACTTGTCCAACTGACATCGTAGAAACTATAACAGGGATAGGCAATGTCAAATCACGTTCGGATTTAGGCGCCCATTCGTTTGGTGGCGCTGCTAGTCTCGTTTCTACGCGTAGGGAGTGTGCTGTGGTCAAATCAAAAGTTGAATTTAGACAAATACGGCGCCATATTTTTATTTGTTTTATTTTTTATAATTTATTTTATAGTTTAAATTTTTTTATATAAGTAGTGCAAAAAGGTAAAATTTTAGACGATCTTTTATTATGGAATCGAACACATTACATGGAATAACAATATAGTGACGAAGAACTGAACAAAAAAGATGTATTCCAGATTGCATGGATACTAGGCAAGCACACTACCGCTGGCAAGCAATACCGTTTTTCAAGTCCAGGAGATTATAATATGGATATGTTTGATAAATGGGTGAATGCTGTTAAAAGCCCTAATTAGAGAATGCTGCAACAGAAACTATTTATAACAATTTTCGTGTATGCGCTAGTCATTTTAAAGAGGATGATAAATTAATGTTGGACATACCGGTATTACGAGAACAGCCCTTCTGAGTTTGTTTTTACCAGCACCAGGTAAGAACTATTATGCCAATATATGTATGTATGTGACCTTTTACAGTGGAACCTCGATTATCCGTCAGGGCACCGGACCAAGGGTATGACGGATAATCGAAAAGACGGTTAACAGAACATTAAAAAAAATTCAGAGTATAACTCTCAAATTTTATTTGTATGTTTTATTTGACAATGTAAGAGGAATACAGCCGAATCCTTTGTTTGTTTTATTGTTATTTCACATTTTGCAACAGCTGAATTTCTTAATCGACGTAGAATTATCAAATCTACCTTGTTTGCTTCTTCTTGCCGAGAATACCATTTGATGAATTGTTGTATGTGCGATGCAGCTCCTCTAGCTTCTTTACGCAAGTCTATGTGAGTTGTAATAGCATCAATATCGCCACCATCAAAGTCTCTGTCAGCTTCTGAATCAGTTTCGTCCGCCTCTGTCGCCATTTCAACGATTTCATCATCTGTCAGCAATAGCCGTTTGCGTCCTCATAACAAATTAACCATTCGATTATGTCATCTTTAGAGAACGAAAACAAAACAGTTGATTCAAACTTCATTTAAGGAGAGCATTTTCATCTTAAGTTCATTCAGGCCATAATTTATTCCACGCTCTTTTCAGCGTTACTTCCGAAACATCAGCCCAAGCATCCACAGCATTGTCGACTGTGTGTTTTAAATTACTCTTCCATAACTAGGTTTTGAATAAGTTTTGTTCTGTATCTTCTTTTGAATGTTTTAATGACCGAATGATCCATTGGCTGTATCAATGATGTATTCGCAGGCAGAAAAGAGTACGTAATATTTTTATTGTCACTCCGCAGCATACCGGCTTTAGAATGGGCGGGTACCTTGTCCAAAATGAGAATCGTCTTTGGTGGAAAATTTTTTGCAAACAAAATGAATTGGTGACTAAATTTTTACTTATGTTGTCAATATAACTTATGTATGGACCATGACGGTTAACAGAGGTGACGGTTAATAGAGAGACGGTTAATCGAGGTTCCACTGTACTTATAAAATTAGTTAATTATAAATTTAAACTAATTATAAATCAGACTTACTTGCTTACTATTTGAATTATTTTGTAGGTGGTGGTTCAACAACTATCTTAAAAAATCATCACCTTAGAGAGGGTTCGACATAATTTCTACAGGTGTGCCTGTTTCAAAGTTGGATTAGATTAGCAGACCATGACTACACTATCATATGGAGAGGTCCATGAGCTTGCCGTTAAGTGCGAGGAGGGATCTGTCTCTCTCTTGTGAGTGAGATTGGTCTTAGAATACCATATATTATCATGGTTTGTCTCATCTATGTACTTTTAATCAAAAGAACAACCTAAATCTAAATGTATTTAATATGTCTCTCAATAAATATATAAATATTAGTAGAAAAGAGTTACTGGTAAGATAGAGTTTGGAAACGTAACTTTGTAAAATACTTCATATTATTATTGTAACTAGGTAATACTTTACATATTTTTTTATTTTTAATGTTATTTTTCCATCTTTATAGTGCTGGATCTTAAAATCTTAGAGCTAACTGTTGGGTTTATAGGTTTAAATATGACTAAAATATTATCATATAAATGTATATAAAGTTCTTTCTAGAACTAAATCATTTAATTTTTCTGTTTCCAACTTAGCAGAGTTCTTGAGTTCTGTTTTTCTGTGAGTAGAACGCCAGACAGTTCTCACTGACCTGAGCCAAGAGTTCTCACTGACCACTGGTAGTGTGTGTTATAAAATTAGGATGTAAGTACTACAAAGAACTCAGAATGTCTGACAGCTGTCTGTTGCTTATTAGGCTTTAATTTGACATTAGAATTCCAAAAAAATTATTTAATTACTGACAAGTTCTTGTCACAAGATTTAGAACACTAAATTATACTACATTTACCCTTCCCTATTTGTGAACAAAATATTGCAACTATGTTGGTTTATTTTAGCTCCAGCTGATTTACAGCTAGATTGAAAATCTGAATTTTCCAATCTTGGTTCATAATTATCATCAGGTTTTTGAACAGGTAAATTGTCTGTCACATCTGGCATTGATTTAGTAGTGGAATTCTCTAATGTGTTATTTGGACTTCATCTTCATCATTATCGTGATTCAATAATATAACAATTCAATAGTAAACTTCTTATATAGTACAGAGCTCCTGGTAAAGCAGTTTTTCATTTAGTGATGTCTAAATATTTGGTTTTCAATGCTAGATTCACCAATTTCTATATAACTCATTGTATCTTTCAACTTAACCATTTCCTTCATGGTTATATGGTGTTGTTCTACTTGAAATATTCCTTTAGAGTGGAGATAATTAATAAATTCTTGTGAAGTAAAGCTAGTTCTCCTTGTCAGATTTTATATATGCCAGCATTCTATATAAACAAAATAGTGATTTAATCTGTGATTATGTCTGCATTTTTTTAATACTTCAACGCATTTGCATGTTTTCATTCTGAATCTGTGAGAGTATGTGTGAAAAAAGCAATTGGTTTTCCCCATTGATTGCTTCGCTTATGTAATTATAGACTAAATTTATTACAAGCATGTACTTATTTTGTCTTCTAGGGATTTGTCTTTAGATTCATTGCTTTCTAAAAATATCTTGAATGTTATATACCAATGTTTGAATTCTTTGCAAATTTTGAGAATAAAATTGTAGTAAAAGGCCTTTTGCAGAATTAGGCTTCTATTTACATAAAACTTGACATACTAAGACAAAACAATTATTTAAATACTGACCAGTTCTTGCCACAACATTAAGAAAACTAAATTATAGTACACTTGGCTTGTATTATTAATATTTCTTGTAACACATATAACATTTCTTGTAATATTTTTATAAATAAAGATTTTATTCTATATTTTATTCTTTAATTTTTTGACCACTTTGGCATTTTAATGTAATGTAAAATAAATATAGTCTCAACATAACAAGAAAACCCAAAAAGTATACGAAAAATATTTATTATCGTATAGGATAAGGATTTTTCTTGTTATTTTAAGATTATATCGATTTTCCTTTACTTTAAAATGAGTTCACAATCCTAGGTAATATTACAAAAATTTTGAATTTCGCGCCATGTATTTATAGTTAGGCGCCCGGTCACTAGGTGATGCGCCAATCATTGTTTTACTCGTCAACACGGAAGTTTCAATGCTAGGTGGTAGTGTGCTATGAATTAACCTTAACTTGAGATCACCTGTCAGAAAATATAGCACATGATTTGTCTTTAAAAAATTGCATAATAAATTATATTTTTATATAATAATTGCATAATAAATTAGTTTTTCAGTTTATTCTAGATTGGATTTAAAATACTTTAACGTGGTCATAATGCTGAAATTTACTAAAAATAATTAATAATTATATTCAAATCAACAGCTGTCTGGTTTGTTTATACCACTTTTATGCCTGGTATTGCGGTATTATAAAACATTTTACTTGCCAAGTAAAATTTAGTTTGAAAGTAAAATAATTTACTCTGCAGATTTGCGTATTTTAAACACATAGTAAATTAATTCTGGAAGTAAATCTGCAAACTAAACTATTCCTTAGTTTTCTACCAAGTAAATTTTATTTAACAAGTAAATACCTATGACAGTTTCAATGTCTTTTCGGCTGGTGTGAAAATATTTAGATTTAATAATATTTTGAAATGTCTTCAGTATCATCAGTGTCAGATGTTAATTCTCCAACTGTATCTAGTGTTGATAGTGACTGGTATTTTTCAATAAATATACAGATGGATTGTGATGCAAATTTAAATGTAATCAATGTAGTTGCTAGATGGCCTGGTTACTCCCACAATAGTCATGTATTTGATAATTCTCTGATAAGAGCTCAGTTTGAAAACAATGAGTTTTGTGAAACATATTTACTGGGTGATAGTGGTTATCCATGCCGAAAATATATTTTAACTCCCTTACATGATCCACAAACGCCAGCTGAAAGGAAATACAATTATACACATATCCACACACAGAATACAATTGAAAGAATGTTTGGTGTCTTAAAGAGAAGGTTTCCTTGTTTGTCTACGGGACCAATGGAATAGAAGCACCACTAAATTGATAGAAATAAAATCTTCCGTCCTTCCATGATACTTCAGGCCTTCAAAGCGACAACATCAAATCCCAATAAGAAGTCTCAGATTAGGACACACCTCTACAACACATGAAGACTTGTTGAAGAGAGAACAGTGTGTTATGTTTGTGAATATAAAGTGACAATGAAGCACATACAGTTGAAAGACTATATCACCTCATTCCAAAATGTAAAGAGTGTCTAGTCAGTGTAAATAGAGCTATTCCAATTATAGTGGCAATTTGTGTATTGCATAATATATGTAGAAGGAGGAATGATGTGCTGACTGATAGTGAAGATGGCAGTAATCACGCCGAGTCAGAAGATAAAAATTTAAACAAGGTCACTAGAAATCAAGATAATTTTGCTGTAAGAAATGCTGTCATTCGTACTGCATTTATTAATTAAATAAAATGTTTATTTTAAAATTATTTACGGTTCAATAAAACATAATATAAGAATTATGAGTGTTTTAATTATTGTATATGTATTTTTAATTTAACAAAAAAAGTGTTGACAATTCAAATAGTCACAGAAATAAAATTAACTTAATTGTGTCAACTTTTTCTTATTAAACTCTGGTAATAAATCTACGAAACAAACTAAATATAACACCAATAACTTAATGAATATGATATTTATGATACTATAATGAACATGTATTTTTATTACAGAATTTTTCTACAATAAATACATACTTATAAGAAAGTGTTTATATCCACTTTTAACAGATAACTTTGTGAAAAATAGGCAAAATGTTACGGGATCTATTAGTATTTCATTTATTTATAATATTCTCAAGCGATATATTGTCATTTCAAGGAAGTCATGAAAATAAGACCATATCAGCAAGTAGATACATAATCCTTTCATTTTACGGTATTTGAAAAACAAAGTATGTACATATATTTCAGTTTCATTGTTCAGTTTTTTGTGTTTATTATTATTCTTGAGTAAAGTGTTTGATTTTAAGACGGCAAAACGGAATTTGTGTTGTAAAAATATTAGATGAAATAAGCATTCCTTAACTTTTCCAGAGGACACAGCAAGGTTTGTAAATTATTATTTCCTCTTAAATATTGCTTGGGTACCAGTATATGATGTCATTTATATGATACTTCTACAATAATAAGATAACCAATTTTTATTTTAATAACTAATTTACAATAATATAAAATTAACCAAACGATATTAAATTTCTAAATTCTCGAACTCAACCCCATATTGATGTTTCAGTTGTAGAATCTTTTCTTTAACTGCCAACTCTTTTGTGTCTGTTTCTCTTTTCTCTGTTTCCGTTTCTGTTTTTCTAATTTTAAAACGTCTCTACTTAACTCTTCCTTTTCTTTTCTAATTTTAAGAATACTTAATTTTATTTTTTCCTTCTCTGAATCTTCTTCACACTTATTTTTCTTTTTGTGATGTGGGACTTAAAGGCAAACTAAATGCACGACCAAATACTTACCATGTCGAGATAGCATTATGAGGTTTTTTCCTGGTTTTTCCCTCATAATTTACTATGGAATCACTAACAGGAGAATTTTACTGTCATCATGGTATGTGTTTGTCTTTTTAAAGATGAATTACATACTATGATTTTTTTCTGACAGATATTCTCAAGTTAATGTTGATTTCATGTAATCGAATGAACTATCTTATAAGTAAAGTCGTCCCAGGAGCGCAACTCAACAATATTGGCAATATCATTTTAAAGTCGTCTACTTTAAAATGCATAATGTATGTCTGAATTGTCAATATAAATGAGTCAGATAAAATTAAATTATTAGAAGAATTTTTCACTAAGTAACAAAAAAACAAAATTTGTTTTTAGTGTTTGTATTTTGAGAACAATTTCTGAAGTGGAAATTGAAATGTTAATAAACATATTTTAACCTTTAATTGGGGCTTATTCCTAGTTAAATAGTAATTAATTTAAAATGCCACAAGAAAATAGCTTCAGAACAACATTAATTACATATGTTTTACCTTTCTGTTACTGCTTCGCATTCTGCAGGGGTGACAAGAAATTTAACATATCTTGGCAACAGATGTTCTACCATCGCATCAGTTACTTCTGTCAATACTTTACTAAAAGTGGACCTTTCCATGGTAAAAAAATAAAATATAGTATATAATAAAATAAAAAGTAAATAAAATATAACATATTGGAATATATTCACTCAATTCTTAATATAAACAACATATCTTGGTTTCATGTGCTAAAGCATTTGATCTTTGCACTTGTCTTAGATGGGGCTGGAGACTTTCGAACCAAATGCAAAGACAATTCCCTCGATAACTTAAATATCTTTTGAAATACGGCTTCCACTAATTCCACTGGATTTACCAAATCTCGCAAAAGTCTTCTCTGAATGTTTTCTTCATCCCTATCAATAAAATAATTTTGTTTACAAAACATAACCTAAATAAATAATATACTATAATTAAAAATATCTTTAACAAACCTTCTAATAGCATCATCTAATTCTTCTAATAACTCATCGTTTAGAATCCGGCCAAAATTCTGGACTAAATTATTCATTTTATATTTTTATTAACTACACGTTATTCCCATCTACAAATAGTATGAGATTAAATCATCTCTTTAAATTGAACCTGTTATCAGAGAATATAATATATTATGTTAGCAAGATAACGTAAAACGTTACCACATAACGTTTTTTTTTACAAACGTTATCTGTGATACATCACATCAATTTTTAGAATATAACGTAAATGCAGGTTAACGTGCACGTTATTTAACATTTATTTTATTTATAAAACATTTTTGTTTTGATACATCCATCCAATCACAGGGCTGATTTTTAAGATTCAAATTACGTCACAGGAGTACAGTTCAGCTTAATGTTCATTGGTTAGGCGGAAGAGGCAACCGGAGTAAGTCTAGGAACCGTGCCTTTAACACAATGTTTTGAAGCTTCGATAGAATGTGATGCTTCCGCAATGAGCATAAGCGTGCTTGAATTTTTACTCGCGCGTAATTATTCAGATTTTAAAAATTGGAAGTAGTAATAATGTATAAAAACACGTTCAAAGAATTTAAAAAAAAAAAACGAGAGTTTAACTATTAACAAATCACGTCTTTATAGAAAAATTAAAATACAATTTTATTTGCTGTAAAATTAATACAATAAAATATAGTTGAATTCAAGTTAATTTTTAATAGGTATCAAAATAATGCTACAATAAAAAATCTTTATGTTTTCTCCTAAATTTGCTACCAAAATAGTTCGATCGTCAATATTATTTGGAAACCTACATAGAAAAATAAATAAGTTTTATTCATTTCACTAATTTATTTGCATCCATGAGAAACATTAAATTAAAAAGGTACTAAATAGATCTTTTTTAATCAGATGATGTCTACTTACAATTTAAAAATGTCTACTACTTTCATGAAATTATATCTTATTTAATACATTAATGAACATGAATAAACCCAATGGTACGCCTATTAAAATATAAACAAACACGCTTCCTCATTTCCTCATCTTAAATAATGTAAATTTTATGTACTTACAATTGAAATGAGAGATCGGGATGTAAATATTTCGTTTATTTTATTTCACTTTTCACAAACATCACTCAAAATACAGCCAAAATATCGAAAAACAACTTTTACTAAAAAGTAAACAAACATAGAACAGCATTTGAAGTTTGACGTATATCCATAAGACAGAGAAATGTAAACAAACGTCGCCATTTATAAATAGTTTTCAGTGCTTCTACATATAAAATAATTGATTGATATCTAAATTATACGTTATTATTAAATGATAATGCACACTATGTGCACACTTTATATTTTGATTACAATTAAATATATTAATCTAACCAATAAATTATTATTTTGGTTTGATAGCACCTGTAGAGTATAAAATACGGAGTAATATTTTCAGCAACTCGCGAATAAGAAATTTTAAAACAAAACGTGACAACAGTTGAAGGTGCTGAGAATGTGACCTATTCAAATAATTTTGACTTCGCAATTTTATGTAAATAACTGAGTCCATCTGTGTTTATACGTCCATGGTGTCAATAAATAATCTTTAATAAATAGTTTTTAGATATCCCTGTGTATAATTATTGAACTTCTTAACTTATTTTCGTCTAATAATTTCATCACAGAATGCATACAAATCCCATTTAACTTTAAACAAGAATTCAAATTCTACTCTCCAATGACGGCATGCGCGAACACGACCGATTTTGGGCTACGGGAAGATCCTATCTTGTAATTCATAGTATCATGGGTATAACGGAGTTTGTCACAAAATTTGATCACCCTTTTTAGTTTTCCTTTGCTTTAAAATAGCAAAGTTGAAAGTGACTTCCGGTTTGACCGAAAGTGGCAATGGCTATAACTTATGTATATATGGCTATAACAAATATAAATAAAACAAAACTACAGGTAAATAAAATAAACACAAATTGTAGAAACTAAACTTATAATTCATACACAATTTTACAAGGAATTGTTTTTAAAACTAAGTTACACTATTTACTAAGTTACTAATCACATCACTAAAAATCCAGTAAAATTATAAAAATAATGTTGATATTCGACTACACGTAACAGACTGTAATATGAAAAATTCGATTGATTTATACAGAAAGTGTAGTAAGTAAATAATAATTAATTTCGTCACTTTTGATAAAGTAGAATAATGTTAAAGCAGTATTAGTTCATTAGAAAAATTAACTTTTTGGGGGATAGTTCTAAGATATCTGACAAAAGGCGTTTTAAAAACTTTAAATAATTTGAAACTTTCACAGAATGTTTATTATCGCTTTTGAGTATCCATAAAAATTTCAGCAAAAAATATTAATTTATTTAAAAATATTCAATTTGTTTAGTAAAAAACCTTAATATAAAAAATGTAATTCTCGTCGTCTCAAATTGAACATCGGAGTCTAATTTTTTCGTCCATACATATTATGTTCTATAAGTATTTATTTCGGATATCATTTTTAATTATTACTTTCAAAATGGAGTCTGAATAGTTGAAAACTTGTACTTTACAATACCATTGATTTAAAAATTACCATTTCTTAATGGGAATAATTCATGTCAGAATTTTAAACCAAAATATCTACAAATGAACCGATATTCTGAGAATGTTCGTATGTAGTTTTTGTATATTGCCGCAAATATTCTTGTTTTAAAAATAAAAAAAAAAAAAAACGCTGAGACCCGTCGATTTTTATATATAAATGTGCGCTTTTTAAACATAAGTTTAAATGTACAATGTGATTCACGAAAGCCTAGCATGGTTTATAAGCTGTATTTTTAACGGAACACACTGTATATTTTTAAAAGGTCCTTAACAACCTGATCTCAACGAACTATATTATAGGTACAATTATGAATACTACAGGATGAAATTTTAAAATTATACAGTGTGAAACCACTTATGGAATAATATTGTGTGTCCTTATTTTAGATAATTATAAAAAACGCTGGTACACATCAACTTTTAAATTTAAATATGCGTGTAATTTAAATTTAAACATATATTTAAATGTACAGGGAGGTTCACGAAAGTGTAGCATAATTTTAAGAGCTCCTCATCAACATGATCTTAAACTATAATAAGTAAGGTCTATTAGGAGTAATATAAGGGAAAGTTTATTATTATGTATAATTCCCCTTAAGAAATTAAATACAAAACCCAATCTATTAATACTTAGTTTAGAAAATTGACGTCTGTCTAATTCAAAGTGTGATAAATTATTAATTTCAAAACTTTATGTATTTAATGTCTTGATGAAAATTATACATAACTTAAATTTTACCCTTTATTATTCATAATAAACTCTACATAATATACTTGTTTAAGATGAGGTTATTAACACGTTCGCGACGACGCAGAACTCCCAGATTTTACCTCTCAGCCGTTGTTTTATATATATATATATATATATATATATATATATATATATATATATATATATATATATATATATATTTTAAGCAACAATCTGTATTTTGACTATTATGAATATATTTTTCTGTTTAAAAGTTATTTTTTGTATGTACCACCTGTTGTACACGCCGGCTGTAGTAAACATTCTTCAAGAAAAAACGTTGTGTACCACCGGTGGACACAATGTGAAGTCGTGGGTGTCGTAGTATTTTGTTGCATTTATAACGGTTTTTGCCTGTTTAGGTTACTGTTGAAGGTTATACATGTAACCTAAACATATACGTAGGTAAAAGTGGTTCAAATATACCTGAAAATGATTTTGGACATTCCTACAATATTTGCATGGGATTACTAGGGGGTTTTGTATGAAGAAAGGACATTATATATTGATAATTATTATACTAGTGTAAACAGCTTCTTCAGTGTAAAACATATGTTTGCGGAACTCTTAGATCTAACAAAAAAAAAAATTAAAGAAAGGGCAAATATATGGAAAACAAAATGATGAGGGCATAAGAGTTGCCAAATGGATGGCCAAACGTCCTGTATTAATGATTAGTACAGTTCCCAGCCATACAGTAAACCTCCAACCAACAGGAAAAAGAAATAGACAAGGTGAAGATATTCTAAAACCACCTGAGGTTATTGCGTATTGCAAAGAAAGTTGTGGATTTGTCCGATCAAATGTCTTCATATTATAACTCGTTAAGAAAAAGCATTAAGTGGTACAAGAAAGTGTTTTTCGAAATTTGTCTTGGCATATGCATAGATAATACGTGGGTTCCTTGTAATAATTATGGTAACCTAAAACGTGCAATATGTTGTCTATTCGCGAAAAAAATATTGAAGGACTATTACAAAGTAAAGTTAATAAACCATTTTTACTTTTTTGGACTTTATTTGTGATAATATAAATTATGATATACCAAAAAGGCGGCAAACCCATATATTTAAAAGTATACTTTAAGTGTGCACGCAATAACCATTAACTGTAAGGTTTTAGAGAGTTAAGCAATATCAAGGTACCGTGTACCACCGGTGGCCACAAGCGGCTGAATAAAAATTTAGGCATGTATCACCAGTGGTACACGTCGTCGCGAACGTGTTAAGTAGCTTCTAACACAAAAATATAGTATTTCATTAAAAAAGAAAGATGATGAACTACGCTAGACTTGCGTCAATCACGCTGAACATTTAAATTTATGCCTAAAAGCCCACAACTTGTCCCAGCGTTTTTTTTATAAATTAAGGATACAAATCTAAAATAAGGATACAAATAATTTTATTCCATAAGTGGTTCCCACACTTTATAATTTAAAAATTTCACCCTGTATTATTCATAATAGTCCCTACACGATACAGTTCGTTGAGATTAGGTTGTTAAGTAGGTTTTAAAAATATAAAATACAGGTTACTGCCAAGATGATTTTCGCAAAATTTTTCTCTGGCGCCAAAGTGAATATTGTAATAAGGAGACAATAAAATATTAATTTACAAAAGCAAAATAATTTCCACAAAAATTAAGAAGTTACCTTTCAAAACTCAAAATCGGCCGATCTGACCGCTTCGGCGCCAGCAGTGGATAATAGCCTCGTACGCCGAGCGGTCACGGGAGTTATGGAAGCCGGCCCTGTTCCAGTCATTCGCCTAAGAATGATGATCTAGGATTTGTGTTTTAATGAACTTTGCAATCAGATTAGTTTACATTTTTATATTTACTTAGCTATCATTTTTACCATTGCGTTTTTAATTGGATATACTTTAGTCTGTATATAAACTTCAAAGAAAGAACATTATAATTTTATATAAAAATTGTCCGATCTTTTTTCGTATTTTGTCATCAATTAATAAAGTATTTATTTTTTAAAAGTAGTTTTGCCTAAGGGAAAACTATAAGTGGCGCAGTTAGTACAGATTTTCGGGAAAATCCATCGCGGAAAGTTCTTTGGGTTTCAACCCTTCGCGAAAATCGAGAACCAATACCCCAGTTTTGCCAGTGAACTCCATCGAGGAAGACAGTGTGCAGTACGGATGTGGTAAGTAATTTTTGTTTATGTCAGACTCCTCTTCTGAAAACGAATCCTTTAGCGAAATCGATACTAACGAAGAGTTAGGCTTAATTAATAATTTTTGTAAATTAGAATTAAAAGATAAAATGGCAACACCTGTTCTAGATATGAAAACTTTCTCAATTATTCCAAATTTTGATGGAAATATTAATAAACTTCACAGATTTGTAAATGCAACTGAATCCATTTTAAATCATTATTTTGATAGGAATAATCTAGCCAGTTTTCAAAATGTTTTATTGTTAAATGGTATTCTTAATAAATTAGAAGGCAAAGCAGAAGAAATAGTAGCCATAAGCGGCGCTAAAACTTGGCCAGATATAAAAAATACTTTGATTCAGAATTTTGGTGATCATCGTGATGAAAATTGCTTGAATCAAGATTTAGTAAATATGAAACAGAAACCTAATGAATCTCCATATTCTTTTCATGAAAGACTTTTAACTTTATTAAATGCTAGTTGTAATTATATTGATTTACACTATATTAATCAGGAACGTGAATCTAAAAGAGCTTTCTTTACGAAGCAGGCTTTAAAATCATTTTTAGCTGGTCTTAGGGAGCCTTTAGGGCCCATTATTCGTGCAATGCGACCTGTTTCGTTAGAACAAGCGATTCAGTTTATTAGAGAGGAGGATAATATTAAGTATTATCAGAAAAATCAAACTTTTAATCATAATAATTCTAATAATAATAATAATTTTATTCGAAAACCAACTAATCCAAATGTCTATCATTTTCAATCAACTCGACAGTCAAATATACAATATTCTCAGCCAAGAATGAGCCAACCTTCTACATCTAACTTTCAACCAGATATAACTCAGACAGTTGACTACCGATCTCAATTTCCCAGAGGTCCTGTACAACTTCCAAGACACCCAAATCCACACCAAACCAAATATTTTACAAATTCTCAAGTTTTCGGTAAACCAAAAAATGTTTGGAAGCCCAATCCAAACAATAATCAGACTAAGCCTACTCCTATGAGTATTTCTACACGAAATACAGCACCACACTTCCGACAAAATTATAATCATTTTAAAAGCACAGGCCAAAATCCAAATTTCTATCATGAAGAGTTATTTAACACAGAGGTTATATCTGAGGAAGAAGATAATGAAAATTTTTATAATTCAGATGAATATTCTGACAACTATCAATATGTAAATGATGACGATTCTCAAAATTTTCACGAAACCGACTTGACCAACGACACCCCTTGATAGAACTTAACATTTCGTCCGATACAAAAGGATTACCCTATCTCAAAATTTCTAATCCACCCATTATTTTATTGATTGATACTGGAGCGACTAAGTCCTTTTTAAAGCCTGAAATTGCCCAAAAATTCTATAAAAATAAAATATTTAGGGAACCTTTCACTGTATCGGCAGCATTCCAAACATCAACTCAACAAAATTGTGCAATGATCCCCATATTTGATGAATTTAATAAATCTGGTGATTTTAAATTCCACCTTTTCGCTTTCCATGATATCTTTGATGGCCTTTTAGGCATAGATACCTTAAAAATGTTACAAGCCTATTTAGATTTTGCAAATTCTAAATTAATTACACCCGAGACAACTTTGTCAATACATTATTTCGAAAGTAATCCACCTATTTTTAAAAGGAAAATCGATCCTCATAGTCGTATTGTAACTAATAGTCCCGTTAGTCAAAAATCCGGCGATATCTTAATTGTCAGACAATTTATAAAAAATTGCGAAATCCCTTCTATACTTTCTGAAGCTCAAAATGGAAGTAGCGACGCTCTATCTAGAGTTGAAATAAATACTAATGAATTTATAAAATACATGGAAAATCTTAATAACTACCAAAATATAGACAATGAGTCAGTACTTGCAAATGCAGGCGATTTGCAAACAATAGATGAAGAAAATCAAGAAAATGAAGACACAGAAGAAAATTTAGAAAGAGAAGACGAAATAAATCAATCAAATCCAGAAGGAGATAAAGAAGACGACGACAACAATACCGTACATACAAGTGCAGAAGACCCTGTTCTAGGAATGCAAATTTCGGAAAAAAGCATAAATTCTTTTGACCATCAAATTATTATTGACTTTGTTTTACATTCATCAGTTAAGCCAAAGACCGAACAGATATTTCCCAACAAAAAACGTCTATTCCATTCCCAACCTAGAGAATAACACCATAAACGTCTTTAAGAACTATATTCATCCAAAATATACATACGGTGTGTATTTCAAAAACCAGGACCAGAATTATATTTCCCAAATTCTCGAAGTATTACGAAAGGTATTCGAAAATTCTGCTTACAAATTAATTCAGTGTAATACAATTCTAAGAGACGTTACTGACAAAGATGAACAACACCGAACTATAAGACAATATCATGAAGGAAAAACAAACCATCGTGGCATACTTGAAACAGAAACCAAACTTAAACAACTCTACTATTGGCCCACCATGAAAACCGACATAACGAACTTCATAAATAAGTGTTAGATTTGTCAAGCTAATAAATATGACCGAAACCCTCCACGCCAGAAATTATCTGTTACACCAACACCGTCAAAATCAATGGAAATTATATTTTGTGACACTCTATCTGCACAAGGACATAAATTTTTGACAATTATTGACACTTTTTCAAAATACGGACAAGCCTACCCACTAACAGCACTAACAGGTATCGAAATAACAAGAGCATTTCTAATATTTATGTCTCATCACGGTGTTCCCTCTTTAGTTGTAATGGACAGAGGAACTGAACTAAAAAATTCGGTTGTTCAGGAATTTTTCGATGTTCACAAAGTCGAAACACATTACGTCACCGCAAATAGTACCCAGTCGAAGGGTGCTATAGAAAGATTTCATTCCACCATTATTGAACATCTGAGAATTATACGAGCAAAAAATAATAATAAAATAAAATTACAAAATTAATGGGAAAAACCCCGTAATAATAAAATAGATATTCTAAACGATATGGTATATGCAGTATTGGGATACAATAATTCGATCCATTCTGTTACGAAACAAAAGCCAATTGACATACTAAATGGACATTTAAATTTAAAAGAAATATTTGATATAAATTTGGACCAAATTTTAATTAATAATTATATCCAAAATCACAGAGAAACTACTGCAAAAATTTACAGATCTTTAAATGAAAAGCTAATATCTCAAAAGGAACCTACAATAGAATGTCACAACAAAGACCGACATGAACCATTAGAATATTTACGCGACACTGATGTATACAAGAACAACACGACCTTAACCAGAAACAAACTTAATCCAAAATTCTATAAAGAAAAAGCTATCGCGGACGAACACATAAAAGTAAAGGTACATAGCAATAAATTATTACACAAACAAAACCTTAAAAGACCAAAAACTAACCGATCAACCTTGTTACCGGACGCTACTAATCCTATCGACCCTGGCCCTTCCTCTAGTAAGGACACAGGAAGTTCAAATAACTAACCTCCAAAATAATCCCGGAATCCTTCCTTCCGTATAAGTTAGGAACAGCAAAGGTAAAATCCCAAATACATACATTTCTTCATTACTACGATCTTTCCCCTATAGGTAACGAAACCAAATCTATAAGATATGCATATGACAATGTAACACTTGCAATTCAAGATGGCCTTAGTCATCCTTATTTTCAAGAACTTCATAACTTTGACCATGCTCTACTTTTCCAACTTAAATTCGCTGAACAAAAATTTAATTCTTTATTGCCACCTTTTAGATCAAAAAGAGGTCTTATAGACGGTTTAGGATCTATAATTAAGAGTATCTCTGGTAATCTTGATTCCAGTGACGCCTTGCTTTATGACCAAGCCATCTCTGATCTCCAAAATAATAATCAAATATTAGTTAAAAAAGTAAATCAACAAATTTCTTTGACCAAGGATATAATAGCAAATTTTAATGAAACAGTAATTCTTATAAAGAACAATCAAGAAACTATTTTTATGGGTATAGATAAGATACGCACATCTTTAAATAAATTTATATTTGATTTCAATGACTATTTGCAGACTAGAAATATATTAGATCAGTTAAACTTAAGCTTAAACATTATTTTACAACTTTTAGATGAAATAGAAAATGCCGTTACTTTTGCTCGACTTGGAATTCTACATAATAGCATTATTGATAAAAATAAGTTAAATTCTATCATAGAGATTATTTTAAAATACCATACAAAAAATGAAGTACTTTTTCAAAATTTTAATGATACTTATAAATATTATGATATTTTAAAAACAGAAGCCTATTACTCTGAGACAAAAATTGTTTTCGCTATTCACTTCCCTATTGTTTACCCAGAAATATTCTCCTATTATCATCTTTATTCAATTCCTACATCAAATCACAGTACCATTGTACCTCGAAATACCTTTCTGACTATGAATGAAAATTATTACCAATATCACTCACTGCCCTGTCTGGACCTGAAGCCCAATTTCTATTGTACTGATGGCGATTTCTCTGCTGGAGTAGAGAAAGAAGATTGTGTCTTTCAATTATTGCAACTGAAGACCAGTTCCACAACTTGCCGCAGAACTCCCGTCCAAATATCTGAGAATGTAATACAACAAATTGATGATTCACATTACATTGCCATCTTCGTAAACCAAACTAAAATCGAGACGATATGTCAGAAAACCGATTTTACCACATTAAAAGGAAATTTTCTAGTTTCCATTCCTTACCAATGCCAGTTCAAAGTAGATAAGAAAACGTTTATTAATAAGAAGACAGTTATCCAAGGCCAACCACTTCTCTTACCTGAGTTAAGAGTTTCCAATGCTCAAGAAGAAAAAGAAGTCCCAGAAATTGTTCTAAAGGATATCCCTCTCGACAAAATTCACACAATCCAAAGAAATCAAAATCAAATTCAACCTGTGGTACTCCAGCATCTAAAGAAACGTTCCACAAACCATTGGACTATCATAATATATATATATATATATATATATATATATATATATATATATATTAATAATAATTACTTTCATCTTCATAGCCATTCATTATATTAAGAAGTTAAGAACAAAAGAAAATCCACATCCAACGTACAATGAACCACATATGGAAGAAGATGACCCCACAGTTCCTGTACCAAATCCAAGGGCATTTTTCACTACATGAAATATGCCAAGAACTCGCAAGGGAGGAGTTATGGAAGCCGGCCCTGTTCCAGTCATTCGCCTAAGAATGATGATCTAGGATTTGTGTTTTAATGAACTTTGCAATCAGATTAGTTTACATTTTTATATTTACTTAGCTATAATTTTTACTATTGCGTTTTTAATTAGATATACTTCAGTCTGTATATAAACTTCAAAGAAAGAACATTATAATTTTATATAAAAATTGTCCGATCTTTTTTCGTATTTTGTCATCAATTAATAAAGTATTTATTTTTTAAAAATAGTTTTGCCTAAGGGAAAACTATAAGTCGGGTCAGGTAAGGTTCAGCAGTTACCTTGAGCTTACGCACTTGTGTTGTAGTACACATGCTGTCTTGCATTTTATTACGGTTTTCATACGTTTTTTTTTTAGGAAAAACTACAAGAAAACGGTAAGTTTTTTTTGTTATTTACTAGCGTTTGAAAGTGAGGTTAGAATTATTTTAGAAACTGACGAGGAAGGTAAATACTCGGACACATTGGATTCTGAGAAAGACTTGTATGCACCTTCAAGTTCAGAAGATATTGATTTATTGTCTATTTCAGATGAAGATACTACTCCAAAAAAGAAGGGGCGAAAAATTGAAACCCGTACTGTTGTACATGAAAACAGATGTCTGAATAACGGGCCGCATATTGAAAATGTTTTGACTGAAGACCCAATAGACACTCAAGACTATCAAGTCACTAACGAGCAGCAATTGACGAACCTAGTGGGCAATCACCAATCAGACGGAGATACTACTACGCGATAAAATGAAACTAGTGTTGTTGTTCACGAAAATCGTATGTCTGATAATGAGACGGACATTGAAAATGTTTTGTTGGAAGGCCCAGTACACACTCAAGATAATGAAATCACTAATCAGCAACAATGGACGAACCTAGTCGGGAATAACCAACGATTCAAATTTGATAATACTTTCGATCACAATCCAAATTATGCAGCAGCTATTTCTTTAGATGAAGTAACACTGGTTTTCTGTTTTTATGCATTTCTTGACTTCAATATTATCGATTTGATGGTCGACCAAACAAACTTATATGCAACGCAACAAGTGCTTTCAATAAATGTCTCCACAGAATCAAGTTCCATGAGCCGAAATCGCTTTGAGCTTTTGCTTATAATGTTGCACTTTTCTAATAACAACGATTGCGAAGAAGGAGACCGCTTACATAAAATTAGGCCGTTGGCCTTGTTTATAAAAAAATATCAAGAAATTTATACTCCGGGAGAAGTATTTTGCATCGACGAGAGTATAATCCCGTTTCAAGGCAAACTCGTCATAAAACAATATATACCCCAGAAAACACACAAATATGGGGTGAAACTATTCAAGCTGTGTTGCGGGAAAGGCTGCACTTGGAACTTTCAGATATACACTAGAAGATAGGGACAGGGGAGCTTCAGTTCCTACAAATGTGGTAATGGATCTTTCAATAAATTAGCCTTGAATTTTCTAACGCCTTTGCTGGGAACTTTGAGGGCAAACCGCAGAGGAAACACTAAAGACGTTCTAAGTAAAAAACTTAAAAAGGGTGAAATTATTGCTAAAGAAAATGATAGGGGTATTTGTATCATCAAGTGGCATGATGAGCGTGATGTACTGATTTTATCAACTAGGCATACTGACTGTTATAAAATACTGAAACATTCACGGGCCCTATAAGTAAACCAGAAGCTATAATAGACTAGAATGCTAGCAAAGCTTTAATCGATTTGACTGACCAGATGGCCAGTTATAATTCTGCTTTGCGGCGTTCATTGAAGTGGTATCGCAAGATCGCAATGGAAATCATACTGGGCACAACTATTGTAAATGCGCATATAATTTTTAAACTATCTAATGCAAACATTACAATAAGCAAGTTTCGTGAGATTGTTGTCGCAAATTTACTAAAAGGGGGTTTAGAAGCTAATAGACATGCTGATGTCCCACAAAAACCAGAATAAAAAAGGTTACCACGTACTGTACGGACTGCGAAGATCATCCTCATTTTTGCCTTCCCGGCTTCAATGCGAAATATTAAAAAAATTAATGCATTATATTCCGTTTAAATTTAGGTGTTTCTGTTACTTTCTTTTACTTTTTTATTGACCATTATACAGGTTATTTTAAATAAACATTGATTTATTATGTTTTGCCTGATTTTCAGTAATGTAAAATTTCTTAATTTAATATGAAAACTCACATAGTCGTACACGCCAAGCAGTCACATTTCATGTGCATTTTAAATGGAAGCGGCGGTCAGAATAGTGTTTCTGCTAGATTTATGACTACATGACCGCCATGGCGCGTGGGGATAGTCGCACAAGCGGCTTATTTGACCGCGACGGCAGTGAACCTGTTAGAAATAAAGCTTATGAACTATGCTATGCTTGCGTGCATCACCCTGTTCATTTATATAAGATAAGATTAATACTAATACAATAATTAATATTAAACATAATCGCGTCGATTATCATTGCGCCGAGCTTTCGACATCCTCTTGGATATCGTCTTCAGGGCTTTCGAGGTCCCAGTCTCCCGAGCCCCCAGACACTATTACACTGATCACTAACCAATGCATTACTGCTACTAGAAACAAAAAATGGTTTATTTATACCGTCGATGTTGACGTGGTTTTTGTGGAGGTTAGCGTGAAGATTGGCGCGAATATTTCTGACACTAGGATTGTGATTGGCGGGTAAAAGTGAACGATATTTTCTTTATGAGAGGTCTCCATGTCGAAGGTAACAATATACCGTCATCTCTTTTATTAAGACAATTCTACCTTTTTCTAATTTCTATGGCTTCTCGGATAACACTTGGTTTATAGAAGTGGATGGGGGCTACGGTTTTGGAGTTTTCAAAATAAATTTTGTGACTTGTATGAAGTTGACTAGAGCTAATAGAGTATGATTGACCAAGAGCTAAAATTGAATCGGAATTGCGAACAGAAATGGAATGTTCTTAAATGATGATGCAAGTAGATCTGCTAAGATCTTTAGTTTTCAATACAAGCCCTCATCCAAAACGGTTTTCACACAAATCACATCAATAGGAATATCCACAAATATCAATCTCCCATTCAATCTCAACCTAAAGACTGAGACCCTCATCATACGAAAGCTTTTCTTCCTTACATCAAAGGTGTCACTAACAAAATCCATAAAATTCTTAAATCATGAGGAATAAAGACAGTATTTACCCCTTAATCAAAAACTTTTATCTCTTGTCCGAGCAATAAAAGAAAACATTCTAAATGAACAATATGGAGTTTATAAAATATCTTGTGCAGACTGCCCAAGATTTTATATAGGCCAAACCAATCGTAGAATTCAAAATAGGATTTATGAACATTCCATTTCTGTTTGCAATTCATATTCAATTTCAACTATAGGTCAACACCATCTTCATACAGGTCACAAACTTGATTTTGAAAACTCCAGAACCATAAAATCCATTCGCTTCTATAAAACGAGAATTATCCGAGAAGCCATAGAAATTGAAAAAAGGCCAAATTGTCTCAATAAAAGAGATGACGACATACGATATTTGCCTTTTACTTGATCAAAGTTAAAATGGAAATATCAGGAATTGCAACAGCATTTTTGAAAAACCAGAGGGGACACATTTCTCGGTACCTTTGATTATTTTACTTTCACCTCAAAGCCAGAATAAGAAGCAGTCCAACATTTTCTAATGGCAAAGGGAGGTCAAATAAGATATTTGAAAGCCTTATTTCGCATAAAATTATTCTTGAAATTCGGTCCAATACTTTATTTGACTTATTAAAAAAATTCATTTTAAAATTAATATTTTTAGCAGGCTACTTATTTATTAGTTAACCAAATGGTGAATCTGATGTGGTGATTGAAGTGATTCGTTGGCATTCGTTGACGTAAATCATGTAAAAATATGGGTGGTGTTCTATAGATTTTTATCGTTTATGTGGTGACCGAGTAGACCATTCGATGCTGCCCCTCCTCCTAATCCAATGACGTGAAAATTATTGGTCTAAACATTGAAGAACAAGTAAAGAATAATGCGGAGGAGCATCTTTCCGTTGAAAAGTTATATTGTTGATAATTTTCAATAACATCAGTCAGAGCAGGAATAATAGTCACGTCTTCCAGTGATTTTCAATATATTTTGCCAGTGTAAGTATCTAGTAAAACATGCTGGGGTTTTAATTAGACCGTTAACGGCAAGTGTGACGATTTACAGTTCCATTTTCCAAAAAGTGCATTCATTGGAGAAAAACATGTTCTGCTCGTTCACTGATTATTTCACAAAAACTTCTCGCTCACTGATTATTTCACAAAAGTGTAAACGGTACAGCCATAATCATTAAGTTCCTTCACTAAGTGTATTTTATATGGATAGAATGTGTTCTCCTTCAAAACGGCTTGGGCGCTAGTTCGGGTGATTCCAGATGCAGCTGCTACTTTTCTCGTACTAACATGCAATCTAGGTGAAGATGTCATAATACTACAACTTTACTAGGTTTATTAATTACAGGCCCTTCAGTTTCTCGTTTTTTATTATCTACATTCTCAGCTTCCTGATTTTTTTATTAACTCCAAAAAAATTCTTCCTACTGTCGTGTTTTGTCGTACTTTTAAATTGCTACGCTGTCATATTGGCTGTCATATTGTCATAATTTATTGTTCATAAAATACAACGAGACGATGTTTACCCTTTTCGGAATGGAATAAAACATGGTAATAAATTTTCAAAACCTGCAAATTAATACTTACAACCGATATTTACAAGAGAATCACAATTTCACGTCTTTTATGTGTTTATATCATATACTTAGTGCAACAAGTGTGACAAAAAAAAAAGAAGCTATGCGAAGATATATATATATATATATATATATATATATATATATATATATATATATATATATATATATAGAGAGAGAGAGAGAGAGAGAGAGAGAGAGAGAGAGAGAGAGAGAGAGAAGAAATATATTATAACACCGAGTCACGTCACATCAACGGGCACGTATAGGCGGTATTGGATTCCTAATCACTCAGAAATGGAAATAAAGAGTGGTAGAAAAACTAGTATTTTGGATAGAGTTAACTTTACAACTATCAAACAGATACAATATACAAATTATACAAATATACGCCTCAACGATTACTCACACTGAAGAAGAAATAGAGGAACTTTATAGTAACATAAACGAAGCATAAAAACAATAAAAGTCACTTGAAGTACTAAGAACCAAATTGACTTCAGTCTAACCAACAAGATTGCTATAATAAAAAATGTCAGTGTGATAAATTTCAAACAGGTAGCGACCATAGACTAATCAGAGCAAAAATTGTTCTATGTCTGAAACTAGAAAGAATAAAATTAATCACAAAAACAACAGTAACTGATATAAATATTAACAATATAAAAAAAAAACTCAGATCACTACCAAAGGGAAATTGATGAAAGATTATATGACCAAATAGACAGCTCTCAATTAATGGAAATCGTATTTGATAGTACAAAAGAAATAAGAGGCTCGCAACAACAAAATGAACATAGTAAACTATCATAAAACCAAAATAATGCTAAAAGAGATAAGGGAAATAAAAATAAGTAGTAACATCAGAGAATACAATACACAGAACATTTTAAGACAATAAGAAAAACTATTAACAGGAAAAACTATAAAAAAATAAGAAAAGCATTATTGATTGCTCTAACAAACGAAAACAGCAGAATTACAGAGAGAAATGAAATAATAAAACTCATGACTAAATTCTACAGGGAATTATATAAAGCTCCTGAATCACTTGAAGCAATCGATAGTAAAATCGATAATTACAAAAATGAAAAGCGGTAAAGCAGATGGAATATATGGCACAACAGTGGAACTGTTTCAATACACTGGCAAAAAGTCCTGGAAAATCTTAGCTTAGATATTTACGAACTGCCTAAGATCAATATGCATACCAGACCACTGGAATACAGCAAACATAATTCTCATTCATAAGAAACGTAGCAAAGAACACGTTAAAAACTATAGACCTTTAAGTCTACTACCAATCATATGCAATATATTTGCTGACAAAGATCATCAACAACAAATAAACAAATGCATTAGATGCTGCACAGCCAAGAGAGCAAGCTGGCTTCAGAAGTCGATTTAATACCATGGATCATATCAATGCCATGGATCATATCAATACCAATAATATTAACCTTCATAGATTTCGAGTTGGCCTTCAATTCTATATATCCCAAGGCATTAATAGAAGCTTTCACCAACCAAGTTATTGACACAGCGTACATAGAAACTTAAGCAAATATATAGAGACAAGCAAAAGCTAAGGTAAAAATGTATGAAAACACTCGTAGAGTTTCACACTACCAGAGGTGCCCGAGAAGGAGACGCAATATCACCAAAGCTCTTCACTGCAACTCTAGAAAATATATTCAGCAAAATTAACTGACAGAACAAAGCAATATCCATTGATGGAGAATACCTCAGCCAACGAAGATTTGCAGACGACATCGTTCTGATTGCTAATAATCCTGTAAAACTACATGAACTTATAAGCGTCCTAAATGCAGCTGGGCTAAATATGAACTTAACAAAAACTATGTACAACGAGCTAGTGGGTGTCCAAGATGTAATAATAATAAAAAACACTGCACTGAAGACGTTAGACGAGTATGCATAGCTAGGACAATTAATACATAAATCTGGCACCTTATTTCCACAAATCAACAGAAGAATGAAACTGGCTCTTTTGGTAGAAACACAATTATTATATTCAGATCGAAGATGCCAATCCGCCTGAAGAAGAAAATCATTCGATCAGTGTATTCTTCCAATCATACGGCTGCGAAACTTGCGACATTAGAAAGAGATAATATCGAAACTCAAACTCACTCAAAGGTCAATGGAGCGATGCATGCTAGGTATAACAAAGAGAGATCGAAAAAGAATAGAATGGATCAGACAGAAAATCAAGGTCACTGATGTAATCCACATAAATAAATCTTTAAAATGGCAGAGGGCGGAACATTTAGCGAGAAGAACTGACAATATAATTAGAATTAAACTGTGATATCTAAGAGGTGTCAAGAGAGCAAGAAGACGAACAAATTTAATTTAAGATAGGACTATGACATAAGGAAACAAGTAGGTACAACATGGCACAGAAAAGCGAATATTAGACAATCGTGGGCAGAAATGACGAATTACTATGTAAAGGAGGCTGCACCATAATCAGTAGAATATGTTGAGAATGATTATGAATATGCTGAGAAAAGTAAAAGGACTAAGAGGACTATGTATTTTGAAAAATTATATTGCTAATATGATATACTTACGCACATGCGATGAACATTTTGTTATTCATTTTTTAGCAAAACAAACATTGCTGTAAATTGTTTATTTAAAGGAATATGTGCTAGTGGTGTAAGTTGGTTGTTAAAAAAACAAATCATATGTGGTCTCCATTCTAATTGTATTTTATTATCTTTTGTTACTATTTTACATTCCACGTTACAACTTCCGTCTTGAATTATTAGCCGAACATCTATAACCTGACCTTTTAATAACACGCAAAACGTTTGTGACGACATATATAATGGTAAGAAAGGTTTAAATATTTTATTATTTTTTTTTGTTTTTAAATAATCTTCTAGATCTAAAGCAGAATATTTAGTATCACGATAGCTCCAGATATTATGATAATTATAAGAATAAACACTCAATCTACAAAATATTTCATGTGATACTATTTGTGAAAACTTGAAATGTTGACCACAATTCCATTTGCAAAAACGTTTCTGAAGAGTTGATGGAATCAATTGTTTCACGTAAAAATGATTTTCTTTAATTTTTTTTTGATGGGTTAACCACCAAAAACAACAAAAACAAAGAAAATCATTATTTATACGGCTGTAGTAATATTCTGGGGCCTGCGAGTCATCAAAGGAAAAGATGCAATTTTCTTTACAATTAAAACATTGTGGATTGTATTCTGAGTGGAATTCAACAATTTCGCTTGAGCAGTCCAACGGGTTTACATAAATGAGCCGAATTTTCCCCTGATTGGGTTGGGGTTGTTCTAAAAGATTATTAATGCTGGATAAGGATGAATTCACCTCTTGATTTTGATTTTGTTTTTCTAAAGAATCTTTAATGCTTGACGAATGAACATTTTCCGGTATAGTGAAAAACTTTAGGTTTTTATAAATTACCTTAAATTTAACATTAATTAAATGCGACATATTTGATACATCCACCACAAAAAGCTCATTAGTACATAAAGGTTTTGAGTTAAAGTTAATATCAAATTCTTTGTTTTCGTTAGTTACGGTAAACTGGTGGTATATGTTTGAAGCAAGTTTATCACTTCCTGTATAAACCAATTCTAATTTTATTGTATTTTCTGATTCACTATAGTTAAATATGAAAAAAAATAAATTATCTTCTTCTTGATATATATAAATACCGGGCATTTCTAAATAATTATTTAAGTTGAAAACAAACTCAGGAGAATCCAATATAGCATCCTTGTGGTTGGAATGAAAGTGTCGAATCATCAGAAAACTCAGCATTTCTTCATAACAAATTGGACACTTGTGATTTTTTTTAAAGCACACCTAAAATTATTAAATAAGTTTAATTTAATAAAAATATCAAAAATCAATAGTGAAGGCCATCTTCACTGCTAAATGATGAAAAGAAGATACAGTTCCGAAGTTTCTAAGAAAACACAAATATCGCTCTCACAAATCTCAAAGGTAACAGAATTCTGTTGTGATATACAAGGAAACTCAAAAAATATAACAATTCTCACCAAATGGGAACAGTTTCTAGCCAATACTGCCGTTGGTGGAGCCTCCATATTTTACTTTCAAAACAAATGTGTGGCGGGAATTTATAAAGATTTAATAATTGATCCTTTCTTTTTACTTGAATGCTGATCATTCTTTGTGCTTTTTAAACTATGAAATAAGTGACTTTTTTGACAATCTCCCCTTAATTGAACCTGAGCAGAAATTGTTTCAGCAAAATGGTGCTTCATGTCATAGCAGATCATCTGTACGTGCACCAGTTGCACTGCCACCATATAGAATGTCACCTCCAAGGAAGGAAGTGCTAAAATCCGAGTTAGATAAACTCCTGGAAGAAGACATTATCAAGTAATATGAAAGCGCATAGGCCCTGTTGGTTGTATTAGTGCCGAAAAAAATGGCGCTATGCGGTTTTGCGTAGATTATCAACGTTTAAATGTTATAACTACTAGTGACTCTTATCCGTTACCGCGTATCGACGATTTGTTACACGCCGTTAAGCAAACATTTTATATGTCTACTATAGACTGACGATTTCGGAAACTGACCACCGTGATAAAGCTGCACTTGTTTACTGACTTACCGATACTTACGGACTTTTTTTGGCCTCAAAGGAGCCCCAATGACTTTCAAAGACTCATGGACCGTTTTCGTCGTGGTCTTAGTAACTTTTAGTTTAGTCTTAGTGATTTTATCTTGTGTAGACGATCTTACCGTACTGTCCAGCTATTTTGATGGACATTTAAACGAACTTCAGTTACTGTTCTATAGACTAGATCAGTTTAATTTTCGAGTAAATCGTAAAAAGTGCGTGTTTGCTAGCGAAAGAGTGAATTATATAAGACTTTTCATAACTCTGCATAGAATTTCCGTTGATCAGGATACAACTGCAGCTATTAGCCATGGAAAATACAATTACTTTGTAGTAATAGGTTCCGTAATTCCGGTGACAGACCGGTAATAGGTCCCGGGAACCTATTACTTTTGTCGCTTATTACCCAAGCTGCAAACAGCTCTATTCCGCTTGGCTTGCTATAGTTTTGCCAGCTATTACGGAACGGTTACCTCCAAGAAACGGTAAGAAAGTGCAATCTTTCCTGGTTTCGCTCATTTCTAAATAATTTTGCGGATATATCTAGACCATTAAGTGATTTAATCAAGAATTATTCCAAAAAATCAGCCGTATATAATTCGTAATGACCCCAGTAGTTACGCTTTAGGAGCCATATTGCTACAAAGAGAGATCGACGACGTACATTCCGTGGAACACGCCAGCTGACTTTATACCGCTGTCGAGTGCAACTACTCCACTTCAGAAAGAGAAGCTTTAGCTGTTGTTTGGCCTTTAAAAAGTTTAGAGGTTACACTAAAGGTACTAAAATAATCCTGAAAACTTATCACCAATCCCTAAAGTGGCTGCTTAGCCTGAACTCTCTTACAGGAAGGCAGGCAAGATAGGCACTAGTGGTCCAAGGCTATGACCTAACCATAGATTTTCTGATCGGTAAACGTAATAGGGTAGCTGATACACTTGGCAGACTACCATGTGAATACAATTATATACTTTCTTGCGAAATATGTGAAAAATTGACTTTCTTTATCGGTTAGCATATGAGACCAAGGTGAAACAATTGAAAGACCCAAAAATATTTCAATCATTCGAAGACCCAAATTCGAATGAATATGTAAAATAGACAGATCATGGACACTTGCTCACACAAGGACTACTTTACCATTACTCGTCAAAGGAAGCCGAAGAAGAGGCTCAGTTAGTAGTACCGACACATGAGTGTGAACCTGTTATGAAAGAATCATGATGCGCCAACTACTGGCCATTATGGGATTGAACATACTTTGAGGACTATAGAGGTATTTTGTAAATCGTAATCGATGTTGTGAGGCTTCATTTTTAAGGTATATAAAAAAACTACATTTTATTAAATTTATTAATAAAAAACAGTTTGAAAATGGGCTGACTTTTGTAACTTATATCAAAACATTTATAATATCTTTAATATTTTTTTCTGTCACACGCTTGTATGTAGGCTTAATGAAAAGCTGGTGAAAAATACACTTTACAAAACCAAAAAAAAAACAGAACCTTGTATGACCAATAGGAACAATGATAACATTTTTCTCTTAAAATCCTATTTCCAATGTTTATTAATATTATCTAGGAGCTGACAATTGAATGGATTCTAAATAACATACTAAGTTACAGATGGGATATACAGTGAAGGAGTAAAAAGTTACTTCTTCACTATAACGCGTTAAAGTGATGGTACTCGTAAATTACCGCTACAAGTGGAGGGGAGAACTTTCCGCTGCAATGTCTGTGCTTTTATGACACGTAGAACCTTAATTTTTTTATACTGAAACTAATAATTAAAGTTTAAAAACGTTGAACGTTGACGTTAACCCGGGACCCGGGAGTGCACGGGTGTGGTCTATTGGTCCATGCAAGAATAAAAAATGATTGCATTTTAACTTTTATGTATAATATACAAATGACCTTTTTAGTACCTTTCAATAATTGCTCACTCCAACTAATGGCGATATTTTTGGAACAAATTGATTTTCCGGTTATGATGTAACGATGAGTCCAAGCCATCACCGTTAAACCAGCGTGCGCGCGAACCAACCCATGAAGTAGGAGTGTATCGACAGTAGAAAGGGCAAAACTTTGCTATATAAACCGCATTATTTCCTCATAGAATCAGAATCGTCAGGTGTTGACTGAAGGTTCTCTTCTTCCCTACCCCGGCTTGTGGACGTGTTGAGTTCACAAGTTGTTCCATACCGCCGTTATCCGGAGAGCGTGTTGAGCTCTCCATTACCCGTACTCCGAAGCAGTCGTGTTGAGACTGTCGAGGAGTGTCCTATTAACCCGAATCACTTAAGGGACGTGTTGAGTTCCTTTCTTTTCTTTGTACCTATCGTCCGCTGTTATTAAATCGACACATCGTTCACGTAAAATTCCGAAGACACACTCGATTGCCGATAAAACTTCATACGACAAGGTCAAACTTAATTTGAATAAATAGGCCAGGTACTGAGAAGACTAAACTAAATTGTAAATATGTACATAAGATTTTTGTCAATTTAATTTAAGGAAGACAATAAAGTTTTATTTTTATTTTGAATGATCGCAACTGATCTCGCTCTTAGCTCGCTGAAATTCCCTTCCGTCGACTGTTCTCTGTTTGTTAATTCGGCTATAAGTTCGTCTTTCTTTAATAGGTACACCCAACTAACCTTCGACGTTTCCGGAGCGTCTGTCATTTTTGAACTGTGAATCACCCTGTATTTGAACAAAATTTGAAATGTAGTACTGTCTCATGAAAATAAAATTCGGAATTCGGTCGGTATTATTGTTTAAAACGAATTTTTCTGCTCGGGCGCCATTTGTGACGTCCTCTCGTAGGAGTCACTATCCGGGTAGCTTTTGGACAGTCAGAGACAGAGTTCAAAATAAAAATAAAACTTTATTGTCTTCCTTAAATTAAATTGACAAAAATCTTATGTACATATTTACAATTTAGTTTAGTCTTCTCAGTACCTGGCCTATTTATTCAAATTAAGTTTGACCTTGTCGTATGAAGTTTTATCGGCAATCGAGTGTGTCTTCGGAATTTTACGTGAACGATGTGTCGATTTAATAACAGCGGACGATAGGTACAAAGAAAAGAAAGGAACTCAACACGTCCCTTAAGTGATTCGGGTTAATAGGACACTCCTCGACAGTCTCAACACGACTGATTCGGAGTACGGGTAATGGAGAGCTCAACACGCTCTCCGGATAACGGCGGTATGGAACTTGTGAACTCAACACGTCCACAAGCCGGGGTAGGGAAGAAGAGAACCTTCAGTCAACACCTGACGATTCTGATTCTATGACGAAATAATGCGGTTTATATAGCAAAGTTTTGCCCTTTCTACTGTCGATACACTCCTACTTCATGGGTTGGTTCGCGCGCACGCTGGTTTAACGGTGATGGCTTGGACTCATCGTTACAATGAGATATTTGAAAATATATTCTGGCAGACACCACGCGTCTACTCGTGTTACTTTTGAAAGTTAAACTTCATATACATACTTGTTATGCAGTTTTTTCGGTGTTTGACCCAAAATATAATTTGCTTGCGGCTTTTAACGAATTTATTAAATTTATTTCTGCTTTGTATGTATACATTTAACTAGTATTTTTCACACGTTTTTTTGTAAAACCCCCATTTTATTAGAAATTTTAGCCACTTAGAAAAATAATTTCTTCCCGATACAATACTTTCAGGGACTCCCCGGAGTAAATACCGATGCAAACACCCCTCGGTAAAATCCCGAATTTTTGATTCGAGTACTAGATATACTGTCGTCTTTTATATAAAGGGACAACAATAATTAATTCCAAATTCGTTAACTGGTGTGCTGTATAAAGTTCTTCTTCTTCTTTTTGTATAGACATGACTCTGTCTGTTTTTCAATGTGCCTTCAGTAAGTTGTCATTCCATCGTTTTCGTGGTCTCCTATTGGGGAACCGTCTCTTGTCATCTTTACTACTCTATTTGTTGTCATTCGGCTTATATGATCGTTCCATTCTACTCTTCTATTTCTTACCCAGTTCTTGATGTTATCCACCTTGCATCAACGTCGTATGTCTGTACTTCAAGCCCTGTCCAATAGAGTCTTACCATCAATTTTTCTAAGCGTTTTCATCTCTGCTGTTTTTAACATCCTTTTTGTCCTTTCTGTCATAGGTCTTGTTTCTGCCGCACATGTCATTATTGGTCTGATGACTATTTTGTAAATTCTGCCTTTCGTTTCTTTCCCGATATTTCTATTTCTCTATATTGTTTCATTTAGACAGCCCATGGCTCTGTTTGCTCTATTCACTTAATCTTCCACTTCAGTTTCGAGCTTTCCGTAGCTAGATAATGTGATGCCTAGATATTTAAACTGCATCAATTGTTCTATTATCTGACCTTTCAGCTCCAATTTACATCTTAGTTAATTTGCTGTTGTAATTTTGTCTCTTTTGGGGTAATTAACATGTTAAATTTTCTGGCGGTTCTTCTTCTTCTTCTCGTGCCACTCCTAGCGGAGATTGGAAATCATCATGGCCACTGCGACTTTGTTAGCAGCGCGCCTAAAAAGTTCAATCGAACTACACCCGAACCATTCACGTAGATTACGAAGCCACGATATTTTTCTTCTTCCCACACTTCTTTTGCCCTTAATTTTGCCCTGCATGATGTTTCTTAAAAGTTCGTACTTTTCACCTCTCACAATGTGCCCCAAGTATTCCATCTTTCTAGTTTTTATCTCATTTAGAATTTCGCATCTTTTGTCTAAAGTTTGGAGTACTTGCGTGTTAGTGACGCGGTCCATCCATGATATTTTGAGAATGCGCCTATAGCACCACATTGGAAAGCTTCAATGTTTTTTATGGGCAACTGTTTTAGTGTCCAAGCCTCAACTCCATATAACAGGGTAGAAAAAACATAACACCGCAGCATTCGTATTTGTATTCTGGCGGTTACTTATATTAAATTGGTGAAGCATACGTTGTAAATCATCTTCAATTTGAGAGAGTATAGTATTGCGTCTTCTGCATAGCAGATTATTTTAAGTTAATTTCCACCCATTTGGTATTATTTTTTAGTTCTTACTTTTTTATTATTTAATCCATAATCAGGTTGAACAATAGGACTCAGGGAATCTCCCTGTCTTATCCCATCGCCAAATTCAATGGGGTTGGTTAGTTCTTCTTCTACTTTTACTTTTATTGTGTTGTTTTGGTAGACACTTTCGATCGTTTTGATTATTCCTAGAGGTATCTCTCTTACGTACAGTAAGTGGATAACGTCTTTTAATTTGACCCGGTCAAATGCCTTCTTAAGGTCCACGAAACATAGATATACCGGTTTGTTGTATTCTAGTGATTTCTTTTGCACTTGCCTCATTATAAATATAGCGTTGGTGCATGACCTTCCCGACCTAAAACCTTGTTGTTCTTCTGCTGGTGTTATAATTTCATTCAGTTTATTTGTTATCACTTTGGTTGTTAATTTTAGTGTTGAGTTTAATAAATTAATTCCTCTGTAATTTTTCGGGTCCGATTTGTCTCCCTTTTGGAAGAGAGGTATTAGGATGCTTGATCTCCATTCTTGAGGAATTCTGTTTTGTTCTAATATTTTTTGGATTAGTTTTAATAGTTGTTTGGCCAGATCTGATACTTTAGGAGGTCGTTTGGTATTCTGTTCTCTCCTGGTGATTTCCTATTTTTTAATTTTCTCAATGCTTTCTTTACTCTTCGTCCTCAATATTTATTTCTTGGTTTGTCATCTCTTGTGTTGGTGGTTCATTATCGTCACCTTTAGCAAATTGAGATCGAAAGTAGTCTACCAATGTTTCCTTCTGAATGTGTTTCGTTTTTATTAGTTCGTCCATCTCTTTTCTTTGTCCTGTGATCATTTTTTTATATTTCTTTTTGTGTTCCGTAGAAGACGTGTTCCATTGGTTTTGAGAAGTTCTGGCAGTGTTTCTTTTTTATTTGTGTAACTGATGTATTCGTTTCATTTCTGATTTGTTTATAGTGGTTGTATGCCTGTTATGTTTGTTGTGTTCTGTATTGTAAAAAGGCTTTCTTCTTTTCTTCTCATTTTGTCTTTACGTCCTTTCTAAACCAATTGTCTGTGTTAAATGTTATTTTTGAGTTTTTTCTCAGCTTTCGTCGATGTTATCGTTTTCTAATATTTTATTCCCAACGATCTTCTCCGATATTCTTTTCCTGTATAATTATTTCATAGATTCCGTATTTAGTCCTTCGACTTTGATTTTTGTTTGTGTTGGCGCCGCTCTCTTGGATGGGAAGTATTTCAGCATGATTCTTATTTTACATAATACTAGGCTATGGTCGCTACCTAATCGGCTGAGTTGAGGCATCTTACGTCGATTATTTTCGATGGATGAATAACTCTGTTGGTTATAACAAAATCTATCATAGATCTTTGTCCACGGTTGTTATTAAATGTATAATATGTTGGGCTTTGTGGTAAAAAAATGTTGAGTTTATTCTTAAATTGTTATTGGTGGAGAAGTTTATCGTCAGTTGTCCATTTTGGTTTTTGTCATAGTCGTTATGTTGGTCAGTGTATTACTTGATTGACTATTCGAGCGGTAAAATCCCCCAATATTATCAACTTCCCTCTGACTTAATCTACTACTTGTTGTAATTGGTCATAAAACGCTTCCCTTGTTGTTTGAGGCTTGTTATTTTTTGAGCCGTATACTCCGATGATGTTCAGGTCTTCCTTCTCCATTCTTATCTTTGCTGTTACTATTCTTTCTGATATGTATTGACCCTCTTTGGTGTGATTTTGGTACCTTCGGTGTATTAGTAAAGCTACACCTTCTTTGGCCCTGTTTTCTTTTGCGACTCTACTGTAGATTAGAATGTATTCACCTTATTTTGATTGTCCTATTCCTTTCTTTTTTGTTTCCTGTAAAGCACAAATGTATTTCTTTCTAATTCAGCACTTGGGATATTTCTTGGTCCCTTAAGTTGAGCAATCCGATATTTCAAGTAATAATTCTTATCTGGGTTTTGGATGTTTTTCGCTTGTCTTTATTTCTTGCCATAGTCGTCTTCATAATATCAATCTGGTTCCGAGGCTGTACATTATTTCTTTGAGAAGTATTTGTTTTTACGATTGCTGCCTGCCCTGCCAATCACCCTCCATGTTTTATCTGGCCTTGAGACCGGCTGTGGTAACCACAGAGCTACTCAATCCACCCCGCAATCACCCTAGGTATTGTCGTGTAAAGTTTGTGGTAATATTTATTTGGATTTATCAAAAATCAAGAAGTAAATGTTCCTTAGCAGTATTCTAATAGTTAATTATGGATCCGTATGGAAGAGAAATTGAAAAATTGAGACAACTCTATGAAGAAGTAGAAACTGATCACGAAGAAGTGAAAAATATGACAAAAAGCGACGACGATTCGATTGCTGGCGAAAATTTTGTTTTAGAAAGCGATCATGCCACAGATACAGAATAAGAAGCTACATACGAAGAATTAGAAGAAAAAGAATTTGTTTCAGAAGAGAGTAGATCAGCTTGTTATTATGGTAAGGATGGGACGAAATGGAGAAAAGAAGCTTCACCCCTATATGTTCGTACTCGGGCAAGAAATATAATTACACATGTGCCAGTAGGTTACAGGAATAGTTACAGGTAGGAGTTACAGGAATGGGTAGAAATGCTTCTACACCTGTTGAATGTTTTATGCTGTTTTTTGGTGATATTCTCCTCATCATCATAGAAAATACATAAATACATAAACATAATTATTCGAGCTAACGCACACAAGTATGCTAATAAAAATGACACCAAAGACACTGATGAGTTTGAAATAAAAGCCTTATTGGGTTTACTATATTTGGCTGGATATTAACACGGTGGTCGTAAAAATTTGTTGGAGTTTTATGGTACTGATGGATTGGGAGCAGAGATATTTCCTGCTACAATGGCTTTTAGAGTCAGGTTTCTATTGACATGTATAAGGTTCGATGATATTAATACTAGAGACGAAAGAAAAGCGCTAGATAATCTTGCACCGCTCGATAATCTTGCATTACTGAAATTTTCAACCAGAAATGCAAAGCTAATTATTCTCCTGGACAATATAACACTCGATGAAATGTTACATATATTTCGAGGAAGGTGCAGTTTTAAAATGTATATTCCCAACAAACCTGACAAATACGGTTTGAAAGTATTTTCGACCGTAGATGCTAGGACCCTTTACACAACACATTTAGAAATTTATGCTGGAACTCAGCCTGACGGCACTTTCAAGATTGAAAATTCTACTGGTGCTGTAACGCAAAGAATGTATTTACACTTATCTGGAACACAAAGAAATATTCTTCTTCTTCTCGTGCCACTCCTAGCGGAGATTGGAAATCATCATGGCCACTGCGACTTTGTTAGCAGCGCGCCTAAAAAGTTCAATCGAACTACACCCGAACCATTCACGTAGATTACGAAGCCACGATATTTTTCTTCTTCCCACACTTCTTTTGCCCTTAATTTTGCCCTGCATGATGTTTCTTAAAAGTTCGTACTTCTCACCTCTCACAATGTGCCCCAAGTATTCCATCTTTCTAGTTTTTATCTCATTTAGAATTTCGCATCTTTTGTCTAAAGTTTGGAGTACTTGCGTGTTAGTGACGCGGTCCATCCATGATATTCTGACAATGCGCCTATAGCACCACATCTCGAAAGCTTCGATGCTTTTTATGGTCAACTGTTTTAGTGTCCAAGCCTCAACTCCATATAAAAGGGTAGAAAAGACATAACACCGCAGCATTCGTATCCGTAACTTTATATTGATATCACGATTGCAAAAGAGTTTGCGCATTCTATTAAAGACTGATCTAGCGATTTCTATTCTACATCTAATCTCTTTTGTTTGATCAGTATCGTCTGTGATCCAAGCACCTAGATATTTATAACAGGGCACACGCTCAATGTTCTTTGATTTCGTGATTACCATAAATTTAGTTTTTTTCAAATTAATTTTCAAGCCGTAACTGTTACAGTATATATTGAGACTTTGAACGAGATATTGTAGTTCTACTAGCGTTCCCGTTAGGAGAACTGTATCGTCAGCATACCTTATATTGTTGATCGTCTCACCATTTATTATCAGACCAAGATCTTCTTCCTCGAGTGCTTGTTCACAGATAGCTTCACTATACAGATTAAATAAAAGTGGCGATAAGATACATCCCTGCCGGACTCCTCGACGGATTTGAATTTCTTCTGTTAGTCTGCCCTCAACCTTGACATTTGCTGTTTGATTCCAATATAGATTGCATATAATTCGAATATCTCGGCTGTCTATATTTTTCTTTATTAGAACTTGTCTTAGTGGTTCATGTTGTACTTTGTCAAACGCCTTTTCGAAATCAATAAAGCAGGCGTAAATTTCTTGGTTCATGTCTAAGCATCTCTGTGAGAGAACGTTCATTGCAAACAGAGCCTCCCTTGTACCCAGCCCTTTTCTGAATCCCATCTGAGTGTTACTGATTTCTACGTCTAATTTCCTATAGATCCTATTATGGATTATTTTTATGAACAGTTTTAGAGCATGACTCATCAAAGCTATCGTACGATATTCGTTGCATTCCTTTGTATTTGCCTTTTTTGGCAGTAGTATAAAGGTCGAACGGAGCCATTCTCTAGGTATTATTCCAGTTCTATATATTGTGTTAAATAGATCTAGGAGTATTTTAATAGATTCATCGTCCATAAGTTTGAGCAGTTCTACGGGAATTTCATCAGGACCGGGGGCCTTACCACTTTTTGCTTGTTTGATTGCATATTCTATTTCTTCTCTGATTATATCAGGCCCTGTATCATCTGTATATTCGTTTGAGATTTCTTGTCTATCTTTGTCATCAAACAGTTGTGATATGTATTCTGTCCATCGGTTCATTTTTTGTTGTAAATCTGTTATAATTATACCATCTGTATCTTTGATCTGTCCTGTCTGTGTTGTTCTTCTCCTTCCTGTCATTTCTTTAATTTTTTTGTGTACATTAAAAAAGTCATATTTTCGCTCCAATTGTTCCAACTCATGGCATTGCTCACTTAGCCATCTTTCTCTAGCTTCTCTTATTTTCTTTTTTATCAGTTTATCTGTTTCTTTGTATCTTATCGGATTATTTGTTTTGTGTACCCTTCTTTCACGCATCAACTGTAGTATTTCCTCATTCATCCATTCTTTATGTTTCCTTTCTTTCGGTGTTAAATTTTCTCTCCCTGCCAACATTACGGCATGTTTAATATTCTCCCATTTTTGGTCTATGTTATCAGTATTTCTATTCAGTTTCTCTATATTTTGTAAATTTTCTTTGATGTTCACTATTGTTTTCTCTTTTATATGTTGTTCATTCAGTCTTCTCACGTCAATTTGTTTCTGTATGTGTTTTTTAATGATCTTTAGTTTTATTCTTAATGTGACTACTACAGGATTATGATCCGAGCCTATATCTGCTCCTGGGTAGGTTTTAGCTGAGAGTATAGGGTTGCGGAATCTTTGACTAACAAGGACAAAGTCAATTTGGTTTCTGACTACTCTACCTTTGGTGTCACTCGGAGATTTCCATGTGTACAGTCGTCTGTTAGGTAACTTAAAAAGAGTGTTAGCAACTACTAACTCCTCCGCTTGACAAAATTGTACCATACGGTCTCCTCGTTCGTTTCGTTCTCCTAATCCATAGTCACCCACATAACCGTCCACACATCCATGTCCAATTTTGGCATTAAAATCGCCCATTACTACTGTAGTATGATGTTTCTTCATTGATTTTAGAATTTGTTCCAGATCGTAATAGAAACTTTCAATTTCATCATCATCTTTATCAGCCGTAGGAGCATATACTTGTATAATATTTATAATTTGTTTATTTGACTGAAGTTGTAGTGTCATTATTCTATCAGAGAAGGGAGTAAAGCTTGTTACACAGTTACTAATTTTCTTTGATACCAAGACAGCGACACCGTAACGATGAGTTGAACTGATAGTGCCTGAATAATAAAATGTTCCACTGTGATTCGTGCATTTTCCTGATCCTGGCCACTGTACATCACTTATACCTAGGACATCAATTTTAAGGTTTTCCATTTCAAGGGCTACATTTTTAATTTACCTGCTGCAAAGAGGCTTCTTACATTCCACGTCGCTATTCTTAATATCTTAAGGTGATTGATATTACTTATACAGGGATTTCGCTGGTTCACGACCCGAGAGGCCCTATGGTCTGTCTGTGGTTTTCCTCTCCTGCCGGATCTTGGGTTCCGAGGTCCATGATCAGTAACATGAGTGATTGATGTGACATTTGCCATCATGATTATACTAGGGAATCTTAAAGATCATTAATACAGTGGTTTCCCGTTGCCTTCTGTATCCTTACGCCGTTGACCATTCCTTGATTCATCCGCCTTCGAGACAGATTTCTCTATCTCAGGACAAAAGAGTGCCCTGTCACTTACCAACTCATCCGCCCGAAGCCGTTGGTAGGTAAGTGGGGGATTGCTTATACCGGCAATCGCTCGGTGGAATTGTCGCCATATCTGGCTACCCTCACTTAGTTTAGCCTGCAGACCAATGCAGTTGCCCGGGGTGTGGCACGTGGAGCCATAAGTGAGAGTTAGTTGTCTTATGAGGACCAGTTATCAAGAACCATCTCCCGTTCTAAAGAAATATTACAATGGATCAATGGTTTACTGGATATCAGACTGTAAAACGTTTGTTAGAAGTTCACCAACTTCCAGTCGTCCGTACCATTCAGTCCAACAGAACAGAAATGCCGCAATAAATAACAAACATCAAAAACCGATCTCGACGTTCATCTGTTTTTGCATTTGGTACCGATATTACTGCAGTGTCGTATGTACCAAAGAAATGAAAAAATGAATTGTTTTTGTCCTCTTTGATTCTCTTCAATAAAATTGATGAAGCAACTGGAGAAGCGGAACCAGAAATTATTACATTTTAAAATCTGACAAAGTGGAGGGTAGGCGTTGTCGACCGCAAAATATCTTCCTATAATGTTGCTAGAAACACTAGACGTTGGCCTATGGTAATATTTTATGGCCTCATGAATGCTGCTGCCGTCAATAACCGTCTTAAAAATTAAAGATTATTTATGAAAGATTAAGGAATAAATATGACAAAAGAAAATATGGAAAGGAGAGCTTTGAACCTTTTAAAATTTAACTCGAGTTGTACGACAATCAGCATCGTATCTATCAAATACTCCTATGACAGGCCCATTAGAATTGACCACCAATAAAAAATGAAATTGTAAATATTGTAAAAGACGGAATACGAGATATTTTTGCACATTTTGTCTGTCCTGGTTGTGAATGAAGCATTTGTATAGCAAAATTTAGGGTAAAATTTAAACTTTAGTATTTTGTGCAGAGAATTTTTCTATTTTTTGTTATAACCACATTTATGTAGCTTAATATTTTTATTAAGAAGATGAAATGAAATGAGAATCAACAATACATACTTTCCTCATAAAGACCAACATAAATACACTTTTAACAATAATCGAGGACAGCGATCAATGATAGATTTTATAATCACAAATCGAGCGATAACTCCGTCACAAGTACTTGATGTCAGAGCACTAACATCTGCTAACCTGGAGACTGATCATAACCTTGTTTTATGTAAGATGCTACTAGAACGTCCGCAACGAAACAGAAAACCCCCAATGTTCATCGAAAAACATAATATAGAGTCGCTAGCAACAGAGAGTACAAAACTGCTCTATGAGAACAGGATTACCAGCAAACTAAAAGAGATCGACTTAAAACCCGAATGGGGAGTAGAAGATACTTGGCAAAAAATTAAGAAATGCATCAACGAAGCAGCAGAAGAAGCGATTGGAAAGCGGAAAATTAACACGAGAGTGACAAACCACACCAAACCGTGGTTTTGCCAAGAGGTAAAAGAACTCTCTGAATTAAAACGCAAATGCTACCTGAGATATAAAAGCACGCAATCGGAAGAAGCTCATGCAGAATATGTTCAAATAAGAAACGAAGTAAACGCCAGAATAAAATCAATCAAAAGAGAACATTGGGCCAAATTCACTTGCGACATGGACTACGACTTATATGGTGCCCAAAAGAAAGTATGGAAAATGCTCCGCAACAGGAAAAAACCAGTTAACGAGTTCGTGCAGACCAAAGAAGTACCTATAGAGACATGGCAACAGCATTTTAAAGAGCTATATGATGCTGAAGAAACGCTGAATATAAACGAAGGCGAAACAGATGTGAGTGCTACAATCAATGACGAAGAAGTAGAAGCAAAGATCAAAAAGCTAAAAAACAGAAAATCACCGGGAACGGATGGTATACCCAATGAACTTTTAAAATATGGAGGCCCGGAACTTGCAAGTAAACTGGCACAACTATTTAACAAAATATTAAACAAAACAGAAACACCAGAGGAATGGCATAATAGTATCACAATCCCCATATTTAAAAAGGACAAAAAACCTGCCCACAAAACTATAGAGGAATAACCATCTTAAATATAACAATGAAACTTTTCACGGGTATTCTCAAGGACAAATTGGAAAAGCAAATCACTAATGCTGAAGAAAAACAAGGTTTTACAAAAGGGCGGTCTATAACAGACGCAGTATTTATAATAAAACAAATAAAAGAAAAAGCTATAGAGTTCGGCATGCCAGCGTATATTTGCTTCATTTATTTGACGAAGGCATTTGACAGAGTTCGCCTGGGAGACATCCTAAATATATTAATAGAAAATGAAACACCGACCAGTATAACAAAGATACTCCATAATCTAAATAACAACAACGTAACCAAAGTTAGAGCAGGAGACGAATTCACTGAAAATATTCCAACACCGGGAGGAATTAGACAAGGCGACAGTTTAAGCCCCTTCTTGTTTAATCTTCTCATGGGCAAAATTATCAACAAAGTAACATCTCTTAATCTCGGATATAGAATGGGCAACAAAAGAATTGGTATGGTGTGTTACGCAGACGATGCAGCAATTATTGCCGAATCAGAAGATGATCTCCAAAGGCAGCTCTTTCAGTTCTTTCAAACAAGCCGACTACTAAATATGAACATCTCTACCAACAAAACTAAATGTATGACAATAGCAAAAGATCCGCTCAGATGTAAGTTAGTGGTTGAGGACAACCCCATAGAACAGGTGATGCAATTCAGATATCTGGGCATAGATATATCAAGCACCCACGACCCAGTAAAGGACCTGAGGAGTCAAATCAACAAAGCATCTGCACTGTCAGGATGTCTGCGGGAGATAGTCTGGTCAAATCCGTATATGCGCACAGATAGTAAAATTAGAATCTATAAGACTTGCATACGACCGATCATGACATAAGGCATAGAAGTGCGCGAAGATACCAACAAAACGAAACAGATGCTAAGGGTTGCCGAAATGAAAACCCTAAGAACAATAATGGGGAAAACAAGAAGAGACAGAGTGAGAAATACAAACATTAGAGAGCAGTGCAAAATTCAAGATATTGTAAGATGGGGAAGGCAGCGCAAGAGGATGTGGTACAACCATGTAAGACGAATGGATGAGAATAGACTCCCAAAAATTGCCCTAGAAAACAATCCGCCCGGTTCAAGACCCCCCGGAAGACCACCTAAAAGATGGAGGGATAGTTGGCAATCTACCTCCCAAGAAATTAACCAGAGGCAGCTTCAGAATTAAACAGATCGAAAGATCTACAAAAAGTAGAAGAAGAAGAAGAATATTTTTATTTTAATAAAACATATATACGAATTTTGGAAAACTTTTATTTACTACTCAGTGCTAATAAAAGTTAAGCAAAGCAGAAACTGCAAGGTTTTAGATTAATTGCTATATTTTTTGAAAAATAAAACAAAACGAAAATACAATGCCACAAGGTCATTAAGTAAGAGACAGGTAAACCGACAAAATACTTGGAAACATTATGTGAATGTTATCTCAAATTTTTGGGTCATTTAAATTTTGGTCCTGATAGACCCCACCCGTCGACTGGTGAGATTTTCAGACCACGCATCGACTGCTGGGTTAAAAAATTACTCTTAAAATAAGCTTAGAATGTGTATTTTATTAATGGCAAAACGTAATTACCAAGGGGAATCCCCGTTATTGAGTTCTTCAGCTGCTGCAGCGGCAATGCCGCTCGCCGCATCTGTGTGAATCTTCTGGTAAAAATCGATAATTATTTTTTGTAAAGTGTCAATTATAATAAATTTTATGAAAATGTTGAAAACAAAAGTTTTCAGTGTTTCATTCTTAGACTAAAAGTAACACATATGTATGGTTAAAAAAATGAGTAATTTCTTAAAATAAATGGTAAATGGTATATTGCCGAAAACAATCGGCGTGTAAATAAACTGTGCAACGTTCACAAATATAAATTGATTTGACTTTTACACATATACGACATCTTCTACGAGAATCAGTTCTAATGATAACATGCCCAATTTGATTAATCTTTACTTCAGTGGGTGGTTCTGAAGGAAGTACTCTCTGGACGAAGTTCTTCATTTTCAGAAGTCGGACAGCGATAAATGATTTAAAATTTAGTTGTGGTATTTTACTACCATGCATAGTATTGTACATTTTTAAAGCATTTACAAGAGTAATGTCGATTGCATTTATAAATAATGGCCACCACTATTTCTTAAAAAACACACGGAATCTATAGTTTGCTACAGCATTATCATGCAAATATACCCCTTTCATGGCTTTATTATATGCAGAAATTATGGCTGGTTGTGGGACTAACGTCTTTTTTTATTTTCTGTTATACCTTTTGACAGAGCTGAAAGGTCTTATATTATAATGGGTACTGTCACAATGGAATTATCGTTCGATTTCACCAAACAAATGTAACGATGAGTCCAAGCCATCACCGTTAAACCAGCGTCCGCGCGAACCAACCCATGTAGTAGGAGTGTATCGACAGTAGTAAGGGCAAAACTAATTACCAAGCTCCGCTATATAAACCGCAACATTTCCTCATAGAAGGAGAATCGACAGGTGTTGACTGAAGGTTCTCTTCTTCCCTACCCCGGCTTGTGGACGTGTTGAGTTCACAAGTTGTTCCGTTCCATACCGCCGTTACCCGAAGAGCGTGTTGAGCTCTTCATTACCCGTACTCCGAAGCAGTCGTGTTAAGACTGTCGAGGAGTGTCCTATTAACCCGAATCACTTAAGGGACGTGTTGAGTTCCTTTCCTTTCTTTGTACCTATCGTCCGCTGTTATTAAATCGATACAACGTTCACGTAAAATTTCAAAAACACACTCGCTTGCCGATAAGACTAATTTCATACGACAAGGTCAAACTTAATTTGAATAAATAACAAAGGCCAAAAAGGTACTGAGAAAACTAAACCAAATTGTAAATATGTACATAAGATTTTTGTCAATTTAATTTAAGGAAGACAATAAAGTTTTATTTTATTTTGAACTCTGTCTCTGACTGTCCAAAAGTTACCCGGATAGTGACTCCTACGAGAGGACGTCACAAATGGCGCCCGAGCAGAAAAATTCGTTTTAAACAATAATACCGACCGAATTCCGAATTTTATTTTCATGAGACAGTACTACATTTCAAATTGTAATCAAATACAGGGTGATTCACAGTTCAAAAATGACAGACGCTCCGGAAACGTCGAAGGTTAGTTGGGTGTACCTATTAAAGAAAGACGAACTTATAGCCGAATTAACAAACAGAGAACAGTCGACGGAAGGGAATTTCAGCGAGCTAAGAGCGAGATTAGTTGCGATCATCAAGGCACCAACTCAAAAAGGCCAAAACCCAGAGGAAATAGAAGAAAACCAGATGGAAGACAGACAAAGAAAGATGGAAATAGTACGCAAATGGGGATTACACTTTGACGGTTCAAGAGACCCAATAGAATTCATAGAACGGTTGAAAGAACTCCAGACAGCTTACGGCCTACAAGACACCCACGTTTTACAAGCTCTACCAGAAACATTAAACGGGAAAGCATTACTATGGTACAGAAACAATAATAAATATTGGAACGAATTAAAAGACTTCGAACAAGATTTCCGCAATTTCTTCGTTTCCTCCGTTCTCACGCAATCTCTGGAAGCTTAAATCCGGAACCGACTCCAACGAAACAACGAAGGTGTAAAAGACTACATCATTGATATTCAAACAATGATCAGAAGACATGGTGAATTCAATCACCAAGAACTAAACAGGATATACACCAATATGAACCCGAAATACAAGTTGTATATAAAGATGCAAGACGTATCGTCAACACAGGACATCATCAGACTAGCGGAAGAATATGATATGGTCCAAAAAGAAATATATAACAGAAACAATACAAGGTGTGACTGGACACAGGCAAATAGTCGTAATAACAAAATACAGAATTTCGACAGACAGACTTGTTGTTGGAGATGCGGCCGCAGAGGCCACAATAGAAGAAACTGCAGAGCTATCGCTGCACTCTTCTGCAGCCATTGCGGAACCCGAGGAACAACTTCCAATAACTGCCGATGTAGAACCCGACGAATGGTACAATAAAGCTTTAAATAAAATCCAGACAAATCCGCAACTATTTCCAGACTACTCTATCAAAGATGGACTTCACACGTTAGAAAGTCTCTGTCAGACACGTTAGAAATATATTACAGTGACATAGAAATGGACGGCACAGTTACGCCGCCACCATACACCGTTCCAGAGTTAATATCACCATTGGGGAACACACCAAAAACCTAACACCCCGGGCAAAGGCTGCGAGCCCCTGATAAAGGCTATTTCCAAATTTAAAAACCTTTTCGATGAACCAACCATGGGCATCACAAAAATTCAGAAAGTCCAGTCAATTCCAGTGTTAATCCCGCTGATCTCACTAATTCCGCCGCAGCATAAAGGAAAAAAATACAGACTGAGACTCCCGAACCGGTGCTGAGGATAAAAACCAATAATTGAAGCCCCACGAAGGAAGACGTTTTTTTAAGAGAGAGGAAGACGATTTTTTTTAAGAAGACGATATTTATTTTTTTTTAGGGCGGACATTTTTTATTTCGATGTATTGTAAATTTTTTTTAGGGTAACCAAGTACCTGGCAAGGAATAAAAATAAAAAAAAAATTGTTCCAAAATTTTTTTTTCCCCAGGAAGAGGGGGTGTAACGATGAGTCCAAGCCATCACCGTTAAACCAGCGTGCGCGCGAACCAACCCATGTAGTAGGAGTGTATCGACAGTAGAAAGGGCAAAACTAATTACCAAGCTCCGCTATATAAACCGCAACATTTCCTCATAGAAGGAGAATCGACAGGTGTTGACTGAAGGTTCTCTTCTTCCCTACCCCGGCTTGTGACGTGTTGAGTTCACAAGTTGTTCCGTTCCATACCGCCGTTACCCGAAGAGCGTGTTGAGCTCTTCATTACCCGTACTCCGAAGCAGTCGTGGTGAGACTGTCGAGGAATGTCCTATTAACCCGAATTACTTAAGGGACGTGTTGAGTTCCTTTCCTTTCTTTGTACCTATCGTCCGCTGTTATTAAATCGATACAACGTTCACGTAAAATTTTAAAAACACACTCGCTTGCCGATAAGACTAATTTCATACGACAAGGTCAAACTTAATTTGAATAAATAGGCCAGGTACTGAGAAGACTAAACCAAATTGTAAATATGTACATACGATTTTTGTCAATTTAATTTAGGAAGACAATAAAGTTTTATTTTATTTTGAACTCTGTCTCTGACTGTCCAAAAACTACCCGGATAGTGACTCCTACGAGAGGACGTCACACAAATATAACTTGATTTCGCAAAACTGTGAATCTTAGGAACCCCTCTTTTGTTTTGAAAGCAAGTTACTTGGTATCAAAGGACAGTTACTTGTTCGGTTTTCGCGAATAGTCCCTTTGGCAAAGAATCCTTGTGCTTTCAAAAGACAACAGTTTGTAGGACACGGAAAGTTATTAAAGAAGATATTATGATTCTGAATATTTTTCACATATGATAAGAGTTCAGAGTTAAGAGTTTTCTTTTCCGCAGCTCACGCGTAAGCAATGAACTGATATAAGTATCCGTCGAAGAACGCATGCACCAAATCTTAAATGCAAAACGGACAGGCTTATCTTTAAAGGTGCGTCCAGACATGCAACAAAACATCGTATCGTAACACCGTCGCGTATCAAGTCTAGACCGCACTGCGTAACAGCGTAACAGCGCAACACCGCAACATCGAGGCGTCCCATCGGTTGTCGTTTTTTCTGCCGTCGCATCAAAGGAATGTTAAGCGCTGATGTTGCACCGCTTGTTTGCTTGTTTGGACGGGTCTGCGTACATACTCGCGTTTTATCTTCCGTTGTATTTATTTAGTTGAAACAATTGTAATGGAGTGGACGGAAGAATCTTCTATTAATTTTATAAATAGTTACCAAAATAAAGATATTTTGTGGGATACAAAACATCCGAAATATTATAATAAAATAAAAAAGCATGATGCTTGGGAAGAACTTGCTGTAGATTTAAAACGACAGTAGATGAATGTAAAAAAAAATAAATACTCTATTATCAGCACTTAGGCGAGAGAAAGCCAAAATTAAAAAGAGTCACAGTACTGGAAAAGGTAAGTTTGAATGAGTGAATTTTAATTTACTTTTGATATATTTTTATTTAGGTATTTTTGAATTACAAATTGTTTTTTTATTTATAGGGCTTTCAGATGTCTACGAAAGTAGTTGGTATGCATTTAAAAGTATGCAATTCCTTTGGAACAAGAATCAGGTTCGAGAAACACAAAGCACTGTGAGTATTAAATTAAGTACTACGTATACCTAATTATAATTATCTTGCCACAAAAGTCGATGATTATTTTGAAAGTACGCTGCTAATTCGTCTCTAATTAGTGCTGCATTTGCGGTGGGTTTTCTGGGAACATTTCTAATTGGAAGTAATGAGGACATGGTTCCATTGGTTATAGTTTTATAGGTTCCTTCTATAAGCGTTCCTTCATTTTCTGTATCGAAAGCTTCACGTGGCGTATACAGAGCAGCAGATGTGGAACTTTTCTTTAAAAAATTATGTAGATGAGCTATTGCCATTATAATTAATTCGGCCTTCTTAGGTTCAAGCAACATTGGTTTACGAAGTACCCTAAAAACGGCTGAGGTAATGCCAAATACATTTTCGACAGTTCTTCGTGCGCGAGATAATCTATAATTAAACACTCTTCGTGGTGATCCTTTCGCATGTATTCCCGAAAAACGGTTTCATTAATGAATCAGTTAAAGCAAATGCCTCGTCTCCAATAAAAAAGTAGGGAATTTTCCGTGGCATGCCATCCAAAGCTTCCGGTTCGGGAAAATTTAAATTATTTTGTACTAATTTTTTGTAAAGAGAGCAATTTTTAAAGATACCACCATCTGAAATTCTTCCTTGGCCTCCAGCATTGACATACAAAAAGTTGTAATTAGCATCCACTAAAGCAAAAAGAACTACACTGAATGTTGATTTGTAATTAAAAAACTCGCTTCCAGTGTTTATTGGTGCTTGTAAAACAACATGTTTTCCATCTAAGGCACCCAGACAATGAGGAAAGTTCCAGGTTTTCTCGTATTGTTTTGCCACTTCTATCCATTTTCTGGTGTTGTTGGTATCTGAAAATTGAAATAAACAACTGTGTCAAAAATTCAGCAATGTTTTTATTACCTAACTAAACTTTTTTACTTAATATTTATTTTAAAAAAGTTAGATGATACTACTAAATATTTTAGATTGAAGATAATGAAGAAGGTGAAGGTGAAAAAGATATTCCGAGTGAAGAACCTACATTAGCGGATAGCGATAAAAATTCTGCTTCACAAGAGATTCAAGAGAATATAGAAAACAGACCGAAAAGGAAACAAACGGAGGTAACACCTAGAAAACGCCAAAAGAAGAGTGAAGATTCTGAGAAACTAGATCAAGCTTTTAAAATATTGTCCAAAGCATCAGCAAATGCCAATAGCCTACGGGAAGAAAACGAATGTCAGATGATTGGAAATCTTGTGGCTAAAAAACTGGCCAAATATTCCTCTCAATTACAAAGTGATGTACAACAAGAAATTATGAATGTTTTATTTAAAGCAGACAGGATCCATCTCAAGCAAACTTCAATCAATTCGGATTATTTACAAACATACCGTACTCATAATTTTCAGTCAGACTTCACAAATTCTATGCCACAAGATTCTCAATTTGAACACTACCAGGATAGCCAAAGATCTAATTTTATTCAACAACAATCACAGTCACCATCTCCAGCATCTACTTATGATAGTTCTAGTATTTCGATTCATTCAAGTCGCACTACTCCAGTCACTACCTCTTTACCACACCAATTACTGGATATGCCCGACATTGAATTAGGGGATTTATAAAAAAATATTTTTAGAAATAGTGTTTAATATACTTGTTTAATAAAATAGTTTCTTACCTCTATACTTTCTTTTAATACTTCTACGATAGCTTTACACACTTCAGGAACTATAGTACTTATCGATTGTTTAGACATTTTAAAAAGATATTGTAGACTGGTATAGGAATCACCAGTCGCCAAAAAACGAATTGTTACTGCTAATCTTTCTTGGACAGAAATTGCCTTTCTCCATCTAGTATCTTTTCGTCCTATTTTTGGTCCAATTACATTAATCAAATACTCGAAGTCTGTTGGAGACATTCTAGTAAAATTTTTGTAGAGGCCACTAATTGCCTGAAATTTTAAATCCTGTAGTAAGTGTCTTCCACTGTGTGCCTTTCTTACAGTATACAACTTTGTCTGCCACCAGCGCCTTTCTACCCGCGTTTTTTTATTTTTCTTAACGAAATAATGCATAAATATGTAAGCTGCTGCAGCAACCTCCATTTCGTACCAATTGTACCTCACAACTAGAAAACGACAATTCAGACGGAACGGCAGTATGTTCTGCTGCTAAGATACGCGATGATGTATTGTTGCGCCTGTATTTTTGATCATGCCGTAACTTCGATGCGTACAACAATTGTTGCGTGAAGGTGTTACGATACGATGTTTTGTTGCATGTCTGGACGCACCTTAATATACATCTTGCAACAATGTCGCCCAAAATAAGGAATCATTTGCTTATCAATAGATAAGTCATATGAAAAAATTCCAAACTGTCAAAATTTCTAGTTGAGTGAGTCAGAAAAAGGACGGAGTTTTGTAATTCTGTCATGATTGTCACTCAAATGTTGGCTCCGCTTTATTAATTTGAATAATTAAATTCATTAGGTCCTCATCGATAAATTTGAAAAAAATATATCCAATGGGGACAAGCCAACTAATTCGCTTCTCAATTCTTGAATTTGTTCCTATTCTTTGGACCAGGTATATTTTGGTGCATAAATTGTCGAGCTCTTCAAATCGGTTTCCCCCTTCCTGTCGTTGCTTCTAAGACTTCTTGACGTTGTGTTGTAAATCTTGATTATCAGATTCCTCATCTAGATCGTTTGGGCTGGAAGGAATCTCGAATTGTCTACGCCAACATTCTAACCATTATTTGCAAGGTCCTCTGCGCAATCTTCCGCGTCCGTCAGTTGATCTACCTCGTGTGGAATACAGACAATCTCAACAATATGCTCTAGAAAAATCGACAAATTTGCTGAGTAATACTTAATAGAAAAAATAATACGTTCAAACTTGCACAGCCTCCAAGAATGAAGATATTCATTTTCAAGAAGAAATAAGAAGAAGACAAAGTTTCCTTAGTAAGTTAAAAAACCATTTAAAAAAAACAACATATTTGAACCACAGATTGGTTTTAGAAACGATCTTAGTACGAGGTACTTGGTACGATCTACGGCCGAGGTATTGTTTGGTATTCAGATTTTGATTAAAAGGAGATGAGATATCTACTGTGACATATTTCCATGTTTTACTGGCAGAAAAAGTCTGACATTAAATAAAAAGCCTATTGAAACCTCGAAGGAAATGAACCAGGAATTAAATTTATCGGCTTAATAACTTATACACACCATAAACAAATATCCTTCTCAGGTCGAGCAGGCTGTCTTCATAATTTACCATAAAAAGTGGAGAGAGGCAGAGTTGCATTCTTCTAATACTAGAGATTTCTATTTACTCTGAAGAATTACTTAAGGAAGAAGCATTATAGCTGAAGTCGTACAAAGACTACTTTATAGATCGGGAGGCTGAGTTATTAATGAGAAATAAAGCCTAATTATAATAAAAAAGAAAAACGTAAAAAAGAGGTATATTTCTTAGAAAATAAAAATAACACATAAAACTATGGTTTTTCAAGGTAGGGCAAATCTTTCAGCACTTCAGACACTTAGACTTAGAATGGTATCACCTGTAATATATGTGGTGCCATTGTTAGGCAACCAACATGACAGGAGCCTCGTGGTAACATCACCTGTCATGTTAGGGCAGTCAACATGAGGGTACCAGATAAAGTATCACAATAAACGGCCTGGAATAAAACATACTTATTTATTCATCCTTATACCCTGGCAGGTTTACCAGGATATTACATGGTGTCAGGTGTTTACTCGGGCTAAATAGTCTACGAGTTTTACACGTTTTCTGACGATATTTTGTGACTAATATGGAGAATTTGTGTCGACCTCCTGAACCGTTGAACCTAGATGGAAATATAGCGGAAAACTGGAAAAGATTTTCACAAAAGTTTGAGTTATTTCTGACAGCCACAGGATTGCTGGATAAGCCAGAAGCACAGAAGATAGCCGTATTCTTGAACCTTGTGGGTGATGAAGGACTGGACCTTCACAATAGCTTTACATACACAGAAGAGGAAAATAAAAAAACTAGAATTAATCATAAAGAAATTCGAAGATTACTGCTCGCCGACTGCTAATTTAATATTTGAACGATTTAAGTTCAATAGTGTAATGCAAGCTGAAGGCCAAACATTTGACAACTTTCTCACAGAGCTGAGAAAGGCAGTAAAAACTACTAGTTACCAAGACCAAGATGAAATGGTAAGAGATAGAATAGTAATGAGTATATGGGACAAAAATACCCAAGAAAAACTACTAAGAGAACCAAAGCTAACATTAATAAAGACTATTGAATTCTGTAGGACAGTTGAGGTCAGTAAATCACAATCCAAAGCTATTCAAAGTGAACTAGGGGTTAATGCATTGAGAAGTAAGCCATCATCGTCCTTAACACCTAACTTGAACCAGAGCAGTTGCCATAGATGTGGATACAAACACAAGAAAAATGCAAATTGCCCAGCCACTGGTATAAGTTGTGCCAAATGCCAAAAGCCAAATCACTTTGCTGCAGTATGTAAACATGATGAAAAGAAGAAAGAAAAGAATAGAAGCTGGAAACAAAAAAATGTGCACGTGGTAGAGGAAGAAGATAGTGATAGTGTATGTGATGTACATTTCCTAAGTTCAATAAATGTAATAGATTCAGTAGATTCAACATGTAGAAAAAGTGAAAGTGTTTGGAAGCAAAAGATAAACATAGGACGCAGTCATGTAGAATTTAAACTAGATACAGGTGCTGAAGTAAGTGTTTTGCCATATTATGTTTTAAAAAACCTGAAGTTAGATAATAAACTAAAGAGAACATCAGTAACCCTGTTATCTTATGGTAGTCCAGATTTCAAAATTAAACCTTGTGGAGAGATTAAGTTATTATGCAAAGCTAATAAGCGTGAGAAAGTATTATTAAATTTATTGTTGTTGATTTAGATAACCAAATACCCTTATTAGGGCTACAAGGGTGTTTAGAATTAAAATTAATAGAACGGTTAGCTCATGTAGGACAGGGTGTGGATGTTGTTTTTAGTTCATTAGGTGTCATTGAAAAAATAGAAAAACCAACTGAGTGGCTGAACCCATTAGTAATAGTTCAAAAGAAAAATGGTGATTTAAGGTTGTGTCTGGATCCTCAACGCTTAAATAATGCGATACAACGAGAACACTTTTTAATACCTACAGCAGCAGGAAGAAATTGCAGTCAAGTTGTGTGACAAAGAATACTTCACTGTCTTAGATATGAAAGATGGCTATTTTCAAGTCAGGTTAGATGGTCAAAGTGCTGATTACACTGCTTTTGGAACCCCATTTGGGCGGTACCGATTTCTTAGATTACCGTTTGGGATTTGCTCAGCACCAGAAGTTTTTCAGAGGAAAAACTTTGAAATATTTGGAGATTTAGATGGAGTGGGACTGTACTTCGATGATCTTATTGTGACAGGCTCAAATGAACAAGAGCATGATCAGAAAATAAAATTGGTCCTAGAACGAGCACTAGAATACAATATCAAATTTAATAGCTCTAAAGTTCAATTTAAACTAAAATCAGTAAAGTTTTTGGGACAAATTTATTCAACAAGTGGAGTTGAATCCAACAAAAACTCTGTTAGAGCAATTTCAGAATTGCCTAGGCCTAGTGATAAAAAGGCTTATTGAGAATTTTAGGCATGGCGAAGTACTTGGGTAAGTTTGTGCCCAAAATGTCAAAGGTAACAGCCCCATTACGTGATCTCACAAGGCTTGATGTTACATGGGAATGGGATAACACCCATGAACAGTCTCTGTTCCAGCTTAAACCTTATTGACGACATCACCAGTACTGAGATATTTTAATTCTAAAAAAGAAATTGAAATTGAAACTGATGCTTCAAGGATGGACTGGGTGCATGTTTGTTGCAAGATGGGCATCCAGTGGCATTTGCATCTAGAAGCTTATCTAAAACAGAGCAAAAATATGCTCAAATTGAAAAAGAAATGCTAGCGATTGTCTTTGCCATTCAAAAATTTCATTATTTTGTATACGGACAGAAGGTCAAAGTTCACTCTGATCACAAACCACTAGAAGTCATATTTAAAAAGGATTTAGCACGGATATCTCCAAGATTACAAAGAATGCGTTTAAGATTGCTTGACTATGATTTAATGGTGTCATACAGACCTGGAAAATATTTATATATTGCGGACACACTTTCTCGTGCATTCCTCTCAGAAAAAGGATTCAAAAGTGACAATGAATTTGAATATGCGGTGCATGCAGTAGTCAAAAATATACCCATGTCTGAAGAAAGGAAAGTACAAGGAAAGGAAAGGAAAGGAAGAAAGGAAAGATGAACATCTAAAAGCAGTAATTGAGTTCTGCATTGTTAGGCAACCAACATGACAGGAGCCTCGTGGTGACATCACCTGTCATTTTAGGGCAGTCAACATGAGGGTACCAGATAAAGTATCACAATAAACGGCCTGGAATAAAACATACTTATTTATTCATCCTTATACCCTGGCAGGTTTACCAGGATATTACATCACCTCTGATCATCCGAACTGGGCCTGCAACGGCTCTTATTCATTATTCCCTTAGGACCAGCAGGCGCCTAGACCACAGTTAAAGCATATTCTAGTCTCCCAAGCGTGTCGCCTCATAAAAAGCACAAAAACTATCTCCCTTTAGCAGGCTCGACTGAATTAGTTAGCTAAGCACTGAGAAATCAAATGAGGGGTGATTTCCTATCCATCTTCAAATAGGCGACATGTTTCAGCAGTCAGTGTTAGAAAAACAAATATAAGCTTATAAATTTACATTATTTTAAATTAAATTAGCCCCTGAAACTTGTCAGATGTCCGAATACCTTATGTTGTCAAAGGTCATACCTCCTTGACATTCATATAACTTCCGGTTCTTAAAAAAAATCACTTCCACTTTCTCAAAAAAATCACTTCCCACTTCCGTTTTCCTCACCAGAACAGTTTTATCAAATAACTCAAAGAAGAAAGTTGTTCTCAGTAATTTCTCTCAGTACACAAAAAGTTTAGTTCTCTCTCTCCACGTTTCATCTAAGAGCAAAGTAGTTAATTTACGAGGCGTAAGAGGCAAAATATTTCATAAATTCAAAAAAATTCATATGCGAAGTGCGTGCTAGTGTTTTACGAAGTTTTATTAAAATATTTATTATTTTGTATCAATGTAAAAATTAGATATACAGACGGAACTCATAGAAGCTACAAAAACTCTGTATAAAGGGCTCCTGCAGGGTTGTTCAACATCTCCAATCCTATTCAAAATATACTTAGAGAAAGCCTTGACTATATGGAAAAGAAAATGCGAAGGCATGGGAGTACCGGTACGGAACGAATATATACGTTAAGCTTTGCAGACGATCAAGTAGTGATTGCACAAGACCAAGACGACCTTAGCTACATTACATAATGAAGAAACTACAAGCAGAATATACCAAGGCTGGCCTAGATATTCACCTCGCGAAAACAGAGTACCTATCTACAAGTGAAAAAGACAGATCTACAGATTGATGACAATGTAACAATCAAAGGAAAGGATAAATTCAAATACTTGGGGTTTATAATTACGAAAAAGGCAGAACAGAGGAAGAAATTACGCACAGATTAGGACAAACAATAACATTAATCCGACAACTTATCTCAGTATGGTGAGATAGACACCTAAATATGAAGACAAAAACACAGATTTATAAAACATTAGTGCGAAGTTTTATGACATATGGGGTTGAAAATTGGATTATAAACAAGCAAAACAGCAGTAAGATAGTAGCAACAGAGATCGAATGCCTGCAAAGATGCTGCAGACAAAGAACATCAATAGAAACAGACATACTAACATATAGAAAAAAAAAGAGGGTATGGACATGTAAGAAGAACTAGCGACAGCAGATGGATAAAGAGAATAACCGAATGGAGCCCCATAGGAAGGAGGAAAAAAGGACGACCCCGAAGATCCTGGAGGAACAAAGTAAACGACGCCATGAGTAAGAGAGGCCTAAACGTTGGAGAATGGGACAACAGAGAGGGATAAAAACAGTTGAGCGAGGGAAGGCAGTGAATACTGTAGAATCCCTGAATATATATATATATATATATATATATATATATATATATATATATATATATATATATATATATATTATTGTTTAAATAATTTAATATGCCGAGGAATTATTTTTTTTAATTCGAGATTTTAATTTAGTCCAGGGTATGACGGTTTTCTGCTCAGAATTTTTTTGCATGCATGGATTTGCTAGAAATTTTGACAGTAGGTAGAAAACAGCTCAAAGATTAAAATCTACCGTATGTGAATATGTGGTTTTCTTCTAGGGAATGTTACCACCCCAACTCAGGGGTGGAAAAAGTTTATAAAAAAACCATGGTAGTCGCGAGAATAGTGAATGTTAAGACAAAAATGTTCTTTAGTGTTTTTTCAAAAATTTAATATTTTTTTAGTTATTTGTAACTGAAGTGAAGTGCAAAATTAGTAGCTTGCAAGATCGGCAAACTTCAATTCATCAAAATTTTACAGAAATATCCTAAGTTAGCTAGCGGAACAGCAATATTTCCTAGTAAGAAAGCCAAGTCAACTTTACCCATTGTCGTTGATGAACGTTTCTTCATCTATTTATATGTTCGTACAGTATGAGATACAAACGATTCGCCAAGACAGTGACCAAAATTACATTTAACTTATCATTGCTCCTTTCACAACAAGATGTGGCTCGTTTCCACAGTGTTAGAGTTTATCACCAGGAAACACTCCGATCCTGAAAATTGGGACTTTAAAAAGCATGAAAAACTTTCGAAATTTTTATAATTTATATATTTTGTAATATATAATCGGAATATATTTTTTGCAGATACAAGGGAAACTGTGAAAGTACGTGTGGTTGCTGACAAGTAGGCCTTAAATGCTCTGCAGTGTGGCTCTATAATTATTCTAATAAAACCGTTGATTGAATAACCCAAAAATTTGGGTTATTCAATCAACGATAAAACCTTCAGTGACATCATGGAAATATTAAAATTATCCAAAAATTCGAAGACGAATTACTCACAATGACGCCAATTCTAGTTTCCATTCTTTCGCAAACATTCACCTTGGATACTGAATTAGATCCTGAACCGCAGCCTGGACAATCAAAGAAAATAAAAAACAATAGCTGGAAAATAACTTTTTAAACATATATACTTATGCTCGATATTATCTCGCTGAAAATTGTCAGTATATTAGGTCTAATTGGGATACCACTTAAAAAATCGCACTCTAATCCCACAGGTAGCCGGTAAAAGGTCAATAATTAACTAATAATACCATAGGAATATTAACAAAATAATCAATTATATGAATAAAATAATATATAATAAAAAACTTAGTGGTTCGTTTTTATCGTGTTCTTATGAGTATTCAAGAACCCGTTCAACTTCGGAGTGCTGTAATTTCAGAGAAATTAATGAAATTAAACACATTTTTAGTGAAAATTATTCGTTGAAAAGCCTCTATAATATTGTTCTGATGTCATTTTGTTGTAAGATCAGAAAAAAAGTTATAAGGCTCAAAAGAAAATTTGTTCAAAAGTTTTTAATTATTTTTGTTTATAATTTTTTTATTTTCCATTTTACGATTTAAAGTATTAGAAATAAAGTTGTACACAATTTAATTTGCTACAAATAAAGTTAAATAAAATTTTATGTAGTATCGCCAGTTTCCTAGATACAATGCGAAAATTCTTTGCACCCCTTATTCCAAGATGGCGAATATTCATGAACTCTGTCAACTTCGGAGAGTTATAAAATCCAGATAAAATAATGAAATTAAAAAAATTTGTAGCGAAAATTCTTCTATGAAAAACCCTCTATAATAATGCTCTGATGCTATTTTAATAACTTAAGCTTATACTAGCCACCCCTACACATCAAAAAAATAAAATTACGTCCTCTCAAAAATGTAATCTCAATGGATTTTACCTTTTTAGAACCCTCAAATATCTGTATCAGATTTTTACGTAAAATCAATTATTTCTTCACTGATAGATATATTTATTATTTTATGATGGCCTTTTACACGGCATATCTTTTTATTTTGTTCGTTTAAACATTTTTGTTTGTTGTTTTTCGAAGTTGTAATTTTTTATTCCAAGTGTTTTATACATCAAAAAAGACGATAATTTTATATTACTCAAATAAAATAATTTGTATGTTTAATTACAAAGACTAATTTAATTTTATTTTGATAAAAAGGCATCAATAAACAATTCTGAAGTTGACATTAAATGAAACTCAATATCTCCTATGACTCCTATGAGTAACTTTATTAAAGAAATAAGTACCTGTTTTACAGCTTAACTAAATTCAATTAAGTATTAAGTTTTTTTATTATAAACAAAAATGTCGCTTATACACAGATGATAAAGTCCAAAAAAACAATTAAAATAAATTTTATATAAATAAAGTGTTTTGCATCTCCCGAAAAGTTTAGGTGAAGTCACATAGAAGACATAAAAATATTGCCAAATTACTTACGATATTCTGTGTTGTCCAGTGTTGTCATTGTCATTAAATAATTACGATATTTTTTTAAATAAGACAAGATTGCTTAGAAATAGAAATGCGCTTTCTTCCTATGCGCATCTTTGAGGAAACTGTCATGCTGGAGGACAGTGAAAATATTACATTTTTAAACCAGATAAACAGAAAAATTAAAGCTATGGCCCATAATATCTGCGTTGTAAGTTGATAAATAAGCACCGCAGAATACAAATATACAATTTTCAGAGACGTATAAGGAGTATTTTTATAAGAAAAAAAATGTTATATTAATAAATGCACAGTAGTCATACCTTTTCATGATCGAGAACTTGAGAATGGGTTAACAAATCTCGACAACCATCAAATCTGTTAGTACATTTAAATAAACCTTTTTCAATAATTTTTCCATATAGCGATACAACACCTGCTCCACGTTTTCGTTGTTTCGCGGTTGCTGCACATCGTCCACATTCTACATCTCTATTTGGATAAACTATTATGGGTTTTACCGATAAGTATTTATGACAGAATGAACAAATTAATGTCTCTAATATTTTGTCGGGAATTATAAACGCCATAACAATATTCTATATAGACAAATTTATGGATTAACAAATTCACAAATTTTAATCTTCACTTTTTTATGGATAACACTTTCGTTGTTTAACCGTTTATCGTGTATTGAAGGTTGAAGCAGAGCGAGCGATGCATTCAATTCAACACAAGCTAACTGTGACCATGTGACAGAAGACAGAACACATACACAGCATAGAAACACACAGACACAGAACCAAATTGTAATAACAGAAACAGAGAACAGGAGGGCATTGTCAACGAAAAAGGCAGGCCATGACGCGTAATGGACTAAACTCTGACGTCACAATGGGTGGGGGTTTTGAAAACCTCTCCAAACAAATCTGTTATACGTGTATTTCTCCATAAGAAGTTAGAAATGTTGATTTTTTAAATATTTTAAAGAATAAATAAGAACTTTTGGTTCTGAACATTCATTCTGTGCGATTGTTTTTATTTGTAGTTCGTGAATTTGTGAGGTAAGAATATCAAAGTATTAAGATATTATTTGCTGTCAAAGTTAATATTTTAAGATTATATTATGTTTGATTAAAACTTTTAATTATTTTTTCTTTACTTCAAGGTATATTATTGTTATTTTTATCGGGGTTATTTCAAAATTAATCAATTAATCATTCAATATTAATTATATTTGAATTAATGTTTTATTCTTTCTTAGGTACTAGTAATTTTTTTATCATATAAAAAGACTAAAGATATTCGTCATAGATAAATAATAAAATAGTAGAAATAGATAGGTAAATATATAAAAAAAGCATTTTTTAGATAAAAAAAGCTTGTATGTTATTAAAGATTTACGTCGTCAGAACCCCACAGCGTTGCCAAAACTTTTTAAATTTTAAACTTATCTCTTTTAAGACTTTAATAACAAAAACGTCCCGCCATTATTTCTTGTTCAAAATAATTTATCTGATAAGAAAACTTATCAGCTCTCTACAGACTTTTATTTGTTTTGGCATATCACAATCACAATAATTAGTTTTTAAAGCTATTAATCTAAATTTAAAATGCATTTATAAATACAATTAATTAATATATATATATATATATTATATTATGATCAAATTGTGTAAGAAATCAAAACAAACAAAATTTCTACTCTAAAAAACCGGCAACACTTTATACACTTTTGCCACCCGCTGAACTGTCAATAATATTTGATATATTTCCGTACCAGTTGCGTACAATTGTCTAATATATTTAATTAAAATTATTATTTTGTGGAATATTAAACTTCAAGAGTTATTTCATAAAATTTATATTATTAATAATAATAAATGTTTTTGTAATTTAATCAATATAATTCTAAAATTTCCAATATAATGATGATTATATTTTTCTGATTATTACACCATGTTGACACCTATGAAAGATCGAGTAGTTCCGTATGGGTTTCGTATTATTAGCTGTGTTAGGAAAATTTAAACTATAAGGTTGATGTTCTGGAAATTTTAAATACAAGTGACGTCACTTTGTATAAATCGTGACGTGCAAGTGTTTTACTTTGAAAAATGGTATAGATAGAACTCAGTGTATAAATTTCGTTCATTAGGACCCCTTGCGGCTGGGGTCAATACTAATCATCTTTTCGCGGCAAATTCGAATGGACACCCCTTACATACATACCCTTTAGTGCCTCTTGCTGGCTATTTTGTTACTAATTAAAATTTACTGGAAATAAGGATATATAAAAGATGCACAATTGTTTCTAGATATACGTATATTTATTTATAGTTTAAGATAAAACAGTTATAAATAATTACATAATATTTATTATACATATTTTCAGAAACAAATGTTAAATACTATTATTGTTTGCTTCCTGACAATACTATCATCATACTTTTTGTAATTGTCCATGATTTGTACACAACGGAACAATACAATACTTCGCCATGTTGAGTTTTTTTACTAGCACAATACAAAAATTCTTTGCAATAATAGGTAACTCAAACTAAACTTTTAAAACTAAGTAACCAACTTAAATTAAAATTACCAATTTATAAATGCAAACGAAAGTTAAAGATAATAAAATAAAATTGAAAACTTATAAACAAACGGAAGATCTGTCATTACTTTTGACACAATTGACATTGCGGAATCATAGTATAAATATATCATTTTTCAAAGTAAAACACTTGCACGTCACGATTTATACAAAGTGACGTCACTCGTATTTAAAATTTCCAGAACATCAACCCTAGAGTTGAAATTTTCCTAACGCAGCTAATAATACAAAACCCATACGGAACTGCTCGATCTTTCATAGGCGTCAACGTGTTGTAATGATCAGAAAAATGTAATCATCATTATATTGGAATTTTTAGAATTATATTGATGAAATGGCCAAAAACATTTGTTATTATTAATAATATAAATTTTATGAAATAACTCTTTAAGTCTAATATTCCAAAAAATAATAATTTTAATTAAATATATTAGACAATTGTACGCAACTGATACGGAAATACTTAAAATTTTATTGACAGTTAAGCGTGTGGCAAAAGTGTAAAAAATGTTGCCGGTTTTTTAGAGTAAGAATTTTGTTTATGTTTTGATTTCTTACACAATTGATTAGGTATAATATAATATATATTAATAACTTGTATTTATAGATACATATAAAATTTAGATTAATAGCTTTAAAAACTAATCATTGTTGTGATTGTGATATGCCAAAACAAATAAATAGTCTGTAGAAAGCTGATAAGCTTTCATATAAGATAGATTATTTTGAACAAGAAATAATGGCGGGGCGTTTTTACTATTAAAGCCCTAAAGAGGTAAGTTTAATATTTAGAATATATAATTATATATTAAAATGTTTTCTTATGTATTTTAATCTGTTGCAGTAGTCTTAAAACTAAGTGTATTTACTGTTAATATAATAGTTTGACAAATAGTTGACATTTTAAAAATTCCTCTCTTACTAACTATTCCGATGTTTTGACAACGCTGTGGGGTTCTGACAACGTAAATCTTGAATGACGTGCAAGCTTTTTTATATGAAAAATGCTATACTTATATGTATTGTGTTCATCGAGCAAAAAGACACAAGAAGAAATCTAATCGTTATGAAAAGGAGACCAAAAAAGTGGCTTCTGATGGCGGACATATCCGGAAATGTGAATGCGCCAAATTTAAATTTTTCGACACTTATTAACAGTACCTAGCTATAAAACAGTTTTCAAAATATGTCTTAGTCGAGAAAGTTTTAATTAAATATTAACGATAATAGTCTAAACTGTGACACAATTGGAAAAAACTGCAATATAAATAAGATTTCATGTGACAGTTGGGATAAACAATAACATAACCCAACTAAATTTGATTTCTTAAACAAGAAAAGACTCTCTTTCCTTGTTTAATGTGGCCTTTCAAGATTGCACTTCCTGTCCAACAATATTTTTGCCCCCACTACCTTTACATTCCCTCTTTTGTCTTTTTGCTCGATAATTGTGTTGCGGAATTAAGCTTCGTTTGATTATTTTATTGACACTCCGAGACTGTGTTAAAATAAATGATTGGTTAAAGTCTTCGTGAGAGAGATAGACTGTCATATCTCTATATTAGCTCGTTAAAGTGATGGGGGAATTAAACAAGGTCATTCATATAAGTTTCCAGTGTATGGATATTCGTTTTGTAGTTAATAAGAACTGTAGTTTAAAAGGTGAATAAGGACTGTTATTTTATTATTACATCCATCTAATTAATTAAATGGTTATGTGCTATGCTCCAATAAAGCTCCAAATGCTGTGAATAAAGAAAACGGTAAGCTTCAAATCAGATTTAAATGAATATAACTTAATATAATAAGAATACTTTTTTAGCAAAAAAAGGCTGAGCAAATAAGTTTTTCCTTAGATGAAGGGGCAACTTCATCTTCAGTTGATATTGTAGATGAAGCAGCTGGGCCATCAACAAATAGTCCTGAACCAGGTCCATCCATATCAAGTGGATCTCTAGTGGAAAAAGTGATGGATCTCTACCAGAAAGAAGTATGCATCTGTAGGAACAGAAAATTACTTTCTTAAGGAAGAAGTAAATCAGCTAATTGAAAAATGAAAAAATCTTTCATGTCGGTTTAGTTTTAAACAAATTAAAAATAATGATGCTCATATTTTAATGTACACAGGAATACCAACCAGTACTCTGTACCTAACTTTATTTGAAAGTATAGAAGGTTTTGGATTAACTTATTACGCAAATTGACAAGTAAAAATTTCACCCAAAATTGACCAATTGCTAGTGACACTTATGAAATTAAGATTAAATTTACCACATGAAGATTTGGCAATAAAATTTAATTGCAGTACAGTCACTGTTACTAATATTGTGGTGATATGGATATAATATGCGTTGCATGAAATTTCATTTAAACAACTGATGGGAAAGATTACCACAAAAAAAATCAAGCATGCCTTCCAACTGCATTTTCATCATTTAGAAATTGTAAAATCATTTTGGATTGTACAGAAGTGTACTCAGGTACTCCTACCAGTATGGGAAACAAAAATTAACATATAGTTCTTATAAGCATCATAACACCTGGAAGGTCCTTGTAGGAGTAGCACCAAATGGTGTCATCACATATGTCAGCAGTGCCTATTTTGGAAACACTTCTGATAAACAGTGTTAATAACTATGACATTCTAGACTAAATGAGCTATGTTGATGATACTCTCTGGGATAAAGGTTTCTTAATTAAAGATTTATTGCCTGAGGGAGTAAACTTAAATATTCCTCCTTTCCTAAGTACCTCTCAGTTTAGAGAGGCACAGTTCTTCAACAACAGACTACAAAATAAAGCAAGGCATGAAAACATAAATGAGGAATGGGGAACCTGTAAAATGCCTTAAGATATGCATCCAAAGAAGTAATAGGCCTGGAGAAAAAACTAAGAAGTTAATGGTTTGACTAAGAATATAAATTAATAACTGAAAGAAAAAACAGAGCACGTAAAGGGAAGCAGCAACAACGAGGAAAGAGATAAGTGGAAGCAGAAGATACTTAAGAAGATTAAATTATAAAATAAAGAGTAAATTCATGAGGAATGATAATCAATAGGTATGCAGACAACTAGTTTTTGCAAATGATGTTAACATAATAGTCAGAACAACATAAAATATTATAGGGGAACTTAATCAGATAGAACAAACTTCATGAAGTAAACTGAAAACCAATCAAGATAAAATAAAATACATGTAGCAACAAAACAGCAGGTACTCAGTGATTACAACACCTAACTATAGGAGAGTATAGCACTGAAGTGTAAAAAACTTTATATAGGATAACTAGTTATATGCAATACTAGTGTTAACAAATAATTGGGTAGAAGAATATCCATAGCCAATAAGAGTTACCATGGTTTACCAATAGAAGAAAAAATTAAATATATTTAGTTATTCACATGTGTATCTGAAACATGCACACTTATTAAAAGTGAAGAAAGAAAATAGGCTAATTCTGAAAGACACATTTTGAGCCACATATATAAACCAGTAACAGAAAATTGTATGTGGATAAGAAGATATACATTTTAACTATAAAGGGAATACCAGGATCTGGATGTAATCTCTTCCAAAATAAACAAATAATTCCAGTTGGAAATAAAACAAAAGGAAGATTAGATATAAGGAACAAATAAAGCAAGACATAAACATTTTAAAAATCAAAAACTGGAAGAGCAAAGTGTGAAATATATCAGAATATTTTGCTGTAAAAATGACAGGCTCCTGAGTTAATTTCACAGCTTGTTGAAGTAGATGGAATAGGGATTGTTGAAGTAGATGGATAGACAATCCATAATAATTGCTTGATAAAACAAAGTCTTGGGTAATTAAATATGGTGTTTGGGTGATTTTTAATTAATTTAACAGATTTTTAAAAATAAATGAGAAAAATTTTCTGTGTGTTTGCTTGTTGGCAAATTGGTATAAAACCGCCTAACCATAGATGTTTAAGCGCCAAACAAAGAGATACATAACCTGAAAAATTCAAAATCAGATGAAAATGCTGACCAATCCACAGCATAGACACCCCTTATGCTGTGGCCAATCACAGCAAACGTAGGTTGCAGTCTATTGGCGAGGAACCGCAAAGTGGGCGACGCCTGGTGGTAGATTTCAAAAACATCCACTTCGGGAAAACATTGAAATTGTCATTATTTTGTATACATATTAGCGACCGGTTTATATTGTAATATACAACGACTTCAAAAAACTATTGAAGTGTTCCTCAATGTTCTTCCTATTATAATTCACAAAAAAATTCATATATAAGTTTCCGCTGGAAGAGATTACGAGAAAAGTTTGGCAATGCATTTTGTGAATTGGCAAACATATAACCAAAGAATATAACTTTTCAAGTGTTGGATTAAAATATCATTTATATTTTTATATATTTATACTTAATTTACTTTATAGTAACATCTGAAACTAAATTAAGAAGTCTAAAGAAAAATGCTGTTCCATCAGCTAAATTGCCCCCCCCCCTCCCAACCCCAACAGTCTCATGAAATTATTAGTAGAAAACGTAAGGCGTAATTTACAAAATATAACGTGGCCAGCTCCAAAAACTTCCTCACCCTTAACTAAAGATCTCTGCCGATCTTGCAGATAGTATAGTCTATCCATAATAGTCAATGATTTACTTCGAATGATGGTAATTTTTAATGTCACAGAATTTTATTTTTAATTTGATTAAGTTATTGTATCTATTTTGATAATTATAATATGTGAATCACAAACTCACAAATTTTGTAGAATTTCCAAATTCTTTGAAATATATATATATTGAAATATATTGAAATCCCCTCATATATTATTAAATTAAAATCCCTTCATATATGTATTAAAATAACGAAGAAGTTTTCCATGTTTCTTAGTTCGTATCTTTCAAGTTAAAACCTAAATAATATTTCGTTCTTTTCACGTCGCCAAGTCGATAATAAATCATTTTATTGTTTGTTTATGTCTTCTTCTTCTTCTCCCTTCTAGTATGTAGGCTTTAAAGCCTGTCTCTTCTTCAACATTAGCCTCCTAAATTGTCGCACCATCTTTTTTTGGTCTGCCAATACTTCTTCGTCCATTTGGTGACTTATCTCGTGCTATTCGTACTATTCTATCCTCTGCCATTCTACTGATATGTTCGTTCCACTCCTGTTTTCGTTTTGTCACCCATCAATTTATATCTTCTATATTGCATGCTCTTCTTATGTTTCCGCTTCTCTCCCTATCCAATAGACTTCTCCCTGATATTCGTCGGAGTATTTTCATCTCTGTTTTTTCTAGCAGTCGTCTCGTTTTAGATGTATCAGGTCTTGTCTCCGCCGTGTATGTAAATATAGCTCTAATTGCTGCTTTATAAATTCTTGTTTTTGTGTCTTGTTTTAAATGATTGTTCTTCCAGATTGTGTCATTAAGAGAACCCGCCTCTTTACTTGCTTTTAAGCTTTGTTCTCGTACTTCTTCTTCAACATCTCCGTAACTAGTTATATCTATTCCCAGATATCTAAACCTTGCTTCCTGCTTTATTATTTTCCCATCAGTTTCGATTTTCCACCGTAGTGGGTATTTAGATGTTGTCATACATTTGGTTTTGTCTGCTGATGTTATCATATTGTTTATGTTACAGGCGCGAGTTCTTCGATAGTTCTTTGATCGTTAAACCGCCCGATATTGCGTTTTCAAATTAATAATTTCTGTTTGAATTTCCATTGTGTTTTGTTTATACTCAGCGTTTTGTTTATTCTAACTTATGTCAACGAATTTTAAAGATAATTTTCTCATTCTCGTCAGAATAGCTGCCAGAGGCAGACATTTTAGCTTGAGTCCAAATTTTTCATCAAATTTGTAATGTCCTTTTGTTCTTCGTCCTACGTTATGAAAAATAATTATAGTAGCGGTTAATAGTAGCAATTTAATGGTAATTGCAGTCCAATTCTACCTGTCCTAGTTTTTTTAAAGGAGAAAAGTTTCGAGTTTTGTGTTCAATGCCGACTTAATAGTCAATCCAATTCGGAGTGTGAGATGCAGTCCTTCTGTTCGTGTGTTCGTGTCCAGAGAGTTTAACCCAGAGTTGCAGTTATGGTTCCAGAAAATTTAATGTGTGATCAAGTGAAATTTAGGTAACTTTTTGTGTATTAATTTTAAAGTAAAGACAGACATTTTTTTAATAATTATAATAATTGCTTTCGTTAAAATTTAAAGGATTTGTAATAATTAATAAATTGTAAAAGTTTAGGAATTGGCTTTAGCTGTCAATTTATTTGTTCAGTTTTTTTAAATTTAATTTTAATATATGACAGCTAGTTTTACTATTGTTTTTATTAGTTTGTTTCGGTTTAAAAAAAAGGTTAACCTCTAGGGATAGTTATTTTTAAAAGATATTTCTTTGTTTGCAATAATTTATTTCTGTATTATATTTGTGACTATTAATATAGTGTTTTTATATTGTCTATTTTGTAACTGTTTGTGGTGACACAACAATAAATGTTAAATTTTTTTTTAACATTTTGTTTATTTTTTTACCTAACCCTTTTTTTGAAACTCGTTTGAAAAAGATATATTTTGAATTTACAATAATTATTTCCCTAGTTACAACTAGCTGTTATAATCGGTATAATTAGGCACCTCGAAGTGGAGTTTTTACATTACCAGAGGTGTTTCCTGTTTCCTTTTGTTTTGTTTGTCCCAAGAGATTTATGAGCCTTTGTTTCATTTTTCTGTAGTTGCCCCAATCCAACCCCCTTGCCATTTACTTATTCATGATCCCAGCTCTCCTAACAAACCCTAAGTGCCGTTCGCATATGTTTCGATTTATTTTGCTTGCCCTATCTTCACCCCAATAGTTTCTGTCCCCTATCTTCTATCACTTATATAATCATACCCCAAGTGGTAGGCAAACTATTTTCGTTACAATTTTATTCTTCATTTTATTCACAGAATAATAAAACAATCAGAATGCCCACTCGCATCTCGTTCGCACATATGAATTTTTTAATGTTGGGATGTCGATAGAAAATGAGATTATGTAATAATAATCTCATTTTCTATCGACATCCCAACATTAAAAAATTCATATGTGCTTAAGCCAAACTGACTGGATTAATTTATTTTTTATTGAAAATTAAATAAATAATAATAAAAACTATTGTTACTGGTTTTGCTTTTCACGTAAAATAACTGTATATTCATTCATATATCTCCATTAATCAAACCAACATTACAATGACATATATAGTGACAATATAGTTATTTAAAAAAAAAAATTTAATATAAAGGTTTGTTTTATAAAGTACAATATTAACTGTAATCTCACGACAACTAAGTAAGACAATTAACAATTTTAACTCGTTAATTTTTATATTTCTTTGTTAACAGATGTCTTGAAAAAGAATTAGATTAAATTCGAAAGCTTGACAGTAAGTCAAAGAGTTTTCTTTGTCTTGTGGGTCAAATAGACTGAATGCATCCTCAAGAATCACCACTTAATATTTAAATCAATAGTCAAGAATACCACCATCTTACATATATATATATATATATATATATATATATATATATATATATATATATATATATATATATAATATATATATCTATATATATATATATATATATATATATATATCTATATATATATATATATATATATATATATATATATATATATAGATATATATATTATATATATATATATATATATATATATATATATATAACAATTTATTGTGTTGGAATATCGGGTATGCGGTCTGTTATTATTAAAAAAAAGACTCTTTTTTCTTTTAATCCTCTATATTTCGCTGATTTTTTGTCAGCTTCATCAGGAGACAACTAAAAATTTGAATAAAAGTTATAAATATAAAAATCAGTTTGAATAAAAAGTGACTCACTTACAGATTTAGAGTGGAAAGTATTTAAACAAGTTGAACATAATTTGTTCAAAACAGTACTGACAGTTTTTGTTAAAAGTACCTAGGTCACTAGTAATTAAATGTAAAAATATAAAAACAGAGCAAACAAAAACAACGAAACAATTAAAACACAATAAAATTACACATTAAAAATATACAGGGTGATTTAAAATATAATTGTTAACAGAAAAATTATTTAGACATACTAAGAATATTACAGTAGATATTGCTCAACTGTCCCGTGTCTGCCTTGTAATTTACTGTACAGTTTTCTCTATTTATATGACACATTTCCAAAAACAATCTTTTTTTATAATTATTTTCTTGCTGTAAAACCCTGACATTTGAGTAATCAAATTGATGGCCAGTTTCTAAGTGATGGTCAACTGCCGCACATGTGTTCTTCGTTTTGTGCAGTCACTTTTGTGTTGGGTGACCCTTTGTTTTAGCCATTGAGAAGTTTGGCCAACATAACAGCTCTGGCAATCCAAACAAGGCAGTTTGTAGATAACATTAGTTTTGTTTAAAGTTGATGTCTTGTCTTTTACTTTAGAAAAACAGTTGTCGGTTTTCTAATAAATTATATTGGACAATTTTTATGTTGGTAAATTGTTTAAATAAACTGGTCACAGAAGGTGTTAACTGTTTTATTAATGGTAGTTTTTTATATTGTGTTGTTTGTGCTGCTCCGATATCAGTGGGACCGTCAAAAATGTCAGAGTTAAATATCAATTTTTTAAGGATATGTTTTGGGTATCCATTATTTTGAAAGATGTTTAACAGCAAATTTAAGTTTTTGTTTATGAATTTATCGTCACTAATATGCCTTACCCTATTCTTCATTGCAATGACTGTATTACACTTTTGGTGAGTAGGATGATTTGAAAAAAAGTTTAAATATCTTCCAGAGTGTGTTGGCTTTTGACACCAATCTATCAATATTTTGTTTTGTTCTGTTCTTATTATTTTGGTGTCCAGAAATGATATCGAACACTAATTTTCAATCTCCAAAGTAAATTGGATATGTTTATTAAAGTTATTGAAAATGTTTAAGGTATTTTGAATTTGTGAAGTAGGAACAGAACATATAAGATCGTCTACAAATTTTTTAATGAAGGGTAAAGAGAAAGGTAATTGTGGAATAATGACATCCAGCAAATGGTCCAAAATGATAGTTGCTATTATGGGGCTGAGTGGACTACCCATAGGTGCTCCAAATATTTGTCGATAGAACTTATCATTAAAGCTAAAATAGGTGTTCTCAAAAACATAGTTCAGAAGTGTTAAAAAACTATCCTTGGAAATTGTTGTATAATTTTGGATGAGATTCCATTTTGACTGTATTATACTACTGACCAGATCTATTGGTATGTTAGTGAATAACGATATAACATCTAACGAAATTAAAACATAATCTTTCGGTAAAATTAACTCTCTAACATCATTAACAAATGAAAATGTATCCTTTGCATTATAGTTGTTCACTTCGTCAAAAGCATCTTTAAGAATGTTAGCAAGAAATTTGGATAAGTCATAAGTTACTGAATTTATAGAGCTTACAATAGGTCTAAGTGGTATACCTTCTTTATGGATTTTTGGTAAGCAGTAAAGTTTTGGACAGGATGCATTGTATATAGTCAGTTTTTTGGCAAATTCTTGATTTATTTCTAAGTTATTCCTCATAGTTTTAATAAGTTCATTATAAGAAAATTGTATCGTAATAGTTGGAGTTTTCTTATAATGAATTAAACCTTATTCAAACTGATTTTTATGATTTTTATATTTATAACTTTTATTCAAATTTTTAGTTGTCTCCTGATGAAGCTGACAAAATCAGCGAAATATAGAGGATTAAAAGAAAAAAGAGTCTTTTTTTAATAATAACAGACCGCATACCCGATATTCCAACACAATAAATTGTTTTTTACGTTTCGGTCGATAATCTTACCAGTTTTGCTATATATATATATATATATATATATATATATATATATATTATATATATATATATATATATATATATATATGTATATATATATATATATATATATATAAGAAATACTGGATATTAGTGACTGTCGATATAAACAAATAACACAGTTTATTAGGGTTGCAGTCAGAATCTTGGCCGGGATGTTAAAAAAACACTCTTTTGACTTTTTGTCGAGCTTTCGGAATGGTTTTATTCCTTTTTCAAGACACTGTAAAAGACAATTATGTAAATATTTGAAAAATATCACAATTCTTCAGTGTAACTTACTAGTTATATATATATATATATATATATATATATATATATATATATATATATATATATATATATATATATATATGTGTGGTGTATGTGTGTGTGTGTGTGTGTGCGTGCGTGTGTGCAATTGTACGCTTAATTAACCATTAATTCAATACTTCAAGAACGACACTATGAACTGTTACAAATTATTTACCCTTATCATCAGCTTGTCCAATATGGATATTTATTCAGTAGAGCTATAAATATATTATATCGTTTCCCAAGTGACAGAATCCTTTATTATTTCCACACAATAACTGAAATTACCCACATGGCCAATTGAATGATTATGTTTTTATTTGTCACCCTTTTAAACCGGGGTGGTTGAAATACAATTCCTAGATAAACATATTTATACAAGTAGGGAAAGTTCACTAAAATAATAATTATCAAGAAACTAAATATTATTTTTTTATAACTACACCGCTGGAATAGAAAATCAATATTAATTTTTGTATTAAAAAAAATCCAGATGACTGATTATTTAGTTTTCCTGGTTATCTAATTTGGCTGCCGATATTGCCAATATTGTCGGTGGTTATTTTTAATGATACAAAGGATACAAACAATATTCAAGTACTTACTAAACGTCACCTACACTAAACTTTTTTTTTCTTCTTCCTCTTCTTCTTCTTTTTGTGTAGTTTCTGTTTTTCAATGTGCTTCCGGAAAGTTGCCGTTCTATCGAATTCGTAGTCTTCCTACTGATCGTCTTCCTATTGTGGAACCGTCTCTTGCCGTTTTTACTACTCTATTTGTTGTCATTCGGCTTAGATGAGCGTTTCATTCTACTCTTCTATTTCTTACCCAGTAATTGATGTTCTCTACCTTCTTGATAATTTATACAATTGTAAAATAAAAATGGAGGTTTGATGGACAAAAAAACAGGTGTTAACTCTACGGCTGTATTTTTACTACTACCTTGAACACAACAAGGTGACACAACGTAATAACTAGTAAAGCAGCCACTAGATGGCACTGCTAGAAAATATTTAATTTATCTATATCCAACACATATATAAAAAAATAACATTTAATCAATGTTCCTTACACAATTTTAACTAAACCAATCTGTTCCAAAAACTTGTTATGTTTTACAGGACTCAAGATTTTTATATACAGGGTGGTCCTTAAGTAATTGTACAAAAAGAAACCGCAGATTCTACACCTTAAAATATTACGATTTAAGCCAACTTGCTTTAATAAAATGTTTATTAAAGCAATGTTTTTTAAAGCTATTAAAAAAGATACAGGGTGTTAAAGTGGAAATTTAAAATTTTATTTTTCGCTATATCTTTCATATTTGTAAACATTTATGTATAAAATTTACAGCTGGGTACTATTCAACATCAGGAATTATAATTTGATGCATACTTTGATATAGCTAATAGAGAGCGCCACATATGCCACATACGTGGCATACATTTACACTTAACTTTTTTGTTCTTCAAGTGACCGGTATTTTTGATAAAAAATATTAAAGATACATTATTTTAACAAAAAGAAGGTATACTTGTTAATAACTTCAAAACTCAACAGTTTTCGAGATAATTCGCAGTTACTCCAGGCAACGAAAGAAAATTAAAGAAAAACATTCTTTAATTTTTAATATTTTAATATTTTTTAAACATTTTTAATATTTTTTATTGAAAATACCGGTAACTTGAAGAGCAAAAAAGTTAAGTGCAAATGTATGCCACATATGTGGCATATGTGGCGCCCTCTATCAGCTACATTAAATTATATATCAAATTATAATTTCTGATATTTAATAGTACCCAATTGTAAATTTTTATTCATAAATGTTAAAAAACATAAAAGTTATAGCGAAAAATAAAATTTTAAATTTCCACTTTAACACCCTGTATCTTTCTTAATATCAACATTTTATTAAAGCAACTTGTCTTAAATCGTAATATTTTAAACTGTAGAATCTACGTTTTCTTTTTGTACAATTACTTAAGGACCACCCTGTATATGATAAGGCCATTCGACAATAAAGAAGAAAGAAGATTGAAGAACTAATGACTGAAGAAATCGGAAGAAATAGAAGTACAGTTTATTTCAAGTGGTGTCGAGCCCTTCCACGAAAATAGTTATTCGCGCAGACAATAGAATATTGATAATAAATATTTGAAATTTAAATAGAAGAAAACGAAAGATAATCGACGTTTATTAATGGAACGGAATGATATTCGTGCTCTACGCATTAAATATTTGAACAAAATTAAATATTACAGAAGCGAAGGTAAGTTAATTGTATATGTTGATGAAACCTATGTACATGCAGGACACACTACGCCAAATAGCTGGACAGATAATAGTGGCAAAGGATTGTTCAAAAATATTCCAAAAGGAAGTAGGGTGGTTTTCGTACATGGTGGTGAGGAAATGGGTTTCATACAAAACGCCCTTTTGTTTTTTAAGTCAGAAGCCAAGACAGGAGATTATCATAATAATATGAATTCAGAAAATTATGAAAAATGGATAAAAGAGCAGTTAATCCCCAATTTGCCTGTTGGATCTGTTTTTGTTACTGATAATGCGTCATATCATAATGTACACATTAATAAAGTACCCACCAGTAATTCTAAAAAAAAAATAGATTTAATATCTTCCTTGACAGAAAAAAATTTACCATTTGTAACTTCAATGTTAAAACTTCAATTGTACGAAATCATCAAACGACACAAACATCATCATCATTCAATATAAATTTCACAAAGTGCTGCAAGAATGTGAACATGTTTCTTCAAATCTTCCGCCATATCATCCAGACATGAACCCTATAGAAATGGTTTGGGCTCAAATAAAAAATAAAGTTGCAAAACAAAACGTTTATTTTAAGTTAGAAGACTTAAAAGTGTTGGTGGAACAGGAATTTGCTAGAGTAACTGTAGATAACTGGAAGAAACTGTATGAACATGTTGTCAAGGTTAAAGATAAGTATTTGGAAAGTGAACGTCACATAGATGTAATTACTGATGAATTAAGGATTGATTTAAATGGTTCTAGTGACGACGACAGTGCACTTGATTATGAAAGTGAATAATATAATTTAACATTACGATGTACTTATGTAACCTATGTGAATATAAATTTTTCAAACTGTCCTGTATGTATGTATTATTTTTTTACTTTATTACAATCATTTCTTATATTCTCCTATTTAACTTTGTGACGTTTTAGGGTACTGCCAGGCTTGCGAGCGATTTTTCTGGAGAGATAAATCGTGGACGACTGAACTACAAAAAAATAGTTCAAACCCACTGAATATTATTGGAGTGGCCATACCTAAAAAATCGCTTAGCTAAAAATCGCTCTCACTTATCTCTGTCTAGCTCAAAGACTAGTTGTCCTACTGTTCCAAATACGTTAATTGAACAAGAACTACATCAGATGGGTATAAACTCCGTCTCAAAAATGACTTTCTAAGAGTAGGTATGCCTGAAAGCGAATACAACCATGTCTTGAGTATTAGACGGCAAATATTTATTACACCTTTAGACAATTTTTATTTTTAATTTATTGAATAGTCCAAGTTTAACAAATCATTTACCTATTTCCTAGTAGTTCAGTTGTTTAATTTGAAAAATCTTTTATTTTAATTCTTCCCGTTTACTTACTTTTAGTACCCACTGTGTAATTGCTGAAGCAATATGTAAAAGAACATACTTATTTATATGCCATTTTTAAAGTAGTGCTCTAGTCGGCATGTAAGAAAATTGCAGGTTTCTTCTGTTCTGAAGAGCTCCTACCCTCAGGGCCCGGTTACTGTGGTAAGGAATTTACAATCTGGAATTAATGCATTGTAATGTGGAATGTCCGCTTACTATATATTTACCAAATGATGGTATATGCTATAATCGCAGTAAGCTGTACCTACGCAGGGATTTGGTGTAGATATAAAGCAGCTGATACAGGATGCTCAAAGTAGATTCATTGTGCCCTATGGGAAAAATTAAATATAGTTCTACACTGATGAAAAGTGCTGGAATCGATTTTCTCAAGCAATACGAAGAAACTTAAATATAAATATGTTTTTGCTATAATTTTATCATGATAGTAATTTTTTATTTTTAATACATATCTGTGGCTTGGTTCTAAAAGGGCCAATGCAAAAACAGTGGTTGTGAGATATTTAAGTTGGAAGATTTACATAAAATTATGAGTTGAGTTGTAGACCCATTTCTACATTATTGGAAATTATCGTTACGTGAAGTTATCAACAAATAAATTATTTTTACAGATAGATTAAAATGTTCAACATTTTGAATTCTTTTTTGAAATAAAAATGACATCGGTCCTTTTTCGAACCGAAAAGAAGTATTTTTTACTAACTTTGGCAATTATTCTATTATATAAGATACAATGAAATTTACAATAAAAACGCAAAGTTTTATTTAACAAAAAATACATTACTTTTAGGAGTTCATAATATGGACGGCCGCTTTGGGCGATGTAAGGCATCAAGTCTCTAAGATGTAGTTTGTTCGCTGGAATTCCTAATGGCTTCGTGAAAAGTGGTATCAATGTCGATTGTGATGAATGCCTAGATTTCTAAACTAAGTCAACAGTCATAAAAGCAGATTCCGCCTCGTATGACGTTTTGTAAAAAAATATCCCTAGACTTTCACAGCTGTAGCGCAGCATACTTATCTTGTTCCATGGTACTGGGTCTCCATTGGTATTGACTTTTCTATGTTGATAGTAGCTTGTCAGCATTACGTTGAAGTTCAAAAACTGGTTCTGCTCCATTTCGTTGACAATTATAGGAGACTTTCTTGGAACCAATCTTATCAAGTTGGCTGAGTCTCTAAGGATATCAATATTGGCAGTAGTTACTTTCTTTGTTTTTTCTATGACTGCCTAAATCAGATCAGCTTTCATATGGTATGTCCTGGAAACAAAAACTTATGTATTAAAGTCACATGTCGTCTTTCATTCCGGAAGTGTTCAATACTAAGTAGGACCATTACAGCAAGATATATGTTTTTGTTTTGGCTTGGGCAACAGTCACTATAAAATATAATTTTTGTTATGCTCTTGAGAAGATTTTTTAAGTAAGCAAATATACAAGATGCAATTTCGTAACCACCACGGTTTGCTAGAGTTTCATTCCATAAGTAACAAATGGCTGAGTTGCTTGTAGAATTCGATTCAAAAAGAGTTAAGTTAAACGTCCACAGTTTCTTTTTGTAGAAGGAGTAGTTTTTTAGTAACGTTGTAGGTAAACATTTTTGAAGGTCAAAACTAACCACAACTAAACCTGGGTTATTCTTACTTCTGTTCCTTTCACACTTTTTTTCTTCATATGATATGCTAGCTACATGAAAATGTATTTTTGGTCTTCGTTTACTTACCATCTTTCTATTTCACTAGCAGTCTTAATGAGGTGGATATATTTGTCATATTTACTGCATGTATCGTTGCTTGACTTGTGAAAAGATATATTAAATTCCTCCACAAAAATCTTTCTGTAAATTGATGAGCTTTTGGGCTCAATTTTATCATCAATACAGTTTTGTACATAAAGGCGATACATCTGTGGTATTGAAAGATCAGATGATAGATAAAACTTTTTAATATGAGAGCGTGAGTAGTGACTCTGATATGTCGGGAACATATTTATGTGGGCCTTTATTCGTTCTTTATCTTCAGATGATATTATTAGGTGGTTCGTATGTTTTCTTTGTTGATTCACCGTACATATTTCTGATTCAATATTCCTTTTTTGCTCAACAAGTACCCGTATCTTCTTTTCAGTTAAATCGAGAGTGCTTAGATACATTGTTTTACATATTTCTATCCTGCTGTTATGGCCTTTGGTGAAAAATACCTTCTAAAGTACTTTCTTCTCTCCTCTTCTGTTAATTTTCTTAACCGCTCAACCTTCTTTATTACCTCCTCGATATTATTTATAATATATTCGTTTTGCGCTTCAACTGAGAGTTCGAAGAAACTCTCAAAGATACATAATCATTCTTGCTCAGTAAACTTTTCATTACATTTTCGCCAATATTTGCAAGATTCTGTTATATGCTTGGCAGGAACAAGATACCTTTTGATGAATGATACTGTCTTCCTGCAGCTTTAAGACCCTACCTTATAGGTTTTTCCCACTTTTCTGGCTTTCGTTTTCTCGTTAATTAGCCTTCATCTTGATTTTTCCGTCTTCTGCATTTCCTGGTCAAGGTATGTACCCCAATAACGTCTGCAGTCACATGGACTTCTATTCGCTTACTGAAGTTCTTTTTTCTCACCAGAGTCAGAATGATGAGAATTCATATCAGAGTCAGATGAGTTGGAACTGGGAATAAATTCATCTGAGCTGATTTGATTCACGTCATCATGCTCTTTCTGTGCTATATCAGAAACAGCTGTTGAACTGTGCTCTTCCATTACTCGAGGCTGCGTTGTAATGCATACCTCCTCATATGGGGGTGACAGCTACAACTCTTTAATAGAAAGAAATATTACTAAAGCTTTAAAAGAGAGCCTATTTATCTACCGACTCATTACGCTATGCTGATCCGAACTGCTTGTTGTAAACAACCATTCGAAGGAAACGTATGATGTCATAATGATTTTTTTAATCAGAAAAAGTGAAATACTAAAACAGCGACAATTTTCAATGAAGATGTCCAAGGAAATACTTTTCATGTTAACAATATTTGTAAAATTCATGTAAAGAAAGCTCTGGTACTCACTACTATTTTAAACTTAGTTTGCACAAGAGGAGTACAGATCAGTTGATATCACAAAAAAAAAAAAAACAAAAAATAAGGTTTAGAAAGCATGGATATTATAGAACTAGAAAAGGCTTGTTGTTAGTTGATAATAAACACATTTTCTCCTTAAAGTAGCTTGTAGTATTCTTTATTGAACCTTTACTTCAGTTGATAGGAATAACAAAAAATGCAAGTTTTGTCTTGCGAAGAATTTGTGAAGAATTGTGAAGAATTAAGCCTCTTATCAAATTGTGATCTATGGTCTGTTTTTTAACCAAGAGGAGTAATTCAAATTTACAGCGGCGTAATGCTCGTTTGTTATTGGTTCAACCGCAGGCAAGTTTATTCCACTAAATTATGACATTTTGACACTAATGACATTTATGAAATTTTAAAATTTGTATCGACAATTTTTTGTATTTTCTGCGTCATTCCTTTAATGTTTAGATTTTACGTTTGCATTTATATAAAAAACAGTTCTTTTGAGAACTATTTAGCGACCTATTAGTGTTATTAAGATACCGATATGGATTCAATGCAAAGTACTAATAGGCCTGAACATAAACTTTGAATCAGAAATACTGCATGCTATAAAGTTAGCAAAGAACAAGAAAGCCGTTGGCCCTGATAACATACCGACAGAGATGTTAAAGCTTATAAATGAGGAGAACATTGGTATACTGGTCAAACTTTTCAATGATGTTTATTCGACTGGTGATATCCCTGAAGATTGGTTACAGTCCGAATTCATAACACTACCAAAAAAACAACGTCCGAAAAACTGTAGCGATTATAGAATGATAAGCCTTATGAGCCACACTTTGAAAATATTTCTACGCACATTCGCAGTAGAATCAGAGATAAATGTGAAGAAGATCAGGATGAAACACAATTTGGCTTCAGAAATGGACTGGGAACTCGGGATGCCCTCTTTGCACTAAATGTATTACTGCAGAAATGTCTACATCAAAGGAAAGACGTCTTTGCGCTGTTCTTATTGACTATGAAAAGGCCTTTGATCCAGTACAGCATCACAAATTAATTACAATATTAAAAGATAAAGGAGTTGATAGTCAAGACATACGATTCATAGAAAAGTTATACTGGCGTCAAACAGCGACAGCTTGCATAAGCGGAAAATCAACAGAAATATGTAAAATAAAAAGAGGTGTCAGACAGGGTTGTATACTATCCCCACTGTTATTTAGTTTATATTCAGATAGAATATTTAAAGAAGCGCTGCATAATTTGGAATGGGGCGTGAAAGTTAATGGAATTCTGATAAATACAATCAGATATGCAGACGATACAGTTATTTTAAGTGATGACATGAATGGATTACAATGCCTTTTAAATGCCATTGATAAAGTGGGAAGAGAGTTTGGCCTAAACATAAACTGTTCAAAAACAAAACACATGGTGTTTAGCCGTTTAGCACATCAAGATGCACGATTATATGTTGATGGTCATATAATTCAAAGAGTGTCCAGTTTTAAATATCTTGGTTGCCATATTACTGAACAACTAGATTCAGATCAAGAGATAAAATGTAGAATTGAGATAGCCCGCACGACATTTTTAAAAATGAGGTCATTCTTTTGTAATGATAACTTGCAACTTCAACTTCGAAAGTGCATGGTTAAATGCTACATTTGGTCAGTCCTCTTATACGGTGTCAAATCATGGACATTAAAAATATCCACGATTAATCGTCTGGAGGCCTTTGAGATGTGACTGCACAGACGTATACTAAAAATTCCATGGACGGCTATGCTGACAAATGTGGCAGTCCTTGAAAGAGCAAATGCTGCTCGCGAGCTGCTTGATAATATCAAATGTAGAAAGATGGCCTATTTTGGACACGTAGTAAGGGGAGACCGATATAATATTCTTCAACTTATTATGATGGGTAAAATCGAAGGACGCAGAGGAATTGGTAGAAAGCAGGCCTCTTGGTTGAAGAATATCAGGGAGTGGATAGGAATAAAGAAAGCTGAGCAACTATTTAGAACAGCTCGAGACAGAGACAGTTTCGCTATGTTAATCGCCAACGTCAAGGGAACTTGATAGGGCACGTTAAGAAGAAGAATAAACTTTGAAAAAATAAAATACATGACCAATTTAGTTCTAAGTGATGTTATGAGGGTAGATGGGAACGAAGTACATCAGGTTTTTAGCTATATCTATTTAGGGCATGAAATTAGAATAGGAAAAGAAATCAAGCTTGTGAGATCCAGCGTCGCATAGGCTTGGGATGGGCAGCATTTGGCAAGATGCGAGATATTCTAAAAGGAACGCTACCGATTTGCTTGAAGAAAAAGGTTTACAACCAATGCATACTGCCAGTAATAACATATGGTTCCGAAACAATAACTTTAACCAAACATTCTGCAAATAAATTGAGAGTAACCCAAAGAAAAATGGAAAGAGCAATGTTGTGAATAACTAGAAGAGATATGGTACCAAATAGGATAGTGAGAGAGAGGACAAAAGTGACAGATGTCATAGAAAAAATTGCACAAGCCAAATGGAGATGGGCTGGACATATAGCACGTTTAAATGATAATAGGTGGACCAAAAGACTCATAGAATGGAGACCTAGAGAAGACAAAAGACACCGAGGCAGACCACCAAAAAGATGGATGGACGACTTGAGAAAAACAGTCGGAAATTATATACAGAAGGCGCAATATAGAGAACAGTGGAAGAACATGGAGAAGACCTATGTCCAACAGTGGATGCAAGAGGTTGAGGAATGATGATGATGATGATGAAGTTAGATCAGATTAAATTATGATTTCAACAAACTATCGGGAATATCGTGAATGCCAAGAAAATAGTGCAGCAGCTGCAAGGCGTTATGCAGTAAAATACCCTAATCAAAATACACCCGACAGACGATTATTTCTGACCATTAATCGTCGTTTACGGGAAACAGGTACATTCCAACAACAAGTTGCTGGAATAGTGGTCGTCAAATAATGGATGCAACTGATGAAGACATTTTAACAATCATTGAAAAAGTCCATGGAACAAGTACAAGGGTAATAGCTGCTCAACCAAATATTCCTTAAGTAAGGGTTTGGAGACGTTTGAAGGATCAGCTGCTTAAACCCTATCACTTAACAATGGTTGATGAGTTATTGGTTGAAGATTATCCTAAAATGGTTGGATTTTGCGATTGGTTGTTAATAGAAACACTCGAAATGTTAATTTTATTAGAAATATTTTGTTTGCCGACGTAGCTACCTTTAGTAGAAATGTAATAACAAATCACCAAAGGACTTTCAAAGTTAATGTTTGGGCAGGAATTGTGGATAACAATCTAATAGGCCCAGTATTTCTTCCCATCAATTTAAATGGTGATAATTATTTGCAGTTCTTTTCAAACGATTTACAAGAGTATTCGGAAGAAGTGAATATTGCAATAAGCCAAAATATGTGGTTTCTACAAGATGGCGCTCCCCGCATTACAGTAATGAAGTCCGGGAATACCTTTTTAGGCTGTATCCTGGATGGTGGATTGGAAGGGATCGTGACGCACCTATTTTTTGGCCGCCCAGAAGTCCAGATCTTAAACCCATGGACTTTTGCTTTTGGAAGTTTATGATTGAGAAAGTCTATTCTGTAAGAATAGATTTATATATAATAGATAGAAAAATATGATTTTTCAGCGAATTCGGTTTTCCTTATTAAAACGATACCAAATGTGTATTAAAGAAAATGGGGGTCATTTTGAACATTTATTGTAATATCATATTTATAGAGGTTATAGGCATTTTTTGTACTTGTTAATTCATTTAAGCCATTTATTTAGTTGCACGTAATTTTTTAAAGGTTAATGAAAAGGGTCGTAACCCAATAAAAACTGTTTTTTGAAAAAAATGATAAGAGCAAAAAAAAGGTTTAAAAATAATGTGTTAAACTAATAATGCCACAAAATTTATTTAATTTGAACTTACTCGAAAATTTGGGAGGATATAGGGCTGCACACCCCCTTTAAAATTTTTCTGTGTGCTTAGATTTTGTTGTTGTTTATCAAAAATGCTTTCAGAACAAGAAAGTCACGTGTCTTTTTTTTTACAAAATGTCAAGTAGTTTAGGAGATAATGCAAAAAAAACAATTTTTATTTTGTATCTTCAAAGGGCTATAACTTTTTTTGTATACACTTTTGTACTGAGGTAAGTTAGATTCAATCAATTTATTTTTGTCCCCGGAATGCGTGGTTTAATTTATGACATACCTTTTTGAAACACCCTGTATTGGGTATAACTTCAATATTAAACATATTTATTTCACCGTTACCTATACACTACTTAAAGACATTATTTTCTGCTTCATGTTCCATACAACTGTCCGGTAAATCACTTGAATCGTTCATTTCATGTATTTCTAAATTTAAACGTGTCTGTGAATGGAGCTACTGGCAGTCATAACAGTGTTTATCTTTCTAAAAATTAAAGAGTGTTTAGAAAATATTTCCGTCAGTTAGTAATTGACATGAAGATTGTGACTTGTAGTCATGAATATATATGTAAACGAAATATTGTAGTAGTTGATGTTATTCTAAGACCAATTTTCTTGACACACTCAAATCATGAAAGAGCAATTAACGTAGAGAGAATAGTGTATAGTTATAATTTAATGTATATAAAATATATTTTATGTATTTAAAACTACCGGTAATTGTACTATGAACAGTAATCATAGGATGGTAGAAACAGAAGTTAACATTCCTTAAGTTGTAATTTCCTAACAAAATGAAGAAAAATAAAATTAAAACAAGTTTATATTATACATAGGTACTGTTACGATCACAGATACGTGATTTGTGGTTACGATAGTTCCTTAAGATTTAACTCATATAGAAAAAGTCCTTTGACCGAAAAAAAGAAGAATTAAAAAAACTAGAATGTTTTAGACGTCATCGAAATGTACCGAAATGTTTCGTAAGGTTTGGACGTCAGAAAATGTACCTATATAACATCGAGTTAGAATCTATGGAGAGGGCATCACGTGACTAAAAACGACCTAACTTCGGCCATATTGGTATTATTGTTTTGAAACTTTTGACAGATCGTATATATTTGGTTATATTTGTTGTTTTTCGAATATTTTCAGTTTTATAATAATTTTATAGAAACTGTAATATATTGTGATAGTGCATAATAATGGTTTCTTGTTCTCAACGTAGTTGCAGTAGCAGAAGTAATGTTAATAAAAAATCTTCAGGAATATCGTTCCACAGGTTAGTATACAAATATGTAAACAAAGTAATGGCCCGTACTTCAGAGAATAAATTAATACTATTTGACTGTATTAATTTATCTTTATATATAATATATCGTTTTTTTAGTGTTTACCGCAGAATAAATAAATCATAGTTTATTAAAAATGTATTGCACTTTTTTAGATTATGATTAAATCTTCTGAATAACTAGTCATATTTGTATAGTAGTTTTATTATTATTGAGTCTGGCCCTGATGTCACCACCATATTGGTATTATCGTTAGCTACTCCTACCTATGCCGTTTTTAATACATACGTTAATATGCTCATAGCTTCTCCATAGATTCTAACTCGATGCTATATAAACAGAAAATTTAACAGTTTAGCCCAGGGAAATAAATTTTTTTCGTGACACTCGTCCGGCCAGGCAACTGACAGTTGTTTTGAGTAGTATGGACCTCTATAGCAAGAACCTATATGTTCCCTGCAGTCGATTTTTTGGACTTCTTGATTATTAACAAATTAAGGTCAAAAACGGTAAATTTGTTTTCGCTTGAAACCGCTTTTTTCGTATATCAGCAAAAAGTAAAGCGTTTGAAACAAAATTTGAAAAGAAAAGAAACTTAAGTCACATAAAACCTTCAAAATAAAATAAATCAAAAATTTCGGATTTTTATAAATGTTAATAACTTTTTTAAAGTAAACTTATAATCTTTATATTACACAAAAAATTATGTTGCTTAAAATAAGATAAAAATTTCGAGTTGCTCAGTCAAAGAGTTTAAAAATCATTTAATTTGCTTATCCCAAATTAAATTTTTTTGCAACAATATGTCAGAAAATTAAATAGGTATATTAAATATACGGATAGATTCTACAAGAATAAGACTTTTTGTATTAATAAAAAAAATGAGGAAAAATCATTTTAAATACTACAAAATATTTTGGCAAAAACATTCATCAATTTTTTGCTTATAAACAATTAGAATACCTTTTTAACCATTGGCTGCAAAAAATTGTTTTTTTTTGACAGCCTGAATTTTTTACAAATTTAACAGCAAAAAAGTTGACCTTTGGGAAAACACACTTTGGGACGTAGTTATTGCCTTTTTTTGTAAATTGTTATCAGCTTTGTTTGTAACAATTTAGAAACCTAATTAGGGTCATCTAAAAGAACATATTTTAAAGTTTTAACATGAAAAATTCGAAAAAGATTGCATTTTAATGAAATCGTTCACGAAGCTTCAAAATTGTGGTCCTCAAAATACTTCACATGCTCTTTATTGATTTTATACAGGCGTATGACTCTATTGATCGGGAAAAGTTGTATAAAGCTCTACAAAATTTATGAATGTCAAAAAAAAGTTTATTCTTCTTCTTCTTCAAGTGCCCTGTTCGTTGCGAACGTTGGCTATTAACATAGCAATTTTGATCTTGTTTGAGGCGCTTCTGAATAGTTCGACCGATGTGAGCCCGAACCACTTCCGCAGATTTTGAAGCCACGAGTATCTTCTCCTGCCTAGCCGTCGCTTACTGTCTATTTTCACCTGGACAATCAATTGCAGTAGACGGTACTTATCGTGTCTTAATAGGTTGCCTAGATATTCAAGCTTTCTTTGTTTAATTGTGCTCACGATTTCTTTCTCCTTTCCGATTCTTTGGATTACCTCTCTGCTGATGACATGTTCGGCCCAGGATACACGAAGAATGCGCCGGTACACTCACATTTCGAATGCTTCTAGTTTTCTCATGATCAGCTCTGTCAGCGTCCAGACCTCCACACCATATAGTAAGATCGGAAAAATGTAGCATTTAACTAGACGTAGTTTTAGGGGAAGAGACAAATCCTTGCTTATGAGGAGCATTTTCATATTGTTAAATGCTACTCTAGCTCGTTCTATTCTCGTCTTAATTTCTGTGGCCTGTTCCCATTTTGCATTTACGTTGGTGCCAAGGTACACATAATATTCTACATGGTCAATTAGTATGTCACTTTGTCTTCTTGAAGTTGAGGCTGGCCGTATTCCTTACTAACCGAATAAACTCTTTTCATTACCTGTTGTAATTCGTCTATGGTACTGGCAAGGATCATCGTGTCGTCGGCATATCTTATAAATTATTAAAAATGTCACTAACAAATACAAACAATAGAGTGGTCATAGAAGGAAGTTTTTCAAATCTGTTTTCGATTACAAGAGGATTAAGACAAGAGGACCCACTTTCTACTGATCTGTTTAACTTTGTCTTGGAGGCAATAATGAGAGAAAGTAAGATCCAAACTACAGGTACCATTTTTCACTATAAACAGAGAAAGTAAGATTCAAACTACAGGTACCATTTTTCACTATAAACAGAAATGTGTAGCGTACGAAGATGATGTAGTCCTCTTAACAAGAATAAAAAAAGAACTTTTCCAAGTTCAATCAGACGAAATAGTCGAAAGACATAATAGAAATCTTTGTCAATCGCTTTCAATATTTATTGCTGATACCTAAAAATATTGGGATACCCTTATTCTTCTATTCCTGCTAGCCTGTTGAAGTTCCGCACATGAAGCGAGACTGGTTATTCTCCATCCATGATGATCACCGAAAGAGAAATTATGCTTCCTCACGATCTTATTATGAGAAGATTTCCTCCCAGCGAAGAAGAACGTTCACGTCTATCGTTTATCAAAAATTTGAAAAATAATACGAATTTGCTAGTAAAAGTTTGAAGCTTCAAAGTAATAAAGACAAGACCAGGCTTGACACGTATGCTACCGGAACAACTTTTAAAAAAGGTGACCCAGTATAGTTATACAATCCTAAACGTAAGAAAGAACTTTGTCCGAAACTGGGAGGGCCCGTACACAGTCCTGTAGAAAATAAACGATCTAATCTATCACATCCATTTTTCGACTAGAAATAAACCAACTGTAGCTCATATGGAGAGATTAGCTCCGTATTATGGAACTGATCAACCCTGTTGACTTCAGTCGGTCGTTGATACACCAGTTATTCCATGCGAATAACTGTAAAGGAAGGAACAGTCTTAGGACATTTTCTAAAGATTTATTTCTTTTAGAAAAATTTCTTCTTTTTCTTAGGCAGTATACTGCCCTGTTAAGAATAGAAGTCATAACTGACAAAATCCCTATTTTGAGATATTCGATGTTTTAGATTTGATTAATTGCCATAAACTGTAATGACTCATTAAAAATCTTGTTACAACATAGCAATATATTTTTTGAGTACAAATTTAATGAGTGCGTGCAATTTTATTTCAGAGTATTTGAAATTAGACTTTTGATATATATGACATTTAATCCTAACAAATCGTAAAAATAAGGTAAAGTAAAAAGTCTTATCTTAATCAAAGTTATAGTTTATTAAGATAAACAAAATAACATAAGTTTTTTTAATCATCTAAAGCTCCAAGTTCCATTGAAGTTGATAAACTATTCCAAAACGTTTGTCTGCATTTAGGCATGTGTCCAAACAGTTTGGATATAAGTTGTTTTCTTTCAGTCGTTATACCTCTAGAAATGGACTTAAGTGAAGGTTTTATCATTTCCTGTTTTGCAATCTTTGCATTTAGAATATTTCCTTCACTTTCTGTCTGTGAAGTAAAGCTGGTTTTGTACGAAAAAGTATATTTACCTCTAGAACCATTTGATTTACGTATGGCCTGGGATTAATTTTATTCAGTATATATGCAGAAGTACCATCTTGCCATTCAAAAAAGTCAGCTAATTCCATAACAATTACTTTAGCATTATTTGCTGCATTTGCTACTGCATCCGAAAATTCTTTAAAATCGTATATTTTACCGACTTGCTTCATGGAGCATACTTGGTGGTGGAATGAGTCCGCAGCCATGAAGCTATGTCCAGGCTCAAAATACTTAATACTTAATTTTTCAAGTGCGATATCCTCGGAGTTTACAATAAACGTAAAGAAAGTAAACAAAGCCCAGTTTTTATTTGAGCAGAGCAATTGTCAATTCACATTATAACATTTTTAGCGTCTCGGTGAGACAAAAAAAAATTATGGAATGTGCTGGCAATATCCTACTTACTCCGTCCGGCTATTTCTCGTGCCATAAAATTACAGTTGGTACTGTTGGCTTTCTAGCAGTAACGACAAAACTTTCATTAAAAGCAATTATACCAGGTATAAAAATAATCTTAAACATATCCATTCTAGGAACCATTATGAACTAGAATATCACAACAAAATAAAACATTTATAATTAATATAATATTTTATTACTTTTTGCAAATCCGCTGAAACTAACATTGATGTATAGTCCCAGTTACTTTTTTCAGACGATTCGGTTTGATATTCTGATCTGGCAGCAGTGTATTTATTTTGATGTACACCAAAGTTGGTGCATTCCTTACAATTATCCACCACTGCATTCTTTTTGGGAGACGTGGATTTTGAATGCACGTCAAATGATTCACACAACCAGCACTCTTCGTGTCCTAATTTTACAGATGAAATATTTAAAGTTGCGACAACTTCATGATATAACTAATACGAAAACTTGATATTTGGGTATTTTTCAATAAAATTCTGGTACATCATTTTTATTGTGATGTCACTGAAGATAACGTTGTCGTTCTGGTGCGTGTTCCCGACGGTAGTGTGGTTCTGTGGTTTTGAAAGATATTATTCGCACGTTGAAAACAAAAGTGACACTATGCCAAATTTACAATTTTACAGTAGAGCATTTTTTAATTTCGGGGATAAAATTAATAAGATAATTTTGTTTTTTTAACAATATATGGCAGTGTTTTTCTTAATATTAGTCTTGATTTGCAATGTATTTAATGGCTAAATACATCACCTGGTGTAATATTCTGACAAAATATTTCACAAGCTAAGCTAAAACTGATTTTTGTTTTTAGTGTCATTTTTGTTTTGCATGATTTGGAAAATATTTGCTAATAGTGACATGTTTTGCTTATTTATTTTAAGGAGTACACTGTGAAATAAAAGTTAAAAAAAAAAAAAACGTTTTTTTTTATTTTTAATAGAAAAATTATAAACCAAACTACTAAATTGTGAACAGAAGTGGTTAACAAACAGAAAATTAAAATTCTAAGAAATATTGTTTTTACAATAAGTTTAATTATCTTATTCTTTTAAAATGTGATTATAATAGGAATGATAAAATTGAGGAATGAGATTGGTGGTAATAAGGCTTTGGATATCATTTTTCTTGCGTTCTGATATTTCAATTTTATTAAAATATAACGGACTTAATTTTTGCTGGTCACAAATACGGTGAAAGTTTCGCTGTAGAGCAATTTCTTTATAGTCGTCAAAATAGGATGTTTTTGTAAAATATTTGGATATCATTATTATCATTTTTTTTTCAATTTTTATAACTTTAATATCTGATAACTTTACTGCTTCTCCATTAACATTCTTCTTTATTGCTACGCTTGCTAAATTTTTAATATGAATAAAATCTGCATAAGACATTTCATTAACTACGAAAGGATTGCCACGTTTCTTTGCATTTCTTATAGCAGTTACATATTGTGCCGGGACGTAAATGGGGCCAGACCGTAACATCTTTTTAATCTCTTTCTCAATTATTGAATGTGCAGCATCCCCTTCATTTTGGGTATGGCCCCTAATTAAAAATTTGTGAGTAATTGATTTAAACTTTAGATTCTTAACTGCGTAAATATACATTCCAATAATATACTGGTTTTTCTGCTGACCACAGCAATTATCAGAATAGAAAATTACATCCGTATCTAAATTATTTCCTGCTGATTTTTTTTTTTTTTTTTTTTTTGAAGAAAACGTAAAACGCAGGTGCCAATCTCATTCGCTCCACGCTGACCGTCGGACTCGTCCCAAAAATAACATTCTGTATGATCTACACATAATTCGCATATCGTAAAGTTTAAACAGTTAATTTTTGATTATAGTAGAATGTCGACGCTTCTCCATTAGGTATAATCATAACCGCCTGCAAATCATAGCAAGCTACAACTAACTCTTCAGAAATTAACTCTTTGTCTTTCAGCTTTTCTTCTCTACTTTTGTCTTTTTCTTGTAAATGTCGATTGTATTCCTCTTGTAGCTCCTTCTTTTTTTCTCCTTCCGTCACTTTATACGCCGTGCATTGATCACATTGATCTATTTTCGGCACAAAGAAACTGATATTAAAATTAGAATTAAAAAAAAAAAAATTTTTCGAAGTGTGTAACAGTGTTCTAACGGTAAAACATTTTTTAATACAGTGTCCCAAATATAACAGTGAACGACTCAAATATAACATACCTAACTCCCTAAAAGATGCCCTAGAAGAAAGTACACATAACCGAAAAATTTTTTCCTATCTTAAAGACTGTCAACTTCTTCAAAAGATCTAAAACGTACATTTTAACATACATACATACTATTATTATTATTATTATTATTGTAAACTAATGTATATTCACATATTGTATCAACTGTCACATATGTTACATAATCTAAATACGCTAATGACCCTGCGTGGTCGATGCGTAAATAAAAAAAAAAAAAAAAAAAAAAAAAAAAAAAAAAAAAAAAAAAAAAAAAAAAAAAAAAAAATTTCGATAGGTATGTAGCTTTACGAACTGTAAATTGTTTTCAATACAATGCTCTTTGTAATCGTTATACAAATCTATTAAATTCTTTCAACCATCAATATACTCCCTAGATGTTTGTTTTCTTAAAAAATGGCTCTCTATACGGGGAATGCTATTTATATGGTCTTTTACGCCGTCTGTCAGCTCGTCAGATATTTTTTTATGTTTTTTGTGCTTCCCTCTTTCTTCTCCTAACAAGATTCCCCTGTTGTCCATTTTACTAATCACTGTTCTTATAGGTCTATCACTTATTCCTAAGGTATTTTTAAAAAATATCTTACAAACCCTAACTTTGGCACTATCCAACTCAAAAGTGAAGGAATGCTTGTACTTTCTGTTTGAATCGACTTTTTTATACTGGTATTTAGGAACTATTTCTGTCATACTTCGCGCAATAAACTCTCTTTGGCGTTCAAGTGATCCCATTCCCCAATACCCTTCAAATAGCAGTTGACGAGCTTCTTGTGATATTTTTTCCCTGCATTTTAATCGGCAATGGTTTCCACAGGTTGGTCCCATTTTGCGAGATTCAATAATTCGATTTGATTTTGATACCGATACATATTCTTGCCCTAAATTTCTCAAACTCACTGTTACTTTCTTCATCTTCATCATTCTTGGTATCTGGAAATAATAAAATAAGAATAGATAGATTTTATTGAAAATAGGTCGACTGTCTAACCGGATATTGTAGATTTGTTTCTAATGCAGGAGGCAAAGGAGGCAAATGCGACTCTGGAAATAATTTTAAAAATTCACATCGGAGGTGTCGATTAAAATAATAATTTCTTACCATTTACTGGACATGCAGTCGACTCTCTAACCGGAGATTGTAGATTTGTTTCTAATGCAGGAGGCAAAGAACTAGAACTTAAAGTCGATGAGCAGGACCTACACGACGAGGATGGACTGGACGATGAAGAGGAACTAGATGATGAGACTGGAAACAGTGTTCTACTTATGTTTGTTGTTTTAGTCTCTTTTTCAGATTTTTTAACATTTTCTTTGTTTTTAATGTTTTGTGCCAATGCCAATATTTTTTGTCCTCTGTTCATATTGTAAACCTACAAAATTTATTAAGTAAAATTCCCTCTGCGTCAAAATGTATCAATGAAAAAATTATTACGAAAATTCAATTCACTACTTTAAATATCACAAACGTTCTGATGACGTGTTAAAATGTCTCAAACGAAAATTTTGTTTGCTCATGTATTTCAATAAGGACACCAAACAAAACATGACATCTAATAATTATCATTTTTTAACTATATTAATTACAATTTATTTAAAAAACGACATTAAACTAAAAGCGTCACCGTTGTTTTAAAAAAATACATAAAAATATTTAAGTTTATTTTAATAAAGTGACACTAAACAAATAGTGTCACCATTGTATTACCATTCTTAATAGAAATTTTAATATTCATTTGGAAAAAATGTCAATAAACAAAAAGTGTCACTTTACATATTCTACTTACTTGAGATTCTCGAACTACTGGAAATAATACACTGACATTAACCACAAAATGACACTTTTTCACTAAGAGCGCCGTGCGTACTCGAAAACGTTTTGGTTACAACTGGTTAGTGTCATTATTTCAGTGACAGAACAGCTGAAATTGTCGTTAGGCAAAAGTGACATTGGCGCCATCTAGTGAAAATTAGGGGACTACAGGCAAATAAAATAGTGCGTTTAGTGACGCTTTTGATGTAGAACTTGAATGTACAAAAAGGTGAAAAGTGAAAAATTTCGTATAGTGTCACTTTTGTTTTCAACGTGCGAATATGTTCTTTGATAATATTTTGATCTATTTTAATTTTTCCTGTCTTTTGCATCCGTCATTGTCTTTAAGAAAATATAAAAAACTTTTCGACCTTCTAGACACAACACTAGCTGTGATTTTCCGTTTGGTTACTTGTTCAGATGCGTTATTAAAAATAAAATTTTTCTGTTCGTCTTTTTGCAATTTTTAAAATTCTCCATTTATTTCTGTTAGTCTCGCTTCTGTAATTTTTTCTGAACATCTTCTCTTGCAAGAGATACAACATGGTTTTACACCGTGCTTAGCAATTGTCGCTAATAATTTTCTTTTTTTTTCCATTGCTAGGCTGTCTTTAAATTTCTTTCGTTTACGGATTTCCCCTGTTTTAGTTAAATTTTATTTTTTCAACCCTTTCAACAGATACATATATTATATCCACCAAGATTTCTTGAATAAAAGGGAGACAGTCTTCCTTACCTTCTTCTTCACCTTTGGAATCAGATTCTTCAGGAACAACAGCTTCAATCAGCAGATAGCTTTCAAAGTTATATCACTAATTTCTGTTTCGGTTCCTCCTAATTTCTTTAGTCCCCACAGAACTATCAACTATCTGACAGCTGGCAAACTGTTCGTCAACTGATGAATGTGAATGCCGGCGCCATATTTCTATTAAAGAATATTTTGTATGACGGATTGTTCGGTTCGGTGCCAGAACTGAAATCGGGGTCATTATCGTGCTGAAGTTTAGGTTTCTTCACGACACGTCGTCGTAAACTATATATTTTCTCCCTTTGTTGGGTATTTAAAATATGCAGCATTTTAAATGCTCTGTTATTTCTGTCCATTGTTACTGGTTCAGTTAATAAACTTTAATGTAAACACACCTAAAAACAATAAGATTATTACTAGTAAATAACTGAAAATTAGATACGCCGAATAACGCTTACAACCGTTAAATTTTTAGGTTGAGAAACTAAAAAGGCGGGAACACTATGAATAATTAGGTTAAATCTTTCTAACCTAATAATCTTACTATACTGTACTATAATATAACATTTTTAAGTAAATTATAACCATTCAAATTATTAACATATTTCCAAAATCTTTAAAAATTGTGTGAAAAAACATCCAAATATTTTAATCTTAAATAAAATCCAACAATTAAATAACATCATCATTCAAAAATCAGTTAAATCAAACATCTAAAAATAAGTTAAATTCCTCCATCGAGTTAGAATCTATGAAAATGGCATCACGTGACTAAAAACCTCATTTCGACCATATTGTTATGATCGTTTTGACAGATCGTGTATGATTGTTTATGTTTATTGTTTTTCGAATATTTTTAGTTTTATAATACTTTTATAGAAACTGTAATATTATATTGTGATAGTGCATAATAATGGTTTCTTGTTCTCAACGTAGTTGCAGTAACAGAAGCAATATTAATAAAAAATCTTCAGTAATATCGTTCCACAGGATAATATACAAATATGTAAACAAAGTAATGGCCCGTACTTCAGAGAATAAATTAATAGCATTCATAAAAATCTTACAGTAACTTAAAAAAGTTTTTCGATTAATTTTTCAGTCATTATTGAATATTTTTAAAAGTTTACAAAATAGCAGTTAAAACATCTACTTCCAATAAAATATAAGTAATGAATACACTGACTATAAAGATACTAATAAACCATTGGTAAGCTGTTTATAATATTTTTTAGTTCAATAATCATATTTTATTTAAAATATAAATTTGTTATTAATACTTAGTGATGCATATGATTGTATTTTTAGGTTTCCAAAAGAAACCAAATAAATATAGTGTTTTATGTTCAAAACATTTTTTAGAAAAAGATATTGATAGAATCGTAAAATAGTTTCGAAACACAATTCAGATTTTTGCTATAATCTGAGCCTTCTAAAAATTGCATGGCAAACAGACGTTGATAAAAGATGTAAAAAGAGACATGGTGAATCTAAAATTTGCATTCCACGACATGTCTTTTACAACTAAGCAGAAATCCTTAGCGAATTGTGCTTCTAGTACTCACACAGAGTAAATACGAATAAAATGAAAAAAGGCAGTAAATATTTGATTTCACGCAAACAAATCCTATGTATCTCTTGATACGTATTTCGACCTAATAGGTCTCGTCAGAACACCTATTCATAGGAGTTCTCAACGTGAAAAATCAATATTTTCTGCCTTTTAAGAAGCAACAATAACATGGCTTCAATACGGACGCGCTAGCGACATCTAATTACAAAAATCGTAAAATAGTTTAGAAACACAATTCAGATTTCTGCTATAATCTGAGCCTTCTAAAAATTGCAAGGCAAACAGACGTTGATAAAAGATGTTTTCATTATATTGATAGAACTTGACTTTCTTCTATTCGTTTGAAAGACACTGCTGTTAATAGCTTATATCAAACAGGCAATATATTCTCATTAATTACGGCAACATCATTATTTTTATTTTTACACAGTATTTCCATTCTGATATTCAGCAGATATTCCATTTTTGTTTTTTTAATAATAACTTTTCAAACTTTGTTAATTGAACTAAATTTGTCAGTTTATTTGTAGTTATCAAATATATAATTAATTACTATTTAACTGGGAATAAGCCACAAATAAAGATAAAAATAAGTTTATTGAAGTTTCAATTTCCACTTCGGAAATCGTTCTCAAAATACAAACAGTAAATTAAACAAATTTTGTTTTTTGTTACATAGTGAAAAATTCTTCTAATAATTTAATTTTATCTGACTCATTTATATTGACAATTCAGACATACATTATTCATTTTAAAGTAGACGACTTTAAAATGATATTGCCAATATTGTTGAGTTGCGCTCCTGGGACGACTTTACTTATAAGATAGTTCATTCTATTACATGAAAAATCAACTTTAACTTGAGAATATCCGTCAGAAAAAATCATAGCATGTAATTCGTCTTTAAAAAGACAAACACATGACATGATGACAGTAAAATTCTCCTGTTAGTGATTCCATAGTAAATTATTAGGGAAAAACCAGGAAAAAATCCTCATAATACTATCCCGACATTGTAAGTATTTGTTCGTGAATTTAGTTTACCTTCAACAAACATCAAAATTCTGATTTTATATGTTACGTTATTTAAAAAACATAAACCAATGGTTACTCCAAGTCCACAATTCAAAATATTACACACCGACATCTAAATCCCCCTTTACACCCTAGGACAACAAATTCAGAATCTTCGGGTAATACTCCTGTGGCTTTTCTTCCGTATATTCGAAATGTCACTGGTAGGATTGGCAAAATTCTTCGCAAAGAAGGTATCAGGACTACTTTTCGACCACCCAAGAAAATCTCTCAATATCTACCCTCTCCTAAGGACTCATTACCGCCCCTATCTTCCTGTGGTGTCTATTCTATTCCTTGTTCATGTGGACATGTGTATATTGGCGAAACTGGTCGTTCCGTCAAAACTCGGATTCAAGAGCATCAAAGATGCATTCGATCAGGTCTTTTCTCCCATTCTGCAGTTGCCGAACACTGCCAAGAAACCGGTCATTCCATATTGTTCGAAAAAACCCATATTATTTCTAAGAGCCCCTTCTTTTATTCCAGGAAAATCCGCGAATCTCTAGAGATCCGAAAAAATCCCCATAATATCAATCGAGAGGAAGGATACTACTTGTCTCCCATCTGGAATCTCAGTCTAGAGCCACCGTCCGGTCCCGCCACCACTATGCAGCCACATGATTGGCCAGCGCGCGCTTCTTGACGTTCGCGCCACGAAGTGTGCCGATACGTCCCGACACGACAGGCACCGCGACTATAAATAGAGCGGTAGCGGAGTAATCGTCGGATTCACTCCCCGCCTCTCGACGCGTTAGTGTTCTGAGCTGTTGGACGTGAATCCCTGTCCTGGCATTTGGTTTTCACCTCTGGCTGCGTTGAGTAGTTGAGTTACTGTGACCAAATGCCCATCTTGGTAGTTAGTATTCGCCTCTGGTTGCGTTGAGTAACTGAGTTACCGTTGCTAACTACCCATCTTCCTGTTCTTTTGTTTTCTTTTTTCCTTTTTCTTTGTTCTCCTGAAGAAGCTACATATAATTGTAGCGAAACGTCGAGATGAACCCACTTTTGGGTCACTCACAAATGACACGGTCCAAACCCGGAAGACGAATAAACTATAATTCTGACTCTGGCCGTGGAAGCCTACGATTTCATTTGACCAACCTCTACGGGGAGGTTATATTCCGCAAAACCTCAGAGTTCTCCAATCTTCGCTCTAAAGTTTCATCTCTACTTTCTTCGCTTACCTTCCTCTCTAGATGTCGTGATAATAACTTGGTTCCCAATTTTCTTGTTCTAAAACATCACACTTCCTCTTCATCTTCTTCCCGAATTCTACATCGAGCCAGCCTATCTCTACTTCGTGAACGGATCCAACATATCCGAAAAACCCTTAATTTTCAATCCCACAAACTTTTTAAGCTGCATCTTGAACTCTCCAGTATTCTTAGTGTCGATGATTGGTCACTTTTAGACCGCATTTCCTATCATCAAGCCGATAAAATCCTTCTTCTAAGCAACGAAACTCACAAAAAGAAATTCCAATCCCTTGTATCTAAGAAAAAATCACATTCCACCACTTCTACTTCTCATTCACCTCTCATTAACACCGTCGTTAATCTTTCTTCTCACCAATTAACAAGTGCAGAAAGCAGTCTTCTATCTAAAGGTCTTAATTTTGCTATCACTCCTTCCAGAATTCCTACCGAAGAAATAGTTTCAAATGTGGAAGCGGCACTCCGCACAATTCCCAAAATTCCAGCCGACCGTATCCGCTTTGACGTCGCTAAATGTCTTGATACAGCCAAAATCCCTACTTCCAATATATCTCGTGAGGAATTCATAGCTCTCAAAAATCTCCGTTCTCTTTCTGAGATAATAATCCTTCCTGCAGACAAAGGTAATGCCACAGTCATCCTGGATACTCCTTCCTACATAGAGAAAGTAAACGACTTACTTAGGGATACATCCTGTTATAATACAATTTCTCGAGACCCCACTCCTAGAGTCGAACGCGAAATTTCCCATGCCATCAAACAATCCGATCTTTCCGATGATGTTAAGAAGTCCATAGTTCCAAAAAACTCCATCTGCCCCAGAATTTATGGTCTTCCGAAAATCCATAAAGATAACGTACCTCTTCGTCCCATTGTGACTACGATTAATTCTCCTACCTACAAACTCGCTAAGTACTTGTCCAATCAGTTTAAGACCTATACTGGTCGTACCTCTTCTTATGTCCGAAATTCCACACATTTCATCACCTTAATCTCCTCTCTCACAGTCGATCCCCAAGATATTCTCGCCAGTTTCGATGTATCATCCCTATTTACCAATATCCCCATACATGACTCTCTAGTTGTTCTGCGAGATCACTTGACCAATGATAACAAGTCTTTGGTTTTGGCAGATCTTGCCGAAAAATGCCTCCTTTCAACATATTTTTCTTTTAGAGGCAATTTCTACAAACAAATATCTGGAACACCAATGGGTTCTCCCCTTTCCCCTGTCATTGCTGACATTTTCATGGAAGCCTTTGAGTCTTTAGCCCTAGAATCTTACCCCTTAAAACCAAAAGTCTGGTTCCGCTACGTTGATGATACATTTATCATCTGGCCCCATGGTCAACATACCCTTTCTTCCTTCCTAGATCATCTTAACTCACAACATCCGAGTATAAAATTCACAATGGAAGTAGAAAATAATCGGTCCCTTCCCTTTCTCGATGTGTTAGTCACCTCCAAGCCCAATGGCCGATTGAGTCACTCTGTTTATAGAAAAAAGACTCACACGAATCGTTACCTACATGCTTCATCACACCACCATCCTGCCCAAAAGAATTCTGTGATCAACTCTCTCATCCATCGGGCCATTTCGATTTCTGAACCCGACAACCTTAGAGAAGAACTTGGCCATCTGCAAAAAACCCTTGTCGCCAATGGTTACTCCAAGTCCACAATTCAAAATATTACACACCGACATCTAAATCCCCCTTTACACCCTAGGACAACAAATTCAGAATCTTCGGGTAATACTCCTGTGGCTTTTCTTCCGTATATTCGAAATGTCACTGATAGGATTGGCAAAATTCTTCGCAAAGAAGGTATCAGGACTACTTTTCGACCACCCAAGAAAATCTCTCAATATCTACCCTCTCCTAAGGACTCATTACCGCCCCTATCTTCCTGTGGTGTCTATTCTATTCCTTGTTCATGTGGACATGTGTATATTGGCGAAACTGGTCGTTCCGTCAAAACTCGGATTCAAGAGCATCAAAGATGCATTCGATCAGGTTTTCTCCCATTCTGCAGTTGCCGAACACTGCCAAGAAACCGGTCATTCCATATTGTTCGAAAAAACCCATACTATTTCTAAGAGCCCCTTCTTTTATTCCAGGAAAATCCGCGAATCTCTAGAGATCCGAAAAAATCCCCATAATATCAATCGAGAGGAAGGATACTACTTGTCTCCCATCTGGAATCTCAGTCTAGAGCCACCGTCCGGTCCCGCCACCACTATGCAGCCACATGATTGGCCAGCGCGCGCTTCTTGACGTTCGCGCCACGAAGTGTGCCGATACGTCCCGACACGACAGGCACCGCGACTATAAATAGAGCGGTAGCGGAGTAATCGTCGGATTCACTCCCCGCCTCTCGACGCGTTAGTGTTCTGAGCTGTTGGACGTGAATCCCTGTCCTGGCATTTGGTTTTCACCTCTGGCTGCGTTGAGTAGTTGAGTTACTGTGACCAAATGCCCATCTTGGTAGTTAGTATTCGCCTCTGGTTGCGTTGAGTAACTGAGTTACCGTTGCTAACTACCCATCTTCCTGTTCTTTTGTTTTCTTTTTTCCTTTTTCTTTGTTCTCCTGAAGAAGCTACATATAATTGTAGCGAAACGTCGAGATGAACCCACTTTTGGGTCACTCACAAATGACACGGTCCAAACCCGGAAGACGAATAAACTATAATTCTGACTCTGGCCGTGGAAGCCTACGATTTCATCCAATCTAAGTTGTCATCCATAAAAATCTCTAACAATTTGATGCTATATCCAAAAATGTGTCTTCGATCTGAACTAAAAACTATATTTTGATTTTTATCCTCATTTAGTTTTAGTTTATTATGTGTAAACCAGTTTTTAATTTTAAGCACATCGTTTCCTATTTTGTTATTTAAATTATATTGATTCTGGTCGGTACTAATAACGGTTGTATCATCTGCAAAACATATACACCTTAAGGGGCGGGTATAATGAAATATATCGTTGAGATATAGAAGAAAAAATGTAGGTCCTAATATAGAATGTAATTCATATAAGATAGTTCATTCGATTACATGCCCTAATGTCATGTAATCGAATGAACTATCTTATAAGTAAAGTCGTCCCAGGAGCGCAACTCAACAATATTGGCAATATTATTTTAAAGTCGTCTACTTTAAAATGCATAACGTATGTCTCAATTGTCAATATAAATGAGTCAGATAAAATTAAATTATTAGAAGAATTTTTCACTATGTAACAAAAAACAAAATTTGTTTAATTTACTGTTTGTATTTTGAGAACGATTACCGAAGTGGAAATTGAAACGTCAATAAACGTATTTTTATCTTTAATTGTGGCTTATTCCCAGTTAAATAGTAATTAATTTACAATGCCACAAGAAAATAGCTTCAGAACAATATCAAATATATAAGTTGTAAAACGAACGTATTTGTTTTATTTTATACCGTATATTCATTTTACCCTTTAAAATATTATTTATATTATTATCTCTTTCAGATACAACCTGTTATTTGACTGTATTAATTTATCTTTATGTATATCGTGTTTTTAGTGTTTACCGCGGGATAAATAAATCATAGTTTATTAAAAATGTATTGCACCTGTTTAGATTATGTTTAAATCTTCTGAATAACTAGTCATATTTGTATAGTAGTTTTAATATTATTAAGTCTGGCCCTGATCCCACAGCCATATTGCTATGATCGTTAGCCACAATTACTGACGCTGTTTTTAATACATACGTTGTGTTCGTGAACGGTGTGTTCCACGTGCAACACACCAAGTCGGCAAAAACAAAACGACTCGACAGCACAAAGTCATCAATATAATAGTTTTTAACTCATATCTCAAAGCACTCCCTTACATTTCTTATTTCTTATTGTTTTATATGTATCTGCCGGTAAAGAGACAAAAGGAAAGCGAAATAATAATCTTGCACAGTAAGAAGATAATAAATTATGAAAGTAATTAGACCGATAACATCTCGCACAGTCGAAGAACAAAATATATTGTGCGTGTGTCATGCTACCAATTATGTTGGCTTTTTATGAGCATTACATTAAGTAGTCTGAAACACTGACTATACAATCAAGATCTGATTAATCAGCTCAACCTATTATCGACTATGATTATGATAAATGTTCAATAGATATTATGTCTTAATGGTGGGCCCATTTCATCCAAGGTAAGAATATTTGATTTTTTTAGCGTCTATGACATTGAAAATATTTTCGCGCCGTTTACTCGCAACAGGCTATAAAATTCCAGGATTGTCCATCCAGAATCCGGGTCAGAAGAAATTTTGTATTGTAAAACGCAATGAGCATATATATTAAGAATATAATTATATTAAGAACATATGTGTTAGTTACTCAGTTTGTTAAGGTATACTCTTGATTATCGTTAATAGCCCAGTTGTGGGGGAAAAAGTACTCTCTAATCCAGGAATTTATGTAATGTGGCCTAGGTTATAAAGGGCAACCTCAGGAGCAATCTCCCAGGTCATTCAACAAAAAATTTTTGATTATTGAATAGAATAGAATATTTAATTTTAAAAAAAAATGGGGATGTTTCATGGGGATGTTCTCAATAATAATTTGGTAGTAGATTACGTTTAATAGTATTGTAAAAGTAAAAGAATTGAAAAAAAAATTAAATATTAAAAAAAATTAGGGGGGTTGGGGGTGATTTTTTAAGGGTGAAAGTATTCCAAATGTTATTATTTCGATGAGCTACCCGAGATTAAAAAACAAAACATCGAAATTGGTTCATTTTTCACCGAGATATTGCAAATTTTTCCGAGCGTCGCCAGATTCGTTTCTTAATTGCTGATAATAAAGCCTCTGTAATTTTAAAAAAAAACTATGCTATCTCGGCTCCTATTGGTCGTAGAAAATTCTTTTTTTTTCTAATCTTTGTCTTGAAGCCAGCTACAATAATCTACAAACTAGAAATTTGTAGGGTACATAGGGGGCGCTGCAGCTCTAAATGTTTATAACTGCAATTTTACAACTTCATAAATACTTGTTCTTAACGGGTTAACATTTTTTTTTTCAATATTTTTCAGTGGAATGAAATCAATAACTTTCACCAAAAACTAAAATTCACATTAGAAATTGAAAAAAATTATCAAATTAATTTTCTGGACCTGACCTTGCTTAGAGAAAACAGCACTATAACTACTTCATGGTACACCAAAAAAACCTGGTCGTCAAGATATCTGAATTTCAACTCTCATCATCCCCTGTCACAAAAGAAATCAGTTGTTATCGGACTCGCTGATAGAGCTATTAGATTATCCGATCCTATCAATAGACCTCAGGCCATTAAAAAAGCAAAAACAGCACTAACACTTAATTCATACCCACACCACCTTATCGACAACACTTTCAAATCGCGACTGCATAAATTTTACAATAACAATAATAACAATGAAACCAACACGGTAAAGAAAAACTATATGTCTCTCCCCTATATAAAAGGATTATCAGAGCAAATAGCAAATCTTCTGTCTAAACATAATATTACGGTTGCTCATAAAGGCCACAATCTTTTGAAAAGGAATTTTACAAGATTGAAAACAAAAACCCCTCTATTAAAAAGATCGCATGTTGTATATGAAATTCCCTGCTCGAATTGTGATGGAGTTTATATTGGACAAACCAGTCAACTACTTAATTCAAGAATACGTTCCCACAAATATGACAAAAAAAACTCAACCGCCCTCACAAAACATAAAACGAAAAAAAACATAAATTTGATTTTGAGCAAACCAAGATCCTAAAAAGTGAAACCAACAGGAAGAAGAGAGAGCTTCTAGAGTCTATACAAATAAAAAAAAATAATAACGCAATAAATGATAAAAAGATGTCAAAAATTTGAACAAAATATATTTTAACTTAATTTAAAAACACATAAAAAGTCAATCTCAGATCGCCTATGATGTTAAAAACTGATTGTTTAAACGATAAACTAACATCAATAAACAACACATTAGATTTAAAATAAATTTTACTTGTAGTGACTTAGTGAGTATGTGCTATGTTTTAATATTATTTTTAATTGTGACGTCTAATTGTTAATATCGAATCTTTACATGCTTGGTAAGTTAAAAGTTATTTTTTAAACCGTATTTTGTCTGTCATAAAATGTTTTTTTTTAGTCAATATATATTCTTAAAAAAGGCATGGATTTCCTGCCGAAACGTCGGAAAAAAATATATAAAAATGTCTTAGTATCAAACTAAAATTTTTTTTTATGAACCTAAGCCCAAGAGAATCCACTAATATATATATATATATATATATATATATATATATATATATATATATATATATATATATATATATAACCTTGTGGCAGATAGTAAATTAAGGTTAAAAGAAATCCAGAGACAAAAACCAAAATACCTAACTTTGACGAGATATGCATAACATTAAAAAATAATTTAACAATAGAATAAGGAACATAGGAGAACAACTATAAGATCCAAAGGAACTATCGAATTAATTTAAAAACAAAGTAAACCAACTCTTTACAAACAATGATTGTAGAAGTAACTTAATTAAGAAAATAAATGGATGGCAGAAGTTTTTCTGAAATTGATGGAACAACGTCCACTTACGAAATCGAATGAAACATAATATAGGCAGACATTTACAGAGGAAAATTAAAGGGCAGAAACAATTAGCCAAAGCCAAATTCATGAAAGACGACAAGGAGAATGTGATATCTAGGTACGAGTAGCTGAAGTTAATAGAAGATAACATAAAAGTTATAGTAAAACTTTTTAATGCAATATAATAACCCTAGAGTCATTCCCACAGACTTGCTCAAATCCATCCATGTCGCAATACCTAAAAAACACAATGCTAGGAAATTCCCACAATATCGATTAATTAGCCTAATGAGCCACACTTAAGATTAAGAATTGTTTAAGAATACTCCACAACAGCATTAGACGCAAATAAATATCTAATTTGGTTTTAGAAATGCTATGGGAACTAGGGAGGTACTTTTGCACTAAATATTCTATAACATAAATGTCGTGATCAAGAAAAAGATGTATTTGCACGTTACGTGGACTTCGAAAAGGCATTTGATAAAGTACTGCATGTAAAATTAATGCAAATGTTAAAAAATATAGGAATAAATGAAAAGATATTAGTGTCATTAAAAATCTATAGTGAAATCAAACTGCTATCGTAAAAATTGAAGATAACTACACCGACAAAATCTCCATACAATGATGAGTCAGACAGGGTTTCATTTTGTCACCAACATTTTTCAATGTTTACTCAAACCGTTTAATTAAAAAAGCACTTGGGAGACATCAAATAAAAATTAAAGGGAAATTACCTAATATAATTAGATACACGAACAATACAGTAATTCTATCAGAATATATTGAAGGTCTCCAAATTCTGCTTGATCGTATTTACGAAGTAGGTGAGAAATTGGGCATTAAAACCCGTCGTATACAATGTTGTAAATCACATCCAGATGCAGGGCTTCAATTAAATTGAGTCCAAGTCGAAAAAGTTCACAAAATTACCATTCAATGGACCAACTAGATCCAGACATAAAAATAAAATGCAGAATAGCATTGACTAAAACTACTTTTATGAAATTCAAGACATTTCTTTGCAATAATCATCTCAGTTTGGAACTAAAACTAAGAATGGTTAAGTGCTATATTTGGTCTGTACTTTTGTAAGGAGCATAAGCGTGAATACTAAAGTATTAATCATGAACAGAATTAAGGCATTGGTAATGTGGATTCATAGACGGATGCTGAAGATACCGTGGATAGCAAGAAAAGCTAATGTGGAAGTACCAAGGAGGGTAATCAAAGATACAAAATTGCTAAAGACTGTTAAACACCGGAAAAATGTTATCTGGGGCAAATAAAAGTAAGGGAAAATCGATATGTAATACTACAACTGGCCCTTAAAGGCAAAATAGAAATCCGTGGAGTGTAGGAAGAAAACATGTGTCTTGGTTAAAAAACATTCGTGAATTGACTCAGATATCAAATACAGAAGAATTATTCCATGTGGCAGAAGATCGAGAAGCCTTTGCAATTATGATTGCCACGTCGGATAATTTCTGATATGACACGTAAAGAAGAAGATAAAATGTATGTCTGCATTATGTCTATAGAATTTTTCATATAAAAATGATTGCACGTCATTCAAAATTTACGACTTTAGAACCCCACAGCGTTGCCAAAAATTAATAGAAAATTAATAATAATAATCTTTTTTCTTACTCTTATATATATATATATATATATATATATATATATATATATATATATCTTCTTCTTAACATGCCATACATCAAAGTGCGTAGGCGACTATCTCATTACTAGAATTCTGTTCTTGGCGGCGTGACACAGCTCACCTGTATTGTGTTTTCCTGTCCATTCTTTAATATTCCTTAACCAGGACAATTGTTTGCGGCCGGCTCCTCTCCTACCTTCGATCTTCCCTTGTAGGATTAATTGTGGTATTTCATATTTTGCTCCTCTCAATATGTGCCCAAGGTAACCAATCTTGCGTTTTTTAATTAATTCAAAGAGTTCTCTTTCCACGCCGGCTCTATTAAGGACGTCATCGTTTCGAACTCTATCCACCCAAGGTATGCGCATCATTCTTCTCAATGACCACATTTCAAATGCTTCAAGTTTGTTGATAGATGTTTTTCTCAAAGTCCACGTTTCCATGCCATAAAGCAAGATGGACCATATGTAGCACTTGACCATTCTGTAGCGTATTTCGAAGTTTAGGTGTTGATTACATAGGAGCGGTCTGAATTTCACAAAAGCTTGTCTTGCCATTTGTATTCGGGTTTTTATCTCGTGTTGTGGATCCGATTGGTCATTGATTGTGGTGCCAAGGTATTTAAAAGTTTTCACGCGATTTATACGATTGTCACCTATGCATAATATTGGATTTTCTGGAGGGTTTCTGCTAATGACCATATATTTCGTTTTCAAAATGTTGATTTTGAGGCCATATTTTTTACCTATGCTATTCACCCTATGCTATTCACCCTATATATATATATATATATATATATATATATATATATATATATATATATATATATATATATATATATATATATGTATATATATTCTTTAATTTTGAAGAAATTATAAACATTTTGTTACTAATAACTTTTAAATATGATTAAATATTTTAAATATTATTAGATTAATCAACGTACAGTCAGGATCATTTATGTCTCAAGTGGCGTAATCGACTTAATAATCTAAGTAGAAAGGGGATTGCGTGTAATAAATAAAAATAAAACCTAAAAGCTTAACGAAAATAGCCCAAAGCCATCGCTTGAGTTGAATTACAGTTAAAATTAATTTGAAGTAGCAGAACAGACCGACGTTCATAACAGAAATTCTGGCAATTATCAAGTACTGTGCCATAAGAAACTAATATTACCGTGTAATAATCAGTGTCCTTGGGGCAACGGCGCTGTTAATATTTGTTCCCTAACGATATCTTTGACGAAAATTGAATTAATAACAAAATAATATAAAATAGCGGAAACTTTTTAATAATACAACAAAGAAAAAGAGTGTTATATAAAATAGCCAAAATACAAAAAGCCAGAGCTGAAAACTTAAAACAAGTGCTGGGGAAGCAACTGTGAGAAACAAATCATGCGTGGGACTAGAAAACTGATTGACTTTACCGAAAGTACAAGCCGCAAAGGTCAAAAATATTTCGGCTTGGCAGTGTTGGCATGTTTGTATAATGCATGTATTGTATGCTTCAAATATAAAGAGATAAATCTTTTAAAAAGTACATTTTGATTATACTATTTTATGAATTCTGCTATTTTTAATTTATATGAAGCAGTAACGAGTAGATATTTGTCTCTTTCGAGATTAATTGCAAACATATGTTATAATCTGACAACTGCTGATTTGACGATTGCCAAATCCATCCCCTAATCTACCAAAGGGTAATTGCTAAAAATATTTCTAATAGCTAACTGCAATTAATCTCTAAAGAAACAAATATTTACTCATTGTTGTTTTATATGAATCAAAAATTGCAGAATGCATAACATAATATAAACAAAATGTACTTTTCTAAAGCTGTATATTTTTATATTTGAAGCATACAGCATCTACATTATAAAAACATGCCAACACTGCGATACTGAAATTTTTTATTTCATGTTTGACATTTGCGGCTTTAATCAGCTTGTACTTTCGGTAAACTCAACCAGAAAACATAAAAAGGTTGAGTTTACCGAAAGTAAAAGCTGATTATAGTCGCAAATGTCAAACATGGAACAAAAAATTTCGGTTTAGCAGTGTTGGCATAATTTTATAATGAATATGTTGTAAACTTCAAATATAAAAAGATAAAGCTTTGTCAAATCAGCAGTTGCCAGATTGCAACATATCTTTGCAATTGATCTCGAAAGAGACAAATATTTACTCGTTATTGTTTCATATAAATTAAAAATAACATAATTCATAAAATAGTATAATCAAAATGTACTTTTTAAAAGCTTTTTACTCTTTATATTTGAAGCATACTACATGTGCATTATAAAAATATTCCAACACTGCCAAACCAATAGTACATTGGTTACCGGGTAGGAAAAGGTTAACATTCCTGGACGACTGTAAAGATTGCTAAGTCGAGGCGCAAGCCGAGACTTAGCAACACAGAGTCCAGGAATGTGGCTTTTCCTACGAGGTAAACATACTATTTTTCCGCAAATCGTTTAAAATTCGACAGATATTGATTGATTTAAAAAAACGCGATATTTTATTCCCAAATAAATGGTGCTTTGAAATTCCTAATAAAATTACTTGGGTTACTATGGAAACGTATTGAGGTTGAATTGTTAAACTTGACGCTTATAAATTTAATTGCTGGTATTCTCCAAAGTAAAATGATAAGTGATGATGAAATTTCCATTCCTGGGACTCCTCCAGAGCTGGTTGAGGCAGTGAATACTGCTTCATTAGAATTATTGCCAAAGAAATCAAGAGAAAAGTACGAAAATGCATACAGACGTTTTATGGATTATCGCATGAGTAAAAATACGAGTTCTTTCTCAGAAAATGTTGTAATGGCATACTTCCTAGACCTTTGTTTAATGATGAAATCTTCAACATTATGGGCCAATTATTCAATGCTGAAGTCAACCCTTGCACTTAAACACAATGTAGATATATCTACATACTCAAAACTTCGTTCTTTATTGAAACAGCAAGCTCAAGGTTATAGGGCAAAGAAATCTAAGATTTTAACGAAGGAAGAAATTGAAAAATTTATCCAGGAAGCTCCAGATAAAGAAAATTTATTGATTAAGGTAATTTACAAGGTTTTAATTTCTATTTAGATTATAGCTTTATTTATTTTTTAGGTCGCTGTAATATTTGGTATTTCTGGGGCCTGTAGAATGGATGAGTTAGTCCGAATGACTGTACACGATATGGAAGACTTAGAATCTAAGCTTTTAATCAGCATACCTGATTCGAAAACCAACAAACCAAGATCATTTGTAATTAATCAGATCTACTTGAATGTTTATCGAAAGTATGTTTCGTTAAGACCAGAAAATATGAACAGGGACCGATTTTTCTTTAAATATCAAAGCGGAAAGGGTTGTAGACAAGTGATAGGAATTCATCAATTTAGAAAAATGCCCAAAATAATTGCTACTTATTTGAACTTGGTAAATCCGACAGAATATACTGGTCACTGCTTTCGTCGGTCTTCTGCAACAATATTGGTTGACTCTGGTGCCGACATAACTAGTTTAAAGAGGCATGGCGGATGGAAGTCATCAAACGTTGCTGAAGGATATATCGAAGAATCGCTTAACAATAAGGTTGAGGTGGCAAATAAAATTTTCACAGTACAAAATATTCAACAAAATGACACTTCCACCCCGCATGTTGTCCAAAATGTTTCTCATAGTTCTAAGAGTGTTCCTCCAATGTTCAATAATTGTACTAACTGTCAAATTACTGTAAATATAACAAATTGATCTTAAAAATGTATTCAGCAATGACTTGATGTTTTCAAAATATAAATTAATTCCTTATAAGCAATGTGTTTTCTATTATTTATGTAGAACACTAACAACTGTACGCAAATATCATTTTCTTACAGTAAGGAAATGACATTTCCTTACAGTAAGGAAGTCCTGACTTTTTCTTCAAAAAATTTTGACAGGAATGTCAAAATTTCCTGGCGATTTGCGGAAAAATATTTTTCCGCAAATCGCCAGGAAATTTTGGCATTCCTGTCAAAATTTCTTGAAAAAAAAGTCTGTAAGGAAATGTCATTTCCTTACTGTAAGAAAATGATATTTCCGTACAGTTGTTAGCATGATACTATGAATAACAAGATAGGTTCTTCCCGTAGCTCAAAATCGGTCGGGTTCGCGCATGCCGTCATTGGAGACTAGAATTTGAATTCTTGTTAAAGTTAAATGAGATTTGTATGCATTATGTGATGAAATTACTAGACGAAAATAAGTTAAGAGGTTTAATAATTACAATAATCGTACACATAAGGATATCTCCAAACTATTTATTAAAGATTATTTATTGATATATACAAAAACTGACATTTCGAACGTGCAAGTCTCCAATGACGTCACAAAAACATGCGCAATATCTTATCTTATAGTCATAGTATCATGGTTGTTAGTGTTCTACATAAGTTTGACAATTTAACCTCAATACGTTTCCATAGTAACCCAAGTAATTTTATTAGGAATTTCAAAGCACCATTTATTTGGGAATAAAATTATCGCGTTTTTTTTAAATCAATCAATATCTGTCGAATTTTAAACGATTTGCGGAAAAATAGTATGTTTACCTCGTAGGAAAAGCCACATTCCTGGACTCTGTGTTGCTAAGTCTCGGCTTGCGCCTCGACTTAGCAATCTTCACAGTCGTCCAGGAATGGTAAGCTTTTCCTACCCGGTAAACAATGTACTATTATTTCATAGTTGACATTTGAAAGCAGTTTTCCTGGCTTGGTTAAAGAGTTTGCCACATTCATGTCTGACTTGTATGTGTACTCACCTCTAACGACAACATTTTTATATTTAGTTCTTGTCAGAATAATCCTTTTGCAGGTTCCCAGTTGAAAATGAAATTGGGGCCAGTTTTTCATAAATACATCCTTTTCTTTCTTCCAGTCAAAGATGCAATAATCTTGGCCAACCTTTACTACTTTAGAATGTTCGGCTATAATATCAATAAACTCTGATGGTTTGTAAATCACCTCTGTTTTCCTAATAAACTTTTCTGAGACTAAAAATACTCGATGTGGTGAAAAAAAAAAGAACACCGTTTTACATTTTTTGGTGCATGTTTAGAAAGTCAAATACAAGCCATGGGCACAACTATTGAATTTTTGTTCTGGCCCCCACACCCATCACTTACTAATATCACAGTAGTAATAGGGCTTTTCATTTCTATTGTCTTGAGTGTAACCAAAACAAACGAAGCAATTTCATTAGATCCTTTTTTAATCTCGTTTTTTGTACAAATATAGGATGTCACATTATCTGGAGTCAGTTTACTTTTAGAATTCCCTTTGAACACAGTTAAGTTGAAAAGGTAGATTTGCCTACTATAGTAAGTGGCTTAATCTGGTAATTTAGGCAAGGATAGGTTTTTTTGAAATCAAAACTGAAAATCAAAATTTTTGGGTCAGTGCACTTTAGTGATTCAAAAAAAGCCTTAGCACGTAACTTATGAACACGTTTTTCAGTCATTAGCTCTTGTTTTTCGTTACCTTGCTGTGTGTGTTTTAATTGTTCATTTAACTGCAGACAAACAGACCAAACGACTACCCTAGAGAATCCGAAGCCATGATTGTACTTCGTGTTGAAAATTGACCTAAAGTACCAGTGTGTTACTTTCAAATCACTCTGATCTTCAGTGAGTGAACTGATACACATTTTCCACAGTTTTCTAATATTCAACTCACCAGAAAGATATTTTTTCTGCGGCTCATAGGTTGTCTTTTGTACCGTCCAGAAGTTGGTCTTCTTCTTTTAACTTCTACCAATAACGAAAACTTCACAATAAAATTATCTTGGTAAACCTTATCTTTTTGAGAGTAGAAGTTTTGATGGAAACGTCTAATGTTTTGTTTGACCGGTCGAGGGCTCTACTAGTTCATTCATTATGCACCAATAATTTAGTTTATTATCACAATCGATCACAATGATTGGACGAATAGGAGAATGTTAATTTTGCTGCAAATCATGTGTTGGATAATGTGACTTTTGTTTCAGAACTTCATTTTCAATATGGCTTTTCGATATTAAAATGTGAGTTTTGGTTCAGGATATTATTACGGTTCGATTCGTCTTTAAAAGACGAATTCATTGATATACATAACTGAAAATATGAAAATTTAAAGATTGTAAATTTTGCATCTGCAGAGTTCTACTATTGTTTAGCAAAGATAGTTTTACTAATAATATACAAGTATGTCCTAAAAGTACATTAATCTAACTATAATAAAAAAGAGAGAAAATTGCGTACCTATCAACCATAAATATATAAAGTTAAGAGGTTTTAGGCTCTCTACTTTTTGATCATTTTTGATGTACGTTAAACGCAAAACGTCATACTTGTCATGCGCCTTGAATAATAAATAAGGAATAACGTTTTTACTTTAAATAGTTTTTGAATCCTTTCAGGCTATTATGTAACCTAAACGTAACCTAAAAACGGCAGTTCTATAACCTATTTTTTTTAATTATTTGCGATGATAGAAGAATATATTGAAAATATATTAAGACGACGAAAACACGAAGAACTAATAGATCACAATTTGATAAGAGGCTTAATTCTTCACAATATTTTTGATCCTGTAATACCTTTTGCACCAAGACCACAGTTTGTGTTGGAAATAATTAAAGACAAATATGGTGAATTAAATTTTCGATTTAATAAAAGGGATATTCCTCGACTAACTCGGTCTTTATGTATTCCAATTCATATGACAATCAGCTTATATAACTTTTTTCGTTTTTTTTTATGATTTAGATGTATGGCATTTAACAACATTGCAAATACGTAATTCCTTAATAATGTGACCCTTATTTCTACCTAAATAAAGTAAGGGGCTGAAGTAAGAAGCTTAAAAACTCTCTATTATTACGAGAACTACAGAAAAATCGTTACCTTTAGTATACTTTCAAGTCCCGCAGAGCTATTTAGAAAATGAACTTTGAAAATAAGGCTATTATCGAGCACAAGTTAATTAAATCTAGCCCAAGTACTTTCGCTTAAAATAGCATCTTCAGGGGCATTTCGTCAAAATGTAAACTATACGGCAAGCGTAGAATGTGGAAATATTAAAAATAACATAAAATTGTACAAAACACTACACTAAAACGAGGACAAACAGTTTAAAATTACTTAAAGATTCTACGCTACATTCTCTGTCAGTATCAGAGATCAGAGATACTGACGGGAAGACACAAGAATGTGTATGACATGTTGCGTTTGGTCATATTTATGTTTCTGATATTTGTTAATATTTGAATTTCCAAAATTTTAATTTTGTGATTTATTGTTTAAAAAACAATATAGTTGATTTAAAAATGTATTCAGTTGAGGAGAAACTAGCAATAATAAAAATGTTTTATTCAGGCGCGAATAGTCATTTCTTTATTTAGCGTAAGATATTCCAATAGACCAATTCAAAGGATTTTGTGACGTCCTCTCGTAGGAGTCACTATCCGGGTAGCTTTTGGACAGTCAGAGACAGAGTTCAAAATAAAAATAAAACTTTATTGTCTTCCTTAAATTAAATTGACAAAAATCTTATGTACATATTTACAATTTAGTTTAGTCTTCTCAGTACCTGGCCTATTTATTCAAATTAAGTTTGACCTTGTCGTATGAAATTAGTGTTATCGGCAATCAAGTGTGTTTTCGGAATTTTACGTGAACGATGTGTCGATTTAATAACAGCGGACGATAGGTACAAAGGAAAGAAAGAAACTCAACACGTCCCTCAAGTGATTCGGGTTAATAGGACACTCCTCGACAGTCTCAACACGACTGCTTCGGAGTACGGGTAGTGGAGAGCTCAACACGCTCTCCGGATAACGGCGGTATGGAACGGAAACAACTTGTGAACTCAACACGTCCACAAGCCGGGAAGGGGAGAAGAGAACCTTCAGTCAACACCTGACGATTCTGCCTCTATGAGGAAATAATGCGGTTTATATAGCAAAGATTTGCCCTTTCTACTGTCGTTACACTCCTACTTCATGGGTTGGTTCGCGCGCACGCTGGTTTAACGGTGATGGCTTGGACTCATCGTTACACCCCCTCTTCCTGGGAAAAAAAAATTTTGGAACAAAATTTTTTTATTTTTATTCCTTGCCAGGTACTTGGTTACCCTAAAAAACAATTTACAATACATCGAAATAAAAAATGTCCGCCCTAAAAAAAAATAAATATCGTCTTCTTAAAAAAAAATCGTCTTCCCCTCTCTTAAAAAACGTCTTCCTTCGTGGGGCTTCAATTATTGGTTTTTATCCTCAGCACCTGGTTCGGGAGTCTCAGTCTGTATTTTTTTCCTTTATGCTGCGGCGGAATTAGTGAGAGCAGCGGGATTGACACTGGAATTGACTGGACTTTCTGAATTTTTGTGATGCCCATGGCTGGTTCATCGAAAAGGTTTTTAAATTTGGAAATAGCCTTTATCAGGGGCTCGCAGCCTTTGCCCGGGGTGTTAGGTTTTGGTGTGTTCCCCAATGGTGATATTAACTCTGGAACGGTGTATGGTGGCGGCGTAACTGTGCCGTCCATTTCTATGTCACTGTAATATATTTCTAACGTGTCTGACATTATACTTGAAGGTTACTGGTAAACTGTATTAAAATATACTGTCACTACTTGGTGTTGACTGTAAGTGCTTGGACTGATTAAGGAGTAGGGAAATCGGTAAATGCGGGTTTTAGGTCTTTGATATGAGCTGTTATTGTACGGTTTTTATCGTCGTGTTTTAATTTGAATATTACATTAGAACACACTTTTGTTATAGTATATGGGCCTGAAAATTTCGGTGCTAATTTGGCGTTAAAATTTTTGGCGGCATTTGAGAGTTGGTATTCCCTTTTCATGACTTTGTCGTTTATTGTCGGTTTCCACTCTCTTCGTCGTAAGTTGTAGTAATGGCTTTGAGTTGTAAAAGCTTTTGCCAGGTTTGTACGTACTAGTTCGAATGTTTCTTGTAGTTTATGCCATTTTATGTTTTGATCGGTATGTTGTGTGTCGTTTGGGGTTTTTACGACTTTACTTGGAATTTCTAGTTCGTGTCCAAAGTTCAGGAAGGCTGGGGAGAAACCCGTTGAATCGTGTTTAGCTGTATTATATGCGAATAGTAGTTCTGGAAGGCTCGTGTCCCATTTCTTATGGTTATTATCGCAGAACTGAGCTATCATTGTTTTGATTACTCTGTTTGTTCTTTCTACTGGATTATTCTGGGGTGAATATGGCGGAATGTTTCTTTTAGAAATCTGGAATTCATCTAGCAACTTTCGTACTTCCCTGTTATCGTATGTTCTTGCGTTGTCTGATATTAGCTCTTTGGGTGATCCGAATCTCATAATGATTTTATCTTTTAAGTTTTGACAGACTGATTTTGCCGTTGCTGTTCTGATCGGTATGGCTTCGACCCATTTTGAAAAGGTGTCCTGGAATGTCATTATATATTTGTTTCCTTTGCTGGATGTTGGAAGGGGTCCTATGATGTCGGTTGAAACGGTGTGCCATGGATGTGGGGGAATTTGTGTAGATTGCATGCGGCCTGGAGTTAAGCTTTGTTGCGGCTTAAATTGCTGACAATTCTTGCAGTTCCTGACGAACTTTGCGGCGTCTTTTAAACATCCCTGGCCAGTAGTATTTTCTAGCTAGGCGGGTTATTGTTTTAGCTATTCCTAGATGTCCTGCGGTCGGTTGCTCGTGGTTTTCTGCCAGGAGTTGTTGTCTCTTGTGGTTTGGGATGCATAGTTTCCAGGGGTTGGATACCTCTGTCTCTTTTAAATCGTATTTGTCCCAGAAGTGTCGATAGAGAAGTCCATCTTTGATAGAGTAGTCTGGAAATAGTTGCGGATTTGTCTGGATTTTACGATCTGGATCTGTGTTCTGTTCTGGTTTGGTATTGTTCTCTCCTTCTTACGCGATTTCTATTTAAGATGTTTGATAAATCAAGGCCCCATCTTGTTATTTCATGCATTCCCAGTACTACTTCTGAAGCTAGGTTTGGTAAAAAATGTAGCTTGGCTTTTCTCCAAACGTTGTCTATGGAACATTTTGCTGTAAAACAGATTTCTATGTTGCTGGTTTTTCCATCTGCCAGCGTGATCTTTAAAGCTTTTCTGTCGCTTTTTGTTCCACATTGTTCCAATATTTTTTTTACCTTTTTGTCCTATAAACGAATTTTGGGCTCCTGTGTCTATTAGTGCTTTTAACTTTTTACCGTTGCTGAACGTTATCGTTGTGTGGGGTCGTTGATCTTTATAGTGTGCGTAGCTGGAGGTTGTTAGGGAGGACTCTAAATGCTGACTGGGTTGCCTCCTTCTTGTCCAGTCCTGTTGGAGTTTTCCGGTCGGCTTCTACATTGGCAGTTATTGGAAGTTGTTCCTCGGGTTCCGCAATGGCTGCAGAAGAGTACAGCGATAGCTCTGCAGTTTCTTCTATTGTGGCCTCTGCGGCCGCATTTCCAACAACAAGTCTGTCTGTCGAAATTCTGTATTTTGTTATTACGACTATTTGCCTGTGTCCAGTCACACCTTGTATTGTTTCTGTTATATATTTCTTTTTGGACCATATCATATTCTTCCGCTAGTCTGATGATGTCCTGTGTTGACGATACGTCTTGCCTCTTTATATACAACTTGTATGTCGGGTTCATATTGGTGTATATCCTGTTTAGTTCTTCTTGGTGATTGAATTCACCATGTCTTCTGATCATTGTTTGAATATCAATGATGTAGTCTTTTACACCTTCGTTGTTTCGTTGGAGTCGGTTCCGGATTTGCGCTTCCAGAGATTGCGTGAGAACGGAGGAAACGAAGAAATTGCGGAAATCTTGTTCGAAGTCTTTTAATTCGTTCCAATATTTATTATTGTTTCTGTACCATAGTAATGCTTTCCCGTTTAATGTTTCTGGTAGAGCTTGTAAAACGTGGGTGTCTTGTAGGCCGTAAGCTGTCTGGAGTTCTTTCAACCGTTCTATGAATTCTATTGGGTCTCTTGAACCGTCAAAGTGTAACCCCCATTTGCGTACTATTTCCATCTTTCTTTGTCTGTCTTCCATCTGGTTGTCTTCTATTTCCTCTGGGTTTTGGCCTTTTTGAGTTGGTGCCTTGATGATCGCAACTAATCTCGCTCTTAGCTCGCTGAAATTCCCTTCCGTCGACTGTTCTCTGTTTGTTAATTCGGCTATAAGTTCGTCTTTCTTTAATAGGTACACCCAACTAACCTTCGACGTTTCCGGAGCGTCTGTCATTTTTGAACTGTGAATCACCCTGTATTTGAATAAAGTTTGAAATGCAGTACTGTCTCATGAAAATAAAATTCGGAATTCGGTCGTTATTATTGTTTAAATCGAATTTTTCTGCTCGGGCGCCATCTGTGACGTCCTCTCGTAGGAGTCACTATCCGGGTAGCTTTTGGACAGTCAGAGACAGAGTTCAAAATAAAAATAAAACTTTATTGTCTTCCTTAAATTAAATTGACAAAAATCTTATGTACATATTTACAATTTAGTTTAGTCTTCTCAGTACCTGGCCTATTTATTCAAATTAAGTTTGACCTTGTCGTATGAAATTAGTGTTATCGGCAATCAAGTGTGTTTTCGGAATTTTACGTGAACGATGTGTCGATTTAATAACAGCGGACGATAGGTACAAAGGAAAGAAAGAAACTCAACACGTCCCTCAAGTGATTCGGGTTAATAGGACACTCCTCGACAGTCTCAACACGACTGCTTCGGAGTACGGGTAGTGGAGAGCTCAACACGCTCTCCGGATAACGGCGGTATGGAACGGAAACAACTTGTGAACTCAACACGTCCACAAGCCGGGGAAGGGGAGAAGAGAACCTTCAGTCAACACCTGACGATTCTGCCTCTATGAGGAAATAATGCGGTTTATATAGCAAAGATTTGCCCTTTCTACTGTCGTTACACTCCTACTTCATGGGTTGGTTCGCGCGCACGCTGGTTTAACGGTGATGGCTTGGACTCATCGTTACAATTTTATAAAATTTTGTAACTAATGGGACCGTGTTCTTTCTAATTGTACCTGTACAAACAATATTGCTGAGGTACCAAAAAATTTAGAAAAACAAAATGAAATAAATGTAGATTTTAGAAATGCAGCAGTTTTAGAAAATCCTAAAATATGTTATCGGACGATTTCAGACTAGTTTAATATTCATAATTCTGCGGGGTTAAAAAATTTGAAAAGGAATAAATTCCGTTCATATGAACTCAATAAATTTCATCAATGTTATTGCTTTGTAAACAACACTACAGTAGTAATAGTAGTATTTGTAAAAATTGCGTATTTTAGTATTTGTGTATAATTTAATCACAAAATAAAAATATTGACAATTTAAATATTGTCAAATATCAGAATTATCAATATGACCAAACGCAACATGTCATACACATTCTTGGACCTCGTGTGGACTGATTTTAAAGGGTGGCCTGAAAAATGTATTATATTTTTACAAACTTTTGAAATACATTTAATTCGTAGAACAATTTTAACATTTATTTTTAATACATATTTCAGTCCTCTGAAAATAGTTTCTTATGACTTTTAACGTAAAATAATTAGGGAAGCAAGAATTCAACAATTTAGAATTTCCAGGCGATTCACCACCCGATATATATATATATATATATATATATATATATATATATATATATATATATATATATATATATATATATATACTAAGGTCTCGTTAGGGACCACTCGTTCTTGGAACACCTTTTAGAAATCTGTATAGTTTATTGTGACTTCTTATATTCGTATATTAACAACAAAATAACGATTTTACCGCTTGATCTTCGTGGAATATATAATATGTGCCGATATTGTGTTTAGTCCTAGATAAATATGCATAAATATGCATAAAAATGCTTGGCACATGATATATAGCCTATATCAGAGGCAGTTATTCATAAATATTACGTGTACGTATAGGAAAAACGTTCTTCCGCCATTTTATAATACACGGCGATGCATACGTCCATAAACTATGATATTCTATGAATATATCTGAGTGGTTGAGTTGTTTATGAATTTAACAAACAGCGTATCATTTAAACGTTCGCGGAAAATAAATTTCCATATTTTTTATTCGAACGACTTTAAATAAAAACAGTAAGGAATAGTGTATCGAAAGGATGAAACAATCGTCTAAAGACCGCGTCATGAAATTGGGTCCACCCGTCGCGTCGAGTTAGAATATATGTAGAAGCTATAAACATAGTAACGTATGTTACTATGTTAACATTTGATAACTACAAATTAACTAACACTTAAAAATTTAGTTCGATTAACAAAGTTATAAAAGTTATTATTAAGAAAACAAAATTAAATATTTGCCGAATATCACAATGAAACTACTGTGTAGAAATAAAAATAATGATGTTGCAGTAGTTAATAAGAATATATTACCCGTGTGATATAAGCTATTGGAACAGCAGTGTCTTTCAAGCGAATAGAAGAAAGTAAAGCTCTATCAATATCTTTTTCTAAAAAATGTTTTGAACATAGAACACTATATTTATTTGGTTTCTTTTGAAAACCTAAAAATACAACTATATGCATTTCCTATATGCAAACTAAGTACTAAGTTTCCAGCTGTTCTCCGTGCGTAGAGGTTTTCTCCCCGGCTCTGGAACTCAATTTTTACAATGTATGTTACCTGAAGTCATATTTAATTTAATACTGAACATAACAGTTTTTTAACAACAAGATGTATAATCTTTTATAACTATATGTAATTTAAAGGATTTTTACCCATGTATTTTTGGTGGCTCAGGCATTTTAACCTGGCGATTTTAAACCTGATGATGGACTGTTTAGTCCGAAAACGTTTGTTTTTTTATGTAGCCCTTTTAAGGGTTTTTAAATAAATATACCCACTTACGAAGACTAACCTCTTTTTTTGTGATACGTGGTATACAGCCAGCTACAGGAATTGTTTTCCTTGTGGATTTTATAAACCAATATCTCTCTTGTCACAAATCTATAAAACTTTCACTAAAGTGATCACAACTAGACTAAACATCAAATTTGATGCATACCAACCAGTTGAACAGGCAGGATTTAGAAAGGGGTACAGCACAACCGACCACCTTCATACTCTTAAAATATTGAAAGAAAAGACCAACGAAAATAACCTTCCAATATACCTAACATTTGTTGATTGAAAAAGCGTTTGACAGCATATAACTATGGGCAGTGGAAGAAGCGCTAGTTAATTGCCGAATATATTCACGGTACAGAATGTTAATCCACAATATATATCAAAACGCCACTATGGGAATTCAGCTAGACAGAGATTTGCAAACTCCATTAATTAGAATTTGTAGAAGTGTCAGACAAGGGGATACAATCTTACCCAAACTAATTACTCTGGCGTTGAAATACATTTTTAAATCTATAGACTGGGACAATAAAAGGATTTGTATAAACGGGAAATATTTAAATCATCTAAGATTGGCCGATGATGTACTCCTGATAACAACAACTATGGAACAACTACGAATAATGATTTCAGACCCAGAAAAAACATCTCTTGAGAAAGGACTAAAAATGAATCTAAATAAAACTAAAATAATAACTAATACAGAAGACAGATCAGTAATTACCATAGGTGGAACAAACATAGAACACGTCCAAGAATATATTTATTTAGGACAAGCTATCAGAGCAGACAAAAGTAACCAGAAGAATAAGAATGGGATGGGCTGTATTCGGAACACTCTCATATACTATCAAAAACCAAAAATACCTTTAAATTAAGAACGAAGGTATTTAATGCATGCGTCCTACCTGTTCTGACATATGGTGCCCAGAAGTGGACGTGTACCAAAAGCAACTTGGATAGAATAAAGAAAACTCAAAGAGCTATGGAAAGACAAATATTAGGAATATCGTTGAGAGATAAAAAGAGGAACGAGTGGATAAGATGCAAAACCGAAACAACAGACGCTGTCGAACATGCATTGAAATTGAAATGGAAATGGGCTGGGTATAACGAAAGATATCAGGATGGAAGATGGAATAAAGAAATTGGCTGCTGGCGACCATTTACTGCAAAAAGGTCAAGAGGTCGACCGCAAATGAGATGGAAAGATGACATTGAGCAAAGCGCAGGTCCAATGTGGAAAAGACAAACAGAAGACAGAGACAAATGGAGACAAATAGGAGAGGCCTATATTCAACACATGAATAGATTTTGGGCTGTAGATAGATAGACGACAAGTGACATAACATAAGTTAGACATATAACATATACAACACAATAGACGTATCTTAAAAAACAAGTGATCTTAGACACATTATTGTTGAGTTAATTACTATTATTTTTGGCTTCTGAAGGTTACAATTTGGTCTATTCTTTATAACTTATGTATGGCTTATGACGAGTTTTTAGCAAAGTTTTACCTCTGATTTAATAGCACAGGTCCTAATAATATAGACCCATTCTTGGTAAATAAAAAATATTTATTTTCAGAAAAAGGAGCAAATAAAATAAAGCACGCGCGTTCCGAGAACCAACATCTCTCGATGCAACAAAGATCCGATCTAAGAAATGCACCATAAATAAAGTTTCTTGCTACTGTCACGAAGATTTTACTGTTTTCTACACGAGTCGCTTGCAAAAATGTAGTCGCGAATTCTAACTGCGGATTATTATCGCAAAAACATATATGCCGATGAAGAAATATTTGCGTACGTGCATACAAGATATTTAGTTATACCAAAGCTATTCGAAAATTTTGATTTTTTAATAATTAGATTAGCTTACCAAATTTATCTTTTGATGTAATGAAATGTTATATCATTTTTGAGACTTTATACAGTTTCTTTTTTGATTTGTTCATCTGTCAATCTATTATTGTTATTTCTTGAATTTATTTTCCGCTGACTTTCCATTTTTCATTATATATTGATGAAAGTTTTTTTCGTTTATACTTTTTTATATTAATATTCAATCGTTATTTGCTGATTATTTATCGTAAATTAAACTGTCTTAATATTACATCTTTCACAATTTTTTTCTTATTGGGAACAACCCGCATCAACCATATAAGGTTATTAGCGGTGGTAAATTTAAGACTATAATATTATAATGATTATACTATATTTCTAATGAGTGTAGAGTAATAAAATCTCATGAAGTATTTAAAAGCGCTACAGGGTAATCCGTCAATAATCCGTCAATAAATTCCGTCCGCATTGCAAAATTCTGTCGTTTCATAAAGAGCAGGTAGGTATCCCGCCGTGTTTTAAGGGATTAGTCCATTGTTATCAGATAAACACTGAGCCAGAGGCGCGCTAGTGGGTTAATTGACAAAAGAATATGCATTCTTAAAAATCATATTAAAGGAAATAAAAATGTAATACAGCAGAACAGTGTTATTAAAAAAATATAAAATGTAACAATAAAATATATACGAACCGAAATCGGGAAATACTCACAAACACACACGAATGAACTTTACATATTGAAACACTTGTGGGGAGTTTAAATCAATTTATTCACAAAAACTACAAAAACTTTACTGGATACGTTCTTACAATTCTACATCACTATAGTCTTCATCCGAAGAACTGTCATCATCCCCTGGTGTTATAATTATAGGGTCAACCACCTGATCGACCAAGTTGTCCAGTTCCCACATTTTATCTTCCTCTTTTAAAACATGCTGGATTGCTTTTTGCCAGTTTTCTGATGTGATTTCCATAATGGCTTGATCAAACAATACCTTGACATCTTTCATTTTAAATGTGGTATTGTGCCTTGCAACATATCCTTTAACTAGTGCCCATATAAGTTCTATGGGATTTAATTCGCAATGATATGGCGGTAGGCTTAGCACAGTTACTTTATACTTTTCTGCTACATCTTCTACGGCATATTTTATTAAGCGAGATTTATGTTGTTTTACTACGGCTAGTAGTTCCTTCTTTATTGAATTCGTCTCAAACTGAATACCTTTATTTGACAGCCAGTTAATAATTTCTTGCTTTCTCCAAGCTGAAGTTGGTACCTTCTCTATGCGCCTTGAATGGTAGCTTGCATTATCCATAACCACGACCGAATCAGCTGAAAGAAATTTTAACATTTCCCTGAAGTAGTCTTCGAAGACATCCGAATTCATGTCCTCATGATAATCTCCTGTCCGACACGACTCAAAGCTTAACAAACCTTCTTTTAAAAATCCTTCTTCGCTTCCAATGTGAGCAATTATAAGCCTCTTCCCTTTTCTCGAAGGCACTTTAATACCCGTCGAAAGGCCTTCTATGAAAGCTTGGCGAGCACTTGTTACATTTTTATCTTGCCACATTTTTTGGACTATATAACCTTCGTTTATCCACGTCTCATCAAGATAAAAAATTTTCTTGTGCTCTCTGCGGTACTGTTTTATAGTTCTCAAATATTTTCGTCTCCAGCAAATGATTTCATCAATTTCCAGTAATAGTGCCTTTCGATTGTGCTTTTCCCAGGAAAAATTCATACCTTTTAAAGTTTTCCATAAAAGTTTTCTGGATATCAAAGGAATATCGTTATCTTGGCTTATCTCCATTAGTATTTTGTCAAGGGTGGGTATTTCCTTTTTAAAATAAAACGAATGAACTTTTCTTCGAATTTCACGTTTGGTGTCTTCACCTAAGATTTTTATTGGTCTTCCTGATTTTCTCTTGCATGGACTTAACTGGCCTGATATCTTTCTTTCTCGCAATAATTTAAAAATCCTGGACTGTCCAATTCCAGTCATTCGGGCACATCGCTCAACACTTTCTTGCACAGACAAACTAGGGTGATCGTGTTTTATGCAATCATATACATTTAAAATTATAACTTTTTCACTAACAGATAGCGGAGAATTTTTTACACCTCTTTTCTTTGGAGTAAATGTCGCCATTTTATAACTTTTTCACTATTTCTATATCACAATATTACTGTACGTTTAATTGGTGTAGTAACAATTACTAACTCGAATGTCGAATGTCGAATGATAATAATAAAATAAAAGAGGGATTATAATGAAAGTGTAAGTAAAACCTCATTACGCGTTATTAGTCTTCATGTTGATTTATTTTAGTTCTTAGTAATATTAGGAGGTGCGTCATACCCTTATCAGTTTCTTCTAATGCTTTTATTCGTTCAGTAAGGAAGTGAATTTGTTTTTATAAATAAAAATGTAATTAGCTTTAATGACCATATAATGGAATACGAGTTTGAAGAATAAGTTAATCGAAAAATTAAATAAAATTGGTTATCACAAAATATCCAAAATATGATATTTTGAGGTACATCAATTTTTGACGACGAAGTTGACATCCGTCCATTTGCCTACGCCCATGACGACACCGAAATTCAGGCAAATTTTATGACACTTCATGATTTATTACTCTACTTCTTCTTCTTCATGTACCATGTCCTTTCAGAACGTTGGTTACCATCATAGCTATTTTAATTCTATTCACTGCCACCCTAAATAGCATGCTTGTATCTACACCATACCAGTCTCGCAAGTTCTTCAACCATGAGGTTCTTCTTCGTCCTGGACTGCGTTTGCCTGCTATTTTTCCTTGCATGATGTTTTGAAGCAATCTATATTTGGGACCTCTCATTACATGTCCGAAATATTCCAGCTTTCTCTGCTTGATGCTTTTTATGATCTCAGTAGTCTTGCTGAGACGTTCTAGTATTGTGGAGTTACGAATCTTCTCCATCCAGGAAACTTTTAAAATTCTTCTATAGCACCACATTTCGAAAGCCTCAAGGCGATTTAGATCGATTTTATTCACAGTCCAGGACTCGACAGGATAAAGTAAGACCGAGAACACGTAGCAGCGAAGTAGGCGGATCCTTAATGCCAATTTTAGGTCTCTGTTACATAACACCTTGGACATCCTTCTAAAAGCAGCTCTGGCCTGCTCTATTCTGGATCTAATTTCGCCGTGATTTTCTGCATTACAATTTAATTGCTGTCCAAGGTAGACGATTTTATCAACTTGCTCAAGTTTGATATTATTTACATATATAGACGGTTTTATATTCTGTTGTTTACTTATTACGAGTATTTTGGTTTTCCTTATGTTAAGATCCAGACCTGCCTCCCTACAACTCTCAACGACACTATCAAGTAGTGTTTGATAGTATTACTCTACACTCATTTGAAACCAATTATAGTACATAAATAAAATATAATGTTTTTACAAAGTTGATTATAATTTAGAATTTTTCTTGAAGTATCACTTATATTTGATTATACTGTTTCGTTTTCTTTAAAAACCTAATAATTTTGTCACACTCCGCACTGTCTAAAGAGAACTTTATATCACTTGGTAGTCCAGTAGCTTTTCTTTCCATTTGATATAATGGACAGTCTATAACAATGTGGTCTACAGTTATATTGGTGTCGCAGGCGTAGCATATCCTAGGAGGCATATCCTTAGTAGCTGTTCGTGCGTCAGTCTGGTATGTCCTATTCGGATACGATGTAGTACAACCTGGTCCCTTCGCTTTACTAAAATTGGTGTTTTCGCAGATAGATCTGGGTTTACTTGCCGCAAATTATTATGTTGTAAGAGTTGTCATCTTCGTAACCATAAGTTTTGTGTGTACTCATTGATGCATTTTGTCATATCTGAGTGAGGAATTTGGTTAGTTCTATCATCGGATCTCTCCGTTATACAAGCTTCTTTGGCCATTTGATCAGCTATCTTATTTCCTGGTATCCTCACATGAGATGATATCCACACAATATGTAGTTATTTGTGAATATTTTGTAGAGTCACAAGGTCTTTTTTAATCTGTTTTAAAATCGGATGATTCAGATATATTTTCTGAATTTCCTGGATGATTGCACTTAAGCAATCTGTGAATATTACAGTCATGTCTTTAGGTCGATTAAGAGTTTGTTGTACTGCCTTGGATATCGAAAAAAGTTCAGCAGAATATATTGAGTAGTCCTTAGGTAATGGAAACGTGAGCACAGAATCCTCTGTGACAATGGCCTACTGTTTCCAATTCGGGAGTTTTTGATGCATCGGTATGAACTAATTGACAGGATAAATATTTATTTTTAATATTCTAGAAGTATTGGATAAAAAGAGATGAAGGGGTATTGTCCTTAATATAAGTCGATAGATCTGTGTTACAATATGGAATTTGTATAGTCCAAGCGGGAGCATAATCAATATTGGTATGTATAATACCCGGAAATATGAAGTTGCTAATTCTTTTGCTAAATGATGGTCGAAGATTAGGATTTTGATTGTAATTAGAATGGTAATGTGTGGAGAAAGCATAGGGGTAGGCTGGGTTGTTTGGATTAGTTAATAGCTTATTTGCGTATTGTAGGGGAACCTGGCCTAAAATTACATACTACTTTTTTGTCGTCCAATAACTTTTTTATTTTTTTAATAAAAATTAAAAAAAAAACATAAATATTGTTCATTGTTTGAAAGTAGAACAGATCATGGAACATAAAACTCTAACAACACAATATTTTTTAATTAAAAAAAGGAAACAAAATAAACGTTGTTATGTCAATTTATCCAAGTATAATCGGCTAAAACGACACACTCACATGGATAAAATATCATATAAACTAAATTAGCAAAGTTCACAAATAAATTTTTTGCACGATTTTCAGATACCAGCACAATCACAGTGTGCCCATTTTGAGCATTTTTGGCACCTAATCCAGAATTCTTTGGACCTTGAATGGGAGTACAAACTGTTACAATATAAACATGGAGGATTATTTTCTTCTTCGTCATCATCTGACACAATGGTCTTTGTTTCCTCCTCGCGATCTTGTGTCATTAAAGTCAGATTCTTAATTGCTCGCTTTGCAGCTTGACGTTTTTCTGTAGCTCGCTTCTCGAGTGCTTTGGCTTTTGTTCTTTCATATTTGGGGTAGTCGTTAGAACTTTTGTTCCTTCTGATTTTCTTTTTTTGGAGCGTGACTGGACACCTGAACACGATGGAAGAGGTGAAATGTCAAGTGGACGAATACCAGGATTAATTAAAGAACAACTTTCAAGTGAGTTTGGTCTAGGTTTAGAAACCGGTTTGTTTCCTTGATCTGGAAAATCTTGATGTCGCAAAACATTATCATTCTCTTCTTTTGACTCTGTTAGGGGTTGAATTGCAACTTCTTCTTGAATATCTGTTATTTTGGAAGGAATAAATAAATAATCAGGGAATATGTCGGGATATGTGTCTTTAAAAATCCACTAACGGCATTTTGGTGTGTAGCTGCTTTTCCATACGCTGTAGCAAATAATCCTCCAATTTGGTATTGCGAAACTGTTCTGCCTGGATGACACTTCATCCACTTGGTAACTTCTTGATCATAGTAGCTCTTTAATGGACCAAAAATACATACATCTAACGGCTGTAGACGATGGGTACAGTGCGGCGGAAAACACAATATCGCTATTCCATGTTCTTTGGCAAAAGTTAAAACATTAATGTTTTTATGGCTCGCATGCCCATCAAGCAACAGCATAACCTTGTCTTCTATAGAAGGATTAGAATATTCTTTAAAATGTTTCATCCATGTTAGGAACACTTCGCCTGTCATACATCCTGTTTCCTGTGCTATTCCTAAAATTCCTAAAGGCGCTTCATCTATTAATTCTTTTTTCCAATTTTTCCTGAGGAATATAAGTGTTGGTGGAACATAATTTCTACTAAGCTAATGCAAGAAACCATCGTTATGTGCTGCCCTCTTTCCGCACTTGTAATTAGGCCCACTTGCTTCCGACCCTTGGTTGCAAATATTTTGCCGGGTTTTTGAACCGTGGATAGGCCTGATTCATCCACATTCCATATGCGTGTAGGATTAATTTTGTTATTTGTAATAGTATCCTCTAAAAGTTTTAAAAAATTGGCAATTTGCGGCCTGTTGAATGATTGTGCTCTTGCTGCAGACGTGGACTCGGGTTTTCTAAGGGATATATCGGGGTGTCTAGACCGAAACCCTCGTAACCAACCCAACCAGCCATCTAGTGGTTGTGTTAAATCGGTGTACTATTCCATTTCGATCTGCTAACTGGTAGGCTAAAGAACGAACGTCATCACAAGATAATCCAAACAAACTTGATTCTAGGAGTTTTATGTGTGTTACGAGGTCTCTTTCTAATTCTACAGAGAACGTAGTTTCGTACCGGCCAAGACCTTTATTAGTACCTGATACCCGTTTATTCTTGTCTGATGCTCGTCTTCTTAAAGTAGCTTGGGGCACATTAAAAGTTATCGATGCTTTTAACCAGCCCATGTCTCCACACTGGACTGCCTGGATGGCTCTTTGCATTTGTACTGGATCCCAAGACTGGCGTGTACTTTTCCTTTCGTAGTGTCCCACCATACTAAAAAAGAAAAATGCCATACATTAATATTCTACCTACCATATTATTATTAAAATTTATATGGGCAAAATGACATACTATGTCATTTTACCCGAGTATTTAATATGTCGTTTTACCCAAGTGTGAACAAGAACACGTTTTTTACAATAAATTTTTTGTTTAAACAAACAAAGCTTCCAAACATGATGTTTCTGTTAATATGAATAACAATACATACCTGGAACTAATAGAGATATAAAATTTTAAAGTTTTAAACGTTTTATAGCGAAGTATACGTCGCATACCAAAATATTTTGGTACTCAATAAAGCACAAACCACCTTTTAACAAGTAAACGACTGAACTGATCGCGACGCCCGTTGGAACATCAATTATGCACCACGTGATGCTCTTGTAGTATGTCATTTTGGGCCAGGTTCCCCTAAATTGAGACGTAATCTTCTAATAGAAAGTGGAGATTAATTTGCTTCGACATAAAGACCTGGACTGGTTCTGTGGGCTCCTAGAGCTAGTCTTAGTGCGATATTTTGTACAATATTTAATTTTTTTAAAGTAATTACTATTTAAATGGGAATAAGCCACATGGGGGTAAAAAATCAAAATACCGATTCACCAAGAATCTATACACCGTAGAAAAAAATGTTATAAATAAAAAATGTAGCTGAGATAGTTTTAAATAAAACTGTTTGTTAGCACTTTTTGTGTAGAATGAACCGTTCCCCCAGAAACAATACTTAAAGGCGACCGTCGATTTTGAATGTCAGTTACGCACGCAAAATTAATGTTTATTTAAATTTGTATCAGCTCGAGGGTGAAAATAAAAATTCTGGCAGACCTGCAGATTCTGCCAAAAATTGATTAGTTAACTAAAGCAATTTCCTCCCCTCTATCTCTAAATTTATCTACGTAACTTAACAAAAATTATACGCATTAGTTTATAGACGAACATCATGGAACTATAAATTTAACCCGGTATCTGGTTTTAATGCTTTTAGACAATCGTTTTTATAAGCCCCTAAATCAATTTTTACTATATATAGCCGTTATCTGACAATGATAATTGTAAGCAACAAGTCGTGTTAGTTATATAAAACTTTGGGGCGACATCTAACATTCACTAGAGATATTTGAAAAAAATAATTTTACTACAGAGGATACCAGTAGAGATCTACGTGTATGTGGGTGTGTCATAATTTTTATTACCAAACGTTTGTTAGGAGTATTCTGAGGTTGGATTTTTACTTGGTATATAAACAAAGGTTGTTTGAGTGTAATTCTCTGTTATTTCTTGCTGTATACGGTAAGTAATCATATTATTTTGTCATACATTATCAGTTGAGTAATTGAGTTTTTTTTTTTCAGTATAAGATTTCACTATGGAAAATTTAAATGAAATATCAACTACATCCTTTTATGGAAAAAAGACGAAAATGTCGTGTATTGTTCCTGTCAACCCTAATCTCTCTGATTTGTCTGACACGGAGGAGTATGATGAAGAAATTGAAAACATCAATGTAAATGAAATTACCGTAGAATCAGATGAAAATGATGAACCTCATAATCATCAACTGCTAACTGAAGAGGAGGCTAATCAAACGAATGAAGAAGACGAGCATGAAGAACCACCAAGAAAACGTAAAAAAGTAGTGGAGTCAGTATATTATAACTGGTCTGAAAGTAACATAGAAACCATTCCGTTCGAAAATCCAACTATAGACAATAATGCAGTAGAGGTAGCCTTGCCGCTTGAGTATTTTACGAGGTTTTTTTCACTAAATCTAATAGAGAATATTGTATACCAGACGAATTTATACAGTACGCAAAAAACTGGGGTAAGTGTCAACACAAATACTTCCGAAATAACAGACTTTTTCTCCATTTTGATTTTTATGAGGGTAATCTAGCTGCCAGCAATAAAAAATTATTGGGCCACTTCTTCAAGAATTCCTCTTGTTGCTGATGTTATGTCCCTAAAAAATTTTCAAAAACTGAGAACAATGATCCATTTCAATGATAATTTAGAAGCAACTTTAGAAACGAAAGACCGCTATTTCAAAATTCGTCCCCTTTTAGATCATATTTCTACAAATTGTTATAAGTATAAGTTTCGAAAACCAATACTCTATAGATGAGGCTATGGTTGCCTACAAAGGTACATACGGTGGCAATTTACGACAATACATACAAAATAAGCCTCATAAATGAAGTTACAAGTTCTTTATAAGGGCAGGTGTTTCAGGATATATTGCCGATTTCATTCCTTACAAAGAAGCTTCGACGTTTTCACAACTACAGGGAACTATCAATCAGATTTTTGAAGAAGAACAATCCTTGGGTGTCGGTGCAGCTTCAGTGATTGCACATGTAAAACATTAGAGGCCCCCCAGAATTCAATGATTTTTTGTGACAATTGGTTTTCCAGTTTGAGATTATTTCATTACTTGAAGAAGAAGTATAATATCCTTAGCTTGGCACTATTCGCTCAAATAGAATAGCAGGTTGCATCTTGGATACTGATAAGGTTTTGCTAAAACGTGGCAGGGGTTCCTATCTTTATAAATGCGATGAACAAAAGAATATTATAGTTGTAAAATGGGCAGATAACAAATGTGTACTTCTGGCTAGCACTGGTTGTGGGATTGAGCCAGTCAATCACGTATAAAGGTATTCTAAAGAACATAAAAGAAAAGTAAATGTGCCATGCCCAAATCTAATCACTCAATATAATAAACACATGGGTGGAGTGGATAAAGCTAACTCTTTATTAGGTCTCTACAGAAGTCCAAGTCGTAGTAAAAGACGGTATTTTCCAATAGTTACCTGGCTCTTAGATGTCTGTATTATAAATGCATGGATATTACATCAAAGTGACAGTAAAGCCAATAATATAAATTTTATGTCTCTCAAGAAGTTTAGAATGGAACTAGCTAGGTCGTTGTCCAATACTGGAAAGCACAAAGTAAAGCGAGGCCGTCCATCGAGTATGGAAAATACAGATAACATTATTCGCCATCCTCTTACTGAAAGACCTGATGATGTTACCTGAAGAGATGCGTTAGGTCACTGGCCACTTTATACCGCTAAAGGAAGATGCAGATTTTGTAAAACTGGTTATACAACTGTGCAGTGTGAAAAATGTAACATGCGGCTTTGTTTTACACGGAACAAAAATTGTTTTTTATCATTCCACCGTTAGAATTAGGCCTATATTTATAATTTATTAGTAATAGGCACTCTATTATAAGTTAATTTTTTTATGAAATAAATAAAATGTCCTTTAGTTAAACAGTTCTTTATTTATGATTAACAAAATTTTGAGTTCTTCATTAGTGAAGTTAGTACCAAATAGTATTTCTTGACTGGCAATGTTGCTTCTAGGCAACGGATTCAAAAACCACTTTCTCCTGTCTCCTTTCGGTTTTTTTGTACCTCAGGGTGATATTGAGTGTTATATGAGATTATGTATACAATAAAATAATTTTTCGACATCTATTTTTGGTGTTGTCAGATACCGGGTTAAATATAGAGACGAAACAATATTACATTGTTGACCACAATAAATATTTGTAGTGACGTGTAATAATAAGTAATAAATAAAGCACTGATACCATCAAAAATATCTAATCTTCTTCAGAGCACAATGCGTGTGGTCTTTGAATTTCAAATAGAGTTATCACAACGTACAAAAATACCATGGGTGCTCATATTACATCCGTAAATATTTATATTAGTGGCATGTAATTGTTGCAAAGGCGACTTGTATTTTGTGCTAGTATCTTACATCCCATCAAGAAGCGCGCCCGCAGGTGGTCCAGATATGGATCTTTTGTCGCGTTGAATTTAAACATCCATATTGTAGAGTCAAATTATAGATTGGAAATGAAAAATGTACATAATTTTCATATTTTTTAAATTGTAAAGGTATATATGACTCCCGGATAAAATAAACACATCACTTATAGTAATTAACAATATTCACCAAATGAAATTAGGTATAAGGCATGAGTTGTAACAAAATATATTTTATCTAACTTTTTTTGCAAATTATCAACTTTATCCGATGTAAATTAAACTCATTAAACTTCAGCTTGCGAAAACGTCGAAAATAAGAGGTTCCGTACAAAACTTAATACTTTAAGAAATATAGGAAGATATTAAGCTCCTTAACACCTTGACTGCGGCGGTTAAATACTTAATATACTAGTTCTTGCGTCACATGCCCCCGGAGGCACGTTGAGGTCTATTCTATCTGTCCATCACACAAACTGTATGCAATGACCACATTTTTTAAGAAGAAACAGAATAGAAAATGGACGTGGGCTAGTCCAGACGGAAGAACTAAGAGCGAATATGATTATATAATAACAGACAAAAAGCAAATTATTCAAGATGTCACTGTACTCAATAAACTATCAGTAGGAAGCGACCACAGACCAGTAAGAGCTAGAGTAACGATTAATCTACAAAAAGAAAGAGCAAAGATGATAAACAGTTGCAAACGCATAGTTTGGAATTCACCAAATCATCCAGAAGTATACATAAGAAATATAGCCGAAACTTTACAGAGTAATAATCCCAAACCTCTAAGTATCGACGATCACAATAAATTAATAACAGACTCAGTTAGAAACGCACAACTCAAATTTTGCAAGAAAAATGACACCAAAAGTGAAAAGATTAGCAAAGATACAAGGTCTCTCATGGAAATACGACGAAACCTAAGCGAGAACGAAAAGGGAAACAAAGAAGAATATAAAAAACTAAATAAAAGAATTTCAGCGGAAATTAGAAAAGATGTAAGAAGATATAATACTAATGTAATTACTCAAAAAGTAGAAGAGAACAAAGGTTTAAAGATAATGAAAAGAAAACTTACGAAATATACAAGCTGAGAGAAAAAGACGGAAAGGCAACAACAGATAAACAAAATATTCTGAAAATAACTAGAGAATTTTATAAAGACCTCTATACCAGCCAAAGACCACAAGACAATTTCCCGACACGAGTAAAGACTCTCATAAATCAGGGATCGGAAATACTTTTACCCATTACTGCGTCAGAAGTAAGAGCAGCTTTAAAGGAAATGAAGAACCATCGATCGCCTGGTGATGATGGACTCGTTATCGAGGCAATAAAAGCAGGTGGAGAAATTTTATTAAATCAGTAAGCGAATTGTTTACTAAATGCTTACATGCGGGTACGATTCCAAAAGACTGGAACAATGCAGTAATAGTCTTGTTACACAAAAAGGCGATATTACTAAATTAGAAAATTATAGACCCATCAGCCTCTTGACACATATGTACAAACTCTTTATGAAAATCTTAACAAAGAGGCTAACACCTAGACTTGATTTCTATCAGCCCAAAGAACAGGCAGGCTTCAGGGCAGGATATGGCACAAATGACCATTTGCATACCATAAAGATCTTAATAGAAAAATGCATCGAGTACAACATATAACTGGTTCTTGCATTTGTCGATTACGAGAAGGCTTTTGATTCTGTAGAGTTTGAAACAATACTGGAACCCTAAATCAAAGCCGAATAGATTACAGGTACACGACACTAATCAAAAACATCTATCAGAACGCTACATCAAGTATACGACTGCACGAAGACACAGAAAAATTCAGCTTAGGTCGAGGAGTTAGACAAGGAGACAATATTTCACCAAAATTGTTCACGGCAGCTCTAGAATCAATATTTAAGGGTACTCAATGGCAAGATATGGGCATCAATATAGATGGAGAAAGATTAAATCACCTAAGGTTTGCAGATGATGTTGTATTAATCGCAGATAACTTACAAGATACAGTTTCTATGATGCATTCGCTTAAAAGTCTGTCTGAAAGAGCAGGATTAAAGATAAACTTTGAGAAAACTAAAATTATAACAAATCTCGTAATGAGTGGAAATATAACTATTGACAATAATACCATACAACAAACAGACACTTACAAATATCTGGGACACGAAATCAAAATAAGCAGAGACAATCAAACACATGAAATACAGAGGCGAATAGGTCTAACATGGGCAGCATTTGGCAAATTAAGCCATATTCTAAAAAGTTCAATTCCCATGTGTCTCAAGCGAAAGGTTTATAACCAATGTGTTTTACCTGTACAAACTTATGGAGCAGAGACTTTAACACTCACGCAAAAATCTGCGAATAAACTTATGAGTTACACAACGAGCCATGGAACGTGCAATGCTGAACGTGAGCCTTCGAGACCACATAACAAACCAACAAATCAGGCGAAGATCAGGAGTTCAAGACGTCATCGAAAGAACCACGACGCTTAAGTGGAACTGGGCAGGGCACTTAGTCAGAACACAAGATGGACGGTGGACAAGACGTATTATGGAATGGAGGCCCAGAAATTATAAAAGAAGCCGAGGACGACCACCGACTAGATGGACCGATGACATTAAACGTGTAGCGGGAAACTGGATACAAGGCCCAGTGTAGAGAACACTGGAAAGAAATGAGGGAGGCCTATGTCCAGCAGTGGACGCGACTGGCTTATTGATGATGATCACATGCTCTCTATGGCATGTGTGTACATGCCATAGGGTATTACTTCATAAGGCAGTACTTCATGCCATCGAGTATACAGAACTTTTGCATATATTACATACAGAAAACTATTATAGAAGTATTAATCTAATTTCTTCTCAAACAGGACATACCGCCAAAATTCGGTGTAGCACAGACATCTAAACAAATTTTCTCTTGGAGGTAATTGGATAAAATTAAAGGTGTTTATAAAAATAAAATATTTTGTATTAAAATAAACAGAACAAACGCATTTATAAATTGATTGGTAATTTCTGCTTCTTCTTATTAATTATGTGCCTTATTAAAACAAATCAAACAGTATCCAAGTTGACCAGGCAAAGGGAAGAAAAAGTTATAATCCTACGAACTTTTTTATCCACTTCACGGTAACTTAAACCCGAAGATTTTAATACTTGTCTCTACATGGCTTTAGTCGTTTCCTTTCAGGTCCTTCAGGTTTGGTTTGGACGTGGTTTTTCTTCAGGTATTAAATTATAAGCTAACTGACGTCTAAATTCTGTAATGCTCATTTTTGTTTCAGAGCACATATTAAATATCATTAATCTATTAACAATAGCTATTCCGAGTATCATATCAAATACTATACCGAAGTAATTTTAGAACAACTGCTTCAGAGTGTGTTACATTAACTGGTTGTTGTTCATTTTTTCCTGTGTAAATACATTGAAAGTATTGCCTTCAGGAGAACAGAGATTGTATACAGAGATTTACTCCATATTTATTAATCTTGTTGGTGATGTACTGACGAAAATGGAGTCTCCCTTTGAAAGGTACCATAGATTCATCTATAACGAGAATGTTGCCAGGCTCCATTATTCTTTGAAAATTTTTAATCAATTTCGTAACTAAATTTTTTGTTTTGCATAATCTATTAGTGGTGTCAGATGTCTCATTATTTTCAAATAAAGAAGTTTCAATAAAAGCAAAAAGCGGTCTCGAGTCACACCATTCATCACTATTACTATTCTCAGCAATCTGTTCATTATTATCTGATGGAACTTGCTCATATGGTGTGGTAATAATTTCGTCACTACTATCAATAGAAGAATTTATATCGGAGGATGAAGAAGATTTATGAAAATAACTTTTATTTGGTAATTAATCGTTACTGTCAAAGGGATCTTCGATACTGTCGGCATCAGATGAAGATTGAGTTGCTGTCTGCTCATTCCCCATATCGAGTTTATCAGCCTTTTCGTTATCCATTTCGTGTTCTATTTCTGTTCGTATAAACTGTTGTTCGTTTTCATTATTAAAATTTTCATGACTTTCAATCAACCCTGTAATCTCATGTAATTCATTTAAAATAGTATTTGTTTCAGAACTCTCTCCAAAGTTTTTATGATCACTGATTTTTTGCTCATTTGCAACTTCTATCACCTTTTGCTTCAATATATCAACCATATATCTTGCCCTTTTCGACATTTTAACAAATACTGCTCACACTACAATGAACTACACTGAAACTGACTATATAGAGCCACAAGCACCAACAAGTTAAAACGAATGACGGCACATACCTCCAGAAGCATGTCTCATATTACCGACAGTAGCGAGAATTAAAAATTTGCTATCGATAGCTACTTGTTACACTTAAAACGATGTACAAATACCATTTTTATAGCTACTGCAAGATGTGACGGTTTGACCAATTTTCCTATAGCACCGTTGAAAAATTACGCACATGGCCCTGGACCCTGGGGATACGTGACGCAGTCAAGGTGTTAATAATTTAATTTTGAAAATATCGGGTTTACGACAAAGAGGACGACGCAATTATTTAGCGATATTGTTTATTGTAATAGGATGTTTTTTGTATTAACTCCAATCTATCCAAAAATAAAGAATAAAAAGTAATTTGTTTGTTTACATAGCGTGTAAGAACCTCTTCCATTGGAGGGTTTCTTTTCTTTATTTAGCTATTACAAAGGTTACTAATTTATTTAGGGTATTAATATATTTAGTTGGGTTTACTTAAACATTAAATCTGTTTGCTAGATCATTTGGTTTAAAATGTTTTAGCCCACGCACTTCATTATTGTCATCGAATAACCGATTCGTGAGTGCATTGGGATGCACTTTTAACCGTTCACCATATTTCACACTGTAACAATTTCTTTTATCGAAGGCACTTCCAGATTTTTGTCTATATACGTAAGATGTAGCATTCCAACGGGCATTTACTATAGACCTTATCACTTTATTCTAAAGCGTTGGATGATTGCCAGGTTAGAATTTCTAGCAATGCTAGGATCGCCTTGTATATAGGCAGTTTGTTATTCAACGAAAATTTAGAGTTTCGACCAATCAACCAGTATATATGTCTAAATTTAATGCCCAATTGTGTTCTTTTGGTAAAGATGTGCTTTTTTCAGGTTAGTCGTTTGTTAAGATGGATACCTAGGTATTTTGTGTCGTTTGCCTTACTTAATTGCTTGTCTATGGGTCTATTGAATAAAAAGAAGTACAGTGGTACCTCGATATACGAGCGCCCTAATATACGAGTGTTTTGAGATTCGAGCCGCGGAGCGAGCGATATTTTGCTTTGAGATGAGAGCAAGATTTGAGATATGAGGAATTGGTTTTTATTCAAATTCGTACCTCTTATTTGACTACTTCTAATTTGCTTTGTTAATAAAAGGTAGTTTTACTGGTATTAGATCTTTACGACCTCGCCATAAAGATCATTTTACGGGTCTGTACTGTACATGACGATTACTTGGACCGACAAATTAAATGGTCATTGAAAGTTAAATCCGACAAAAATTATAATACTAACCATATTACACTCTTGATATCGGTGTAATTTACACTGTGTAATTTTTTTACTATAGACCTCAGTTTGTCTGTTTTGCTTATTTTCCTTATTTTGGAAGTATTGTTACTAAGTTTGGTTCGCGTTTTGTGCTTTTTGTACATTTTTACAACCATGGGTTCGAAGAAGAAGATGATGTCCATTGAACTAAAACGTGAAATCATTGAAAAACACGAGCAAGATGTACGAGTAACTGACTTGGCGAGAATGTACGGGCGTACCACATCACTTATATGTACTGTGCTTAAACGGAAGCAGGAGATAAATGGTATAATGCCTCCTCATGAAATTACAATAATTTCTAAGCTCCGGACTTCTCTCCATGAAAATATGGATAAACTACTAATGGTTTGGGTGACAGAGAAACAGCTTCAAGGAGGAACCTTAACACAAAGCATCATATGTGAGAAGGCACGAGCGATTTACAAAGATTTGCTGAAGCAGATCCTACACACTTCTACAAATGATGAATCGGAAGACTTGTTTATAGCCAGTCGGAGCTGGTTTAATAACTTTGGAAAAAGGACCAGCATTCACTCCGTCTTCAGGCATGGTGAGGGAGCAAGTTCAGATGATAAAGCAGCTGAGGTTTACATCAAAACGTTTTCCGAACTGATAGAAGCTAAAGGATACATCCCTCAGCAAGTCTTCAATTGTGACGAGACAGGGCTTTTCTGGAAAACGATGCCGAATAGAACTTACATAACGGCGTAGGAGAAGACGATGCCAGGTCCCAAACCGATGAAAGATAGATTAACTCTACTACTTTGCGCCAATGCGAGTGGCGACTGAAAAATCAAACCTCTTCTAGTGTACCATTCAAAAAATCCCAGATCCTTTAGGTCACATAAGATTTAAAATAAAAACTGTCAGTTATGTGGAGGGCAAATCCAAAGGCGTGGGTCACCCATCAAATCTTGAAGATGATTTACTCCAAAAGTTCAAGTTTATAAAGCTAGCTACCACCCAACACCACTCCTATCTTGCAACCCATGGATCAGCAAGTGATTTCTAATTTTAAGAAGTTTTTTAGCACATTTTTTTGCGCTGATTTGAGGTGACGGAGAACATAAACTTTACCCTTCGAGAGTTCTTTAAGAACCACTTTAACATAGTAATATGCCTAAGAATTATTGAGCAGGCCTAGTAGGTTTTACAACAGGGATCTTAACCTCAGTGGTAGATGAGATTGTTTCTCTTGGATCCATGGATCTGGAGATGGATGAAAGAGATCCATTGTCAGTCTCGAGAGCTGACAACCGAGGAGTTAGACGAACTACATTCACAGCAGCATACGGTAGTTCAACTAAAAATTAGTTTTGAAGAAGACCCAGAATTATTAGAAGACATTTTCTCTACAAAAGACATAAACGAGACCCTAGGAGTGTGGGAGAAAGTTGAGTTCGTGGATAAAAATCACCCCGAAAAAGTTACAACTGGTCGTGCATCGGTGTTGTTCAAAGAAACTTGCCTAAGATATTTTCGTAATATTCTGAAACGGAGGAAGAAACAAATCTTTTTGGACAGTTTTTTTAAACGATCTGATTTAAACTGACGACAATTAAGCGCTTTCGTAAGCACTTCACTTTTTCTTATGTTTTTACAGAATATGCATGTATTTATTGTTATAAATAAATGTTTCTTCTTTTAAATATATTTTTCTTATTTAAAAACATTTAACAAAAACAACCAACGTGTTTTTTCTGGGGACTGGAACGACTTAATTACATTTCAGTTAATTTCAATGGGGAAAATTGCTTTGAGATACGAATAATTTGACATACGAGTGAAATTACGTAACGAATTACACTCATAATGTCGAGGTACCACTGTATTTGCCTTTACTTCCTTGTATTTAAGTATTTACTTAATATTTGAATAAGAGAACAGTAACTACTCTATTTAACAGAGTTTATTTACAACAAAAAGTAATCTCTGTTATTTTCAAGTAGTTACTGAAAGTATAAGGTTATACATAAATTTTTCCAGTTCTTACTTCTTTTTAGTCGAATAAAAAAAGGTTATTACTGAATTAGTAAGTAATACCGTAATATTTGTTAAGAGATCTCAAATGAATACTTAGCTAGTATAGTGTGCATACTTACACTAGTAGAGTGGTGGTTCTAAATATTTTTCGTTTGTTATAATGAAAAGTGAAGCGATGGGTCGTTTGTAGCCACAGAAAAGATCAGAAAAAAAAAAGAAGCTAATCGAGATCAAAATAAAGAGTCGGCCTTTTCGTAGTACCATATTGTTTTAAAGAGTATCACATAAAAGTAAACTTTTAATGTTACTTTACATTCCATTTTTTTTCAAGTTAGTTACATTTTTTAAAGTTCGTTTTGCTCTCTGATGAGTACTTTTGAAAAGAAAACGTTTAAGTTTATTAAAAAAACTCATTAAAAATCATTTTTTAGTCATTTATTTGTTTATTTATTTGATATATATATATATATATATATATATATATATATTATATTATATATATATATATATATATATATATATATATATATATATATATATATATATATATATATTGGATTTGAAATTTCCGCGGGAGCTATATGTGATTTCAGTTGTTTTCCGGGTTTGACTCCGCGTTAAGTAATTTTGGTTTTCACAGTTCTCCTGAAACATCAAGCCGAAGCAAAACTACTCTGACTTGACAATGGCAAGTGTGGCCGTGCCAAAACGTCGTCAAAACAATGGTTTTTCTAAAAACCAAAATTACTTAACGCGGAGTCAAACCGGGAAAACAACTGAAATCATATATATTTATATATATATATATATATATATATATATATATATATATATTTATATATATATATATATATTTTATATATATATATTTATATATATATATATATATTTATATATATATATATATTTATATATATTATATATTTATATATATATATATATATATTATATATAAATATATATATATAAAATATATATATATATATATATATATTATATATATATTATATATAATATAAGGCAATGGATCTATAAGCATGAAAAACTTTTGGGGATTGAGGGACCAACATACAAATTACAGCCTGGGATAGAAAGAGTTACGTAACTTGATTGTTTTTGCATATATATCATCTGGTCCTGGTGCGTTATTTCTTTTTAATAGTTTAATAGTCTCGTTTATAAGTCAAAATACTTGGACCATTCAAATGATCTCCCAATTGTGTCTGCTTTTGTGTTCTGTGAACGTTAAACAAATTGACTGTGTACATTTTCCAAGTATTAACTATATCGCGAGGGTTCATTATTAGTTCATCTTGGTCATTATGTGTACCAATGATTTGTTTTTTGTTAGATTCTGTAGTTTGTCTACTGAAAACAAGATTCTGACAGTCCACGTAGCAATTTTATAAACGTCATGAAGTTGAAACCGGGAGATTCCTCGTATCCTTGGTCATTCAAAGTCTGCCAACATGCCAAGAAATATTAACAGACGGATATCCTGAGGAGTATAATGCAGTAGTCTCCTACTTTCCTACTAGTATATATATTTTCAATATTTCTTCTTTCAACAATCCTTAGAATACTATACTGTTCATTGTTACTTCCTGTTGCGTTTTTAATTCACGATAGAATACTCGATCGTTTTTTCACCACCTAACAATTCTCCAATGTGCTCCTTCCATCTATTTGGTTTCTGCATTTGTTCTATTTATAAACCTCCGTTAAACTTTATAACTGAAATTAGTTACAGTCTTCTGTGTTTAAAGTGATTGATTTTAGCAACTCAAACTGATGTATATTTAGATCCTAATGTATCAAAAACATTTCCGCATACTAGTCGCCTTCAAAGACAAATAAAAAAGCTTGATATGAAACTACGAGCGTTCAAAGATTCTGTCATACATTTCTCTACTGTAATGAAAGCAACATTTAATTTACACTCAATTAGTCGATAGACTCCATCAGTTGTCAGCTTGTTTCAGCAGGGTTTCAATATTTATCTTTACAGCAGCGTATCGTGGATACAGTCAATGATATAATACGCCACATTAGTGTGATGTCACGCTGTCATTTGTTTGAGGTTATTTTGACTCTAAATAAACTGATCTACCTAATAATATTTCCACAGCAGTTCATTTTAAAACTTCTGTGTGTACTTTTTCTTCGTATAAAAAAATATAATAAAATTGTAGTTTTGTTAATTAAAAACTTGTCCTTTTATTTCCTAGATTTATTTAGTTTTTTAATACTACCGAAATACATATTTTAATTTTATCAACCATGTATTTGGAGTTCACGACAGGATAGGACTGGGTACATCTTTAGAAATCAGATAGACTTCATAACCTGGAGTTGATATCAACTATGATCGTAATCCTCTTGTAGCCCAATTACGAGTCAGACTAAAAACCTTAATCCAGAAATAGAATAACAAAAGATTAGATATGGATGAACTTAGAAATCCCGAGATATAAGTTGTAACGTTATATTTTGCCTACCACACAGGGTAAGATTATGGGGTATAAAATTGGGGACTGAAACTATGGGGATGAAGATAGGGCAAGCAAAATAAACGAAACATATGCGAACGGCACTCAGGGTTTGGTAGGAGAGCTAGGGTCGTGGATAAGTAAAAGATAAGGGGGTTGGATTGGGGCAACTACAAAAAAATTAAATAAAGAGGTACTTATACAAATCTCGTGGGACAAACAAAACAAAAAGAAACAGGAAACACCTCTAGTAATTTATATAGAGCGCCACTTTGAGGTGCATAATTATAACTAGTACAACAACTAGTTGTAACTAAAGAAACAATTATTAAACACAAAAAACATATCTTTTTCAAATTAAACTCAAAAAGGGTTAGTTTAAAAGGAATAAACAAAATGTTAAAAAAACAAAATTTAACATTTATTAGTGTCTTACCACAAACAGTTACAAAACATAGAGAACACAAGAATGTTCAAAAAAGACAATACAAAGATATTACCACGATAGTCGCAAAATATAAAAAACTTACATGCGTTCTACTAATTTACAAATTCAGGAGATGCTACAAAAACTTACTAATGTTATTGACGTATAAACTATGGCAAATATAAAAATTATTACAAATAAAAAAAATTTGCTTTTTAAACAATGAATGCAATTATTTCTTTAGCAAAAAAATGTCTGTCTTTACGTTGAAAATTAAAACATTAAATGTTATCTTGATTTTTCACTAGCAATTTTGCACTCAAACTTTGAAACTTGCTACATCTTTGGGACTGAAACTGCAATGACGAAACTCTGGAATAAAAGGAAACCATTTCCAAACTCAGGAACGAAGATATGACGTAGTAGGAATTGGATCAAAAAGGAAAACGACAACAAAACTGATGGGACATCCTATATATGGCTTCAAAATTATACCATGTTCTGGTATACTACACAAATTATTTTTTACTGCTACATATTTCCACTAAATGGGCCAAAAACAGAAGAACACAAATTTGACGGAGAATTTGCGGATCCATACTTGCGATCCACACAGCGAACCAAGTAAGAATTAATCTACCTTGCCCCTACGGCGACCCAAATAAGAATTTTAGATCCATACCCGAGACTACGACGGCCCAAGTAAGAATTTATTTGGATTCACACCCGATTCTACCGACGACCCAAGTAAGAATGACAAACTTAAAAATTCGTTCATATAACTTGAAAACAAACAAACGCTGACATAACAAAACACAACGAAACAACGTAGATATCCTCTTTCTATGACGCAAATTATAAGGCGACTTCGAATAAAACATTAAAAGAAAATGCCGAGAAAGTACTCACTTTAAAATAATAAACAATTCTCAAATGATTTTATTACTTGGCGACGCTGAAAAAACAAAATATTATTTGGGGTTTTAAATTAAAAGAATTCGGTGTTTTAATACGTACAAATAGAAAACTAAAATAGAATAAAAAATATTCTGCGATTTTTTAAACATTTATGAGGGGAGTTCAATATATTACATATACGGAGGGATTTCAATATATACCAAAAAAAAATCAATGAATTGCAAATGCTACAAAGTCAAGCTTACAAATAGTATTAATAATAATGTTGCCTTGGTGCGAAAGAAGTAATTGGTGACTACGAGCGGAAGAAGAAAAACGAATGGATGACATATGAAATATTACACCTTATGGCCAGAAGGAGGGAAAATAAGAATAATACCGAACAATACAAAAAACTGGATAGAACTGTCAGCAGAAAAATAAAAGAATCCAAAGAGAAATGGTTACAAGAAAAATGTCAAGAGATAGATGAGCTAGAACGAAGACACGATAGTTTTAACATACATAAAAAAATCAAAGAGTTTACTTATATTTACAAGAAAAAACAGTTTGGTAGGTAATAGACGAGAACAACAAACTTATTGTAGATAAAGAAGAACAGTTACAGACTTGGACAAATTACATAAAAGATTTGTTTACGGATTATCGTGATATTTCTATGAACACTCTTGATCTGAATGGACCAAAAATATTAAAAAGTGAGGTGATAAAAGCTATAGATCAAACGAAAGATGGGAAAGCAACAGGATGCGATAAAATACCAGTCGAATTTTTAAAAGTTTTTAACGAGAACAACCTGAACGTAATATTGAAACTGTTTAATAAGATATACGATACTGGTCAAATTCCATCTGACTGGTTGAAATTTACATTTGTGCCCCTTCCCGAGAAATCTAATTCTAACACGTGTAGTGAATATCGGCTTATAAGTTTAATGAGTCATACCCTTACAGTATTCTTGCGTATTATCCATTTCAGAATACGAGCAAAATTAGAACACAGCAGAAGTAAAATACAGTTCGGTTTTAGATGCGGTTTTGGAACTCGAGAGCCCCTCTTTGCAATACAAGTCTTGATTCAAAAATGCCTATATCAACAGAAAGATGTTTACGATTGTTTTATCGACTATGAGAAAGCATTCGATACTATCAAACATGACAAACTCTTAGAACTATTAGAACATCTTACATAACTTAACACTAAGGACATCCAGACTATAAAAAATCTGAATTGGAATCAAACAGCCCGCATGAAGAATGAACATATGGTGAGTGAAAACGTAACCATTTCGAGAGGGGTTAGACAGGGCTGTATTCTTTCGCCGCTGCTTTTCAACCCGTACGCGGAACAAATATTTCTAGAGACACTGGAAGAGTACAACGAGGGCATCAAGATTAATGGCGTACCATTAAGTAATTTTTAATATGCAGATGATACTGTTATACTGGCCGATAACATCGAAGATTACCAGATGATGCTAAATAGAGTAAATACAACTGGCCACCGATTTGGACTGAAGATCAATAGAAAGAAAACTAAATTTATGGTGATCAGTAAAAAGAACATTCAACATATCAACCTGAATATTGAAGCCGAACGTATTGAAAGACTACACCGATTTAAATATCTGGGATATACAGTAAATGATGAGTGGGGCTCAGACGTAGAGATTAAGATCCGAATTGAAATAGCAAGATCCAAATTCATCAAAATGAGAAAGCTCTTAAGCAACCGCAATCTGAGCGTTAACCTCCGATCGCGTGGTATTAACACAGAGGTATTAAGACGAATGGGTAAAGAGGTGGAATTGTTAACAACTGTTAAAAGGAGGAAAGCGTCATACCTGTGCCATGTGTTCCGTAATGATAAGTACAGTCTGCTACAGCTTATCGTGGAAGGTAAGATTGAAGTTAGAATAGGTCTGGGCAGAAAGAAGAAATTATGGCTAAAAAACTTGAGAGAATGGTTTCAAATACCAGAAGCTGCGAACATAGTACATGCGGCACAAAACAGAGAAACCTATCGTTTGATGGTCGACACACCTTCGGTAGAAGACGGCACATAAAGACGAAGAAGAACCATGTATTTGTCAAAGACATTCGTCACCTCAATACTACAACTAGGTAACTGAAATATAACACTTCTGAGAAAAATGCATTTTAGGATTTTTGTAAAATTTGAATTCTTCTCCAGCCTAAAGCTGACATAATATTAAAGCCGTATTCTGTTTTTAACATTCTTACCTTCTTTACTCACCATTCATAAGGTTTAATAATATATATTATATATATATATATATATATATATATATATATATATATATATATATATATATATATATATATTCCAAGATTAGGAATATCAGGAGAAAAGTTCCAGTTACCTAGTTGTTGCATATGTATGCTTTATACCAATATCTAAGTTATGTACTTGTACTATACATTTCTTGCATTGGCCCTTGTTCTTGTTACAAAAAGCAAGATTAGAGCTAGTAGAAGTTATTTTTTTTTCTTATGTTAAAATTACATACTGTTATACATAAAAAATAAAAAGAGCACCTAACCTAAAAGCACCAACATTTAAAAAAAAAATAAATTATTTACAAAAAACTACTTTACAAAGAATAATATTAATATGAAACAATTTATAATTTTTGAAAAGGCACAAAGAGATTTTTTTTTGTGGCATAGACTTTTGTCATTCAGCCAGTCTCGAAAGGTTATAATATATTCCTCAAGAAAGTATGTACACATAAGTACAGATTATTTCTCTCAGACAAGCACAAAGAGATAACTTCTTGAAGAATCACCTTCATAGTCTTGACCATCATATAATTTACTTGAATCTTTTTATTCTCGTATGGCAGACTGGTGTAACATGGCTTGTATAATCTCCCAAAGCAGGTGGTTTCAAAGAAAATAGTAACATCAGATATTTATATTTTTGTATTGATGTTGGAAACGGTTATTTTTTACTATTTTACTACGGACTATTTCTTACTACTCTCATGCAGTTATCAAAAAACAAATTTTTATTTTACTTTTTTTTTTCAAAATTGGTACTAGCTTCAACCCCAGTCTATATGACGTTAAAGGTGTGTCGCTAATCGACACTTCTTATACTGGTCCTAAAAGTGCATTTCGTTTTTTAATTAATTTTAGATATTTTTGTTGTTGTTTTATTTGCGATATAAGGCAAACGTATCGACAAATTAAAGTAAATAAGAAATTTTGCGATATAAAGCGGTTTTCTAGAGAACTTCTAAATATTTCCAAGAATTTGTTCTACGTACGTTACTTACGGCAATTCTTCTTCGTTTTATTTCGCGTAAAAAATTCTGCAAGAGTTAACCAATTGTTCTACTCGTTCTCTGCAGTTAGCACTTATTTAGGTTTTAAGGCTCTATGTTTTTTCACTAGGCAATGTGCCAGCAACCGTCTGGATGATTTTTTGTCAGAATCACGCTCTCCTACTTCCACACAAGCGCTAATGCGACATTTTATTAGGAACGGCCCTGACTAGTAATTTTCTCTTATCTACTCGCTCTCTGCAGTGAGCACATATTCAGCTTTTAAAGCTCGATGGGTTCCACCGGGCAAAATGCCAGCAACCATACTCATTTATTTCAAGGCCTTGGCTAAGACATTTTGACATGTTGTTCGTTTGACAAAGGGGAACCTTCCATTATGACTGTGCTAGCCCTAAAATGGGACCCTGTGATGTATTTTCTTATTCTTCTCGTCCTTTTGACAAACCTTGTACAAAGCGGGTTATTCGGTCAAAAATTAGTCGTATTTTCTTTCTATCCTCTTGGTTTATTTTTCCATATCTTTCGCTAGCCAAACGTCTTCTACAACCGTTGTGGTTGTAGACACAGATACGATAGGATATACTTCTGATAGTCACTTTTGTTAACGAGTCTCGTTCAATTTTCATGCTTGCTCTGATTCGACAAGATTAGAGAGTCTTGACAGCCACATCGTGGCTGATCTAGTCACATTTATCAAAGAGTTTTTCGTCCGATCTTAATGTTTGGTCTGATTCGGCATTTGCGCTCACTCGAACTAATTTTTCTACCCATTAATTTGCTAATCGTATTAAGCGCATGCAACAACTGATACCACGCTCTACACGGTATTAATTGTCTTCTAATCAAAACCCCTCTAATTGTGTTAGTCGTGTTTTATCACCGGCACAATTATTACAATTTCCACCAAACTGTCATTTTCTTTCCGTGGAGCTCGTCGAAATATCATTACGCCCCTGTCGTCGAAGACTCTCTTCTGAAATGCAACGTCACGCCGAGATTTCGACGCTGGTCTCATTCTTGTTTTTTCGCACCCCTTGATTAGGTCGAAAAAGTCTTCTGATTGGACGCTATCCTTTTTAACCATCAAGTTAGAATCTATGGAGAAGCTATGAGCATATTAATGTATGTATTCAAAACGGCGTAGGTAGGTGTGGCTAACGATAATACCAATATGGCGGTGACATCAGGGCCAGACTCAATAATATTAAAACTACTATACAAATATGACTAGTTATTCAGAAGATTTAATCATAATCTAAACAAGTGCAATACATTTTTAATAAACTATGATTTATTTCTCCCGCGGTAAACACTAAAAACACGATATATTATACATAAAGATAAATTAATACAGTCAAATACTATTAATTTATTCTCTGAAGTACGGGCCATTAGTTTGTTTACATATTTGTATACTAACCTGTGGAACGATATTCCTGAAGATTTTTTTATTAACATTGCTTCTGCTACAGCCACTACGTTGAGAACAAGAAACCATTATTATGCACTATGACAATATATTACAGTTTCTATAAAAGTATTATAAAACTGAAAATATTCGAAAAACAACAAATGTAAACAAACATATACGATCTGTCAAAAGTTTCAAAACAATATTAACAATATGGCCGAAGTGAGGTCGTTTTTAGTCACGTGATGCCCTCTCCATAGATTCTAACTCGATTCAGTTTTAGATGGCATTCAACAATATCATGTGGTCAAAATATGCCAGCGGCTTATTTGTCAATCCATATTTTAGTCTTTCTTAGTTCTTTATTAGTAGGGCGATTTTTTCATGTCTATCCTTTACACTTATACTTTCAGCTGTTCTTAAAAACATTCGTTTTTGGAGGGAGAGAATGTTTGGGAAAATATTTAGTATTTATTTATATATTTTACATTGGTATTGTACTCTGGGAGTGGAAGCATAGCTTTCTTATTTTTAAGTTTTTAAATTTTATATATTTATAGATTTTACTTAATTTATATTTAATTGTTTAATTTTATTTAATTTTATTGAATCTAATTGAGTATATTTTATTTTATAAATATGTTTTAATCGAAATTAGCCAAATCGATTTGGTATTTATTATAAATACCGGATAGTTAAAACCATTTAATAAAAACATAAAATGGCGTTTTCATAACGAATAAGTTACCTTCAGAAACTCAACTTTTGCGTGAAGTCATCTTATGAAATCGGTCTACGTACAAAAATCAGCGTATGAAACCTTCTTGCATGTAAACCAAATAAATATAAATTAACAAAGTTATTTTGCTTCTTACCTTATAATTACACTAACCAATATTATTAACTATATGTAAGTAATATTATTAGTATTATTAATTAAAAATATCGTTTCAAAAACAAAATAGGATTGAAAGGTCAGATGTTGGTAGTTCAGATTTAATTCTTAGGTAGCGTAGTTACTCTGCCGAATAAAAGTGGACTGTGGGGCGGATATCCCCACCTACTCGACCAATATGTACAAACGAAATAAAAAATGAAAAATTCAGAGCTAATCCGTTCCCAAGATCGAAAGGCCAGAAAACTCTAAAGCCAAACCATGGTTCCTTAAGCCGAAGGGGATTGAACTTCTAAAGAAAATCCAAAAGCTGAAAGGCTGAAAGGATTCCTAGACACAGTCTGTCAGAGTAACAGCGTTGGAAGACGTTGATCTCATGACACAGGAAAAGAGGAAGAAATTAAGGCTGCAAACCTATCTGGCATCTCTTAAGCCAAAATCAGAAAGCTGGTGAAACAAGGCCAGGATTACATACAACAAAAAAGACCTGAAATCAAGGCCAATTTTACCAAGGCAAACAGTTGTCGTAAAAGCCAAAATAAAATGACTAAACTCAGAAGGCCGAAGGTCCAAAAGACCAAGAAGGGCACAAAGAGAAAAGAGGATGTGACTTTCAGCGAAGCTGCCGTTTCTGTTAAGGTTGCAGCAGTACTAACAGAATTACCAGAAGTCATTTTTTGAATGTAAATAAACTTAAGGCATTTCAAAAAGCCATTTTGGTGGCTTATGAAGAAATTTCTGGATAGGTAATTACAGTTTTCATTTCCGCTTTTCCAGTACGTTCTATTGCCTGCGATAAATCTTTTACTTATTTTTCTACTTCTTTAATTTGACTTGTAATTTACTATTTCTATTGTAGCGTTTTAAATGTTTTTAACCATGAAATATTTATGCTTAAAATTTTGTAGTTCACCCCTGAGCTTTATATAATTTTTTTTGTCTTTATTTACATTTAAATCTCCCAATTCTCTGTATACATTGTGAGGTAGAAGATTTCCAAATTCTGGTTATAACTAGGACGTTAAAATAATCAATATAATACGTGTTTTCTCTACAAATTTAAAAAGGAGTTTGTTTCAAGGTCACTTTTGTGACATAGTTAAGGCCTGTTTTAAAAACAAGAAATTGATGTTGGAGAGGTAAGGTAAAAGGTAACCCTATTAGATTGAGGTAGGAGAATTCAAGCAGGTTGAGAAGAGTAATGAAACAGGAAGGTTAAATATTTGGCCAAAGAAGACAGAAGTCGTTATGTAGTTTTGCGAAAAACCGGCAAATTTGTCGAAGAATAAGTGATGTACACCCAAAGTAATGTGTCAACTCTGATAGGGGTAATTACTGTTTTTTTTTTTTAATTGAAAGCCGTCTCTTATCGTGAGATATTTGAAAAACGGCGTTCTAAATAAATATCTACATGTTCCATTTACCAGTTCCTTAAGAAGCCGTTCCAAAGTGTGCAGTGTCCCTATTTTAACCTCAAATAGTCAGAATACTTTTCCAGTAAGATATGGTTTTTGATCGTGTGGCGGAGAAGGTAACCCAAGAAATCTTATAGTGGCTTCCCACGATCGACAATTCTACAGATCATCGCGGACAGCCGATCAGCACGGACGGCAACCACTCCGCAGACAGAGCTCCTCCTACGGTCCGTGACAGTCTGTGTAGGTCCGTGACAGTAGTGTTTGATTATATCATAAAAAGGCCACTTAGGCTTCTAAACATCATCAGCCCCACTACCAGTTCCCATCGATTCTCTAACTTTTGTTTTTTTGCCTTTTGTATGTCGACATTAAATTATCTCTCTTCTTTTTAATTCTTTAATCGAAATAGTAATATTCTTCAATTGATTTTTTATTCGGTTCCATGCATCGTATGCATCGTTCAGGTTCTTATGTTTTGGCTCCGTGGAATTTCATAAACTTCGTTCATTTTCATACAAATTTAAAAAATCAAAAACAACTTTGTTTGTCCATTCAATTTTTCAGCAAAAAACTGCAAAACAACTTTGCACTTGTCGTCTGTTAAAACACAGACGCGCTTGGATCGCGTCGCATGAGCATGTACCGCACCTTTGATGTTACCGACTCTAGATGGATAGGACGCATCAGCACGGACGTGCCTGTGCTACCACGGACGAGACCCTTCCCACGGTGCGTGGTGCGTGCTGGTCCGCTTACGTCCGCAATATCGCCGACCGTGAGAAGCCGCTATTAGAGTGTATATATTGAAATCCAGGTAACTTTTTTGTTTGAACTTTTGAAGTAAAAATAAACGTTCTAAAATAATAATTGCTTTCGTAATAATTTAAATAATGTAATATGTATGGTTATGCTGTCAATCTATGTGTTCTTTGTCACCATCAATTAAATGTTGACATATGACAACTAGCTTTAATTTGTTTTTTGTTGTGACAATTTTTATTTTGCTTGTATAGAAAAGATGTTTTATAGAAAAGGTGTAACCTTACGATATTTTCATTTATAAGGATATCTTTAATTTCAATAATCTATTTTGGCCACACTGATAAATAACCTAGGAACCATTTTGAAATATTTTGTAGCAATCCCCATTTTAAATAGATAGTACATGTAAGTTTTTTCTTTGTAATTTTGTATTTTACAACTATTGATATAGTATAATTTTTGTGTGCCAACTGTATTTTTGTAACTGTTTCTTTGAGACAAAAATAAATGTTTGATTTGTTTCTCTGATTATTTTGTTTACAAAAATCTCCTAACCTTTTTTTTATGTGCTTACTATTTTTAGGAAAGAAGAGCTTTTTTCTTACCTTCAGCAAACTAGGATCCTTCAAAGCGGAGCCCGTATCTTATTGCTAGAAGCCCTTTTTTGTTGTCTTTATTGCCTAGTTGTCCAGGAGATTTATGTATGTACCCCTTTGTTTCATTTTTGGTAGTTACCCCAATCCGACCTCTTTGATTCAACTTATCCACGACCTAGCTCTCCAATTAACCCCTGAGTGCCATACGTACAAGTATCGATTGTTTTGCTTGCCCTATCTCTACCCCCAGTAGTTTCTGTCTCCAATTTTCTATCCTCATAATCTTACCCTAAGGTAGGCAAGATATTTTCGTTACAATTTAAGTCTTTCATTTTAGTATATTGTAACCTATTGTACGCCTATGTCATACTGTAACTCAGAGACAACATTTTCATATTGTCAAGGTTTTAATGACTTTTAATGCGTTGTTAGAATGCCGTTAGTAATGTAATGTTTTCTCAAATAAATATTTTATAGGATTATATAAGTTCATCTACTACCTACTTCCCACGAAGTAATGCAATAAAATCTTATCCACCCACAGTCCTCATCACCTTTTAAATTTACACAAAAATCAGACACGATTATGAGATGTCTTGTCTTGACAAAAACGACATATCCTGTTTCTCCGTCTATGGAGAAACTGTTAAGTCAAAGTTTATTTAGATCGGAAAGCTTTTAAGCTAAGAAAAGCTTCTTGTCGGATTACTAGATATTGGTGTACCATACGGACGTTATAATTTGCGCATAAACTTCATACACATGCATGTAGTTGATTGACGGTTTTACGTTCAATGGCGCTTGTAAAATCGAACACATTTAATGGAAAATAAAAGAAAAACACCGCTACATGCACTTGTAATGGCAGGCCATTAACAACGGTATTGATTGAATAGAGGCTTTTTATTTATTTTATAATTATATAAATCGTAGGTGAAATAAAATTGTGACCTGTTTAAATAAAGAAGTATAAATTATTCGTGATGCATTGTAAGAAAAATTTAATTGTGTTGTTTGCGTGCGATTTATTAATTGCTTCAATGTAATTTATTGGAAAAAATGAATATTTATTATCTACAGTGCTTTAATAAAGCTATTTTATTAACGGTATAAGGTAATTCAGGGTGATATGGCGAAATAAAATGTTCTATATCTTTTTCCGGTACACAGATTTCTCTGTAAGTCTAAATGCTAGCAGTTTATTATCATTTATGCAGCAAGCACGTTATGAAAACCAGCTTCGTTTTAAAAACCGTAATTAATTTGTGCAAAACTGTTTCCAGTGCTCAATAACTTTTATACAATGCATTTGTAGACGTTGCTTCAGGTATTTTTCGATATATTCTGCCTTCTTAGACCGTCCGATTTCTAAGAGCGGCTTCACACACACCCGGTCGCCGCTTACACGGCATGGTTTACACGGTTTAGCGAGATTTCACACTTAACGCTTTTGTGGTCCGTGTCGAAATGTTAGTCGATGTTCACCATAAATCGAAAACACATCGTTGCCATGATGATTCTCTATCGGCGTATAAAGAAAAGAAAGAGAACTAGATATGTGAGGATTCATCCCATTAATATGAAAAGGAAAGAGTTTGGTGTAGTTTATACTCTTTTAAAAAAATTATTAAAAATCATTTATAAAAGGTATATATTTAAAAACGGTCGGTCGGATAGCTCAGCGGGCTGTGCGGCTGCCTCTCATTCGCTTCACTGTCGAATGGTTTAGTGGATGTGGGATCGAGCCCAAGCTCGGTGTACGGAAAACAAAAAGTCTAACGCAGCAGTTTAAAATTCTAGATGAATCTGCGGCTTAGACTAAGATATGCTGGGATCTGATCGGCCTATGGTGGAGCAGTACGGCAAGAGATAAGGGCTTGCGGCTCGGTGATACTCCTCCATAGATCCCTACCGGACAGGCGTAACGCCTAAATAACCGGATATATATATATATATATATATAATATATATATTATATATATATATATATATATATATATATATATTTAAAAAACCCAATCGGGCTATGTTACACAAAACGTTTTCGGAATCCATATTCCCATCTGGATGTAAATACATAACTGGACAGTATCGGTTACATCGGCGGACTCATAAAACTGCAAGAAAAGTTCACTAAGGTTTGCTAATATCACTTTTCAGTTAGGATTTCAAATCTTTGCTCATGGTGTCGATCCGTCTGGTAACAATTGGACGGGATAACTGGACCTCTTTAATAGTAGATATGAGGAGTATAGGTGCAAAACCATTTAAGTCACAATTTTGTTAAATTTGCATTTGATACGGGAATTTGTTCTTTATGTGTCTATACATAAGTTCAAATATAATTTAGGTGGAAATTTCACCTTAAATTGGAGTAATTTGAAGGAGAAGACCGCCAGTCCGGTCTGACCAATGGCGAAACATTTGGACTGACACGTGATTTACTCGTTCTCGTTTACACGTGATTTACAAGTGGCATGTAACAGCTTCTAATCATGTAATGTTTTTAGTGTTATTTGGATATTATTCAAATTAGGTTTACGTAAATTTCCTTTTGCTTTGTTGTAAGGCATAACGATAATATTGATAGCTCTATGGAAAAAACTACCCCAGAATGTAGCCGGAAGAGAATCATACACCGTGCTAAACACAAAAGAGTAGTTGCTATGAAATATAGGTAAGCATAGGGAGCAGATAATGTTTCAATGCGTCGAACTAATCATGTTTTCTTTTTAGATATTCAGCTAATGGTTTGCCTGAAGAACCAAGATGTGTCCATAAAAATAACGTATTATAAAATAAGTTAATAAATTATCAGAGATCTGCAATTTGTTCATGAAAGATTTTATGAAGTTCAATTTCAAGAATTTTATGAATGATCAAAAAAAGTTAGCTTTTAGTAATTTTATTGAGATTTATGGCTGAAATCTCATTATTGCAGAAGTAAATTAAAAAAGAAGCTGTCTACCATGTGATCTTAATATAAGAAAGCTCTTCAAACTTTACAACACATCAGTGGACAGCTCTCTTATGATTAAGGAACATTATTTTTGTTCATAATTTGCAACGCACTATAATATAGGTTTTGAAATGTAGATCACAGACGCATACTCTCTGTGTTTAAGATACAAAGAAGAGATAAGAGAGAAAAAGATGGAAAGCAAGCTTTTCTTCTTAATATTTTACAGAAATTACATATACTTAAAGCAAAAGCATTTTACAAAATTCTTCAAACTAACAGCAACAAAAGTTTTTTCAATAGATTGTCAAAAAAACTTAGCTTTTCCGAAGTTACCTAAGCAGAGAGCTTACTTCTCTTCCCAATATAATTTTTACTAATTTTCAATTGTACATGCTACTTCTAATACAAAACTTAATTCTGACACAGTTTCAACTTATCTATAGACCGATTGAGATTTGCCATACAATTTAAGTGTTAAAGAAAAAAAAAAAAAAAAAAAAAAAGAGGTTAGTCTTCGTAAGTGGGGGTATATTTATTAAAAAATATATATATATATACCCACTTACGAAGACTAACCTCTTTTTTGTGATACGTGGTGTACAAGAATTGTTTTCCTTGTGGATTTTAAGTGTTAAAGCTTCAGCGCTGTTTCTTAGATTATCAAAACATAAATTTTTAAAAGATGTTAAAGAAATTATAATTTGTGCAAATGGCTCTGCAGGTCAAAATAAAAATATTACAATGATCGGTATACTTGCACGTTTTCTCCATAAAAAGGACGCTTGCAAGGTTGTAGGACACAGTTTTATGCCGCCAAATAGAATTTTTGGTATTTCTGGAGGAACAATTAAAAAAACAGAAATTATAACAAATCCAGAACATTACATATCTATAATAAAACAAAATACCACAATCTATAAATTGGTCGAAGACTGGGAAGTGTTTGATTGGAAAACCTGAGTATCAGAAGTTATTAAACCACCAGGAACTTGGCACTTTTAATTTCAACTGTGCAAACGCTTTAGAATTTTAAAGCGAAGTGATAAGTCCAAAGGACATTTGTAAGAAGGAAAAACATATTCGTTCGATTAATCCTGAAAAATTTGAAGCTGGCAGAGTAAGTGATAAAAAGAAGGCCTAGAGTGTTGCCAATTATTAGAAACACATTATTGTACTGATTGACAAGAAAATTCCGATTTGGAGTTTTACAAAGATGCCATACATTTTCCTCTACATAATGACGAGAGTAATCCACAAGTATTGACAAATGTGCAGAATTTTCTCCAGAAGAAACAAAGGTGAGGTGAATTTTGTTGTGGTAAAAAAGTTAATTTATATAAGGTTATGTTATTTTTAATTTTATAACAATAACTATATAAATATAAATAAATAAATATGTTTAAATTTTTCTAATAAAACATTAGGCTAGAATACAAGTACATCTAACAACAAGCTCAAATATCGCGTGTCCTCTATAATAGTTATTCACGTTTCCTGAAGGTTCAGTCTCCCTTGGTTTATAATTACATGGATTGAGTCTTCAACTTTAATTTCAATGCCAGAACGTGCTCTGCGTAGGTGCTATTTATATTTTGTATTTCCTTGCTGGCATTCATCAAATACAACAATTACTGTTCCGTAATGGGTAATTAATTAACTCCGCCTGGGATACCGTGGGAAATCACAGTGTCACAGCCGGTCCTAAGCCCGGATAAAGGAGGAAGGTTGGGCAATGGGCTAGTCACCCATTACTGTAGAACAAACCCCGACTACGAAACCTATACAAAAGCCTCGGATAGGACGGTCCTATCGACGACGACTCAAGCAAAGAAATATGGACTACTCATTTGGAACATGGAACGTCTTAACCCTAAATAAACCAGGAGCCCAAACATCGCTGCTTAACGAACTTAAAAAATATAAGATACAATTAGCCGCAATACAAGAAACAAAATGGCTAGGCAATGGAATAAAAGACACAAAAACGCACACAATACTATATAGCGGCAAAGAAAATGAAAAGAAAGAATTTGGAGTGGCTTTCGTAGTAGATAAGAACATAAAAAACAATATCTTAGATTTCGAAGCAATAAATGAGAGATTATGTAGATTAAGGCTAAAAACAAAATTTTTTAACCTCACAATCAATAATGCCCATAGTCCAACAGAAGAACACGACATAACAATAAAAGAGGAGTTCTACGATCAATTAGAAGAAATATACGACAATGCCCCAAAAAATGACATCAAGATAATATTGGGTGACATGAACTCCCAAATAGGCAAAGAAGAACAGTTCGCAGGAATAATCGGCAAACACTCACTCCATCAAAACACCAACGAGAACGGGGAATTCCTAATTAATTTTGCCAGCAGGAAAAACATGATCGTGAGCTCTACGTTCTTTGCTCATCGGGATGTACACAAAGCAACGTGGATCATGCCAGGTGGAGCGGTTACTAACCAAATTGACCATGTCTTAATAGACAAAAGAGCTGCCACCAACATCCTAGATGTAAAAAGTCGAAGAGGAGCATGCTGTGGATCTGATCACTTGCTGGTACAAGCAAAATATAGATGCAGGATCTCAAGAAACAGAGATAAGAAAGAACAGATAAAAGAGCAGTTGGACATTGATAAACTAAGCCAACAAAACGTTAAACTGAGCTACGAGACAGAAATAACCCAGACACTTACAAACACAGATAACCTAGACATTGAAGAACATTGGAAACAAATGAAGACAAAAGTATTAAATGCAGCAACAAAGACCATCGGTAAAAAGGTAAAGAAGCAAAGGGCAGAATGGTTCAACGAAGAGTGTAGACGGGCCATACACGAACGAAATGAAGCTCACAAGAAATATATGGAAAGGCGAACCAGAGAAAGAAGAACATTTTTCGAGGAGCTACGACGCAGGGCGGATAAAATATGTCGAGGAGAAAAAAGAAAATGGGAAAATAATAAGATACAGAAAATGGAACAAAACCTCCAAAGCAACGATCTAAGGGAGGCATATAAATATCTTCGACAACTAAGAGAATGATACAAACCCCGAACAAGTCTGTGCAGAAACCAAACAGATAAGATAATTAGTGAACCAACGCAAATAAAATCAGTTTGGAAAAGCCATTTCCAAGCTCTGCTAGGAGCACAAGGAAGCTCACGATCTTCGGATTTGCGGCACATCGAGGAAGGAGACGAAGAAATAAGCAGCCCGACTCTTAAAGAAGTCAAACAAGCAATACAGGCGCAAAGAAACAACAAAGCGCCGGGATTTGACGATGTCCCTTCCGAACTGTATAAATTAGGTGGCGAACATCTAACAACGCAGGTGCACGCACTCATATCTAAGGTATGGAGGGAAGAAAAAATTCCTAGCGATTGGAAAAATGGGATTATCTGCCCAATCTACAAAAAAGGGGACAAACTTAAATGCGAAAATTACCGCGGCATAACCCTCCTATGTTCGGCCTACAAAATTTTTACATCCATCCTGAATAGGCGACTTCAACCATTATGTGAAAATATTATCGGCGAATACCAGACCGGTTTTCGACAAGGCAGGTCGACAATAGATCAGCTTTTTATAGTAAAGAAAATCCTTAATAAAGTTTGGGAACACGATATTGATGTTCACAATATATTTGTCGACTTCAAATAGGCTTATGACTCCATAAATAGAAGCCGGTTATATAACATCATGGAAAGCTTTAATATTTCCTCGAAATATATCCGACTAGTAAAAGCAACGATGGACTCCACAATAGCAACTGTACGCATACAGTACGAATTAACTGACAGCTTTGAAATAGTTCAGGGGCTGAAACAAGGTGATGGACTAGCTCCAACACTGTTCAATCTGGCCCTTGAATATGTCATCAGAAAGTTGAATGTCGGAAGAGCCAATCTCCTAACAAACAAATCTGTCCAGCTCGCCGCATATGCGGATGACATTAACCTCATGTCCCGCAGAGTGGATGATGCAGCAGAAACATATTCGCAGCTGAAAAAAACGGCCAAGGAGATTGACTTGAAATAAATACACAGAAGACAAAAATACTAACACAGACGCGGACAAAGCGAACAAGAAATCAAATCAAAGTAGAGGATGACATTGAAACAGTGAAGAGTTTTACTTATCTGGGAGTCGAAATAAATACGGAGGGAACAGAAGAGGCCGAAATTCAGAAGAGAATAATGAAGGGAAATAAAACCTATTTTTCCCTGATTAACATATTCCGCTCCAAGACGGTACATCGAAAATCGAAACTTAAGGTCTATAAAACTATCATCAGACCGATAGTATGCTATGGATGCGAGACATGGGTTTTGACAGAAAGCACTAAACGAAGATTAGAGGTTTTCGAGAGAAAAATCCTAAGGAAGATCTTTGGACCCATCACTCAAAATGGGATGTGGAGATCTAGATATAACCATGAACTCTACCAACTGTTCAAAGAAGCACCTATTGCAGAGTTCGCTAGAGTACAAAGGCTTCGATGGGCTGGTCATGTGGTACGGATGGATGCCGACAGATTGCCGAGAAAGGCCTTGGATGGTAAAATGCAGGGCAGAAGACCAAAGGGAAGACCACGTAATAGATGGGAGAACGAAGTCACAGCAGATGCGCACAACTTATTGAACGTCAGGGCTTGGAGACGAGTGGCGCGGGATCGCCTTTGTTGGAGGCAGAAGTTACAGGAGGCCAAGGTTCAATTTGGGCTGTAGCGCCATTGGAAGAAGAATGGGTAATTAATTACGTAGTGTTTATATTGCTCGCAAATTTATCTGAAGGTAGCTGGGCGTTGCCAGATAACACGATGAAGGACCTTTCGTCAATGATTTTCCCTGAATCTAGAGTACATTATAATTCTGGAACCAGAACAGTAACCATTAAAGATTTGCTTGAGAAAAAAGAGATTGTTTTAAAGAGAGTGTTTGGGTTTACACATAATGTTGTGGTATTAATTGTCATCGACCTGGTTATAGAGGCTAGGGAGTTAACAACTAACTTTCTTTTCAAGTATATCTCATTGAATGATTTGTTTTTAATGTGAGTATACAATTGTGACTATCTCTCAATTGTGCAGGTGTTTTGTATAACACCAAGGCACACAATTGTTAGGGTCTTTTTAAAAACTTTCTGAGGGTCCTTAAAACATTCTGAAAAAAAATTAGTGTCGTTTTTAACACAAATACAGTAAAGATAAGACATTAATAGTCTCCTGCAACAACTTTTCAGTTGTTACCAACTTCTACAGTTAATTCTACAGGCAAGATTGAGGGTAAGAGAGGCTCTGGACGTAGACGTATATCCTGGCTGGCAAATCCTTGGAAATGGACTGGTCTAACGTCAACTGATCAATTTCGAGCTGCCGTGAATAAAATAAGATGGGTCAATGAGGTCGCCAACATCTCTAGAAGATAGACACATTTAAAAGAAGAAAAACTTATCTTGTCGTGGGTCTGTAAGGGATAAACACAAACGCAGGCGATAGGTGAGATAAATATGTCACATTCGGTCGAAGGAACAACTCGTTTAAAAATCTGTAAAGTGTAAGCGTAGTTTATATCAACAACCGTGAGTAGGCTTCCTTAAAGAAAAATAAGAAACAAATAATAAAGATGCTTATACTCCTTCGTTTTATCTTATCAAGATGACACAATTTTACCGCTGAAGAATTTTTATGATTCAAATAAATGCTAAATACTTATTTTTCACATAAGAAATAAATTATTGAATGAATAAAATAAACTGCAGCTCATAAAAAAGCATTTAAAATACTTCAATTATAAACCAAATCTGTTATCTGTAAACATTAATGCCTTAAAAGGCAAATTTCAGTCCGTTTCTTAAACAGGTTCTACCATTCAAATTGAGATAGTAGCAGATAGTGGCTTATTTAAGTGTTGTGTGTCTTTATGGTCATACCGAGAGGTCGTTTTTTACTTATTTTATTTTCTTCGGCTGTTCTTTACAACTTATGTAATGGCTTCCGAGCATTTACGTTATTTCAGGTCGAAGTTTAAATGGTTCAAAGAGAAACGTCCGGGTTTTAAAAAAACTAGTTTATAGACGGTAGTTCTAATAAAACTGGAACAGGTGTAATAATATATTTTATTTAATAAAAGGGATGTTAGACAATACCGTACATTAAGTTTATATTTTATTTAAAAAATAATACAACTAAAAAGTTTTAGATGCTTACTATTTCCACTCATACATTTGCTTACAATATATATATATATATATATATATATATATATATATATATATATATATATATATATATATATATATATAGTACAGGTTGTTTACAACTGTCGTTGTTTTCCTGTCCCTAGTTTCCATCGTTTCCTATCTCGGGTGTCGGCTTCATTTAGCTGTCTTCCTTCCATGGCTTCATTTACGTCATCTCGCCAGCTTCTTCTTGGACGCCCTCTTTTCCTTCTTTCGGTTGGGATCCATTTTAATATTTTCTTTGGCCACCTCTCGTCTGCCATTCTGTTTACATGACCGAACCAAGTTAGTTGTTTTTTCTGGACTTCATCTATAATGTCTTTTTCTTGCTCCATTTTACGTTTTATTTCTTCATTGCGGATTCTGTCCATCCTTGTCAATCTACAGCTTCTTCTCATAAAATCCATCTCGGTAGATTGTAATTTTTTCCTGTTTCTTTTACTAGTGTCCCATATCTCTGCTCCGTATGTTACCACCGGCTCAACCATCGTCTTATATATTCGGTTTTTCGTCGTTCTTGTGATTTTTTTATCCCAGAGAATGGAGTTTAGGCATTTGGTAATGTTTCTGCCTTTGTTTATTCTTGTATTTATTTCTTCATGGCTATTTCCGTCTTTTGTAAACACTACTCCTAGGTGTTTTACTCTATTTGTTCCTTTGATTTTGTCACTCTCCAATGTCAGGTCTTCGACTGTATTTTTCCCCACTGAGAGATATTAGCATTTTTGTAAGTTCATTGTCAGTCCACATTCTTCGTACGCTGTTTGTAGTTTCCTAACCACATAGCTGAGATCGTCTATATCTTCTGCTACCACCAGTTGGTCATAAGCGAAGAATAGTGTATAGAGAATATCCTCGTCTATTTGTATTCCTATATTTCTGCATTGTCTTCGCCACTTTTGTAGATATCGATCCAGATATATTTTAAACCACGTAGGTGATAAACAACATCCCTGTCGTAGCCCTTTCGTAGTGTTGAATTTCTCACTAAGTTTGCCACCTATTTTAATTGATGCGGTGTTGTTTACATACCACTTTTGAGTTGCTATTACTAACGAAGGTTTTATTTCCATGTTTTGCATTTTACTCCATAAATTATTTATCGGCACGTTATCATATGCCTTTTGAAGATCTATCAGGGCTATATGTGTTTCTTTGTTTCTTTGTTGTCGCTTTTCGATTAATATTTTAAGTGTAAATAGATTATCTATAGTCGATCTTCCAGCTCTGAATCCGAATTGTTCTTCTGGTTGTTTCATACTAATGTCTTCTTCTATGAGGTTTCTAAGTATTCGGGAGTACAGTCGTCCTATAGTGGGGATGACAGCAATTCCTCTATAGTTTCTGACATTCTTTCGTGCTCATTTTTTGTATATTGGGGTTATATAGGCCTCACGCCATTCTAACGGGGTCTTTCCTGGGCATGGCGCTTTTTTAAGTTTAAAAGATCTTATCGCTTCTACGATATTTGTCATGTTCAATTCAATGAATTCTGATCGTATGCCTCTGTTTGCATTTTCGTATTGAAAATTTTGTCGTCCTTCTTGTAGTAACTGTTTAAAGTAGTCTACCCAGTCTTTTTCTGTTATGTTACTTAAATCTAATTTATTGTTGGTTGACGTTTTCATAGATTTTAGCATTCTCCAGGCTTCTGAACTTTTCGATCCTCCAATCATTTGTTCTATGTATTCTCATTTCTTTTCCCAAGATCTATTTTTCCTTTTTGTTACTTCCGTCTTCATCAGTTTATTTAGGTTTTTATATATTTCTTTAGAGGGGTCGTCTTTTTTATCTAGATATGTTAGGTATGCTTCTTTTTTCTTCTTTATCATTTCATCTATTCCCTCATCCCACCACTATGGTTTTTGTTTTGCGCGTCTTTGAGTGCCTATTGCCTCTTCTGCTGCTTCTTTAATACTGTGTACTATGTGCTTGTATTCTTCTTCTATTCTGTTTTATTTTCTATTACCAGTTTTCCTTTTAACCTTGTTTGGTATAAAAAACTGCACACTGTTATCTTCTAGACTTTGTAGATTATAGTGCTCTTTATTTGTTGTTACGTTCTTATTTACATTTGCTTATTTACAAAAAATAAATAACCTGAAAGCTATACCAGGCTTTTTTTTTAATTTTTTATACTGGCTCTTTCTTATTTTTAAAGTATCTTATTTTGTTTTTGTAATTGTCAGAAATTTTGTCTTATCAACTTAGTCTTAGTCCACTTTCATAGCTAGTGTATATTATATGATCTAAAGCAGGGCTTCCTAAACTTATTCGTACTGTGACGCCCTTGAGACTTTGCTATTTTTTTTGCGACGCCCCTTCAATCCAACCCCAATAATACTTACCAATTTTAGTACTAGCCTAGTAACAGGTTGTAGTTATAATAAAAACACTATTTGAACATTTATATTTTTTATTAGAAATTAAGAACAAAATCAAAACACAGGCACAAAAATGAAAAGGGATATTTATTTATGTAACTGGCTGGCTGGTTAATGTGAGGGATGTGGTTGCTTTTTTGAGCACAGCTTATGAAACCGTGGCAGGGTTCCAGTTTGGAAATTGCCCCTATCATTTCTTTTTCCAAGTTTATGTTTGACATGTACTTGTTTTTAATTAGTGTAACTGCAGAAAAACTCGTTTCGTACAAGTAGGAAGTCGCAAATGGTAATAAAACCTTTAATGGAGCAGTACATGATATGCATGAGAAAGTAAGCTTCAAAATTCAAACAGTCTGTCCTTGTATTGAAGCTTTAGGCTGGAATCATAGGACAATTCTGTCAGTTGTTCTTCTTTCTCTGTTGAAAGTGTCGATGGCGTGGATGACAGTAAAGGGTTTCTGACCCAGCCATATTGCTCCATATCTTTGCGAAAATAATTCTCAAAATGTCGCGATTGCCTCTAAAATATTCGGTCCAATATGGTATTCAAATAAAATCGGATGTTTATTTCTAATTTCGCATACCCTACATTTATTTATGTTCAAATTCCAAACTACAGTCATTGGAATTTTTATTGATTCTATAAATTTTTTGATTATCAGCATAGAAAAGAATATTACTATGATAAAAACAATTCTTATATCATTTACAAAACAATTGAAAAGAAGAGGAGATAAATGTCCACCCTGTGGAACACCAGAGGTTACACCATTGCAACACTTAATTCAGGTGTAACGTTCTTTGCTGCTAAGGCCTCTCTATATATGACACAAAGTATCCATTTTACACTCGGAGCCTTGGTTTTGATAAGAGCTTGTAGTCCTCCACACTGTCCAGACATCGCTCGGGCACCATCCGTACACACACATACACAGTTATCCCAGTTAATATTATTTTCAGTCATATATGAGTTGTAAATTTCGAATAAATCGGTAGCTTACAACTTTCACATATTTTTCTGCAAAGTAACAAATCCTCACATATATTTGTTTCTTGTGTGTACTGTACATAACATATCAATTGCGCATCATCATTACTATCGCCTCGTCCAGTTGAATGGCAAATACCTGAAAATTGTTTGAAAGTGGTACATTTTTTATTTCTTTAGCTGCCGATTCTCCAATCACTGTTACCATATCAACCGCTGCAGGTAAGATCAGTTCCTCAGCGATCGTATGTGGTTTTTTACATTTGGCAACATAGTAAGCTACCATGTAAGAGGCCAGCAATGCTTTGGTAGGAATTGATGCTCTTGAAACCAAAGCCGTTGTCTGATGTTTAAGTTCCCGCAATTTTCTTACAAAAAAGTATCTTAACTTGCCTTATAAATGACGGTGAGTTGATTTCAAATGCCATTTTGTGACAAACAACACATTGTGGAAGTTCTACATTCCCTTTAGTACCTAACGCAGATAAATCCAAAATCAAATATTTGTCGTCATATTTCCTATAATTCTTCTTTTGACTTAAATTAACATTACTGCTCTCGTCTTATACTTCACTTCATTTTCTATTCTTTTGAATATATCTATCAATTGTTGATAGCAGAAAACTCCGCGTGCGTAATAAAACAAGACAAAAGCTTGACTAAATGACATAACAAGAGTGACAGTGGTGGAGGCGCTCACTCGACTCCAGTATTGCCAATGTCCGGATAATTATCCGATTTTCGGATAATTTCGTGGACCATTTTCGGATTGAACAATTTTTTGAATAATTTTAATTCAAGGGTATATCGACTTAATGTTATATTTTTTATATGATTTATTTATTAATACACATATTTTATACTCATTTAATATCAAATAAATATATTTTCTATATTAAAAGTCCGTGCTGACACGCGACGCCCCTGTGGCAACGCAGCGACTCCCCAGGGCGTTGCGACGCACAGTTTGGGAAGGCCTGATCTAGAGTTTAGAATGTTTACCGTTTTTTCCCTATTTCGTTCTGTTTTCGATCTCTCTTTTGGTAGTGCCTTCTTTAGATATTATAGATCCAAGATATTTATATTCATTGCATGATTTGTGTTTCTAATTTCTACCTCTGAATCTTCTTCATCGTCTCCTATTTTAAGATACTATGTCTTTGACATATTCATTTCGTAACTCTCTAACGTTAAATTTCCTTCGATAAAAATGGCCCAATTAACTGAGTACCTACTATACCTTACCATACATTTAATTTTTGTGGTCTTTGAGTATGGTTTCCACACATCCAGTGTGGATTTACGTCACTCTTTTATTTACACTTCCACACAGCGTAAAGGTTGCTTCATCGGAAAAACATATTCTGTTAACAAAATTTTCATCATTTCAAAAGTTATCTTCACTTAATTCTTGCAATAAGTTAATTTTGTATGGTTTAAATTTATTCTTACGTAATACATGTAAGACCTAAGAACGACCTACATTATGTACTTGTGCAACCCTGCGTGAGGATGTATGTGGATCTACAACAAAACTTTACATTATATCTAAAATTTTGTTATCATTAATTTGGAGTCACTTATACTTAGGAGGAACTTATACTTAATAGCGGGCTTGCTCCAACCGGCACACATAAAGGTAGGAAATCCTTCTGACAAACTGCTTTGTGACCACCACTTAGTCCTGGAGAGCGGTAATATGCATAAATTGACGTTTCCCTTAACAAACTCCACGCTCGAAGAGGCAACAGAGCCTAAAACGAGGTAAAAACATTACCCCCATCCCATCCCTTCCAATAAGACCAAAATCGCATTTTTTATATCCTGTAGCAGGAAATTAATTTATAACGACCGAGTTTTTGGAAGTGTAGAGAAAAACATCAGAAGTCGTGTAAATATTGTAAGTCCAGATCAAATACCAGATGTCCAGATATAAAGAAAATACAGCCGAACATGAAACTATCATAGAACTTGAAAGCGATTTCAGGAACCTGGATTTTAGACAATAATGATCAAACAACTGAAATAAGAGCTAGGATAGAAATAGCAAGAAATGCTTTAGTAAAAAATGAAAACAATTCTTTGCAACAAAGATCTTAGATTAGAACTGAGAGTAAGAGCATTGAGATGCTACGTGTTTTCGATACTGCAATATGGACTTAAAAGCTGGACATTGAAGCAAGAACACATAAATAAGTTACAGTCCTTTAAAATGTGGTGTTACAGGAGGATGCTTAGAATACCATGGACACAGAAGAAAGCTAACACGGAAGTATTGCCAGAAATGGGCAAAGAATGCGAAATAATAAACACAATAAAAATAAGAAAGTTACAATATCTGGAAAACGTAATGAGGGGACAGCGATAAGAACTGCTAAGGCTGATAATACAGGGAAAGATATGAGGAGTAAGGAGTGTAATAAGAAGGAGAGTGTCATGGTTGAAGAATTTAAGGGACTGGTTTAAATGCAGTTATATAGAACTCTTTAGAGCAGCAGTAGATAAAGTAAAGATAGTGATGATGATATCCAACCTCCGATTGGGAGACGGCACTTAATGAAGAAGACACAAGATTTACCAGAATATGTCGATTAAATTCAGTTCATAAATCTGTACCTCGGAGGTAACGGACACTATGTCCATTTTTGGAATTACTGCATATATTGGGATCGAAATTGGGATTATTGCACTTTTAAATATAACTTTTCTGGCTCTACACATAGGTAAACCATACTATGTCCAGAGACAACTTTACGGCAAGTTGGAGACTTTTTAATAAACACCATGTCCACTTCCAGTCAGAGGTAAACAACACCATGTGGACTTGGTCTTGTTTACCTCTACTAAATGTGTGCACTATTACTTATCATCCTGACATAGTGTTATGTACCCTGGTAAAAAAAAGGATTCAATTTATCCCTAAGCAGTGATGCAGGCAATTCCAATGAACATAATGAAGTTATTTTAGAAGAAGAGAGAAGTGTCAAAAGATAGGTACAAACTGTAACTAAGTGCAAACAAACAGGTAAAAAAGGTATAGTGAATGAACAAAATTGGGCCTGTAATATTCGCAAACGGAAACTAGCTGATAGGAAAGTTAGTAAAAGAGGCGAAAACATGCATATAAAAATGTTAAAACCTTCTTTCATGTGTCGCATGATATGCTCTGAAAGATTATGAAAAACAAAAAATTTTCAACTCATACTGGATTGAGAAAAACGTTTCAGATGTTAAAAAGCAATTTACCTTTTCATGTGTCGACATCCCAACTACTCTTCGATCAAGAAAAAGAGACTCAAACTCTACCAAATCTTAAAATATTACACTACACTACCATTTTACAGTGAACAATCACCGATTGAAGGTGTGTAAGGTTATATGTTTAACACACTTTATATATCTAACTTAGTAGTAGTGAATATGTTGAAAAAAAGTTGAGCCAGGAGGTTTAATAAAAGCTGATTAAAGAGGAAGACACGGGGCAATCAATAAAACACCTACCGAAACCATAAATAGTATACATCAACATATCAATTCCTTTCCAAGGTACGAGAGTCATTATTCCAGAGAAAGGAGCAGGAGAAATTATCTGGGTACAGAAATTACAATAGAAAAGATGTATCAACTGTACATTGATAAATGCATTGAAAGACATGTAGATCCAAAGCTTAGAGCAAAACAGTGGTTGTATGCGGATACTTTTAATAAAGATTTTAAGTTGTCGTTTAAACCACCCGAAATAGACACTTGCCATACATGCAGTACATTCACCGCTCAATTGAAAATCTTATCTTATCTTATCTTATCTAATCTTATCTTTAATCTTATTGCAAATTAACTAACCAATACACATGCTGATCAAGATGCTCACCTAATTAAATCTAAAACTCGGTATAACTTAAAACAATTGGAGTTTACAATTGCTAAGAAGTCAACAAAACAAAAAGCACTATCTGGCGATTTACAAAAATGTTTGCCTTCAGTACTAACAAACAACTGTATTAGTTTCTACAAAACGAAGCTTTGGACATTAAATTTTACATTATATGATGCCAGTGATTCTTCTGTATATTGTATAATGTATGATGTGGGACAACTTGAAAGGGGTTCGTGGTGCAAATGAAATTGCCTCGTCAATTTTGAAATGGGATGACAAGTAGAGGACATCACTCTTTGGACCGATAACTGCTATGGAAAAAATAAAAATATAATTATCATGATGTGCTATTTTTGGATACTGCATACGTACCCTCAAATAAAGACGATCATTCAAAAGTTTTTACTGAAAGGGCACCCAGATATGAAATCAGACAGTGTTTATGATTTGATTAGAAGAAAAAGAAAGAAACTGTCCAATTTGGTCATTTTAACACCATAGAATTGGCAACAGCTAATTAGGTAAACATCACGTAAATACACAGTGCATAATATGGAACTTACAGATTTCAAAAACTTCAGAACTCTATTCGGTAAGAAACTGTCATCTAATCCTCCTTTTGTAAGTAGAAAAAAGAATGTTAACAATGAGCCTGTTCTATTTACTAGTGTTTTTCTACAAATCTAACAAGAACACATTGGAAAGCTCTTTTATAAGACCGATTTCAATAATCAAAATATGTATGACGTGGACTTCATGAGGTATCGAAGATAGCAAGTAACATTTCCAGCCCAATTAAATCAAGTTTCAGTAATCCCATTACCAAAAATAAAAGTAAAATGACTTAATTGCACTATTGCCTTTTGTTCCGTCGGTTTGTAATGCATTTTATCAAAATGTAACACATAGCGATGTAGCCACAAACGATTACCCACAAAAAGATGATGATATGAAGCCTCTTTAACATTTTTGAGAGTTTTCGTCTATAATTTTACTCAATTATTATAACATTATAATATTTGTCTCTAATAAAATAATAGTACGGGCTGTTTAATGTGTTTGACTTGTTTATTTCGTTGAGACCTTAACGTGCAATGTCACATTGTTTAAAAAAGTTGTTAGAGGTAGACAACACTATGTCCAACTACACATTAAAAAAAATATATAATTAACGGTAAACTTCAGGCATATAAAACTTCATGAAAGAAAAAACGATTATACACACAACAATAATAATATATTAATCTTGGTTAAATATAAGAAACGTTTAAGTATTTACTGATTACAAATAATATATAAAAAATGTTAAAACTGCTCTCCTGAAAGAGTAAGAAAATGCACATAGTGTCCTTTACCTCCGGGGTACAGAAATAATTTGTGTACTTTGAACAACAATAAATCATAATTTTAAGATTAATGTTAATAATTAATTCACAACTTCTCTTATAAACGAATATTTTAAATTATCTGGTACAAAGTCAACAATCTCCATATGCCACCATAACAAAATAAGCAATCTCCAACGGTTCATATCGAAGTGTTGCCAATATCCATTATAATTATGTGATTTTCTTTCTTATTACTGAGTACAAGTTAATTAATATCTATATTTTGGTTATGAATGTAACAACTATGTATCTGTAGAAATAAATATTTTAGAATTTCAGATTTCTATGTCTAATCGTTTAAACTTATAGTAAAAGTGTGACGCTTCTAGTATTTTTCTTAAATCTTCGTCAACTAAAAGTATTTCTTGGTTTACCTTGTAACACAAAATTAAAATGTCCAATTAATCAAACTATAAATATAATGACCACATAAATTGTATATTTTGAATATTTATTTATACCACGGTAAAAACATAAAGCAAAAACACGCTTATCTACTTTCCATGTCGACTCCATTGAAACATAATCCCCTCACATATCAATCATAACCTCCATCAGAAAAAAAAACCAAAAAACCGATAAAAGCGAAAGCACCCAGCAATTTTTACCGGCGCCTTAATTCTGATACCATCTTGACCTCTTTAACACCATAAAGCTTTAGCTGCGACCTTCACCCCCAAAAAACTACACACAAAGATCTAGTAGGCCACAGCAGCGAGGCCTGCTCCAAAATGAAAGGGACGGGCTCAATTGCACTTGTGTCTTTGCCGATAAGTTTCATGTTTTTTTTATTGCTGTAAGTTAATAATATTTTAATTCGGGTTAGTGAACAATATCACAATTATAACGGTAGAATTATAAGAAGTAATAGGGTAAATAAGTCATTCGATTAAAATATTAAAAGTTGTTCGTATTTTTTTTAAAAATCCTTTAATTTGTTTTAAATAAGACAGTGACTCTATTAAGGATCTGAAACTGTTGTATTCTGGCATGTCAAGTTAAATATTATGTTTGTATGGTATTAAGTACTTTTTTTTTATTTAGTTTATTGTGTCTGTACTACAAGGTTATTGACATTAGGTAAAATTTGTTATTATATATAGTGTAAAAAAGAAAGAATGACAAAAGAAAACATTAAATTTTGTAATACAAATTCGTTTCTCGAGGGAAATCTAGTGCATTCTTAATAAGTTCCAGTTGGCAAGATGTTAATAGGTTCTAATAATCACATTTGTAAGACATTGTATAGAGTTTTTTTTTGTTCTTGTTCGTACTTGACACACTGTACAAAAATATGTTAAACGGTTAATGATTCACTACACTTCTCAACAGACGATTTATCCGAAGTGTCAGCCGTGTGTAACAATTTTTAGAATGTAACTGATTAGTTTGTCTTTTCCACTTATGTTAGGTAGCTGAGAGGTTTCGATGGTAGGTTGGATTTTGTGTAGTTTTAAGGTTAAATTATTTCATTGATTTTGCCAGGACTTTTTGATTTGGTTGATGTCTGATTTGGTTGTAATTACTTTCTTCAGCAGCAGTATCAGCAGTCTCATTATCTAAATGTCAACGTGCGAAGCAATCCAGATTAATGTTATGTTTATTCCAGAAGAAGTGAGACAGGTTGTTGTTTCATGTATTGCATGAACTAATGGATGTTCGGAATATATATTTTTAATCGAGTCAATGAAGGACATCGAATATTTACATATTGTAGTGTTATTGGCTTTAGCTTGATTGTATAAGTATTTTAATGCTTGGAAGATGGCGCACAACTCCTCTGTACGGATGGAGGTGGATGGTGGAAGGCAAAACTTCTGAAAGATACTATTTGCAGTTGATACAGAATATTTGACTCCTGTCTCAGTTTTAGATGCATATGTGTAGAGAATTTCGTTATATGAGTTTGTATTGACCAGCTCTAAGAAATCTTGCCTCAGAATTTCGCTGTTGGTTTCATTTTTGTGATAATTATTAAGCAAAACTCAACAGGTCGTAAAAGGGGAAGTAAAAGACTCACAATTGTAAGGTTTGTAAATAAGCTTATATATTGGGTTGTTTTGATTCGAAGAAACTCTAGCAAAGCACGTCAGAAGAAGTTGTTGAGTGCGAAGCGGAAGGGAAAGTTCACCTGTTTCACAGCAAAAATTTCGGCGAGACTGGATCTGAAAGCTCCTAGACATATTCGTAATGCGATATTTTGAATAATGACAAGAGTACTTAAACAAGTCTTTTACGCTGACATGTATCAAATCCCAGTCGAGAGCAAATGAGATATCTGTATACCTTAATTAGGATGTCTTTATCAGCTTCCCGCTGATGGTTTTATTAGAGATTTTAGTAGAATTAATCTAGTTTGCTTTGTTGTTTGTAATCTGTAGTTAATATGTTAGTCAACTATCAAAAATTAAACCTAGTATCTTGTGTTCATTACCTAGATACTTTGCCACTGTTGACTTCTTTCAGTATTAGCAACCAAAGCTTGCTACATTCTGCTGATGGGGATGCTACACATTTTTCTGTTTTTCATGTCTGTTTCTTTTATGATTATTGATGCATGATTCCATTGTACTCTGTGCTCCTTATCCCAGGCATGTTTGCATATCTGAAATTTGTCGAAGACTCTGTTCTTGATGAATGTTGTATGCTCTTTTATCCTGACATTTCGAGCTCTTGCGGTTTCTCCCAAGTAGAAACTGTTGCATTCACAGGCTATTTTATGCATACAGTTTTCTTGTGCGAGCCAAACTGTGGAAGAGCAAAGTATCAGGTTACTATCCGATAATTTGGACAACTTAATAATTTTTAATACCTATTACGATTTGGATTTGTAGATTATAGTTTTATTTAAAAACTAGCTCTGCTCACTCAGATACCATTTCTATAAAATGGTCTGCAACTGCAGTTAGGCAACACCATGACTACTTGGATTATATTTTTTTACAACGTGACCAGCTAACAAATATCTTCCATCTAACTTATAATAGGCTATAGTAAAAGCCTAGATCTGATGGACTAAATATAGATGTAGATCTTTCAGGTGGTAGTGTGAAAAAGTCTACAGGGCTTATGGAGGCATTTTGAAATCTAGGATCTACAATCTACCTATGGATGTAGAGTCAAGCCAATATTGAGGTGAAAAGATAATCTAGACAATGATGCGCGGAATATAATATTAGAGCGCCAAATTGACAACAGTTGGTAATGTAAAGGAACGAAGGAAAGGTCAAGCCTGAAGTAGGACTGTAGTAGCACTTTTCACGTTAACGCAAATTGATTAATATCATTGCAAGCTGCACATTTTCTTTCAAACGCTGGATATTATTTTGGTCAGTGATTTTTACCACACCTACCTTAAAAAATTATTGTTCATTCTGGGTTATTCTCTATTTTATTACATGTGAACTCGTTTTTTCTAACCGCATTTACCTCTTTGTCTTGTAATAGTTTTGCTTCAGTTTTGCTGCTTCTATAGATCTGCACATTTCTATTGCTTTTCGCAAAGTTAAATATATTTAACAATAAAACCATAAAAACTTTTGTTTCCAAAGCTTCCACAAAATTCATTATAAGTTTTATTTTTATATCACTACAGCTGTTCCGGCAGAGTGCCTTATTAAAGTAATATATTTTTGGTTTGTGTTTACACTTAATACACTTTATAGTCTTTACGAAGATACTTTCTACGAAGATCTAGACAACATTTTAAAATCCATTAAAACGCAAGATGTAACAATTATAATGGGAGACTTCAAAGCAAAGATTGGGGAAGAAAAAAGTAGAAGAATGTACAGGAAGATATGGATGATATGAACAGAAACGAAAGGGGTAATAGGCTTATAGAATTTTGCCAAAACAATAATTTTGTTATAGCTAATACATTTTTCAAAATGCCAAAGAGAAGACTATATACCTGGAAGTCATCAGCAGATCAAGAAGAGAGAATTGTAAGAAACCAAATAGACTATGTATTAGTTACAGTTTAGACAAAGATACAGGAACGCAATTATATCCGCAAAAAACCTATCCAAGTGCCGACATAGGATCAAATCACAACCCAGTAGTGATCAAAATTAGGCAAAAAGTGAAAATAATAAAACGAAGAACAACAAATGCAAAAATCGACACAAGTAAACTATGGAACCCACTTATAAGGCAACGCCTGGCAGATGAAATCAACAACTGATTAAGGAATTTTAAAGAACAAATTGTGCAAAATACTGAGACGGATAAAAAATGGTTATTGATAAAGACCGAAATAGATAAAAGTCAAAAAGAAATTCTAATACCAACCAAATATAAAAAGAAGCAATGGATGACCGAAGAAATATTAGATTTAATGGAAGAAAGACGTCAATATAAAAACAAAGATAATCAGATGTACAAAAAAGTGGATAAACAAATAAAATACAGAATTAGGAAAGCGAAAGAACAATGGTTAAAAGAACAATGCGCAGAAAAAAAAGAATACCAGAAAAGACATGATAGTTTTAACACACCTAAAAAATTTAATAATTAACTCACAATAGAACAAGAAAACCGGGAATACTGAAAGATGCAAATGGGAAACTTGTGTTGAATACTAACGACAAATTAAAAAGATGGACAGAATTCATTAATGAACTCGTCAAAGACAATAGAACAGAGCAGATGGAGATAGAAGTAGAAGAAGATATGGTTTTAGAGATATTAAAAGAGGAAATTAAAATGGCATTAAAAAACAGCAAAAATGGTAAAGCAGTAGGTCCAGACCAATTCCCTATAGAAAGCATAAAATGTATAAATGATGAAACCTTAGATATTATAGTAGACTTATTCTAGTCAGTATACAAAACAGACACATACCGAAACAATGCTTATTCTCCACCATTTGTGCTATTTCTAAAATACAAACGCTAAATTTTGCAGTGAATACAAAACAATATCACTAATAAGTCATATTCTCAAATTATTCTTGAAAATAAAACATGGTTTTATAAATAAAAAACGTATGTACTTTATATTATATTTTATTTTATATTTATATAAGTACCTAATATATGTAAGGGCGGTGCATCCCAAACATAAAAATAAGATCAGGTGTTATTATACTGCGTAACATTAATCAACCTTGATTGTGCAATGGAACGAGACTGACTATGAAAAGGCTAATGAATAATATGATTGAATGAACATTGAGATGATCAAGAAAAAAAACAAACGAGGGGATGTCTTGATCCTTGTTTACAGATGATTTTAATGAACGTAGCATTTTATTTTAAACGCTTAAAATTTCTCGTGCGTTTTGATTTTGCAATGACAATAAACACATCACAAAGCCAATCATTGAAAGTTTGCGAAATTAACGTTGAGTTTCCATCTTTGTGCATGAACAATTACTCCCGTGTCAAAAAACCGTTATCAATTGTATAGTTATGCAACGCAAAAACAAATAATTTTTTTTATCAGAAAGCTTTAAATTGATTCAACTTTTTTCATCCATATTCATAATATGTTTGAGTGTTTTTGGTTTTATCTTCTGTTACTTTTTAGACACATTATTTAATTCTAAGTGTATCCTGCAGTGGGATCTTTTTAATTTTGTATATCAGATTATTTCAATAAATCTTATTACTGCCATCAAATTCTTTTAGTAACTATATAGTAACCAATCATTCTAACTATACCAATAATAAAGGTATGCAACACCATTTACAATAATAATACCTTACTTTTGTCATAATATATAATAATAATAATATATAATAATAATAATAAGCCGTGAGCCCGTGAGCTATATAATTTTGTTTATTAATATTGTTAAGTAAGAATAGTATTATAATATTAAATATTTTACTCATTATTTTCAATATTTTCATTATTTTTAATAAACCTATTCTCATTAAATATTCCCGTGGTTATATAATAACAATAACCAATGATTTGTACAAACTAATGAGCGAATTCATTTGCTGTATTTTTGGGGATCATTTTGGATGCTTTTTAGGCAAAATAAAGCTGGAACTCTTTCTCAGAATTTCAAGACCCTCGTTAGTAATGATGCCACATCCTCGACTTAATGTGAGCTCCTTTTGTTTGTGTAGGGTTTCAAACAGAGTCTATTATTTCGCTTTGTTGGTTGACTAAAATTTGACATTTTTTCACATTGGTTTGCTTTTTAAACTTATATTTTCTAATAAACTTATATTTTCTGATATTAACTACACGATCTGATAATGTATTAACCATTATTTGCATATTTTCACTGATAATTATATATTATGTAATTATTAATTAAAATTTCTAATAGCAAGTCAATTTTATAACACATAGTATACGGGCAGTGCGAATTATTGTCCCAGTGTTTTTTTTTAATTGCCGTATTGCTGGATTCCAGTAACAACCTAAGAAAGTTGTCCATTTAATTCTGGCAGGCAGCGGTGAGGAAATCTTGTTTTAGACATCTAACGTCACGGAGCAAGACACCCTGGCATATTTCGGCCGAGTAGGTTACTAGACCAGAAGACCACAGGGTCACAGAATAATAAAACAATTGTTATTTATTATGTGCCAGGGTAGTGCCGGATTAATCGTGATCCTGCTAAAACCTTAACTACCGTTTCAGAGTACTAGTCTTGCCACTCAATAAACAACAAAAATCCATATAACTGTCACCTTAACATAAGAATAACTGTAATATAGTAGGGAAAAGCTTATAAATAACCATACTTATAACCATATATCGGAGAAAAAAAAGTTTAAGAACTGCCTATTACTAAAAGAAATCAAAACAACAAAAATATTTTCGTGAGGGCATAAACTAATTTTAGTAGTTACCGGTTCTTGGATCTCGAGAAAAAAGAAACAAGATTTCAGATCCCTGGTTCAATTTTCTCTGTCCTCTTGCTCCTTTTTCTTCATCACCCTAGAGATCAGACAGTATACTTCTCTGCATTTTTTCTCTTCTCTCATCGTTATGTTTCGCATATTTGCCTCTCGAAGTGTCTTTTGTTTGCCCATATCTGGCAGTTAAAAAGGTGGGTGGGAGTGTCAGGCAGCCACAAACAGTATAGTCTGCTGATTCAGATTTTTTAAGGTGCCAAGGTCAAGTAGTCTAGTTTCTCGAACTTACGTTTTCACCACGGCCTCAGATCGGAAATAAACTCTCTCTTCCGCTATCATTCGTCTATTCTCTCTGCCACTCCTCTATCGTTCTCTCTCTCTTCCTCATCTATATTTCGATCCATCCTCCTCGCGTACACCCTCGCCCACTCTTTACAATAAGACGATCGGTATCACCGCTCCAATGACATACAAAGCCTCATTTGAGGCGTTCTATAGGAGCTAGACACCGTAAGAAGGATTTGCCTTTGCGAAGTCTCTATTAGCTTTCTCTATCAATTTAGCATCTTCTTTTGGTACTATCTACCTTCCCAGATATGTTCGGCATCACCAGTACCAAGGCCCCGAGACCTCGTTCGCCTTCTTCACCGTCTTTTGGATGTCTACTCCGAACCTCAGTCCTTCCCATATCCAGACTCCGAGCCAATCTCCACCCCTTCCACTATAAAACGAAAAGAGAATTTGTCTCGCTCCATTTGAAAACTACCATCTCAGTTTTCTGAGGTGCTAGCTGTAGATAGTTCTCTCTGATCTATCTACTAATACGACACAGGGCTGTGTTAGCTGCATTAGTCATGTCTGTTTTCGGACTCGCCTTCGTAACTAGTGCTAGATAACCGGCATAAGCTACAAGAGTGCATCCTCTTTGCATCTGTAGCATGAACACTCCGTCGTACAGGACATTTCACAGGGTGGGCCTTTTTTTGCATATTTAGGTATACAAAATTGTGGTTAAAACGATATAAAATCGGCTACATTTTAAGATGTTATAATTTTGAAGACTTTGTCTGTGATGAACACAAAATAATATTAAATTTAGAACATTTGCTTTGATACTTGCAATATTTCTTCCTTGGGAAATATGGCAGCTTCCTGTTCTTTTTGGTTGTGGGAATTCGATTCTTCCACGGTTCTTCTACGTTGTACTTACTGATTCTCCAGTTCTTTCAATATCTGGTTAATACTTGCTTTTGTTTTTTGGTTAGACACGATAAGATTGTTGAATTGCTTATTCTTCTTTTTAAGTGTGACTCTAAAAGCTTTTCTGCCTAACTCTAACAGAAACATCCTTCTTTTATCTAAATATTGACATTTCCATTCAGAGTTAGGATGAACCCATATTACGAAAGCATTTCCTATTGCTATATCAATAATGTTCATAAATACCGTAGCTGATCACTAGACTTCGGCAAATATGAAAATAAAAATGTAGAAGATATGCGCATAAATATGCACGTGTTTACCGAAAATATGCAAATATTTTACAAAATATGCATACAAATAAATAAAAAAATCGTAAAATAGTAACAATTTTATTTAAAAAAAAAGTGTACATAACTAAATATTTCCTACTATTCATTAAGATTTACATTTATTTTAAGTAACTATATCATTTTTAAGTATGAATAAACTTATTTAGAATTATGGTAACAATAAATGACCAAGTGGTGTTCAAAATTTTCTAACAAAAAACTTGTGGCTTCTGTCTGAGTACATATATTTATATATGGAAAAACTTCGTTCAACATCAACTGATGTAACGGAGCATTTTTCAAACTAACCAAAACATTTGGTTCTAAATTAATTGTTTCCGAAATATTTCCAGCTAGAACACTGACTACTTCAGAAAGAATATGGTAACTTTTTTTTTTTTTCCATAGTAGCTTCAAATTTTTTTAAAATATCTTTTCCAATATTACCTCTAACGTTTGTTTAGAATCCAAAAGAGATTGGGAACTTTCATCTGTTAACGTATCAATTATGTTCTTTATTTTAACAAAATGATCTGCATAAAAATTAGCTGCTTCTAACCATGTTCCCCATCGCGTTAAAATAGGTTGTGGTGGAAGAGGAATGTTAGGTAGCATTTCTTTATAAAGTTGAATTCTTACAGGAGATTTAAGAAATACTTTTTTATACACTGGATACACTGGATATCATGGTATTTACAAGAGGAAACTTTTTTCGTATTTCCTCTGCAACTCTGTTTAAATCCATGCGCCACACAAGTAACATGTATTAAATCTGGGAAAAATATTTTAAATTTTTGTCCTGCTTTCAACATATAAGGAGCAGCATCCGATAAAATAAGCAGTAATTTATTAGAAGGAATAGTTGTCGGAAGAAAAAAAGTGCTAATGTTTCTTGTATAAAACGCGAAATTGTTAAAGCATTTGTTTTCTCAGTTGCTGGCATGAAATAAGATGAGATTTTGGTAAGGTATCTTCTTTAAGAACACCAATCAATAAATGAGCAATATACTTTCCTGAGAAATCAGTGGTTTCGTCTACAGATATGTAAAAATAATTATCTGCAATTTCTTCCTTAATATTAATTAACACTGACGAGTATAGCCCGTTCACATTATTTCTTCTTAGAGACCGATCACTTGGAACATTAAGTTTGCAATATTTTTTTAGAAACGAACTAAAATTTACATTTGCTAATTTTAAAAGCGGTATGTTTGCAGACACTAATGCGCGACACAAGTCTTCATTAAAAGTTTCTTGCTCATCTAATTTTTTTGAAGTAGATTGGAAACATTTAGCCATTGAAGTTTGATGTTTTCCTCCTAATTTTCCTTTTTTTGCAATGTGTGAAGCAGTTCTCACATGTTGGTCTATCTGAAATTTCTTCTCACATGCTATCTATAAATAAAATTAAAAACCTTTATTTTAAACCCACACCTTTAAAAATAAAAATATACAAGATGTTTTTGGTTAATCAAATAACTGGTTGAAAAAAAAAAACACTCGCTAATTGTTTTAAATGCAGTATTAATCCACAAATTAGTTTTTGTTACTAACCATTAGTACATCATATAACTTATTTTAAAATTCAACAAAAGTTTTTTTTTTGTTAATTCAATTATAATAAAAATAATTGTGTTTTAGAATAGCTGACTTCATAAAAAAAAGTAAAGGTGAAAATTTGTTCTAAACACACACCATTGTATTGTACCATGGACAATTTTTTCTCACTAAAGGAAGCTATTTTTCATTTAAAAACAACCTACAAGTACTAAATTTCAAGTAAATACGTTTATTGTTTTAAAGTTATTGTTGTTATTAACTAAAAGAATTTAATTTTTTTTAATTTTAACACCCTGTATCTCGAAAAGTAAATAAGTTTGACCCCTCATTAACTATATCGTTTTGTTCAATTTTTCGAGAAGTATCTACAGTCGAACGTTGTAAGTGTAATTTGGAAACACCCTGTATGTATGAAATATTAGATATTTAATAGAAAATATTAGATACTTACAATTTTGCCACAGACTGAACAGTAAATTTTTCCCATATCCATAGACAGCTCTTTATAAGGTTTAATCCAAGCTGAAGCACTGGTTGTTTTAGGCATTATAAATCACAATCTTCCTTTTTGTTACGCACAACGAGTGTTTACGCTTTGAATATCAAAACAAAAATGATTTACAAATCTGAGCATCAAATTAGAAATGTTTAGGTACCTAATTCAATAAACTGGGAGATTTTGGAAAATCCCTAAATTAGGAACAAAAACTATTAGTCGTTTACCTGCTGTTAAGATACAATAAATTGTAGATAGATTTGGGGATTAGATCATAAAATGCAAATGAGCGAATCCTTAGCGATTATCCAATAACTGAATGCCTCAGTGACCGAAACTTTCTAAGAATGTTGACGGCTACTTAAATTGATCTTCTTTGAAATTGTAAATGTTTTGTACCTGTAGAGATTACGTACTTAGATCATTTCTTGATTAAAATGACTACAAAATTTTATACAAGAATTGAAATAAATTGTATGTTTAAAAATTTCAAATACAGTATAAAAATCTGAACTTTTATGCACTTTATGCAAACTTTATAACAAATATGCCAAAATATGAAATATTTGCATAAAATATGCACAATATGCAAAATATGCAATATGCATATTTGCCGAAGTCTAGTGATCACCTGTTGGATTTCTGTTGAAGGTGTATTCGGCAATCATCTTGTCCAGTGTATCTACGGAAACCTTTGCGGGATTCTTCTTCTTATTGTGCCGTCTTCTAACGAAAGTTGTCGAACACTCTTTTAAATGCTTACCTATCTTTTACAACGTGAAATATCTGATCAACACAGAGGCTGTTTCAATCTCTAATATTCTTCATCCAAGGTTTCTTCTTTCTTCACAAGCCTTTTCTTCCCTCTACTCTTGCATGATGACGTATAGAATAGAGTATTTATCGTTTTGAAGTATGTGGTCCAGATACGATGTTTTTCTTGATTTTATACGATGATTTTAATTGTGTTCATACACATTCTACCATATCCAATTGGTCTTAACACCTCTTCGTTTGAGACTTTAGCAGTCCAAAAAAATTTAAAAATGCGCCAATATATCCACATTTCGATTTCCTCCAATTTTTTTACGGATTGGGCTTCCAAAGTCCCCGTTTCTACCCCATATAGCAGTTCCGACCATACATAACATTCGACGACCCTCAATCTGATAACCATACTCAATTTATTATTTGTAAACATTGACTTGTACTTTATAAATCTTTTTCGAGCTATTTCAATTCTGATCCTTATCTTGCTGCGAGGTATTTATACTTGTCCACCCTCTTCAACAGTTATCCTCCAATGTCAGATGTATGTTGTCAACAGAGATTTTTGATTTCACCATGTATTTGGTTTTATCTATATTCATTGTTATTCATCATATTCATTGTTGTATTATAAGGTGTTATTATATCTGGTTTGTTTTTCTGTCTTCGGAAACTGCTGAATGTTGGTATTTGGATTTTAAGAGTATAACACTTCAGTTTACTTTTAGGAGGTAAGACACCAATGTGATTTCTGATTAAAATTGTAGCATGTATAAATTCCTTAGAACTATCGAATATTTAAGGTATAAAATTATTTTGGTACGCTTCTGGTTATGTATAAAATTCCTTTTGAAAGTTGTTTACAAAAAGTGTTTGCGAGGCATTCAAGAGAACTGCGTAATAAAATAATTCATATTTGCCGTTTTAAAAATTCTGCGAAATTTAAACCCAAGCCATGTTAAGGTTGAATCTCCCTTGCAGCGCGTCTTTGAAAAGAATTCCAATTGGCTAGTCCCTTTGACTGATATGGGGTGAGACGCAACAGAGAAACCCGGTACATAGCGAAAGACCGATGTCAAATTCAAGTTGGTTTTGATGTTTTGCCGGGAAAAGAGGTTATATGTAATCTTCAAAAACAACCGGCAAATTCGTAAGTAGAAAGGTGAATTATACCCGAATGTAATGTGTCAATTTTTGTAAGAGTACTCGATGTTTTATTTCGTACCGTCTCTTACCTACGGGATTTGTAAAACGGCGTTTCAAGCAGCTTTAAAGGATGCCCACATAGTTCCGAGCAAGAGCTTGAGTTTTTGAAAGGCCAAATTTCGAAGATTGCGTCAAGATAATTTAGTGTCCAGCTTCCACCCTCATTTTGTTGTCCCAGGTCATTCCAGACTATTTTCGCAATGTGAGATGCATTTGTTTGTGTAGTGAATTTGAGTCCAGTTCCAACCCCAGAACTTTTAATACAAAAAAATAACATTTAGTAAATTTTTTTTGTTGAACTTTTAAAGTAAAAATAGACATTTTCCATCCATAATGGCTTTCATGACAAGTTTAGAATGTGTAATAAGTAAAAATGTAAGTGTAATAAAAAAACGGGTGTGGCAGTCCAGTGGGACTGCCGCTAGAAGTTATACTTCTATACACGCGTTCGCCGTTACAAATTTATATAGGAGTCAATCTGCATAATCATTACATATGTAATGCTATAAAATGCTACAAAAACATTTTTTTACACATGCTTTACAGTAAAATTCATGTTTTATTTTGTTGTTAATATAAAAATTACAATACAATAAAAACAATGCAACATAATTCAATGTAATAATACAATGTAAATTAAAATGCAATATTCATAAGTATTTAAAACTGCCAATATACATAACTTACTTTACGAAGATAAAAATAAAAAACCAACAACTCGGATTATGTTGGAAATTTTTATTTTATTTTAAAATTTAGCATTTTTGCATATATTACATATATTTAAATAAGATTAACGTGGGGTTTTTAAATATTTCATAAACAAAAAAAAATCATATTGGGATTCGAACTCACAAACTCCAGCGTATGAACCAAACACGTAAAAGATTAGCCAATTAGACACTAAGGATTTCAAAATTGACAGTTCTCGTTCAAACAGTGATATTTTTGAAATACAAAAGCCTAAAAAAATTATAAATTTATAAATTTAATAAATAATACAAAACATATCACATAAATAATAATATTAATACATGTTTTATATATATATATAATATAATATATATATATATATATATATAAAACATATCACATAAATAATAATATTAATACATGTTTTATATATATATATATATATATATATATATATATATATATATATATATATATATAATATAGTATAATATTAAATATATATACCTGCTGGATGAAAGATTCTTTCATCCAGCAGGAAGATTATTGTAAGCGGCGTCCAGTTTTTAAATAGCTTAAAAACCTTCCTGTGTTGTGTTTGTCCAGGAGATCCATGTAAGTACATCTTTTTAATTAATTTTTGTAGTTACCCCTTTCCAGTTCCCTTGTTCTATTCACTTATCTGCGACTCAGCTCTCCAAAAAACCCTGAGTAGCCGTTCGCAAACGTTCCGGTTTGTTTCGCTTACCCTATACCCACCCCAGTAATTTCTGTTCCCGATTTTCAACCCCCTATAATGATCCCAACTTGGTAGGCAAAATAATCGTTACAAAATCCAAAAACTTTTATTCCTTTGTAGCTATTTGCATAGTGTTATTTTCTTGTTGATGAGATCTTGTGCTAATTCCAAAGAAGTAATTCCGATAGCAGAAATGAAATCTGAAACTACTCCTCTTCCTTGGTCGTGTTCTGGACTATTTCCTTTTTGCTACAAATAAACTTATAAATTCCTACAATAAGCGATATAAACATCTGTAAGAAACCAGATCCTAATCCCATAGTTTGGTGGTTTGCTTTTCATGTACACCCTAAACGGACATCTACCACAAAATGACACTAACTGTTTATTAACTTTGTTCTGAAGCTATTTTCTTGTGGCATTGTAAACTAATTACTATTTATAACTGGGAATAAGCCACAATTAAAAATAAAAATACGTTTATTGACGTTTCAATTTCCAATTCGGAAATCGTTCTCAAAATACAAACAGTAAATTAAACAAATTTTGTTTTTTGTTACATAGTGAAAAAATTCTTCTAATAATTTAATTTTATCTGACTCATTTATATTGACAATTCAGACATACATTATGCATTTTAAAGTAGACGACTTTAAAATGATATTGCCAATATTGTTGAGTTGCGCTCCTGGGACGACTTTACTTATAAGATAGTTCATTCGATTACATGAAATCAACTTTAACTTGAGAATATCCGTCAGAAAAAAGCATACCATGTAATTCGTCTTTAAAAAGACAAACACATGACATGATGACAGTAAAATTCTCCTGTTAGTGATTCCATAGTAAATTATCAGGGAAAAACCAGGAAAAAAACTCATAATACTATCCCGACATTGTAAGTATTTGTTCGTGAATTTAGTTTACCTTCAACAAACATCAAATTCTGATTTTATGTGTTACGTTATTTAAAAAACATAAATGATGTATCCGCTATATGTTACTGACTTACTAATACTGGTATTTTCTTATTAGTAACATATAGCGGATACATCATTTATGTTTTTTAAATAACGTAACACATAAAATTAGAATTTTGATGTTTGTTGAAGGTAAACTAAATTCACGAACAAATACTTACAATGTCGGGATAGTATTATGAGGTTTTTTTCCTGGTTTTTCCCTCATAATTTACTATGGAATCACTAACAGGAGAATTTTACTGTCATCATGTCATGTGTTTGTCTTTTTAAAGACGAATTACATGGTATGCTTTTTTCTGACGGATATTCTCAAGTTAAAGTTGATTTCATGTAATCGAATGAACTATCTTATAAGTAAAGTCGTCCCAGGAGCGCAACTCAACAATATTGGCAATATCATTTTAAAGTCGTCTACTTTAAAATGCATAATGTATGTCTGAATTGTCAATATAAATGAGTCAGATAAAATTAAATTATTAGAAGAATTTTTTCACTATGTAACAAAAAACAAAATTTGTTTAATTTACTGTTTGTATTTTGAGAACGATTTCCGAATTGGAAATTGAAACGTCAATAAACGTATTTTTATCTTTAATTGTGGCTTATTCCCAGTTATAAATAGTAATTTGTTTATTAACTTGGTTAAATATCTAACTAACTATCTGTAACATTAAACGAAAGAGGTTTCTTTATTCAAAACCTTTATGATCTTTATTATGATTTCTATGATGTCCTTTATTTTTGAGCTATCATCAATGAGTTCCAAATCTAAGTAGTCCTACATACAGTTTTCATATTCTTCTAAAAGCAATAACATTTATTAAATTTGAATAATTACAAACTTCGCAGTCATACTCAGTAATAGTTTGTCTCACCAGAATTAACAGAAGTTTCTGCCAACTGCAATTTTTTTTGATCTTGAAGAAAAAGATGTTATCATTGTCAAAACGCACTTTCAGTACTTTCTGAATTTCCATACTCTCTTTTTACTCTGCTTCCACTGCCACAAATAAAACTCCGATAATAAAATATTATGATTTAAATAGGCCTTAGTTACAATTAGCTTTATTATATGTTCAGTGGGTAATTTCAAATTAGTAGAAAGAGTTTTGAGATTTTATTTCAATGTAGGGCCTCTGCCATTCGCTTGTACGTATTTCGACCTTCTTAGGTCTCTTCAGAGCGACATATGCAGAAGTTTTGAGTTGAAAATAAATCTCTCCCATCATATATACATTGTATAGGACGTTACACAAATCTTGGAAATAGGACATTGACGTCCACAATATATTTATAGATTTCAATCACACCTACGACTTAATAGACAAAAGTTATATCAAATATTAGATAGCTTTAACATCCGCCAAAAATAAATCTGACTATGTTCCAGCTGGCACCAACACTATTCAATCTGACTCTTGAATATGTGATAAGACAGCTTGAGACAGCTAAATATAGGAAGAGGTACCTTCTAACAAATAAATCAGATTATAATACAGATCATAATACAGATTGCCGCCTATGCCGATGACATTAGCATCATAAAAAAGAGGCAGCAGAAATATATTCACAATTAAAAACATAGTCAAAAGAGACCGGACCAAAAATACATATTCAAATGAAAAAAACTCACTAACACAGGTAACAGCTAGGGGAAACAGACGCACAGTTGAATTAGAGGACGATATTGAAACAGAAGAAATTTTCACATATCTGGGAGTTACATTAAACACCGATGGAACACAAAAACCAGAAATTCAAAGAAGAGTAGTAAAGGGAAACAAAGCTTACTTTTCATTTGACAGACCTACAAAGATATTTGGACTTAAAATGAGAAATTGCTTTGCAATTCTTAGAAGGCTCAGGTTATAAAGCAGAAATCTGAATTGTGTTTCGAAACTATTTTACGATTGTTTAATTAGATGTCGCTACTGCGTCCGTAGTGAAGCCATGTTATTGTTGCTTCTTAAAAGGCAGAAAATATTGATTTTTCACGTTGAGAAGCCCTATGAATAGCTCTTCTGACGAGACCTATTAGGTCGAAATACGTATCAAGAGATACATAGGATTTGTTTGCGTGAAATCAAATATTTGCTGCCTTTTCTCATTTTATTCGGATATGCTCTGTGGGAGTACGAGAAACACAATTCGCTAAGGATTTCTGCTTAGTTGTAAAAGACATATCGTGGAATGCAAATTTTAGATTACCCATATCTCTTTTAACATCTTTTAACATCTTTTATCAACGTCTGTTTGCCTTGCAATTCTTAGAAGGCTCAGATTATAAAGCAGAAATCTGAATTGTGTTTCGAAACTATTTTACGATATTTGGACTTATTAATGAAAATGGAGATCCACGTACAACCATAAACTTTACTAACTGTTTAAAGAGGCATCGATCTGAGTTTATTAAACTTCAGAGACTTTGATGGGCTAGTCATGTAGTGAGAATGGAGACTAAATTATTGCCAAAAGGAGCCCTAGATAGTAAAATGCAGGGAGCAAGACCAAAAAAAACTACGGAAAAGGTGGGAGAATGAAGTAGCAGCACAAGGGCAAAATTTGATAGACGTGAGAACCTGGAGAAGATCTGAGTGGAAAGAGAAGATTTGCACGGGAACCTGGAGAAGATCTGAGTGGGAAGAGAAGATCTCGAGCTCGAGAGAGAGAGAGAGAGAGGGAGAGAGAGAGAGGGAGGGAGAGAGTGGCAGAGAAAGGGAGAGAGAGGAGAGAGAGGGAGAGAAATGAAGAGAGAGAGAGAGGGAGAGAGAGAGAGAGAGAGAGAGAGAGAGAGAGAGGGAGAGAGAGGGAGAGAGTGAAAGAGAGAGAAAGGGAGGGAGAGAGTTGAACTTAATAACAATTTTAAAAGAATAATTTGTATAAGGTGGCAACATTGCGAACTGTTTATGCGCTGTATTTTCTCGTGATGTTGATCTGTGGAATATGTTTATGTAGTTTTGTTGATGATTACCACAGGTAAGCACTGTTACTTTTGTTGCGAATTTGTTTTTGTGAGTGTAGCTAAATACAGAATAAGGTAAATATATTCAGTAACACTCTTCTTCTTCTCATGGCGCCGTCTCCATTCAAAGGTTGGCAATTAAAATGGCAATTGTAGTTTTAAAAATTGCTGCTGCTTTCAGTAAAACTAGCATTTTGTTTTATGGGTGAAATATGTTGCAACAGACATTTATGGTTACGGTTATATATATCTTCACAGTATTGTTTTGTTCTAGATGAGGAGAAATATATTGACGCAGAAAGAGATAAAGGAGGGGGTAGCAGTAATTTTTTCCAGCGATACAGTATCGGAAGTCGATCCTTTTGAGATTATTAGCTTCAATAATGAAGAATACAATCCATCAATATGCGAAGGAGAAGCAGAACGAGAGCGTCACGAAGTAGATTTAGTTTCCGAAGGTAATAAGATGGATGAAGAGAATTAGATGATAAGTGACGAAAGTGAAGAAGAAAGCAGTAGTAATGAAAATGATTAAGAAGCCGAAGGTACGTACCAACCAGGAATTTGGTGACCGAAATATAAATATCTCTAAAAGTCTTTCCCAGAAGCCTCATTCGACATATTGCATATTGTACGAACTTACGTTTAGACAAATTTGGAAACGATAATAAAAAAAAAGAATTCGTATCGTTGAACATGAGTTTATGATTGTATTAGGTGTCACACTGATCAAGGCATACAATCGAGTTCAATCTTTCAATCATTATTGGTCAAAAAGTGTCTTAGGAAATTTAGCAATAAAAATGGCGATTTATCAAGAACGTTGTAAACTGATCCTTGTCAAAACATATTTCGCTAATATTGTAAAGCCTGACAATGCGAGAAAATCATATTACATCGAGTATGGCGCTAATTGTCTAAAACTAACATTTCAAAAATATCGAACACATGTAATAGCGAAATTTAAGGAAAGTCTTCTCTAAAACAGTTGCTACCCTAGAAACATATCAAACGGGGAATAAAGATATGGGTACAAAGCGACTCTACAACAGGGTATGTATTCTTCTTTGGGTGCCGTCTTCAATGAAGGTTGGCGATAACCTCAGCAAAATCATTTCTGTCCCTGGCTTTTCTTATTAAAGATTGAGAATCCAAACCAGTCCACTCACGAATGTTCTTCAACCAGGACGCCTGCCGTCTACCAGGACCACGTCTTCCTTCTACCTTCCCCTCTATAAGAAGCTGCAGTAGCTGGTATTTCTCATTTCTGTATATGTGTCCCAAATATGAGGTTTTCCGTGTTTTCATTATTTTTAAGAGTTCTCTGTCGGTACCCATCTTGTGTAGGACCTGCTCGTTGCTCATATGCGCTGTCCAGGGGACTTTCAGCATCCTTCGAAATAACCACATTTCAAAACTTTCCAAACGCCTTAGTGAGTTGATTTTAAAGGTCCAGGCCTCCATTCCATATAGTAAGGTGCTGTAAACGTAACATTTCAGCATTCGGTATCGGATTTGAGATTGAGTGTTTGGGACGTAAACATTTGTTTCATTTTAAAAAGACAGTTCTTGCTTGTTCAATTCGCGATTTTATTTCTATGTCTGGATCTATATCTTTCGTTATCCAGCACCCTAGATATCGAAATTTCTCGACATTTTCGATAATGTTACCATTCACGTTTAAAGCCATGGGTGGATGGATGGATGTTTTGGAGGGTATGTATACGATTTTAATATATACGAGTGAAAGAAACAGGAAATGATGCTAGTTTAAAAAATGGAAAAAGAGCAGTGACCAAATTAGTTAGTACTATAAAGGGAACTGATAAATTATTGTGTTTTGATAGATTTTTCTCATCTATTAGACTACTTGATAGTCTGTTTTATCTAGTGATAGGAACAATAATTGCAACGAGAGTAAATGTACCTAAATTTTTTGGGAAACTGAATCGGGGTGACTCAGAATTCAAAGTAAATAACCACGGCACCATAGATTGCTGATGACTAGATACTAAAGACTAGCAGTGAGCAATTGCTTTGGAGATAAGCAAATAGAAGTGAAACGAAAAATGAAGAATGGTTCTAAAATAAATTTGCGATGTTTTGAACTTCTCGATATGTACAATATGAAAATGGGCGGTGTCTAAAAAGGAAAGTCTACCAAATGGTGGAAGAAAGTATTATTTCCCTTTCTGATGATGGCTGTTGGAAATTCTCATGAACTACACAATGATCTAATGAGAAAAGAAATACACTATTTTTTTCTTTTCCAATTAGTGTAGCTGAGGGACTTTATTCACTGGCAAGAAGCCATGCTGCTGTTAAATGAAAAGCATCGACTTCACATGAACGTCCACCAGCAAAGAAACAAAAAAAAAAATGTTCATCGTGGGAGATCATTTATCTATTGAAGGAAAGATCTGTAGACGTTAACGATGTTCTTCTCAGAAAAAAAAACGAACCACCACACTATATCAGAGCTGCAAGGTACTCTTTTGCAAAAATATTGAAACGCTCAATACTCCGGGAGTATTGGATTTTAGGAAGTGTAGAACTTCCAAATTTCAGAAGAACTGAAAGAGAAGTGATGAAAAAAAAATACTAAAAATAGGGCTAAGCTCAGAGGAACAAATTTAAATGGCCAAAGAGACACTAAATGTCAAGTGAGTGTTCGGGCTAGCTTCAATGCACTGGATTGTGGCTTTAAAGATATAAACAACAATAACAAGAGATAATGATCTAATGAGACAAGAAAGAAATGAGACCTGGTAATATCAAACGTGATACAACTGAAGAAGGTCACTGGGAATAAATTTATAGAAAGAGAACAATAAGAAGAGAAAAGAAGGGCGCCAACTCAACGATAGTTGAGATTTTGAAGTAACAAATGAATCTGGAGATAATACTCTGAAATACAAAAATACTAAATAATAATCTTGTTTTGCTATGTTATATACTGGTTAGTAGAACTGAAATAAAACTCAAAATAGCAACAATAAATATATTTATAAAAAATGTATATAGGTATATGTGTATAAACAATTTACATATAATGCAAAGCCAAATAACAGTGGTAGTGGATGGTGTACACATACAATGGGACCTAATAGCCCTCAACAAACGAATAGTCACTACCACTGGCCAAATAAAATATGAAATATTAGTATAAACCACGAATAGTCCGTAGGGTAGCCTAAGTCTTAACACTAAGGTTAGTAATTTAGATTTAAATAGTTCTACTAAAATGAGAAATAATTACCGTTTTGTACAGATATCAACAATGATAACTCTGTTACAATTATATTATCTCAAAAGTGAGTTCTCAATACTCATTATATATATTTAAAAAAAACCACATTAAATTTATGTCCCTCCCTCAATATCAAATTGTATTATACTAACAAAAATATTATATCAAAAAAAAAGTGAGTTTGGTCAGACTCTGTATATCCTATTTAAAAACCCAATAAAAACATGTAATGTATTTTCTTCTCCCCAATATTTTAGAATTAGATTATATCAAAAATTAAATTATCACAAAGGTATTCACCTTATCATATGCATATGAAGAGGGTATACTACTAAATAGGAAGTAACAAAAGTTAAACAATTAAACAACTTATCTTAAAATCACTACAAGTCCATAGGAAAACTCCTCTTGGCACGGCAAAATTAGTTCTGGGCTATGATGACAAATCCATGGGGGTACACGGTAGTAAACACCCGGCGCTGGTCTATCCGGTCCGAGAAATCGGTAACTCCAGAGACAAGTTGCTAATTAGTTTAAGGATTCAAAGTTATTTCAATGAACTTAAATTAATATTTTCACGTGACGGAATCTAAAATGATTATTTAATTTAATAAATATGTAATATAAATGTAGCAGCAGGGATTAACTTCACCAGAACACAACATTAAACATTAGGTTAGGTCAACATCATGTCAAAATTTATGAAGTTATTTTTGTAGACGTGACAGGCTTGCGCCATGAAATAAACATGCGCAGAATACAGAAGGCTGTCCCACATTTGTAGAACCTTTTTATATTCCACCAAAAAAAGTTAGATAAAAGGGAACCAAAAAAAAACTTAATGATAAGATATGAAATAGATCGGGATTTAAGTTTGACTATATAAAAAAAATGACCTTCTGTTCTTTGCAAGTAAATCATGGAAATTTCATATTTAAATTATTTCGGAACTCAAAAATAAATCTCTAAAGAAATACTAAATACAATGATAAATTTGATTGTATGATAAAGAGATAATACGTATAAAATGATTTACTTACATGGAGCCGCAGCACGCCAAAAAAATCTTCCTTTTATGTGGAACTCTTATAAATATTGATTTTTAAAATTTACTTATTATTATGAATATATCTATTTTATATATGAATTAATTTATTCTTCCCAAATTATTTTTCTGCTCCAATTCCGTCACTTTGAAGGTGAAAAAATTTCACCGGTTGACGTGGCTGCGCGTATGAGTTCTGACCAAAACTGAAACTTCTTTCGCACCACCTCGATCTTCTTTCAAGGCGCTAACAGCGCGAGGGTGGAGAAATGTCGATTTAAAAATCGATCACAGGCGGGTTATAAGAAAATTTCTTGAGGGGTTTAAATTGGACTAGTCAGTAGCGTAAACGCTACAATATGTTACACACCTTTTCATTTACAATAAATATTGATTTTAGTTTTAGTCCTTTTGTTTTCAAAATAATTTGGTGTCTGATGGGTTATTAGAGTCCCACATATATGTTTCAAAAAAGTTTGACTGAAACATATATGCCCCGGATAAAATGGCGGATCTCAAGGAGAAAATTAATCTCAATCACTTTTATTTTTGTATAATTATAAGTTTCATAACAAAATAAGTAAATCTACAATTTGTATTCTTCAAAAATTCATTACATTTTATCGTTAAAAAATTTGCAAATTCTAGATAATTCTTTCCTTATAGTCTGTTCCTTTAAATTTTGAACTCGACTGTAAAAATACTGATAAAATGTATGTTGTTACAAATTCTCTGAATAGATGGTATTGGTACGTCTAAATCTTTTTCACCACAACGTTATAAAGCTTCGGAATAAGCAGCATTGTTCCTAAGAACATTAATTATATGATCATTATTATTAACAATAGGTTTTACTTTGTTAATAACTCACATTCACATTCAAATTACTCCAGTTGCCAGAGATGAAAATGTAATTGAACCTCTAAAAATCATACGAACAAGCTGAATTTTGCTGAGAATGTCGAATTTGAGACTCTAAAAAAGATGCACCACCAACTATTCTTGAAGTTAAAGATGCTGTTAAAACATTAGTCAGAAACAAATCACCCAGAATAGATAATCTTCCAACTGAACTATAAAAAGAGTGGGTCCACGGTACATACAGCAGCTCATAAAAAAATATGTACACAGAAAATACTCCATAATGATTGGAATATTGAAATACTTTCCACTAGTTCTAAATGCAGCGTATAAAATATTTTCCACAGTACTATGTCACCGTATGGCACCATTATGCAGAACGGATAATAGTAGAAAAAATACCAGGCTGGTTTTAGAGCTGGTAAATCGACAATTCATTAGGTTGCAATCTTGAAACAAATTTTGGAAAAAACACTGTGCAAAAACACATCACATATTTAAAGCAGCCTACGACTCTGTGAATACAAGATAAATGTTTAAAGCAATAAAAGAGCTAGGATTACAATTAATTTAACAAAACTAACTATTAAAAAAGTTGAATGTAAAGTACAAATTCAGGGAAAACTGTCTGAACCTTTTAAAACAAATAACGGGCTACGCCAGGGAGACCCATTTCTCCTGTATACTGTTAAATAGGGCTCTGAAAAAAGTAAAACATATGTCACAAATCACAACCATTGGTTTAATATATACTGGATTATGGATACTTGGATATTCACCATGACAAATATCCTTCGTGAATTTTTTTTATTGTTCGTGTATTTTAAAGCAACCAGTTATGTATTTTAAATGTTCTACACTTACAAAGTAAATATAAAATAATTAAAATATACCTCTTCATTAAAAAAATAATTGTTTGCTTGGTGCTATTAGACGTAAACTAATAATTTTTCTTTCAATGTTGATGCATGGCGCTAGGCACTACATTCACAAACTTTTCGTGGGACGCTAGGTACGTAATTACTGAGTGCCAACCACAAGCACGATATGAGATCTCTTTTCATTTCTGAAACTGCAGACTTGCACACGTATATTGATCCAAATATTCCTGTTAACTGACGAGTTATTTGTTTTAAACATGGATATTTGTCTTCGGATATAAAACATCAAAATTTGGTATCAGATGCTCTGGCTTTTGATTTGGCTTTGATGTGTATATCTGAAGTATTATCTGTAATACTTCATTTGGTCTCGTAATAATCATAATTTGAGTGAGAAGGTGAGAACTTACACTAGTTTTCAAAGCTGGACAAATTTTAAAGTACTTTTTATTTAATTCCCTCAATAGCTTCGTTTTGTCACTAAAACTATTTATGGGGGCTAATCATGTCGAATGTAAGTGGAAGTGTCATGGCATGTAAGGAATAGTGATGCGCAATACATAGCGTCTCCTATTCAAATGTCAATCTCGCCTGCCCGTGAGATAATCTAGATCATAGTCATCCGGTACATTCTGCTAGATAACAAACTAGGCTCTGGCGTCCGAGTGATTGCCGGTATAAGCAATACCCCAATTACTGACCAACAGCTTCGGGTGAAAGAGTCGGTAAGTGGAAGGGCACCTTCTTGTCCTAGAAATTGAAAATCTTTTCTAAAGGCGGACGAACCAGACATGGTCAACGGCGTGGAGATGCATAAGGCAACGGAAAACCAAAGCATTAAAGGCTCATAGAGCATCGCTAGGTAATCATCATGACTAACAATACAACCAAACACTTTACCGATCATGAAACTCGGAAAACAAGATCCGGCAGAGGAGGAAACTCACAGGACTGCAAGGCCTCCTCGGTCGTCAACATGCGACAATCTTGCAAAGTAGCGACTTGGAATGTTAGAAGTTTACATCAAGCTGGAAAAGTACATAATGCCGTTAAATAAATGAAAAGGCTGAATATAGATGTTTTAGGAATCAGCGATGTCCAATGGCCCGACTTAGGAAAGATAAAAATCAACAATAAAACAATATATTATTCAGGAAGTCAAGACGGTTCACACAGATATGGTGTCAGGATAATATTAAACAAAAACATTGATGAAGCTGTAATAAATTTTACTCCATACACCAACAAAATTATACTTTTACAATTAAATCAGAACAAACCCAAAATAAACATCCTACAAGTTTATGCTCCAACTGCAGACATACCAGAGAGCGATATTAAAACTTTCTACGAAGACTTAGACAACATTTTAAAATCCATTAAAACGCAAGATGTAAAAATTATAATGGGAGACTTTAACGCAAAGGTTGGGGAAGAAAAAGTAGAAGAGGATATAGTTTTAAAGATATTAAAAGAGGAAATTAAAATGGCATTAAATAACAGCAAAAATGGTAAATCATTAGGTCCAGACCAAATCCCTATAGAAAACTTAAAATGCATGAATGATGAAACATTAGACATTATATGTAGTATAATGTCTAAGAGGTCTCTCCACCTTTTGTATCTCTCAAAATACAAACGCTAAATATTGCAGTGAATACAGAACAATATCACTAATAAGTCACATTCGCAAATTATTCCTGAAAATAATACATGGTCGTATAAATAATATAAATAAAAAAACTGGAAGAAGGAATAGATGATAGTCAGTTTTGGTTCAGAAACGGACTAGGAACCAAAGAAGCGTTATTTGCTTTTAATCTGTTAGCTCAAAGTTGCGTGGATATGAATGTTGATGTGCATGTTTACGTTGATTTTGAAAAAGCATTTGTCAAAGTCATCATCATCATCAATCAACCAATCGCGTCCACTGCTGGACATAGGCCTCCCTCAGTTCTTTCCAGTGTTCTCTACACTGGGCCGCTTGTAGCCAGTTTCCCGCTACACGTTTAATGTCATCGGTCCATCTAGTCGGTGGTCGTCCTCGGCTTCTTTTATAATTTCTGGGCCTCCATTCCATAATACGTCTTGTCCACCGTCCATCTTGTGTTCTGGCTAAGTGCCCTGCCCAGTTCCACTTAAGCGTCGTGGTTCTTTCGATGACGTCTTGAAGTCCTGATCTTCGCCTAATTTGTTGGTTTGTTATGTGGTCTCGAAGACTCACGTTCAGCATTCACGTTCCATGGCTCGTTGTGTAACTCTAAGTTTATTTGCAGATTTTTGCGTGAGTGTTAAAGTCTCTGCTCCATAAGTTTGTACAGGTAAAACACATTGGTTATAAACCTTTCGCTTGAGACACATGGGAATTGAACTTTTTAGAATATGGCTTAATTTGCCAAATGCTGCCCATGTTAGACCTATTCGCCTCTGTATTTCATGTGTTTGATTATCTCTGCTTATTTTGATTTCGTGTCCCAGATATTTGTAAGTGTCTGTTTGTTGTTTGGTATTATTGCCAATAGTTATATTTCCACTCATTACGAGATTTGTTATAACTTTAGTTTTCTCAAAGTTTATCTTTAATCCTGCTCTTTCAGACAGACTTTTAAGCGAATGCATCATAGAAACTGTATCTTGTAAGTTATCTGCGATTAATACAACATCATCTGCAAACCTTAGGTGATTTAATCTTTCTCCATCTATATTGATGCCCATATCTTGTCATTGAGTACCCTTAAATATTGACTCTAGAGCTGCCGTGAACAATTTTGGTGAAATATTGTCTCCTTGTCTAACTCCTCGACCTAAGCTGAATTTTTCTGTGTCTTCGTGCAGTCGTATACTTGATGTAGCGTTCTGATAGATGTTTTTGATTAGTGTCGTGTACCTGAAATCTATTCGGCTTTGATTTAGGGCTTCCAGTATTGTTTCAAACTCTACAGAATTTGTCAAAGTAAGTCACGAAAAATTAGTTCAAATTCTAAAGACAAAAAACCTAGACCATAGAGACTTACGAATAATAACAAACCTCTACTGGAATCAAAGAACACAAGTCGTAATAGATAACGAACCCAGTCCAGAAATTGAAAACAGGAACGTAGTTAGACAGGGATGTAATATGTCCCCATTGCTATTTAATGTATATAGTGAAGCCATATTTGAAAAAGCATTACTATCTCAAAGTGAAGGAATAATAATTAACGGAAGATCTAATAACATAAGATACGCAGATGACACCGTGATTATGGCAAGCCCTACTGAACAACCCCAATTACTGCTAAACAAAACAAACAGTTTCTGTGAAAAATATGGACTAAAATGAATATAAAAATGACCAAATACATGATAGTAACAAAGAAAACAAATATACCAACAAACATACATTTGCGAAATGTACCGATAGAAAGGGTTGATAAATACAAATACCTAGGAACCTGGATTTCAGACAATAATAATCAAACAACCGAAATAAGAGCTACGATAGAAATAGCAAGAAATGCGTGTGTAAAAATAAAAACAATGCTCTGCAACAAAGATCTTAGATTAGAACTGAGAGTAAGAGCACTGAGATGCTACGTGTTTTCGATAATGCAATATGGACTTGAAAGCTGGACGTTAATAAGTTACAGTCCTTTGAAATGTGGTGTTACAGGAAGATGCTTAGAATAGCATGGACACAGAAGAAAACTAACATGGAAGTATTGCGAGAAATGGACAAAGAATGCGAAATAATAGTTACAATATCTGAGACACGTAATGAGGGGACACCGATATGAACTGCGAAGGCTGATAATACAGGAAAAGATAAGGAGGAAGGAGTATAGGAAGAAGGGGAGTGAACATAGTTGAAGAATTTACTGGTTTAAATGCAGTTCTATAGAACTCTTCAGAGCAGCAGTAGATAAAGTAAAGATAGTGATGATAATATCCAACCTCCGATTGGGAGACGGCACGGAAGAAGAATCGTCGATAATAGTTTTATTTTTACTTTGCAGCTTCAGGTTAAGGATATTAAAATGATGCTTTACATCCCATAAAAAAGCTAAGTCACGAAGTTATTTTTCGTTTTAAGCATCTCAATATCATCGCATCGTTTATGTAGGAAAGTATTGATTTCAGGTACAGTAATAACTCAAACTTGCGTGATAGGTGGGACCGAGCAATAATCGCGAAGTCGAATAAGTCGAATTCGCATAAATCGGGGTATAATTTCGTATATGTATATATACTGATTAGTCGGATAGCTCAGCGGGCTGTGCGGCTGCCTCTCATTCGCTTCACTGTCGAATGGTTTAGTGGATGTGGGTCGAGCCCAGCTCGGTGTACAGAACACAAAAAGTCTAACGCAGCAGTTTAAAATTCTAGATGAATCTGCGGCTTAGACTAGGATATGCTGGGTTCTGATCGGCCTATGGTAGAGCAGTACGGCAAGAGATAAGGGCTTGCGGCTCGGTGATACTCCTCCATAGATCCCTACCGGACGGGCGTAACGCCTAAAAAAACCGGATATATATATATATATATATATATATATATATATATACATCAACTAAAAAATACATTAGAGCAGCATTTACCTGCTCCGTTACTACAAGAATTCTATAGAAGGCAAAAAATTAAATACAATAAAATTTTCTTTCGAATTAAAAATAATAACATCAAAAAATTTAACAAAATAAAAGTTGATCAATTTTCAAAATAACATTTCAAGAAAAATGGTTCAAAAATCTAACTGACATCACTTTTCCATACAATGTGAAAAAACTTTTGTCTTTGGGTCCAAAATTTTGCCTATTTCCTAGTGCTAGAGATTTTAAAATGTCTTCTCTTCTCTCAGATATTGAGTTTCTTATTTCTGGTTTAGAACCTCAAGAGAAGGATATTGTGAGATCTCAAAGCACTAATGTTATCACTAACTTTTTACACAAAACAAGTAAAGAAGGACATTTTTTGAACACAATATATAATGAGTGTAAACAATTTTTGAAATCAAATCCAGACATTTACATTGTTAGGAGTGACAAAGGTAATGTAACAGTGGCAATGTATAAAAATGATTACATTGAAAAAAGTAATAGTTTATTAAATGACACAAAAAGTTACATAAAACTTAAGAACAGTCCGGTGTGCACCCTCCAACAAAAGGCGAACAAGCTGGTTTCGGATTTAGCTGCTTCCAAATCCATAACAACAGAAGTTGCAAAATCCTTGAAAATTTACAATGCAGTTGCACCTAGGTTTTATACACTACCTAAAGTTCATAAACCCACTATTTCAATGAGGCCTATTGTATCTTCCATTGATGCTCCTAATAGTAAACTTGCTAAACACCTTACAGATATTCTCACAATTTCCTACAATGAATCCAATGAATTCTATATTAGAGATTCTTTTTCATTTAGTAACTTCATTAACAATGTTAAAGTTCCAAATAATTATATATTGATTAGTTTAGATGTTGTGTCATTGTTTACAAACTTACCACTAGATGCTATTCTTAACAGCATTAAAAATAACTGGAACAACATCTCTCCACATACGAAGATCAGTTTAGATGATTTCATAAGAATTTTAACATTTATATTTGATTCTAACATCTTTGTATTCAATGGTAATTTTTTCAAACAAATTTTTGGCACTCCAATGGGCAGTAAAATATCCCCCATACTATGTAATTTTGTTTTGGATGAACTTATAACAACATGTAAAGAAAACATACCTTTTCACATACCATTTATTAAACGTTATGTAGATGATTTGATTCTATCGGTCCCTGAAAACAAGGTAACTGATGTTTTAAACACTTTTAATGCCCAATGTGAACACCTACAGTTTACGGTTGAGAGAGAGGCTGATAATATGATTCCTTTTTTAGACATGCTAATCCATCGTGGCAATGATGGCATGCTAAAGACGGAGTGGTATCGTAAACCTTGTTTCAGTAACCGTTTCATAAACTTTTATTCTCAACATCCATCTAAGATGAAAACAAATTTGGTTTTGGCTTTAAAAACTAGGGTTATCAATTTGTCACATACAGAATTCAGAGACAAGGGACTAAAAAAGTTGAGATCCATACTACAAGAGAATTCTTATCCCATAGGGCTGTTAAACAAACTCATTTTCGGTTCTCCTTTTCCTTCACAAGTTTCTGTCAACCAAAATTTTCATAACAATGAGATCCGACAATTGACATTGACACATAACGCAGCAAAATTACCATCTAAAATAACTTATGGTTGCCTACCCTATATTCCATTTTTGACACCTAAGCTAATGAACATCTTTAAAAATGTTAGTGGCTTAAAAATTACAACCAAAAATGTGAAAACAGTATCGAAGCTTTACACAAAGACAAAAGATCCTTTCACAATACAGGAGTCATCGAATGTTGTTTATTCTATACCGTGTAGTAACTGCAATAAAATTTACATAGGAGAATCATCTCGTAATTTTCACAGCAGGGTGATATCACATCGCAGTGACATAAAAACCAAAAAAATCAATGCATGTGCATTGACAGAACATGCACTAACTCTAAAACATGAGTTCAAGTTCGATGATTCCTGTATTTTGGCAAAAGAAAAGAACCATTTAAAACGTGTTTTTTTGGAAATGTGTTTCATAAAATCTAGCACATCTTGTATCAATAAAAAGTCCGATATAGACAAATTAAGTAACATTTATTGTTATTTACTAGAAAAACACCAAAAATAAAAATAAAATAAATATTTACCTGTACGAAAAATTACACCTCTGTATAATATGTTGCATACCATTAAGACAGGTTAAAAATTATAGACACCTAAGAAAGGCCTCTAGTAATGCTTGTAAAGAAAGATAACATCAATTTACACCTAATTACATATTAATTATACTGTTTTTTCTTTCCATTCTCTGTATGAGTTAATATACACCAGTAAAACATGCCATCAATCAAGTTTTACTATTTTTAACAACAAATTTTTAAAAATTTTATGATGTATTGTCCATAATTGTATATTTTAATGTGTGGTATTAATGTTGAGTGTTCAATGCTTACAAAAATAATCTCAACGACTAGTAAGTTACACTGAAGAATGGTGATATTATTTTTAAATACTTACATAATTGTCTTTTACAGTGTCTTGAAAAAGGAATAAAAATATTCCGAAAGCTCGACAAAAAGTCAAAAGAGTGTTTTTTTAACATCCCGGCCAATAATTCTGACTGCAACCCTAATAAACTGTGTTGTTTGTATATATATATATATATATATATGTATTGTTATGATATTTATGTAAAATGGAGAAAAATATTGGTGTGTTTAAAATATTTCAAAGTTAAAAAAAAACATTAAAATAATTCAGAAAAATATAACCAACAAACATTTCGAAGAAGGAAAGTTTTTTAAAATTTTTGGATTACCTGTATTAAACAAAATGTAAGCTATGCATAAATTATTTCTTTTGTTATACTATACTTGAGTGACCCGCATAATTTTAAGTGAAATCCAAAGAACAATTGAACCGGGTTTTCCAAATACATTAACGCAGCGATTAAAGACAATAGAAGAGGTTTTAGAAAGAGGTTTTTGTTAGTTTTTAAGAATTGTAGAAAAATATTTATTTGTAAATAAGTTTTAGGAAATTTTACAATTATAGGTAAAAAGTTGTTTGTTATCGAAATGAAAAAATGGGGAATTGTGACGAGTTTTGATTGGCGGAGATTGAAAAAGGTGGGATAGGTATGTAGGAATGAAAGTTTAGCTAGATTTAGGAGAGAGAAAAAGATAATCAGTTGGTTTCCAAGGGTGCAAGGCGAACGGCCGTTGTTCTCCGGTAGTTTCCCAGAGGTAGGAAGCAGTAGCAGTGAAAGTTTGTGAGTTTTCGTGTAGTTAGTGTATCTGACAGAAGCTGATCCAGTAAAATATTGTAAGTCATATTTTTCTACTTATATTCCAAGAGTCACTGTTCAGGCCAACGAGAGATTCAGTTTATCGTAAAGAAAAGATATTCCAAGAGTCATTTTTCACTCAGGCCAACGAGAGATTCAGTTTATTGAGAGAAAAAGAAGCTAGCATAATTTGAACGATTCGTGCATTTGAAGGAGATCATTAAGGACGAGATACTTGTAATAATTTATTGTAAGATTGCTGATTACTTAGGGAGCGGCCACGAGTAAATAGTATAGTCTACAAATAACAAGGATTTGGACCACTCATCATCAGAGGGAGATAGTTTTGTTTTCCGCAGTTTTTCTTTCATTGATAACAAAATTTTTTACACTTAATTTAGAAAGGATATAAATATTTTGATTAGGAGATTTAGAGTAATACTTGGATTTTGAGATTTCAACTAATATTGTTTGTACCATTAATTTTGAAGGTTCACGTACGTAGAACAAAATTTTGAGAATCATTATATGAGATTTTGTTTATTGAAAACTTTTGAGTGTGAATTATTTCATTATTTTTATTTCAATATATAGTGTTAGATCATATGTGTTTTTATTATTCCGGTATTCTTTGGACCTTACCTTTTACATGTAATAGCATAGATATTCAAGCACGAATAAAACCCTGAGATAAGAGAATTAAAAATTGTGATAGAATCATAATCATATCATTTAAATAATTTTTAATTAATCAAAAAAATTAATTAGCTAATTATTGCTTGGCGCACCAAGACTTGAAATATCACATTAATATATATATATATATATATATATATATATATATATATATATATATATATATATATATATATATATATATATATATATGTACTCTTGCTAAAATGCAATATAGTTTACAAAACTTTTAGTCTCATCATTACTTTGAGATGATTTTAAATTTCTATTTTTTCCTTTTCTTTCATCTCCTCAGTCGGAATTGCTTGGTTTTTCCTGCTGATCTTTCTGCAAAATAGTTTCGAACACAAATGATGTTTCTGGAGTTTGAGCAGATGAAATTTGTGAAAAGGATTGTTGGAATTGTTCTCCATCTCCACCTAAAATGCTCATTCACTCCCTGCCTCTCGACGCGTTAGTGTTCTGAGCTGTTGGACGTGAATCCCTGTCCTGGCATTTGGTTTTCACCTCTGGCTGCGTTGAGTAGTTGAGTTACTGTGACCAAATGCCCATCTTGGTAGTTAGTATTCGCCTCTGGTTGCGTTGAGTAACTGAGTTACCGTTGCTAACTACCATCTTCCTGTCTTTTGTTTTCTTTTTATTTGTTCTCCTGAAGAAGCTACATACAATTGTAGCGAAACGTCGAGATGAACCCACTTTTGGGTCACTCACAAATGACACGGTCCAAACCCGGAAGACGAATAAACTATAATATAAAATGTATCTACAAAGTAAACGTAATTCATTCACGCAGCAACAAGATTATGGGGTATATAATATATGGTGTATATATACTTTACCATGTAACATGTGGAAACACTCTTTATCAGGAACTGTCTTTTTTACAAGACCGAGGCGAAGTGTCAGGTACCCTAAACTAAAACACACGCCTGTGTCGTTTGGGTGATAAAACTCGACTGAGTCCTTTTGCATATGGAACTCGTCCCTTATTTCAAATATACATCTGTGTTATTTTACAGATGGCTCGTCTTGAATTTTAAAACCGCTGTATTTTTGTACACGCAATCTTGTTTAAATATACGGAGAGAATCATAAAGTCTGTTATTATATTACAAATGTTTAGATACAGTTGCGAAACTGCAACACTGTCCCCTTGGTAGCAATTAGAAAACAATTTTTACTTCCTCCTGTCAACAGTTAGTTGTTACCTCTTAGAGCGTAACGTCCCTTTTTTCAGCTGGAAAATTGTACGTTTCCTTAAAAAATGTCATCTATTATCATCGACCTAGTGTCTTAAGAATGATAATGTTCGTTACTCTAATTATGCAATTTAAGAGCCCTCCAACCTCGTCATGTGGCTCGTTCCAAGTACTTTGTAACGTTTGCATCAGTTAATGCAACCCGTTCGTTTCATTGTATTCGTAATAAACTCATTCCTGGACATGGGATCTTTCGACTAATATAAATTTATTGTGGGACCATCAACTAATCCCATAACTTTACATATTGACAAAAAAACGTTTAAGTTTGGCTCTATCGCAGTCAACCCAGGAACGTATACGTGATTTTGATCGATGTATATTTAACAATATTTCCCGAGCAAATATATTTGAATCACGTACTTCAAAAACACCTAAAATCACAAATTTATGAAATTACAGTTTCCTGTAATTTTTGGTAGTATATAAGTATACGCACTTAACAGTAAATAGAAACCCCAAAACTCACTAAATTTACATTTTGTTACCAGTTGAAAATTTTATGTATTGCAGAAACACCAAATCTCTGGAAGTTTGGTGTTTCTAAAATATAATATTTGAACACACTGATTTTTGACATGACAGGAGGTTTTTAGTTTTTTAGGTTATGCACATTATTTGTGATCTCTACATATTGTTAGTTGTTATTAAAGTAAAAATTAATAATAATTAAAGTAGTGGAAATTGAAAATGAGTCTTCAACGCACAAAAAAAAGCGTGTAATATCAGTGAATATAAATATAAGTTATAAGTTATTAAAAACTCTAGAGTTAAAGGGTCTCCCTATAAACGCTGAAGTGGTGCCTTGGTGCCTGAAGTGAACAAAGGACCAGACTGCGAGTAAGCCTTAAAGCTTTAAAATATTACTAACTAGCTAAAAAATATATAATATTTTATCATCGTAATCGTAATAATACTTATTTTTAGATGTTGCCAAAAACGCTTTTTGCGTATTTCTGAAGAAACACGCATTCAATTATTCCGAAACTTCAGGAGCCTTCAACAGCCAGGAGAAACCAGCTAATATTTCTTGCAAGCCAGATAAACTATATTGATATAAGGTTGAATGCTCGAATAAATGAACTTTAACAATATACAAGGCAAATATCGAGCACAGTATTAATTTAATCTTGCCCAAGTACTTTCGATCACTAGATCATCTTCAGGGGCATTTCGTCAATTGCGGCCTATCCGACAAGGATAGAATGTCATAAATATAAAATGGGACATAACATTACACTACACAAAGACAAACAAACACTTTAAAATTTTTGAAGATAGGCGAAGCTACATGGTGTATAGAAGCCGGAGAAGCATACCACATCATCATTTCCAGATTCTGACATTTTTTCGCTTTCAATTTCTGTCTCATGATCATCATTGAATAGGTAAATTATTTGCACTTACATCACTGTACGATTCATCTGAAGAAAGAACATATTTTTTGGCGATGACAGATCGTCCGAATCAAAAAGATCGTCCCTTTCATTTTCACTGTCTTCTTCTTCTTAGGGTGCCTGTCCGTTCCGAACGTTGGCGATCATTCTGGCTATGATGATTTTGTTGGTTGCTATACGAAATAGCTGTGTTGTGGTCTTTCTGTACCATGCTCTCAGATTAGCAAGCCAGGATACTCTTCTTCGTCCTGGGGCTCTTTTTCCTTCAATTTTACCCTGCAAAATGCATTGGAGTAGCTCGTATCTGCCTTGATCTCTCATTATATGTCCCAAGTACTCCAGCTTACGGCTCTTCACAATGTTGGCCAAATCCGCGGTTGTGTTCATCCTCCGCAGTACTTCTTCATTGGTGACTTTGTCTGTCCATGGTATCTTCAGGATTCTTCTGTATAACCATAATTCAAACGCCTGAAGTTTTGATAGAGTTTCCGCCTTCAATGTCCACGTTTCTACTCCATACAGAAGCACTGAGTACACGTAACATTTAAGGAGCCTTATTTTTGTTTTCAGGGTGAGGTCATGGCTTTTGAACACAGAGCTCATAGCCAAGAATGCACTTTTGGCCTTTCCGATGCGACATTTAATCTCTTGGGTATTGACCCACGACTCATTGATTATAGTTCCCAAGTAATTGTATTGTGAGACACGTTCAATTCTCATTTGGTTTACATACAGATTTGCTCCAGTTATGTTTTGCTTGCTGATGATCATTAGCTTGGTTTTGCTGGTGTTTATATCCAGTCCATAGGTTCTACTTGTTTCTGTTATTTTGTTCATTAAGTTTTGCAGCCCTTCTATGGTATTGGAAAACACTATTGTATCATCTGCATACCACAGGTTATTAAGCTTGACTCCATTTATTGAGATGCCGTCATCAATATCTTTTAGGGCCTCTTCAAAAATGTGCTCCGAGTACAGAGTGAATATCAGTGGTGAAATTATGCACCCCTGTCTCACTCCTCTTAAGATTTTGACCTATTCTGTATATTCTCCATCTATTTCGAGTACCGCTGATTGATTCCAATACAGATTAGCTATAATTTTTAAGTCTCTTCCATCAATCCCTGTCCTCTTCAGCACTTCCATCATTTGTTCATGCCTGACTCTATCGAAAGCCTTCTTGTAGTCAATCAGGCATGCAAAAACATTACAGCTGACATCTCTACATTTCTGAAACAAGATCTGCACGCTAAATAAAGCTTCCCTCGTACCAACGGCGTTCACAAATCCAAACTGATTGGGCGCAATTTGTTCCTCGCATTTCCGGTAAATTCTTTTGTGGATGACCTTTAAAAACAGCTTCAGCAGATGGCTCATTAAGCTTATTGTCCTATAATCTTCACAAACTTTGGCTCCTGGTTTTTTGGGCAACGGTACGAACTCCGATTTGAGCCACTCTACTGGTATTTTTCCTGCCTTGTATATTTCATTAAATATATCAGTTATTATTTTTATTTGTTCTGTATCTAATAGCTTCAGCAATTCTGCAGGAATTTTATCAAGTCCCAGTGTCTTTCCATCCTTCATCTGTCACTATTTGGCAACTCTGCAAGCATATGGTCTCTTGAATCAGTTGGACTTTGGCGCTCATTTACAATACTTGAGTTATCTTCGTTATATATTTTTTTATTTTCCACTGAGTCTCGGTTTTTGTTCACTCTACAGTTTTTGTTTAGTTTGTATCAGCTGTATGAGCTAAAAAAAATCTGTCATAACGTGACGTCAGATGACATTTTTAGACTAATAAAACACGGACGTAAACACATCTGCAATTGAAATACAAACGATACCAAACTTCGATTGTTACAAATTGTAATGTCTGTGCGTTACCGGTCTCAAAGTCCGGTACATTTTTTCTTTTGAAAATGTTTCGAATCTTAAGACATGTATAATGCTATTTTTAGCATTTACAACAAACAAATATTAACGAAGATATGCCTTTCGCAATTTTTAAAAGTTTGCAGTTTTCATATACCGCACTTAAATAATAACGAACACTGGGGTAAAGCAGTCAACCTGTTAAGAACAAATGGCGATCTTACTTTGTTTATATAATGTTTAAAATGTAAAAATGAGTTTAATTTTTGTTTAGTTTGTATTGTTATTACCAAATTTATCAAAAGCTGTTGTTAAATACCTGTATCAATGCGTGTTATCGCGAAAAATCGTGGTCTAATAGGCAATACGCAGAATTTGTGAAGTTTAAATATTTTGGTTCCTGGATAACAATAATTTAAAACCCTCATCATCAATTTACGCTTACGTAAATAGATGTTGAGATTCGATTGTGTTGACTTACACAACACTCTTGAAAATATCCTAGACGAATCATGAACGTAATGAGGAGGTTCTTCAAAGGCTCAGTAAAGAACGGGATGTGATTTCTAAGATAAAAAAGAAAAACTTCATACCTTGACCATGTTATGAAACAGTGGAGCAAAGCATTTGAAATTAATTACTGAAGAGAAAATAGAAGACAATAGGAGACAGTGCTTCGCTTAGAGGGTTGCCAACCTTTAATAAAGATGGTACCATAAGAAGAGCAAGATGGAATAATATCAACACTAATGAGGCCAAGTGATGAATTCAATTCAACTTAAGAAGCCAATACTATGTAATGAGATAATCAGAAAGTAGATACTATTTAGCTCTCATTAATATTCTCGCCTAATCTATATCATTGTACAATTAATTTATGAGGCATACGATACTCTAAAATGTACTTAAAGCCGTTAATGGTACTGCAATTATCAAACAAATTAAGTGTTTGGGTGGTTTTTCGGATGGTCAGTCGCCTCAAGTGCAGTTCCATCCACCCCATAATCCAAGGGAGTCCTAAAAACAGCTGAAACGCTGCTCCGACGCTTCCGGATCGCAGCGAGCTTTGGTGTATTCCTCCGACAGCGTTCTATTCTCTGGTTCAGTCGCGCTAGGGCTGTCGATAGCGCAAGTTTGAAATGTTATGCCGGTTGCCGACTAATCGTCTTTACGTTAAACTCTCACGTGTACACGTGAACTTTTAGAATGTTTTGATGTGGTAGTAAACTTAAAAAAATAAACATGATAGACAGGCTTTACTAACAACCCCTTCTCGCTGTATGTCGTGTGCTTGTTCTTCACTGTTAGTTTAATTTATATCTAGTGGTTAAAAAAATTTGTGACAGCTACTATTGTTGAGTATATACTTGGGAGTTTTTATTAAATAAGATGCCGTGGATTAAGTCTTGTTTGTGTCACCAGGAGAAGAAAAAGTCGCCCACCATTAGTCCTCCTATACATTTGTTATTAAAGGTAAGTTTATGTTGGAAACAATAGATATCTGCATAATAATTATTCTAAATATTTGTCAATTAAATAACCACTTGTCAATTAAATATATTGCTGTTATGTCAAAATGCAATACATACTCGATTAAGTAAGAGAATGACAGAATAATTTTTTTTTGGATAAACTTTAGAATTGCAATTTTCAATCACATTAATTCCAAAGTAAATATTATATAAAACTCATTAATAAAACTTCGATGGTAATTTAACGATTTAAAAATTAGGTTTAAATATTTGTTATATTTGAGTACTGCAGCTTTACCTGAAACTGACAGACAGAAAAAATTAACCTATATTTGACATAAAGAACACCTGAGCTCTTAGTATATGACTCTATTTTCGAATATTAAATTATCGCAATGGTATGTGACTAAAATTTTCTACCTAATTTATTTTTTGAAAGGCTAAAATAAACTAATACCTTTATCATTAAACATAGCTTAATTGATATTTGCCTAGAATTTTTGAACCGATGTTCTTTAAACTACCGACAACAAAATAAAATTTTTACATAGGTATGATTTTGACAACTACCACCTTTAGTGTCACTTATTTTTTATTACGACAATGAAACATTACAATGTATATGAAAAATGAAAACAGAACGAACATATCGTAAATATTAGACAAAAAACACAGTAAGTTATTTTTGTTATCAGTGTGCAGCAGAATATTTTAAATAGAAATAGGAAGGTTTTTCCTATAAACAACCTTTTATCAATTTTACAAAACGGTATCAGTGCAGTAGTCATTTATTTATATTTAATTTATTGCTTTTTAATTTATTAGAGTAGGTATAATACATAATTATTAAAAATGTTCTGTCAGTTTTATTGGAAAGTTCATGCATTTTCAATATCAATAGAAGGTACTTTTTTGTTGATATTGTTGTGTACTGAATTATTTTTTAATTTAAATAAATAATAAATATGTTTTGTTCATAGACGATATTATATCCAGTTGAAGAATTATGTTAATTACTCATTGTGTTTCTTGTTTGAAGTATTCTTTTATTCTTGTAGTGGTTATGTGCACTAGATGATCCTACACCAATATTATCAGTATTATTTTCTTGTATCTTTATAATTAATATTTAATATTGACTGTTTGTTTCTTTATTTCCTCAGTTAATTGTTTTTTTTACGTGGATATCCAATACTCCAACTCGTCGGAAATCTTTCTCATGCTATCTTGACCATTAGGTATATCGTCCATAATTCATAATTCTAATAGGCCCCTTTCTTATTTTTACAGTCGTTTAAATTTAGGAACTCTACATTTTCTATATCCCTACTTCCTTCCTACTATTATTTGTTTATTTTACCTTGGATACGGTTACCATAAACATATATATATATATATATATATATATATATATATATATATATATATATATATATATATATATATATATATAGTACAGGTTGTTTACAACTTTCGTTGTTTTCCTGTCCCTAGTTTCCTATCTCGGGTGTCGGCTTCATTTAGCTGTCTTCCTTCCATGGCTTCATTCACGTCATCTCGCCAGCTTCTTCTTGGACGACCTCTTTTCCTTCTTTCGGTTGGGATCCATTTTAATATTTTCTTTGGCCACCTCTCGTCTGCCATTCTGTTTACATGACCGAACCCAGTTAGTTGTTTTTTTCTGGACTTCATCTATAATGTCTTTTTCTTGCTTCATTCTACGTTTTATTTCTTCATTGCGGATTCTGTCCATCCTTGTTAATCTACAGCTTCTTCTCATAAAATCCATCTTGGTAGCTTGTAATTTTTTCCTGTTTCTTTTACTAGTGACCCATATCTCTGCTCCGTATGTTACCACCGGCTCAACCATCGTCTTATATATTCGTTTTTTCGTCGTATTTTTTTATCCCAGAGAATGGAGTTTAGGCATTTGGTAATGTTTCTGCCTTTGTTTATTCTATTTCCGTCTTTTGTAAACACTACTCCTAGGTATTTGTTCCTTTGATTTTGTCACTCTCCAATGTCAGGTCTTCGACTGTATTTTTCCTCACTGAGTGATATTCGCATTTTTGTAAGTTCATTGTCAGTCCACATTCTTCGTACGCTGTTTGTAGTTTCCTAACCATATAGCTGAGGTCGTCTATATCTTCTGCTACCACCAGTTGGTCATCAGCGAAGAATAGTGTATAGAGAATATCCTTATCTATTTGTATTCCCATATTTCTGCATTGTCTTTGCCACTTTTGTAGAGATCGATCCAGATATATTTTAAACAGCGTAGGTGATAAACAACATCCCTGTCGTAGCCCTTTCGTAGTGTTGAATTTCTCACTAAGTTTGCCACCTATTTTAATTAATGCGGTGTTAACATACCACTTTTGAGTTGCTATTATTAAAGAAGGTTTTATTTCCATGTTTTGCATTTCACTCCATAAATTATTTATTGGCACGTTATCATATGCCTTTTCAAGATCTATCAGGGCTATATGTGTTTCTTTGTTTCTTTGTTGTCGCTTTTCGATTAATATTTTAAGTGTAAATAGATTATCTATAGTCGATCTTCCAGCTCTGAATCCGCATTGTTCTTCTGGTTGTTTTATACGAATGTCTTCTTCTATGAGGTTTCTAAGTATTCGGGAGTACAGTCGTCCTATAGTGGGGATGACAGCAATTCCTCTATAGTTTCTAACATTGTTTCGTGCTCCTTTCTTGTATATTGGGATTATATAGGCCTCACGCCATTCTAACGGGGTCTCTTCTCCATTCAGGCATCGTTGGAACAGATCTTTGAGCATTTCCCACAGTTTAGCTGAGCCGTATTTAATAAATTCTGGTGAGATGTTTCCTGGGCCTGGCGCTTTTTTAAGTTTAAAAGATATCGCTTCTACGATATTTTTCATGTTCAATTCAATGAATTCTGATCGTATGTCTCTGTTTGCGTTTTCGTATTGAAAATTTTGTCGTCCTTCTTGTAGTAACTGTTTAAAGTAGTCTACCCATAAACATACTCTTGTTATATGTTAGGGCATAATAAGCGGGCGTTGTGACCTGTACATGAAGACCGTAAGTGAAGCCTGACCGTACTGAAGATGACCAATAGTCAGAAATATGTATATACGGTTGAATTCCATCTTATATACATATTTTGTTATATTTTTCCTTTGTTGCGAGTTATGCCCTACGTTTCGGCAATGTCACATTAATTCTGCTCCTTTCTGGTTTTCAAGGAGAGCTGATTTTTAGGCTGAGTGAAAGTGAGTTGTTTTTCTTTAAAAACAAGGAAAAAAAATAATATAAAATTAGGATCAGAATGGGTGAGGACCTTGCTTTGGGCTTTGTGTCTGATCAGGGTACGACAAGTGTGTGTGTGGGTGCTGATTTTCCGCTGACGAGGTTGGACGGGAGCAGGTGATTCCTTTCAGAATTTTTTGGGCTGTCCTTAATAAATCGCGAGGAGATTAGCTGTGGCTAAGTTCTTACTTTTATTACTTATGGTTAGAGATCAGACGTTTTGATCTGAGCTGATCGTAACTGCGATGTTGTCTTCAGCGTGGTATCTGAGGTGTTTCTGCAGCGATGTTGTATTTATTTTGGATTTGGTGGTCAGTAGGGCGGATTTTTCGATAGGGTTTTTGTTGTATGTATGTATGGGTATTGTTGGTGTGCTACTTGTATGGACATTGAAAGAAGTTTGAATTGTGACGCCAGGAGTGTCAATGATTGTGGCGTGTAATGTTATGTGTTATAGAAGTTTTGGTTTGGAATGTCTGTGTGTGTTGTGGTTATGTAGTTGGGAGGAGTATTATAAGTGTGTGTCAATGAAATGGCGGAATGTTTATTAGATGGTTGCTGTTTTTTTTGTTTTAACGGCCCAATCCTAAATATTTTCATGTGAGTAGGCTGGGTTTCTGTTCTCAGTAATCGGTTCTCATTTCGTCTATTCACCTTTTCCTTGACCTTTCTACTGGCCGACGGTCTACTTGTTCCACTAAGCGTTCTATTAGGTGTTCTGCTATTATCAATTCTTATAACGTGACTAACCGAGCGAAATCTTATTCGTATTTTGCATAATTTGCTATGTTCTATGTAATATAGATATAACTCATGGTTGAACCTTATTCTCCACATACCACTGTCACTTATGGGTCCCAATATCCTTATCAATATTTTATTACAGAAGTATTAAAGTTAAGTAATTGTCTTTTGTAAATCTGTTATTATCCATGCTTTTTCGCCATATATTGCACTTGAACTCGTCTGGTACTCGCCTCGCTCGCTTCGCTCGCTCTTCTCGTAAAATCAGATGCGTTCGATGAAGAGTTACTTTACCGACTTGGTATATAATATCTATTATTGTGCAGTTTCGTCATTTTGATTTATTTCTTTATATTTTTCTGAAGCTATTTTCCTCTGGCATCGTAATGACATTGCCCCTAAATATAATTCATAAGAGAATCTACAAGCTGTGTGAAAGTCAAATTTTCCCCAACCAGTGCGAGTTCACAAATGCTGCTGGTACTAGAGAGGCTTTGTTCTCAGTACAAGTCTTATTCCAGAAAGGCAGTGACGTCAACTGCGAGTATACGCACGTCTGGTTGATTAAGAGAAAGCGTTTGATCGAGTTCAGCACACCAAGATGATTTTTAAAAATTTTTTTAAAAAAAAAGGAACAACAAAATCACGTATTATAGTCAACAATATGGACTCAATATAAACGTTAAGAAGACAAAGCTTATGATAATTACCAACAAAATGATAACAGAAGGTCAGCTCTACGTCAACCAATCCCCTGTAGAAAGAATGACGCACTACACTTGGCATCATAATAAATGAAGGATGGACCAACAACCAGGAGATTAGAGCACGCATTGGAAAAGCTAGGTCCACCTTCAATCGGACGGGGGCCTTCTTCAAGAGTCACAACCTCTCTCTTGATACAAAAGTAAGAATGCTGCGATGCTACGTCTTCTCTTTCCTTTTTAATGGTTCTGAATCGTAGACCTTGAACGAAGATATGTGCAGAAAACTGAAATCATTTAAGATGTGGCTATATCGGAGAATACTTAAGATCCCGTGGACTGACCTAGTCACAAATGAGGAGGTCCTTAGAAGAATTAATAAGAACCGAGGGGTACTGACCACCATCAAACCTCGAAAATTACAATTCTTCAGACATATTATGCGAAATGAATCCAGATATGCTCTCCTTCAAGCCATCCTGCAAGGGTTATTGGCCATCCTTCAAATATTTGGAAAACGAGCTCTTGTGTAGAATTAAAATAAATTATTACAACCAAATTATTTGGTTGTACTCACAGTATGGTTGAGGTATGTAGATGATGTATTCTTAATATGGCCTCATGGATTAGAGTTGTTGGACACATTCCTAAATGATATAAACGATAAAGAAGAGACAATAACATTTACCATGGAAAAGTAATATAATAACATGCTACCTTTCCTGGATGTTTTAATCTCTAAGAACGATACTGGATATAAGACTCAGGTGTATAGAAAACCAACACACACCAATAGATATTTAAATTTCAAATCAAATCACAATATTAATGTAAAAAAGGGAATAATTAAATCCTTATACGATAGAGCCAAAATTACTTGTTCTAACGAAAATTCGTTCTTGGAGGAGAAACATTTGTTAACATCTGTTTTATTAAAAAATGATTATCCTTTATCGTTTATAAATAAGGAATTTTTAACAATCGATCGAATAGAACAGAACAACTTAGAACGAGATCCTACAGCATACACAAGGAATAATATGAGGAAAATAACAATACCGTACATAAAAGGATTATCAGAAAAACTTAAAAGGATAGGAAATAAATTCAACATTTCAACAACATTCAAAACAACAAACACGTTGAGATCTATTTTGTCCAAAACCAAACCTAACAATGAACAAGAAAGGACAAAGAATTGCATTTATAAAATACCTTGTGAATGCGATCAGTTTTATTTAGGTGAATCATCAATGCCATTAAATGTAAGTGAACATCGATCTTATATTAAAAATAGAGAATTTGATAGATCTCAAATATGTAAACACGCATGGGATAATGAACATAGGGTTCAATGGAATAATTCAAATGTAGTCCTAAAAGAAACGGATGGTAAGGAAAGAAAAATCAAAGAAGCGGCTCTAATTATGCTAAATGAGGCCAATTGTGTCGCAAATTCCTCGGCAGAATGTAGTAGGATCTGGTTACCAATATTGAAAGAGGAAGTTATTAATAAGAAAATACCAGTATTAGTAAGTCAGTAACATATAGAGGATACATCATTTATGTTTTTTAAATAACGTAACATATAAAATCAGAATTTTGATGTTTGTTGAAGGTAAACTAAATTCACGAACAAATACTTCCAATGTCGGGATAGTATTATGAGGTTTTTTTCCTGGTTTTTCCCTCATAATTTACTATGGAATCACTAACAGGAGAATTTTACTGTCATCATGTCATGTGTTTGTCTTTTTTAAGACGAATTACATGCCATGATTTTTTTCTAACGGATATTCTCAAGTTCAAGTTGATTTCATGTAATCGAATGAACTATCTTATAAGTAAAGTCGTCCCAGGAGCGCAACTCAACAATATTGGCACTATCATTTTAAAGTCATCTACTTTAAAATGCATAATGTATGTCTGAATTGTCAATATAAATGGGTCAGATAAAATTAAATTATTAGAAGAATTTTTCACTATGTAAAAAAAACAAAATTTGTTTAATTTACATACATTGTATTTTGAGAACGATTTCCGAAGTGGAAATTGAAACGTCAATAAACATATTTTTATCTTTAATTGTGGCTTATTCTCAGTTAAATAGTAATTAATTCAGTAGCTCGTTGTACATGGTTTTTGTCAAGTTCAGTTTCGGCTCAACTTCATTGCTAGCTGCATTTAGGTCGCTTCTTTTAGTTTTACAGGAATATTAACAATCAAAACGATATCGTATGCAGATTTTAGATGGCTGAGGTATTGTCCATCAATGGATAGACCTTTCTTCTGCCAGTTCATTGTGCTGAATATATTTTCTAGAATTGCAGTAGAGAGCTTTGGTGATATTGCGTCTCCTTGTCAGACGCCTCTGGTAGTGGGAAATTCTGGTGTGTTTTTATAAAATTTTACCTTAGCTTTTGCTCGACTGTAAATATTTGTTAAAGTATCTATGTATGTTTGTCAACGCCCTAGATGGTCAAAGCTTCTATTATTACTTTGGGATATATAGAATCAAAAGCCTTCTCGAAATTTATGAAGGTGTAGCTAGCTGTATTTCATATTCTTTAGCTCTATTCACTTCTGAAGCCAGCTTGCTCTATTGGCTGTGTAGCATCTAATGTATTTGTTAATCTGTTGTTGATGATCTTTGTGCATATCTTGTATATGATTGGTAGTAGATTTATAGATCTATAGTTTTTGATATCCTCTTTCCTACCTTTGTTATGAATAAGACTTCTATTTGCTCTATTATTAGATAGTTCGTAAATATGCCTGCTAAGATTTTCCAGGTTTTATTGCCAGCGTCTTTAAGCAATTCGGCTGTTAGGTCATGTATTCCAGCTGCTTTACCGCTTTTCATTTTTGTAATTGTCGATTCTACTTCTTCCAGAAAACCTCTGGTATATCTTTTTGGTTATTGATTGCTTCTTCAAGTGTTTCAGGGGCTTTTTATAGTTCACTGTAGAATTTACTCATTGTTTATATTATTTTATTTCTGTCTATTATTCTGGTGTTTTCGTTTCTTATGAGTAACGATTTGCTTCTTCCCAATGATTACGGGTTTTTTGTTTTCTTATGGTTTTTTTCTGTTTTCGATTGGATTTTCTACTAGTCTTTCATAGTATTTGATAATAATAATAATCTGCAAATTAGAAATTTGTCGGGTACATAGGGGTCGCTGCAGCTCTAAATGTTTATAACTGCAATTTTAAAACTTCATAAATAATTGTTTTTAACGGATTAAATTTTTTTTTTCATTATTTTCCAGTAGATTATGAAAATTTACGGCTTTAGGAAGAAAATGAAACAAGAATTAGCTTTTATAGGCTTGAATGTAATTTGAAATAAAAAAAGCAGTTTTGCAATAAATATTACGTTTTTAATTTTGACCTTCATTCGTCATATTTGCAATAACTAATAAATTAAATTGAACGTATACCGGCTCAAATTGACGGGCTTTTAGAATACTTTCATAATCTATGCATAAATTATCCATTACAACACTTACTTTAGGCAAAAAATGAAAAAAATCTCAAAAAAATACATATTTTGCACCTATAAACGATCATAAATAAACAATAACAAAAAATTTTTTGTTGAATGAACTGGGTAGTTGCCCCTGAAGTTGCAATTTATAACCTAGGCCACATTACATAAATTCCTGGATTACAGTGTAAAATCACCCTTTTTCCCCAACTGGGCTATTTATATACACTCCGCGTCATAGAAAACGGGCCACTCCAAATTATAAAATATTTTCGAAATTATTATTTATTGCTACAAAATTAAGCATTTATTTTTTTGAATATCGAATTAATATTATTTTATTTTTAATGTGTCTTGATTTATTTAAGTTAAATGGGTTGTTGCGAAAGCAAACTGACTTTGTAACTGGATTGAGGATATTCGTAGAACCTATAAAGCAAAACAAATTTGAGAAATGTATGGTATTGTCTATTGCAAAGGGTTCTAATATGTTTACTTATTATAATAATAATAAGGTAGCCGACTTAGTGTGAAGTAGTCTTGAGTTAATAACGCTGGAGAATTTTCAAAAATCGGTTGAAATTGTAACGTTACTGGGAAGTGGATTAAGTCAAAGACAAGTTGCAAGACAATTGAATGTTAGTTGTTAGACTGTACAAAGCAACGATTTATTCTAACAGGATCTCAACAAAGACGACCTGGTACGTGTCCAAAAAAGAAGGGAAGATCGCGTCGTCATTCGTCCTGCATTACGGAATCGGATCCAAACCACTAGAATATTTCAAGGCCATTTACAGCAACCTCAAGGACCAGCAATCAGCCTTTCTACCATTCGGCAAATATTAAGGGAGCGAGGTTTGACAGCTTGCAGTCCAGCAACGGGGCCCCTACTTTCCGCAGCTCACAAAAGACGAAGACTCGATTTTGCCCGTGAGCACATCAATTGTACAGCAGACGATTGGAAAAAAGTATTGTTTACGGATGAGTGTAGAATGTCTATTTATGGTAAAAACGTTCGCAGTAAGGTGTACATACGGGCTGGAGAAGGTTTCGCTGGTTACACTCGGACACCACGGGTTGCTTTTGGTGGTGCTTCAGTAATGTTTTGGGCAGGGATTTCTTTTGATGCGCATACGGATCTCGTCGTGATCGACCGAGGTGTGTTAACAGCAGTAAGGTACATAACGGAAATCTTGCAACATCATGTGATGCCCTATATTAGATTTAATGGCATTCCGAATTCCTGCTTACGCAGGATAATGCGAGACCACACACGGCAAGGATAGTAACGGAGTACCTTGACGAGGTTATTATTTCAAAAATAGATTGGCCCGCTCAAAGCCCCGATTTAGCTGATATAGCTCCGACTGAGCATATATAGAGCCTGCTAAAAATTCGCGTTAGGCGTCGCATACCTGCTCCATGGAGAGCTTCAGATGGCACTCATTGAGGAATGAGCCACTTTTCCCCAAAAAGATATCCAACACATTAAAAATTGCACGCCAAATCGAATGAAAAGTGTCATTCAGAATCGAGGTGGCAATACCCATTACTGAAAATGAATACCAGCTTTTTTTTAATATACAGTTCATTGATATTTTAAAAACTGTAAGTTGATTTCTTCAATAAATTTCCTATTTTTCTTAAATTTTGTTATTTTTGATCGAAGTTTTACGATAATGATGAAATTTTATACTAAACGAGTTATTGATTCAATATACAAAAAAAATAAATACTAAATTTTGTAGCAATAAATAATAATTTCGAAAATATTTTTAATATTTGGGGTGGCCCGTTGTCTATGACGCGGAGTGCATATATAATTGAAATTACATAAAATAGCCTAAATTAATTCATCAACAAAATTAAATGCAATGAAAATCAATAACTCGATCAACCTTAATAAAAAAAATGACAAATGAATGTCAACAGTAACGTTTCTTTTATGTAAAAACCATTTTCGGAGGTCTTTTGAAATATTTGTATTAAATTAATAAAGGCTTTCGAATCACTTAATTGGGACTGTTTATTTTTATGTGATTGATATTTATCGTTCATTATTAATTCTTCTTGTTCATATTGGTTTTATATATCTACATAATCTATACAGTTACGTTTAAAAATAGGTTAATTTTCTCATTATGGTAACTCTTTACGGTTCTTTATGCGAGCTAATATAAAAGTGTAGGAAGAGGATATCTGAGAACAACTCGCCTACATGGTTTTAAACTAATATCTCTACGAGAAGTTATTAAAGTTTGAAGAATGCTTTTATAGTTATTTCAATTCTTGGTTGATCCAGCTATCGTTTAGTAAATATTTTATTATTATAACTTCTGTAAGTTTATAACTATAAATTGTTATTTTGACGAAACCAATTATTTTTCATTTCTAATTTCCTCTTGTGCTCTTCCTGCCTTATTGTTTTCTAAGTACTTCTACCGTTTTCTACCGTTCTTACTTAGATCATGCTTAATAAAAATATTTTTGTTTTAAATTTTCTTTAGGTTATGCTTTTTTCGTTACTATTTGCTTATTGTCCGCGTTTTTTAATTCCCTCAGGCATGCATTTTCTCCTAGTTTTTTTGCTGTTATATTTGAATCTGTATGGCTAGTTTTGTTATCCAGTGCACTTTTTAAATGTTTTGCTTTATACAGGGTGAGTCATGAGGAACTTTACATACTTCTACCATATGTAGAGTCCCTCAGGGAGCATATCATGTGGCCACTAAAAAATGTCAACTCCTTTTCTTTATTAATTAACAGTGTGATTTGTGTAATTGACCATTTATTTCATTTTACTGTAGTGTTTATACGGCTCATTTGATTTTTTTAATTTTTGCATGATACAGTACACTACTATCAAGCATTCGACTGGTATTAGCTAAACTAAAAAATTCCAGGACTGGCTTTGGAAAAATTAATTTAGGGATTCGTATTAAATATTACACCCTGTATATATATTTTTTAAAATGCAATAAGTGATTTTCAAACTAAATAAATAGCCAATGAAAACGACATATGCGACAATGTTGCCGCACGTTTATTAAATTTTTAGTGAACGATCAAATCTCAACAAAAATAGAACAACCATAATGAAGTATCAAATTATAAGGTATTAATTTAAACAAATGTTATAAATTTCAAACATTTTAATTAAAATGAGTTCCTACAACATAATATAATACGTAGAAAATTAACATATTTACTGTCACTTTGTATTATCTCTACGGTAGAATCAATTGTTTTTCAATTTTAAATTTTTACTCATAGATCGTATTGGGGCATTATTTTCGATAAATAATAAATTAAATTGATTGAAAAGTCAAACCTCTTGTATGTGTTAGTTTTTGTTGATTGTAAATGATTAAAATTTTATGTCAAATAATAATACATTGCACCAACTGTACTAAATAAAAATAAATCTAAAAAAGTTTAAAATGAAGGTTGGCGTTGACCGTTTGACGTTTTTTTGATATTTTATACCCATTGTCATTATTGTCATTATCAATTGTTATTTATGTGTACAAGAATACATATTTCTTCTGTCATATCTATGTTAAGTACATTGTGTTAGTTTTGGTAGAGCTTTTGTTACTTTCGTTCAAAATGCCACATCAGTTTTCGACCACAGAATATGCAGACATAATATTTGTTTATGGATTCTGTAATGGGAATGGTAGGGCTGCTAGTAGAGAATATCGCAGGAGATTTCCTAATCGTCGAACTCCCAGTCATTCAACATTTGGGTCAGTTTTTAATTATTTGCGAGAAAATGGCACTTTTCCTAGTAGAACAACAGAGCGACACGGATGAAGCGCAGGAAGATGACATTATGGACGCCGTTACTATGAACCCTACAATAAGCACTAGTCAAGTAAGTCGAGAACTTAATGTTACTCAATCAAAAGTAAGTAGAGTCTTACAAAAAATAATCTATACCCATATCACATTCAAATGGTTCAGCAACTACATGCTGGAGATGAGATTGATAGGTTGGAATTTTATAGATGGATTAACACTAATCGACCAACGCTATACAGGACACTATTTACAGATAAAGCCAAATTTACCAGAGACGGGATAAATAATTCACGAAATTCACATGTGTGGGCAGAAGAAAATCCCCATGCTATTCGAGAACGTCGTTCTCAGTTAAGGTTTTCGGTTAACGTGTGGATTGGTGTCATAAATAACCAATTAGTAGGTCCTCACTTTTTTGATGGTCCTTTAACAGGGCAGGTCTATTTGAATTTTCTACAAAATATTTTGCCGAATTTGTTTGCCAACGCGAACGTTGCTATCCGAGGGATGTATTTTCAGCATGATGGGGCACCCCCACACTTTTTACTGGCAGTGAAACAACATCTCAATAATGTTTATGGCAACAGGTGGATAGGACGTGCAGGTCCTATTTCGTGGCCTTCCAGATCCCCTGATTTCAATCCCGTTGATTACCATATTTGGGGACGATTGAAGCAACTAGTTTACGCAGTGAATATTAATAACCGACAACAATTCATTGATAGACTTATACATTGTTGTAATACTATTAGAAACGATCCCCAGAGTATCCGTAATTCAATACGTCAATTAACAATTCGGCAACAAAAATGTGTACAGGCTGCAGGGTTCCATTTCGAAAATCTATTTTGAATTATTTTTATTTTGTTACCATTATTGTATCTTTTCCAGTTCTAATTTATGGGTTTATCATAACTATGTACATAATTTTAGTTTTTTTTTTAAATTGTTCTTCGTTATTGTTAGTAGTTACTGTTTTTTGTTGTGCAGTGACTCAGTTTATCATTTCAATTAAAATGTTTGAAATTTATAACATTTGTTTAAATTAATTACCTTATAATTTGATACTTCATTATGGTTGTTCTATTTTTGGTAAGATTTGATCGTTCACTAAAAATTTAATAAAAGTGCGACAACATTGTCGCATATGTCGTTTTCATTGGCTATTTATTTAGTTTGAAAATCACTTATTGCATTTTTAAAAAATATATACAGGGTGTAATATTTAATACGAACCCCTAAATTAATTTTTCCAAAGCCAGTCCTGGAATTTTTTAGTTTAGCTAATACCAGTCGAATGCTTGATAGTAGTGTACTGCATCATGCAAAAATTAAAAAAATTAAATGAGCCGTATAAACACTACAGTAAAATGAAATAAATGGTCAATTACACAAATTACCCTGTCAATTAATAAAGAAAAGGAGTTGACATTTTTTAGTGGCCACATGATATCCTCCCTGAGGGACTCTACATATGGTAGAAGTATGTAAAGTTCCTCATGACTCACCCTGTATATCTATATAATTACTGGAGACTTCACTGAACCTCTAAAAATCATACAAACAAGCGTTTTTTGCTAAGCATAATGTTGGGACCTAAAAAAGATGCCATTAAATTTACCACTTTAACCCTTCGGCTGCCCCCTAAAACCCCACTGGGAGGGAGGTAAAAACGCAAAAAAATCAATTTACCAAGAATCTGTACACTACAGAACAAAATATTTCAAATAAAAAATGTAGCTGAGATAATTTTAATCAAAAATGTTTATAAGCATTTTTTGTGTTGAATGAACCGTTTTCTTAGAAACAACACTTGGAGCGACCGTCGATTTTGTATGCCAGTTAAGCGCGCGAAATCAATGTTCAATAAAACTTTTATCAGCTCGACAAAAATCAAGATGCGTTTTAAAGGTAAAGAGTTTAACTTTCGTATGCAGTTATATACCCAAATAAACTTGGCACGATTTTTGCTATTTTTTATTATTCTCACGAGATCAATACAATATACTTATCGCTTTCATTGACTGGTTTCACTGACCTTTACCATGAAATTTTAGTTTTGAGTTTTGGCAACAAATTTGCAGCATTTCAAATATGCTTAAAAAACGCTGGATTTAAACTTTCACACAACAACCAATCTAAAACATTTAAAACTTTTTTTTCATTTATACTAGTACGTTTTTCAAAAGTACATATCTTCTGTAATAAACTACACCCAAAACCGTCTTCTTAAATGCATTTTCTGTGACGTGTGATCGTTTGTAATGCAAAGCATTAAATTCTGCGTTTCTATTTATATTTCAAATGACTCATATGCAAAATACAAAAACTGCATACAAAAGCTGCACTCTTTGCCTTTAAAACGCATCTTGATTTTTGTCGATAGGACATTTGGATGGCAAAAAATGCTTATAAACATTCTTATTTAAAATTATCTCAGCTACATTTTTTATTTGAAATATTTTTTTCTGCGGTGTACAGATTCTTCGTAAATCGATTTTTTTGTATTTTTACCCCTCTGCGAGGGGGGTTTTAGGGGAAAGACCGGAAGTAAAAGTAGTAAACTTTGTTGCATCATTTTTGGGGTCCCAAAATTATTATTTAAAGATTGCAATGGGCCGGACATGTGATACGAATGGGAGAGGATAGGCTACCAAAACGAGCACTGAACGCCAGAATGCAGGGAAAGAGACAGTTGGAAAGCCAAGAAAGCGCTGGGAAGACACAGTAAGCAGCGACGCACAAGCACTTTTAGGAGTCCGTGTATGAAGAAGAGCAGCCACAGACAGACAAGAGTGGAGGCAAAAAATAAAGGAGGCCAAGGCTCATTTTGGGCTGTAGTGCCGTAGAAGAAGAAAATTATTATTCTCTGCAAAATTTAGCTTGTTCGTACGATTTTTAGGGTCAACTCTCTGACGACTGGACTACATGTTTTTTTGACCCTTTACTTCAGTGGAACAAGTAATGGCATTTCTAGTTTTGTTTTAACTAGTCATTTAATTTGAAATAATAACTATACAAAACATTAATAAATGAACCAAATTTTGTTTCTTCTTACTCGATGAAAAATTCTTCTCATAATTTAAGTAATTTTATCTAACTACTACATTTTAAAGTAGACGACTTTAAAATTATATTATCAATATTTTTGAGTTGCGTTCCTGGGACGACTTTATTGGAAGATAGTTCACTCGATTATATGAAATCAATTTTATCTTAAAATACCTATCAAAATATGAGATTTGTCTTTAAAAAAATAACTACATCCAATGATGACAATAAAATTCTCCTGTTAGTGATCGCATAGTAAATCACGAGGAAAAACCAGGAATTTTTTTTTATTTAAAAGTATTTATTCTTTATTACTATTATTCACTCATCCATAAATAGGTATTGTAAGAGTACTTGGAGTCATAAAACGAAAAGTTTCATTAGTATTTCAAAATTTTGTAAATATTTTTCTAATCAACGCACTTCAATATCCAATCTTTTTCGATCTTTTGTTTCTCTTGGCCAATTTTCATTGTTAATAAAGATGTCGTTTAACCTAGTAGACTTTTGTATACTGCCTTCTGAAAAATCTTGTGTATACCCCATATATTTGTTTACCTAGATTTATTGTAGTCCATTTTGTATGTATTCTTGCTCAATTTTTCGGAATACATATTTTCCTATATTTTCCTGATCTTGGTCATTTGCGAAACTGCATATTAGAAATACCAGTGCATTACTGGTATTTTTAAATGTTCATATTTCTCTTTCCATGATCAGTGACGTTGAGCATCTTTGTACTAATCTTTTTTGGTCTCGAATTCCTTTCCAGATTATTTATTGCTAGATTTAATTGTCATCATGTATTGTCGTGATTTCTTATTGCTACTATTAATCCCTGGAGTATTCCAATTTCGTTCATCATCTTCCTTAGTTGTTTTCTGGGAATAGTGTCATATGCATATCTAAAGTCGATGCCTGCTATGTGAAGCGGTCTATTTTTAGCTGTTTTTTCTCAACTAATTTTTGGGGTGTATGTATGTGCTCTATATAATACCACATTGAGATAAATTCTTCTAATTTTTATTATGTTATTTTTTCATAAAATCTGCCCGAAGGTACTGACACTAATGCTGCTGTAGTTTTCGTATTTTTTACCATATCTTTGTTTATATACCAAAGAAATATATACTTACATAAGACCGTTCATGTTATATTTCTTTTAGATTTATTGCTCTAGTGAATATTTGATGCATAATTTTAGGTATACTGTATGTCATACTGCTCCTTCTGGTACTGCTAATTTATTGTTTTTAAAGTTTTCATGGCTTTTTTACTTCCGTTAATATAAGACCGATCTATCCTTTACTTTCGTTTAATCGTTACTGTTCTTCTGTGTTTTTTTCTATAAACTCTGGGCAGTTCTCTGTGAGTAGTTCTTTTTGCTGGTCTTCTTATTTTTCTTTTGGTAGTTATTGTATTTGGACCTTTTCGGTATTTTTCATTAAGGATTGCAGTATTAGCCAAGATTCCGAAGTTCTTGTTTTTCCTGTATATCGTCAGATGTGTGCGCAGATTTCTTGACCGTCTTCATTCTTTTCTTTTGATCTTCGTCATTTTACTTCCCGTATCTTTTCGGATTTCTTTATGTCTTCTGGTAGCTTATATATTTCATGTAGACTGTTTTCTTTTTTATTAACCATTCTATGGTTAATTTCTTCGAATTGTCCAAAGCGTCCAATGTGGCTACTGAATTTATGCCGAATTTCACGTTGTGTACAGTGTTTTTAATGTATACAGGAAACCAATTTTTTGGAATTGTAAGTCTGTGGTCGTTACTACATACGATTACTCTCTTTACTCGGCTTATTTCTTTCATTTTAATTTTACTTTGACAATTATGTAGTACACAATGGATTTAATATTTGTCGTTGTTTGTAGACATGAATATTTATGTAAGTCCTTATATTTAAAAATACGTTTTTTTATTCTCTGGTCATTCAATTTCCATATCTCATTTAGTCTTTCCGCATTTACGTTTCCCTCTTCTTAAAAATGATTATGCTATGTTTTGTTGACTTTGTTCTATAATGTGTCCATCAACTGTTACTTTTCTGCTATCAGTTGGTTTGTGCACCTACAGAATAACAATTTGTCTACCATCTTCTTCTTCTTCAGGTTCCTTCTCCTATCGGAGGTTGGAAATCATCATCGCTATTTTAATTTTATTGGCCGCACTTTTGAATAATTTTAATGAGCTGTAACCGAACCACTCTCTCAAATTTCTTAGCCAGGATATTTTGCGTCGTCTTGGGATTCTCTTCCCTTGTATCTTCCCTTGCATAATTAACTTAAGTAATACGTTCTTCTCGCCTCTCATTATATGATCCAGATATTGAATCTTTCTAATTTTAACAGTTTTTATAACTTCACATTCTTTGTAACACCTCTATATTAGTTACTTTTTCAGTCCACGATATTCTGTGGATTTTCCTGTAGCACTACATCTCAAAGAAGTTTATTTTTAATTTAATTTTATTTGATTTCAGACTTTTTTATTGTTCACACTTCCATGCCGTATAGTAAAGTAAAAAAAACATAACAACGTAGCATTCTTGTGCAGATTCTAGATTAAGGTTACGGTTGCAAAGTAAGTTCTTCAATTTTATGAACGCGTTTCTTGCCATTTCTACTCTAGATCTGATTTCTTTTGTTTGATTTCCATCTTCGGTTAGCCACGTTCCTAAATATTTATTTGTTGTTACTCTTTCTATCGTTGTATTATTGATGATTAGGTTATCTACATTTTGTGGTTTTTTTGAGAATATCATTGATTTCGTTTTATTGAGATTCATTCAGTCCATACCTTTCACATGCATTTTATACATGTTGTATTATGTATTCTAGATCTTCCATGTCACTTGCAAATATGACCGTATCCTCTGCATGTCTAATATTATTAATGCTATTTTCGTTGACCTAAATACCTTCCACAATATGCAATAAAGCTTCTTGAAATATCACTTCACTCTAGACGTTGAATAAGAGTGGTGAAAGTATGCACCCTTGTCGAACTCCTCTAAGTATACTTACTTCCTCTGTCAGTTCTCCTTCGACTCTTATTCTTGCTTTCTGATCTTGATATAGATTCGATATAATTTGTAGATCTCTACTATTTATGTTTTTGGTCTTAAGAATACTTAAAATCTTTTCATGTTGAACTATGTCAAAAGCTTTTGTAAAATCTATGAAGCAAGCATATATGACCTGATTCATATCCAGACTGCGTTGTGTCAGAACATTGACTCCGAATAATACTTCTCTAGTTCCCTTTTTTAAGACCCATCTGTGAATCACTTATTTATTGTTCTAATTTCATGTGGATTCTGTTAATGTATGATTTTAAGGAAGGTTTTCAATGTGTGGCTCATTAATGCACTTGTCTGATAGTCATTGCAATCTTTAGCATTTGTGATTTTAGAATCGTTACAAAAGTTGAGAGAAGCCATTCTTTGAGTGTGTCCCGTCTTGTATATGGAATTAAAAAGGTCTACCAAGACATCAATATTATCTTCATAAATTATCTTTAATAGTTCAATTGGTATTTTATCGGGTCCTGGAGCTTTTCTACCTTTTATGTGTTTTATGGCATAAATAAATTCCTCTTCCATTATTTCTGGTCCCGTGTTTTTTCCGCCAACTTCTAAATGTTCTACTTTTTGGTCATAAAATAGGTGTTTAATGTATTCTTTCCATCTACGTAATTTGTCTTGTGTTTCAGTTATAGTGGTACCATCTGCATTTGTTAATATCCCGATTGGTTTCTTACGATTTCCTGAAATCCTTTCTTTAACCTTCTGATGGGTGTTGAAAGTGTCATACCTTGCCTCACATTCCTAAATTTATTGACATTTAATGGACATCCATGTTTTCTTAGCTTGTTTTAATTTCTGTTATTTGTTTATTAATTTTTTGGTATTTAAATTTATCTTTGTTTTTATGTATTCTTCTTTCGTCCATCTTATCAAGAATTTCTTGTGTCATCCATTCTTGTTTGGCAGCTTTTGTAAATATTAATGTTTTTCGTCCCACAGTCTCTATTGTATTCTTTATATTCTTCCATTTTGTTTCAACATCTGTAGTGTTTTTATTTTGTTGCTTTATTTCTTGGATAATCTGATTTATTTTATTTCGTGTTTCTTGGTATGTATTTGGTTCTCTTAGTTTATCAATGTATATTTGTTGTCTAAATCTTTTCATTAATGGTTTTCTCAATCTTATATTTATATTTGCTACTACTGGGTTGTGGTCCGAGTTTACATCTGCTCCAGGGTAAGTCTTTACTACTGTAATAGAATTCTTGTACCTATTCCTTATTAAGATATAATCTATCTGATTTCTTATAATTCTATCTTTGTTGTCTCCAGGAGCTTTCCACGTGTAAAGCCGGCGATTTGGTAATTTAAACATTGTATTCATAACTACCAGTTCTTCTGTTTGGCACATCTGAATTAGTCTTTCACCACGCTCATTTCGCTCACCCAATCCATACATTCCAACACAACTCTCCACACTTCCTCTGCCCAGTTTAGCATTAAAGTCACCCATTAGTATCAGAACTTCACGTTTTTTTGTTGTTTTCATTATTGTTTCCAATATATTTTCGTTATTAATTTTACTCGTTGATTGATGGACTCCCATGATTTTATTGTTTTTACCAATTTGCTTTTTTCTACCTTATTCTTGTTATTCCAGCATTAAAAAGATATCGTTAACTCTATATAATGGAACCATAATATTAAACATTTTATTCCTAACATATTTTTGACCACGACAGTTTTTAAAGTAAGATATGAAGCAATATGGTATATTTTACTAAGACTCTTGGAATCTACCCTATATAAATAACTCATTTAAATTAAACATAGTTAAAGGAACAGATGTTGGTAATATTTTTATTACCTCCTATTATATGCTATCGTCCAGATTCATTTTGTTACCGTTAATATCCTTTTTCTTTTGTAAAAATAGCCTGATGCGTTGCGAATTCTTTTTGTCCAGTTTGAATGCCATCCTAAACTTACTGAGTATTAACTCGTATGAAAGGCATTCTTTCACAGTAGTTCTATTTATATTTGAACTACTCACTCTATATTTCTCGCCTCGTCGGATGTATTTATGGCTTTATCTCGTTTTTTATTTCAAACACCGTACATGTTCCAGTTTTAGTTTAAACAAGAGTTTCATCATGATAGCGGAGTGTTACTGTGTCAGTTAATAATTTTTTGTTTGGTTGAAACAAAGGATATTTATACGAGTAAACAAGCTCGGATAATATCGTGTTTTTATGTTGTTTTACAGCTTTTCCGTGTTATTTTTTGTACACATATACATGTGTATAAGTATGTACATAAAACTTTGCATTATTGACGTGTGAGCGTTGTTAAACTACTCATTTAGAGGGACCCTTAATTAGTTAATAACTCATATAGAATTTAAAATAAAACTCAGCTTTTTCTTGGGGAAACGTACTACTTCCGTTAGAGAAGCCATCTTTTTACAAAGATTTTACAGAAATATTATTATATATTTTTAATATGTCCTATATATAATAATATTTCTTCTTCTTCTTCAAGTGCCCTCTTCGCTACGGAGTTTGGCAATCATTATTGCTATTCGTATCTTTGAAGCTGTTGCTTTAAATAATTGGTTAGATGTGCACTGGAACCAGTCTCTTAAATTGCGCAGCCAAGATATACGTCGTCTTCCCAAGCTTCGTTTCCCTGAATCTTTCCTTTGATAATTAACTGGAGCAATCGGTACTTTTTCCCTCTCATCACATGACCAAGATATTCCAGCTTTCTTCTCTTGATGGTGATCAACAGCTCCCGTTCGTTGTTCATTCTTCGAAGAACTACACTATTTGTTATTTTGTCTGTCCAAGGTTTTTCAAAATTCTTCTATATATCCACATTTCGAAGGCCTCTAGTTTATCGGTATATTGCTCTTGTTTAAAGTCCAAGTCTCTACTCCGTACAGCAGTATCGAAAAGATATAGCATCTAACCAATCTCATTTTCAGGTTTAGGTTAATGTCATGACTTCCCAGGATGTCCTTCATATTAACAAAAGCAGCTCGAGCCTTTCCAATTCTAGTTTTTATTTCTTCTGTGATGTCATTGTTGTTATTAACACTTATTTCCAAGTATTTATATTTGTGCACCCGTTCGATTTCGTTATTGTGAATGTACAGATTTGCATTCAATCTTTGTTTTTTTGAAATAATCATGAATTTCGTCTTCTTGACATTCATTGTTAACCCCTTCTCTTCACTAGCTGTGACTACCTTGTTTAAAATGGCTTGCAGCTCTTGCACTGTCTCCGCCATTAAAACCGTATCATCTGCGTATCTAATATTATTAATCAGTTGGCCGTTTACTTTTATCCCAATCTCTTCTTCCTCCAGTGCTTTTTTCATAATTTCTTCCGAATAGAGATTAAATAGCATTGGTGACAGCACATATCCTTGTCTAACTCCTTTTTTTAATTTGAATTTCATTTGTTGTGCTATTTTAGATGCGCGCAACTGCCTTCTCATTATAATACAGAGTAGATATTATTTTTATATCGCGAGTGTCTAACTGTTTAGCTTTCAAGTTCTCTAAAAGTTGGTCATGCTTGACGTTATCAAACGCCTTGTTGTAATCAATGAAACAAGCAAATACATCTTGATTCACATCCAAACACCTCTGTGTCAATATGTTAAAGGCAAATAATGCTTCACGAGTTCCATATCCCTCCCGGAATCCAAAGTGAGTTTCTCCGATATCTTCTTCCAATTTTCTGTAATTTCTATTGTGAATTATTTTGAGGAATATTTTTAAGGTATGGCTCATCAGACTGATCGTGCGATGATCACTGCACTGCTTAGCATGTGCCTTCTTGGGAAGAGGTTGATCTTAGCCATTCTTCAGGAATTATACTGTTTTCGTAAATCTTGTTAAATAAGTCTACTAACTAATGGATTCGATCTTCGTCGATCAACTTTAGTATATCCGCTGGTAGCTCATCTGGTCCTGAAGCTTTGCTATTCTTTGATGACTTCACCGCTTGCATTACTTCTTCGTTGCTTATTTCTGGACCTGTCTCCTCTGGAAAATTATCACAAGGAGGCTGCCTTTGATCGTCAAACAGTTCTTCTATGTATGTCTGCCAATGTTTTAGTTTCTCCTCTGTTTCCATTATCATGTTCCCTTTGTTGATCTATAAGTACTGTCTGCTTCCTGTTTTTATTGTTGATCATTTCTTTAACTTTCTTGTGAAGATAGAACGAATCATATTTGGCTTCCAAGTTTTCAATCTCCTTACATTTGTCTTGTAACCATTGTTTTTTAGCGTCGCGGATTTTTCTTCTGATCTTTGCGTTAATCTGCTTATACTGTTCTTCACTTTTCCCTTTCGATAGTCTTCGAGAATTCACCAATAACAAAATTTCGTCACTCATCCATTCTTTCTGTTTCTTTGGTTTTGCTCTCTACAATATTTTTAGCGGGCTCCAGTACGTTGTTTTTAATAATGGGTCTAACTGGTAAGCAGGTTTTGTATGTTTTCAATGAAATTGATAGTGTGTAAAATGTAAGTCAAAAACAGCTGTTGTCGTTGCTGTATGTGGTAACCATGTTGTATAAAAAAGTTTTTAATGTGAATTATACATATGTATAAGGGTTAGACCCAAGATCTGTGGCCTAGAGAGCCCGATCTTTGTTTTTAATATGTCGTTTATCCACAATTTTCCTTCTATGAAGTATTTATTGCCTAATTGACGTAAGTTTTTTCTGTCATTGTATTTTATATAAAAAATTTACTTAACTTAACGTTATTTTTAGGATAGCTCTGATGATGGCATTTATTATGTCGAAAGTATACTCAGCTTTATTAATAAATTACTTTACACACTATCAATTTTATTGAAAACATACAAAACCGGCTTACCAGTTAGACCTATTTAGAAGTGTGTACAAGTCTTACAGTCTTTTTCAATACTTTTTAATAATGGCCCAGTGTTTATTAATGTCTAGTCCTGGTATCTTCTCTGTCTTTTTAAGTTTTTCAAGATTTGCCTGAATGCTTGTTTCTACCTGATGTTTAATTGTTTCATCCTTTAAACGATTGATATCTATTACTTGTTTGGGCTTAGGTGTACTCTTTTAAGTTTTATTCGGAATTGTGCCACTACTGGATTGTGGTCTGACCCTATATCTGCTCCTGGATACGTTTTCACAGATTCCATTGTGTTTTTATATCTGTTGTTTATGGTTATATAATCTATTTGATTTCGTATAATATGGTCTTTAATGTCCCCAGGAGATTTCCACGTGTATACTCTTCACGTCTTCTAGGTAGTTGATAAAATGTGTTTTTAATTATAAAATTATTTTCCTGGCAAAATTGCAACAGTAAATAATATTTACTTCTAACTTATCAATGTTTTTCAATCTAATAGCTTGTTCAATGAAGCATATATATCATTTTTTTTTCGTCATTTGTACATGTAGCAAAGTATCTTGGAGTCCTAATCGACAAGAGTCTTACATTGACATCCCTTGTTACAAAAACAGTACAGAAGGCAAATATGATACAAGTGAATTTCAGAAGCCCAACTGGAATTAGAAGCAAATTAGCATTTAGACCAAAGACGCGGCCCAACAACAGCATCATATTGCCCATCCTGATATACGCCTCTCGCATGGGGACAGACGGATAGACCTGCAAGACGAACAGAAAGAAGATCCAATAGTTTTCAGAGACACCCAACAGATCAGGGTATTGGACCAGATGGACAAAAAAGCAAGAACAAAATTCGCCTAACTAATGGATCATCCTAACCACATCCTGCTAGAGACCATAAAGTATGATGCCTTCCAATAGAAAATCCAAACAGCCTTGCCAATCCAAACTGATTGGTAACGAATAAGAAGAGGGCATGTAAGTAGCTCTGGAGCACTCGACTAACTCTCGCATTCAGATGTTCCTCGTCCCAAACCCCAAAAAAAATTCCCTCACGCTTCTGCTGTCCTGGACTTTACGCGGAGGTGTTGTAAAGTGAGAGTCTCGTTTCCCAAGACTTATACGTGAATATCATTAATATTTATTTATGCATGCTTCATTGATTATCATAAAGCATTTGATACGTAAAACACGACAAGCTGATGGAGATATTAACAAATATTGGAATAAACACCTATGATGTAAGAATTATTAGCAATCTTTACTGGAATCAAATACCATACTATCGTACTCTAAACTATCCGTACAAAGGCAGGAGAATCCGATGATATCAAAATCAAGCGTGGAGTCCTATAGGGATATATACCATGGTACAATGAACACAAGGTATGATACATAATGTTCCAAAATCGGTTCGCTTCGCGCATGACGTAGTCAAGAACTATTCTTCACGCAACATTTGAATGTAGTTGTATAAGAAAGCATTGAACTGTTTTTAAATATAATTTGGCTAATTTAATTACAGTAATTATAAATAGATGGTAAAATTTTATTAATATAATATTTAATCATAAAAAATATTTCGTAGTTAATTTACTTTTATTGATTTTTGGTACAGTTATTTTTTAACATAGATATCCTTTATAAAATATGTTTTATTTATTTTTTACTACACATAAGTACAGGTTGATCAACTTATTCTCCGAAGTTCAATATTTTAGTTGTTTAAAAAGATACAAAAAAAGTGGTGTCTTCTTCTTCATGTACCATGTCCTTTCAGAACGTTGGTTACCATCATAGCTATTTTAATTTTATTCACTGCCACCCTAAATAGCATGCTTGTATCTACACCATACCAATCTCGCAAGTTCTTCAACCATGAGGTTCTTCTTCGTCCTGGACTGCGTTTGCCTGCTATTTTTCCTTGCATGATATTTTGTAGCAATCTATTTGGGACCTCTCATTACATGTCCGAAATATTCCAGCTTTCTCTGCTTGATGCTTTTTATGATGTCAGTAGTCTTGCTGAGACGCTCAAGTATTGTGGAGTTACGAATCTTCTCCACCCAGGAAACTTTTAAAATTCTTCTATAGCACCACATTTCGAAAGCCTCAAGGCGATTTAGATCGATTTTATTCACAGTCCAGGACTCGACAGCATAAAGTAAGACCGAGAATACGTAGCAGCGAAGTAGGCGGATCCTTAATGCCAATTTTAGGTCTCTGTTACATAACACCTTTGACATCCTTCTAAAAGCAGCTCTAGCCTGCTCTATTCTGGATCTAATTTCGCCGTGATTTTCTGCATTACAATTTAATTGCTGTCCAAGGTAGACGATTTTATCAACTTGCTCAAGTTTGGTATTATTTACATATATAGACGGTTTTATATTCTGTTGTTTACTTATTACAAGTAATTTGGTTTTCCTTATGTTAAGATCCAGACCTGCCTCCCTACAACTCTCAACGACACTATCAAGTAGTGTTTGCAGATCTTCTTGAGTAGAAGCTATGAGTACTGTATCGTCCGCATATCGCAATTTATTGATGACTTCGCCGTTCACAAGTATTCCTTCTTGTTTTTCAGAAAGTGCTTTTCTGAAAATTCTTTCGGAGTAAAACGTTAAAAAGCAGGGGTGACAAGAGGCATCCCTGCCGTACTCCTCTTTTAATATTGAGAGCTTGTGATTCCACACCATCTACTAAAACTGATATTGTTTGATTCCAATATAAATTTGCAATTATTCGAACATCTCTGCCGTCCAAGCCAATGTCTTTTACAGCTTCGATCAATATAGAGTGCTTAACACGATCAAATTCCTTCTGAAAGTCAATAAAACAACAGTATATGTCTACAGATATATCACGACATCTTGAGCAAGTACGTTCATTCCAACAGTGCCTCTCTCGTTCCAAATCCGTTACGGAAACCAAACTGAGTGTCATCCAGGTATTCCTCACATTTATTGTAGATACGACCATGTATTACCTTCAGAAAAATTTTCAATAAGTGGTTTAACAAACTGATGGTTCTATAATCAGCACAGGTTTTTGCTGTTGTCTTCTTAGGTAGAGCTATAAACAGTGAGTTAGACCAACCATTAGGTAGTTGTCCGCTGGTATAAATGGTATTGAAAAACGAAGTTATAGCCTCTAAAACATTGCTATCCTTTATAAGCTTATATATTTCAGTTGGAATTTCATCAGGACCAGTCGCTCTGCCATCTTTTGATGATTGTATGGCCTTGATAACCTCACAGCGTGTTAACAAGGGTCCGTCGCAGTTAGTAATATCGGGAGGTGAACTACTCCTATCGTCTTCGAATAGGCTCTTGACGTAATTTTCCCATTCTTTAAGTTTGTCCTCTACTTCGAATATTACTTTACCATTTTCATCCTGTAGCAATGCATTTAGTTTCTTATTGAAGATACCAGCCGCTTCTTTTACTTTTTTATACATGTTAAACGTGTCGTATAGTGGTATATCTACATAAAAATGGGTCAAGTACAGCTAAAAATTTTAAAATTATTTTCAAATATACCAAGGTATTCCCACTTTTATTTTGTTAATGATCACTTTGTGATTTAGGTACATAAAACTTGTACGTATGTACTAAACTAAACATAAAATCAAAATAAATAATAAATTCAACTTCATTTAGATCGGATGAGCTAATTGACCATCGAATATGAGTGTAGCGAGGTCATACAATATTGCACAATGTTTTAAACACTCCGTTTTCTTTCCCAGTTCGTTACGTTAAGTCTTCTCATATCTTATTTAACTTCGTTGCTCCATCTTGACCTCGGTCTTCCTCTTCGTCTTTTGCCTAAAATGCACTAGGTAGTACCATCCTGGAAATTCTAGATAGAATGATTTTCTGCACATGGTCCGACCATGTAAGTCTTTGAACCTTAATTACATAAAGTATGTTGAGTTCTTGATAAAGCTCCTTTAGCTCGATATTTGTTCTTATCCATTGTCCATTTAAGTTTTCCCCTCCAGATTTTGAGCTCCCAAACTAATAAAACTAACAAACACTTCTCTTGGTGTTTTTTGTTGTGACCTATTTTTTAGAAGCATATGTCACCATTGGCCTTATTACGGTCTTGTATGTCCTTAGTTTTGCTCTTCTAGAAATATTTTTGCTTCTTAATATACTACTACTACTACTACTACTACTACTACTACTTAATATAATAACTAACTAACCACAGGTACTTTTTAAGACACTATAATGCTTTAACTGAAGAAAAAGCGCGGTAAATTGCTAAAATATCAAAACAATTCGTTAACTATCATTACAAATATGGGTCCGAGGGTTCTTGGCTACGTCACACGCCTGGGTCAGCTGTCAATGTCACGCGCAATATCATACCTTGTGTTCATTGTATCATGGATATATACTATCACCCTTGCTGTTTAACATATATCCTGAGGAAATTTTTCTAGAAGTAGTGGAACATTAGTACTACCATTTAAAGGAATGCGTTTTTATGTAACAATAAAACACTGAAAACTTTGTTTTCAAACTTCCACAAAATTTATTTTAACTTATCACTACAGCTGTTTCGGCTGATTGTCTTTCTCAAGTGTTTGAGTTTTTGAGAAGGGGGTGAATTAGTCCCTATGCATTAGGGTGCATTGGAATGAAATTCATGCGCTTTTCGTTGATATAAATGCACAGAAAAGTTGTTTAAAATTAAATTTTTGACAAAAATATTTTTCTTTTTCGTCACTTTTTTCCACGGAAGTATTGGTATAGGAATTGCTTTACAGAACAAAACTTCTATCCATTTTCTTCGAAATGTCGTTTGGTTTGGTCTTTAGGATTCACACTATCCTATTTTTCAAAGTTCACCACTCACATCATTTTTGGGCCATTTTCCCTATTTTTTCGCAAACATTCTTCTATAAGTTTTTTTAAGTTTCAGGTATATGTAATGATATTGAATAGAAAGAAAAAATAATTACGTTTAAAATTGTCTACTTTGTAAGGTTCTTGGACTAATTTTAAGCAACTTCTTTAAAGTTTTCTACTTTTGATGATTTTTGCTAAGTTTTACGCCTATTTTTAATATTTTTCTTTATTATTTTTTTTTTCTTGTACATCTTAAGTAATTTTTTTTTTGAGTCCGGACTCAATTTATTAGACACACTTAGCAAATTCTAGATTTCTGTGTTTTATAATCAATTATAATTATAACTGTTAACCATAAGTAAGGAACATAACACAAATGATATCAGTAACCTTTTTGCATATTATTGAACAAAAACAACGTAAATTTTTACAATATTTTACTATAACATTAATATTTTGTTAAGCCACCCTGGGCCTTAAGCAGTGCAGCCATTCTTCTAGGCATGCTGTCTATGCCTAGGAAAGGCCTGTCTATGTCTAATGGAAAATGATTCTATCAACGGAAGCTTGTTGGTAATTATTTTCTTGGCAAACTCTCTTTTTAGACACTCCCACACATTTTAATGGGGTTGTTTATGTCTGGTGAGTTGCCGTTACATCAAATGAACTTTTCAGAGCAGAAGTCCCAAAAGTCCGAATAGCTATAATGATCGCCGACCTTCGCCCCGGAGATGGCACTTGAAGAAGAATCATCAATAGACAAGTCTTTATGGACTTGGTCCAAGCTAAGCGTTTTTTAAACATTTGTGGTGTGAGTTTTGACTTCTTAACAGGCCTGCAACATTTTAAGCTCATGCCATACAAATTTCGGCGTACGGTTGTCACCGATACTGAGCATCCTGCTTCTTCCAACTTAATTCTTAAATCTCTATGGATGGCCGTTCTGTGTGCTAAATTTTTTAAAATCCGTTGCTTCCTGGGAGTGACTGAACGTTTTTTGCCACACCGGCCGTTCCGAACGGACATCACAGGTCGCATCTCTTTGGAGTTTTTGACTTAATCTTCTTACTGACGACTTGGATACACCATATTTTAGTGCTATCTCTTTCTAACTAAGTGCTGTATTCTCTAATAGAGCAGTAATGGTCGAGATTTTCTCAACACAAAGATCTTTAGATTTACCCATCTAAAAATCCCAGTGCAAGATTAATCGTCTTGCCTTATGATTAAGAATTAACTAAAATCAAAAGTAACATTATTAGGTATATGGTAATATCAATACATACTAGTGCAAATTTTAAATAAACTGACCACAAATCTATGTTTTAAGTAAAAAAACTTAAAATGTAAAACACTTAGTTACTCCACACTTTGAGCACATTCTACTGTAATCTGTAAATTTTGACAATTCTAAGAAAAAATTATACCATTTTTTACCTAACTATGTACCCAATAGTTATGCAACCCATTCAACACCTTAGTATCAAAGTGAACATACTTTATTTTTGAAAGCCCTTTTATGTTCTGCTATACGTTTGTTAAAAGTTCTACCAGTTTAACCGATGTAAATTTTTGGGCAGTTGCCACATTTAAGTTTTTATACACCGCTGTGTACATGCTTTTTCTTTTAGCTCTTGTTTTTAATATATTTGCCTAAGTTGTTGTTTGTTCTAAAAGCTGGTGTTATTTATTTCTTTTTTATGTTTGGTTATTTTGTTGATATTTTGGCTATAAGTAGCAGTAAACAATAAGTACAACGAACAAATAATAAATACAATTTTAAATCAAAAACTACATAAGAAAGCCCTGAAAATATTATTTTTACCACCAGAGGAAAATACAATACCTTCTGCTCGATTACATTTACAGGTAAAATATCAACAAAAAGAGCCAAACACATAAAAAAGAAAGAAATAACACCAGCTTTTAGACAAACAACAACTTAAGCAAATATATTAAAAACAACAAGAGCCAAAAAAATAAAGCACGACACAGTGGTATATACAAACTTAAATGTGACGACTGCCAACAACTTACATCAGTCAAACTGGTAGAACTTTTAACAAACGTAGAGCAGAACATAAAAGCTCAGTAATAAATAAATAGATTCTACTTACGCACTTCACCTTCTAAACCATACTCATTATTTTTATTAATCATTTCAAATTATTCACGTCCAAAATAAAGGCCTTAAGCTATCTTCATTAGAATTTATAAAAATTAACAAATTTACAAGATACAGACAAAATTTTAAATGACCAACTTGAGACAAACAGTTCTCCACTCCTCAACCTATTAATAAATTTAAAAAACCAATAGTTTAAAATAAATTTTGTGGAAGTGTTGAAATCAATAGATTTTAGTGTTTTATTGTTACATAAAATTATGAACAGTTTCTACGGTCAAAATTGATTTAGACGGACTTGAGACAATGTTACAGTTTCCGTATTCCAATAATAAGTAACAACAATAGTATATTACTTTATGAGGCGGAGAAGCATGACTTTTCTTGACACGCCCGATAAGGCGTAATAGAGGGCAAGTCAAGAAAAGTCGCTTCTTTGCCGAATAAAGTATACTATTTTTTCTTCAAACGAAGCAATTTTCAACCATAAATAGTACAATTCATACGCTATTTTTACTCGAAATTAACTGTGACAACTATCAAAGTCGTCTAGATGTTGGAAATTAAAATAATTAAGTCGTCGGTGGGATTTGCGTCTCCCTGGTTACAGTTGTTTGACAGTTGTTTGCAATTATTAAAGACAGCTTATTGTTGTTGCAACCGCAAGCGCAAATTTAGTGCGAAAATTGAAAACCTAAACGAAATTGAGTCCGCGGCTAATGATGTAGTAGCACATTTGGGGCCCTCCAAGTCCGATAAGAACGATAATGCTCAAAACATTTTAAACCCTCATGATTCGCCAACATCGGGAATGATTGCTGAAAGTTGTTCTCGACCGTCAGTATCATCAACAATTACCAATGCGTATCAAGAATCGGGAACATTTTTGCACGGTTTCAATTTTGAAAATGCCTCATTAACTAATTGTACTTTTAATATTACTATAAATAAAAATGATGTTTAATTGTTGTTAATGACATTTGTATTGTTGCTTTGTGACATGTTTCATATTGTTGCCATGACAACATTTTTCCCTCCGCGCGCCGTAAAGAAATGGGAAAAAACTGCTGCCGGCGGAGACATCAAACTTTGACAGGATCAAGTTAGATAAGTAATGTCATCATTATTTGACGTTTGAAGAAAAAATAATTTATATGGTAAAATATTGGCACAATAAAATTTCTAAAAGTAATCCGGACACGAAAAGAGCCAAACTAGCAATGTTTAGTTTTTTTTAAGAATCATAGCGGGAGGTATAGCTAATTCTAAAAGAAAGAGTATAATCTAAATACGCCATCCATTATATTAACAACTCTACCCATTCATGGAAATCACTGTCTATGAATATTACTATTGTTAAACCGGATATAATTAGGGTCATAGTTTATAGGAAATCAAACTACATGCATTGATGGTATTATTGTATTATGTAATAAAGTTTTATGTAATTAAACAATCGATAACATGAATGGATTTGTTATCGTCGCTGTAATTTAAATTAAAAATGTGTTCATGTTTGTTATTTTTTTCTAACGGGATCCAACAATTCTATTATCTATTACGATTTCAAATCCTTTTTTAAACAAATATCACTTTGAATGTGATAACCATTCTCACAGTTCTGAAATTTTTAATTCACAATAATTACAGTTCATATATACTTATCATCATATTCACAATAATATTCGGCAATAACCCATGCAATAAAACAAACCCAATAGAGAAAAAGCCGTGGAACCCGGCTAAACATCTATAGAATTATTAAAACTAATTGATGATAAAACAATAGGTATATTAGTCCATATATATTCGAGGAACAATACCTAAACAATGTCCAATATTAATGTTCATGCCCATACCAAAAAAAGAATTATGCCAAAGAATGCTCCGAATACAAAATGATCGCTTTGAAGAATTGAAAACTTTTTACAAATTGCACACAACAGTATTTGCAAAAAATGAAAAATACCGTATATAGGTGTTTCATTAATAATTAGAAATATTTTAACTGTAGATACCTGGGCTCAAAATATTACGATTTAACCCAGGGCTTTCCAAACGTATTCGTACTGTGACGCCCTTGGGACTGGGGCTATTTTTTTTTTGTGACGCCCCATCAACCCAACCCCAGTTATACTTACCAATTTTGATACTAGCCCAATAACAGGTTATAGTTATAACAAAAACATTATTTGAACATTTATATTTTTTATTAGAAATTAAGAACGAAATCAAAACATAGACACAAAAATGAAAAGGGATATTTATTTATGTAACTGGCTGGTTAATGTGAGGGATGTGCTAGCTTTTTTGAGCACAGCTTATGAAACCGGGGCTCCTAGTTTGGAAATTGCCTCCCTTATTTCTTTTTCAAAGTTTATGTTTGCCCTGTACTTATTTTTAATGTTTTAATTACTGCACCTGCAGAAAAACCCGTTTCGTACAAATACGAAGTCGTAAATGGAAATTAAACATTTAATGTGCAGTGCTGATGGCATGATATTCATGAGAAAGTGAGCTCCAAAATTCAAACAGTTTGTCCTTGTCGCATTAAAGCTTTAGGCAGAAATCATAGGACGATTCTGTCAGTTCTTCTTCTTCCTCTGTTGAAAGTGTTTGATCTTCTAATTTTCTCTTCCATAAGATCAACTTCTTCCTCTTCAGTAATTTTATCTATCAATTGCAGAATATGAGTATTGTTTCCCTGCAAAGACTTATTAAGATCATTTAATTTGTAAAATATGTCACAGAGGTATGCTAATTTTGTTATAAACTCTGAATTAATAACCTTTTGCGCATCATCATGTGATTCTGTATGTAGATACGTGTCAAATTCATTTCTTAATTCTGATACACGTGCGAGTATGTTACCTTTGGACAGTCAACGAGAGTTGCAATAATAAATTAAAGAGCTGTGCTCGGCCCCCACTTCTTCACAAAGTTTATGGAAAAGTCTTGATTTCACGGGTCATGTTTTAATGTAGTTCGCGACTTTAATAATGCTATCTTTCACAACACTTAATTCAGGTGTAACGTTCTTTACTGCTTATTTTCTAGTTGAAAAACAAAAAATAATAATAAGAAACTTGGTAGGTTTACGGAAGTTACGATAGATGCGGCATCATTGCATCCTCTGGCGAGCGATATTGCTGCGATTGGTGCACGTGATCCTAGCTGTCGTAATGTGCAATAGGACTGCGTTACCCTTGCTTAGTTTAATTTAAACTGCCCCGTTGTATGTGCACATTTTGTCATCGCGCATTGTTTCTTTAAAATTTTAAAAGTATTTGTTCGATATGTCCGCGAGTAAGCCTTCGACTTCAAAACGAAAATACGAAGATGATATTGCAATTCGCGATTTTCAACCTGCTTGGGAAGAACAATTTTTATTTACTAATCGTTATACTTCAAAGCCTGTTTGTTTGATATGTGGATTGCCTGTAGCAGTTCCGAAAAAATTTAACCTGGAACGACATTATAAACAACTGCATAAGGACTTCAGCAACAAATATCCTATTGGTTCACATTTGCGAGCCGACTTTATTGAAAAAAAAAAAGAAAACCCTAGCCAGCCAACAGTCACTGTTTCCGAAGAGAAGTGATGAAATGGAAACTATGGTTAAAACATCATATGAACTTTCTCTGCTGTTAGCCCGGAAGAAAAAAGCCTACTCTGATGGAGAGGAGATAATTAAAAATAGTCTGGCAATATTTGCTAAAAATGTGGGAGATGTAAAGATCAAAAATATGGTCGATAATATTGCATTATCCCGAAATACAGTCATGCGCCGTATAGATGATATGGGCCAGGATGTTGTTTCCCAAATTATAAGCGGATTACAATCCTGCAAATTCTTTTCTTTAGCGTTGGATGAAAGTTGTGACAACACAGAAAATGCGCAGTTAAGCATTTTTGTCCGTTATACCAATGATAATTTTGAAAATGCCGAAGAGCTTCTGGATTTGCGCCAACTAGTCACAACAACAGGAGAGGACATTTTTCAACAGCTTAAAAACGTAATCGAAGTCAACAAAGTTGAATGGTCAAAATTAGATAGTGTTTGTACAGATGGAGCTCCTTGCATGGTTGGTAGACTAAAGGGGTTTGTTACATTACTGGAAAACTATTTGGGAAGAAAAGTTTTTAAGTACCATTGTATTATTCACCAGCAAGCTCTTTGTGCCAAGGACCTAAACATGTCATCTGTTGTTGACCCTGTAACACGCTGCATTAACAAAATACGAGCTCGGGCATTGAATCGACGACAATTTCGAGAACTGTTCGCGGAAGAAACGGAGCAAGATGGAGAGTTACTTCTCCATTGCAGTGTGCGCTGGCTCTCCAAAGGAAATGCACTCGAAAGGTTTTGATACTTGAAGGAGTGCGTCTTAAAATATTTGCAAGAAAACAATGAACTACCCAGTGAGTGCCCGTTACTTATTGATAAAGATTGGCTTTGGGATTTAGCTTTTCTCACTGATGTTATGAGACATTTAAATCTATTAAATTTAAGATTACAGGAAAAAAATTGTATTTTTCCTACTCTAGTTGGTAATATATTTCTTTTGTGAATAAACTTATGCTTTTTTGTAACGATTTTGGAGAACAGAGATTGACACATTTCACATTAATGCAGGAATTAGCCAACAAGGTCAGTAGAACTCCAAATTATGACAGATTTAAAAACCTTATATCTATTTGGCTAGGTTTATTCAATACCCGGTTTGAAGATTTTCAAAAAGACAAAATGAATGTTGACCTTTTCATAAATCCTTTTTCTATTTCTCTGCAAGATATCAATTGTTACTCAGCTGAAATACAGATCGAAATTATTGATTTACAGAACCACACTATACCAAAAACCAAATATAGGGAAATTATTTCAACTGTTACTGATCCCAATTATATTGAATTTTGGAAATTTGTACCAGCAAACAATTTTCCTAATTTACACGAGTTAGCTCTGAGATATTGTTGTAGATTTGGTTCAACGTACGTTTGTGAGCAAATGTTCTCTATTATGAACATAATAAAATCAAAATATCGGTCACGATTAACTGACATGCATTTAAAAAATCTAATTCTGTTGGCTAGTTCCGAAATTAACCCAAATATAGATGAATTAATTAAAAAAATACAAGTTCAAATACCACAATAAATAAGTAACTGTTTAATAATTTGAATTTTAGATAATAAGAAAATATTTAAGTTTTTTTGTTTAACGTTTTTATTTTATTTTTATTAACAATAAAGTAAGTTTGTTGTTATGTTTTACTTATTACGTTATTTTTTAAAGCTCCACTATCTTGACTAAACGGAAAAATGTGGAATTTACATAAGAAATACATATTGTACCGTATATTATTAATATATAGTATCCATATTAGTATGTCGAAAAATTTTAGTGGCACGCCAAATTTTTTTTGTTCTCATATTGGCACTCGACTTAAAAAGGTTGGCCACCCCTGATATATGCAATAATTATTTTCATTACAAGTTTCTACTGTATGGGAGATCTGTCTCTCTACTGTCCTTAGACAATTTATGTCTCACTTGTATATGTTTTAGAAATTTTCTTTCTAACGTCGCTAGCAGCTTCACATCGCTTTTTGGCAGTGTCCATGTTTCCTACCTATATTTAGGACTGGTCTGATTAGTGTCTTGTAAATTTTACAAATCTAATATAGTTTTTAATTGTGATGTATATTCTCCTTTTGATCCTCCTCCTAAGTGCCTTCTCTGTTGAGGTTGGCGATCAATATGGCAAATTTCTCTCTGTTCTGGGCTTGATGAATTAATTCATTTCCTCTTGTGTGGGTCCAATCTCTGATGTTTCGTAGCCAAGATTTTTTCTTTCGTCCTATGCCCCTTTTACCTTCAATCTTGCCTTCTAATATTACCTGGAGCTGCTCAAATTCCCTATGGCGCATTATGTGTCCTAGATATGACGTCTTTCTAATTTTGATAGTATTGACCAGATGAGGGCGTGTGTTCATTACTCTCAGTACTTCTTCATTCGTAGTTCTGCTGGTCCAGCTTATTCTTAACATTCGGCGGTACATCCACATTTCAAATGAATTTAATTTGTTGACGTCATACTGTTTTAATGTCCAGGTCTCACAGCCATATAGTAATAGAGACCACACGTAACACTTTAGTGTTCTCAATTAGTGATGTAACAAATGTCATTTTTTAAACATTCGCGAATGCGAATGCGAATGCGAATATATGCCACCGACATTCGCGAATGCGAATGCGAATATTCAGTTTTTTTTTTAATTTGGCAATTTTAATTGTCTGCGGCACTGCCGGCAGTCTCATTTGCGCGAGGTGTGTAGGCAATTGGAAAAAGTCTGTCATTTTTAACTGCTTTAAATTGTCCAGTATCATTCTATCATATTTGCTACAGATGTGAAACAGTTGTATTTATTGTAAAGAAGTTTATTGTAGGCGGTTAAGTTTATTGAGGGGTCGTTTAAAAAGGTATTTATTTATAGTCACGTCCGGGCCAAAAACGTAGAAAGCACGTTTTTCGATCTTATTTTCTCTTGTTATAATCAAATTTGACTTGTTATAGAGAGAAAGTTATAGCAGAGAACTAAGTTCTCTGGTTATAGTTCCAATAAAAATTTCACGGGACACAAGTCACTCCACTTGCCCTGCTCTGCTCGTGCACAAATACAGGTGAATTTTTAGTTAAAGTGTGATTAGCGATTTATTACTATGAGTAAATCAAATTATAGTGAAATATGGACTTATTTTTCACCACTTTTTGATACTGAACGAGCTAAATGCAAGCTGTGTCACAAAGAATATTCGAGAAAAGGAAGAACTACAACGGCTATGAGAAATCATTTAAAGGCACTGCATAAAACTGAGTTTTCCAAATTAGAAGAGTGTGAAAACCGAAAAAAAGTTGCTTCTAAGTCACTTGAACAGGCATCATCTTCCCATCAAGGTACTAAATCTGCCATGAAACAAATATCGCTTCAAGAATTTGTCGATAAAACGAAACAGTGGGATAATAATTCTTTGAAATCATTGGCAGTGGATAATTCTATAAGTGAAATGGTTGCGTTGGAGGACTTGCCATTTAGTTTCGTGGAAAGTGTTGGATTCACAAGACTTATCAAGCATTTGTGTCCGCCTTACAATTTAAAGTCGCGTCAGTATTTCACTTCATTTATATGCGATAAATTATTTGGCAAAGTAAGTCAGAAAATTCTTGAATTACTAAAATCCTTCGAAAAATTATCATTTACTACCGACATTTGGTCTGATAATTGTTCTGGAGTTTCATTGCTGAGTTTAACTTGTCATGGGATAACAAAAGAATTTGAAAGGAAAATGATAGTGTTAAAAGCAGAAGTGTTTAATGAAGACCGCCACACCGGAGAAAATATTGCTCATAAACTTAAAGATATCTTGTCGGTTTGGGAAATACCTAAAGAAAAAGTGAAATGTGTAGTTCGCGATGCAGGTGCTAATATCAAAAAAGGTGTTAACTTATTAAATGTTAAACATATTGACTGTACTTCTCACAAGATTCAAAATGTGTTACAAGCAGGGATGAAGGCTCAAGAATCTGTCGTGGCTGTCAAAACAAAATGCAAAAAGATGGCAACTCATTTTCATCATTCGACTGCTGCCCAAGATGAGTTGACCAATATACAAAAAAGACTTAATCAAAAACCTCTTAAGATTATTCAAGAATGTGCTACTAGGTGGAACAGCACTTTTTATATGTTCGAGCGTATTTTTCAAGTCAAAGAGTCATTATGTCTGTACGCTTCGTCAAATGATAAAATTCCTCAGCTGGCTTCTGAAGAGTGGATGATTGTTGAAAAACTTATCGGTTTACTAAGACCATTTGAAGAAGTGACCAGAGAGTTAAGTGCTGTCGATGTTTCTATTTCTTCTGTAATTCCCTTAATTGCTACTCTAGAAAAAGTTGTTCATGATCTTGATTCATCCGATGAACACATTGGTGATACGATTACCGTCATAAAAGATGAGCTTATTCGCAAGTTTTCTGGTTTAGAGAATGAAATATTGTTTGCCACGGCGACCTTTATTGATCCAAGATACAAAGCAAAATTTTTTAAAAATACGTCGACTAAAGAGCTTGTCATAGAGCATATTTTGGATTTGCTCAGAGACAATGAAACCGACATATCTTCCAATTCACTTTACCAGAATGCAAAGCGTGTTAGATTAAATAATAAATGCGAAGATTACGAAACAGACAACAGTCTATCCTTAAAAGAAACGATGAGTTTACTGATGGATACGAGTGATAGTGAAGAAGATGACATGGCTCTTCCTGGTTTTCAAAACTCTGTCCATTTTTTAATCCGTAAAACTGTCACAGAATACTCATCGGAAAAACGCGTGGCAGGTGACGTCGACCCTCTAACATGGTGGAAAGTGAATAAGGGAAGGTACGATCTTCTTTTTCCTGTAGTTCGGCAATATTTAGTTACACCACCAACGAGTGTCCCGAGCGAGCGCTTGTTTAGTGGCGCTGGACTTCTTTATACGCCACATCGAAACAGACTTGAAGGAGAAAAGGCGTCAAAGCTATTATTTCTAAAGTTTAATATTCCTCTATTAAATTTTAATTATTAAAAAATAACAGTTCTCTGTTTTTATTTATTGTTAAAAACAAACTTGAAAAATAAGTAAAAACAGACAATTGTTGTTTTTTAATAAGAGAGGGCAGTATTTTTGTTTAATACAAACACAAAATTAATATAGCTTGTAAAACAAAGTGAGTTTTGTTAATAAAAAAAACTGAGAAGAGAATGGATTTTTATTTTATTAACCTAATCTTCAAATTATTATTTTTCTTTTATTCATATTCGCAAAACATTCGCACAAATTTTGCGAATGCGAATGCAAATGCGAATATGCAAAAATATGCGAATATTCGCGAATGCGAATGCGAATATTCGTTACATCACTATTCTCAATCTTATTGAGACTGATACCTTGGGGTTACAGAATATTTTACGCATATTCATGAAACCAGATCTTGCTATTTCAATGCGTCTTCTAATTTCTTTTGAGTGGTCTAGTTGACTATTTAGCTCTCTGCCCAGGTATATGAAGCTTTGGGAACTCTGAAGGGTGATACCATTTATTTGTATGTTAGTGTAACTTGTTCATGGGGTTTTTGTGGAATACCAGAATTTTGGTTTTGGAAAAGTTAATGTCCAAGCCCAGCCTGTGACTTTCTTCTGATAATATGTTCATCAATATTTTTAGTTGGTCTTCTGTTTCTGCTAATACTACGGTGTCATCGGCATATCTTATATTGTTAATGATGATTCCATTGACTCTGGCACCTTCAGGGCGATCTTCAAGAGAAGCTCTAATTATATGTTCGGCATATACAATAAATAATAGGGGGAACAAAATGCACCCTTGACGCACTCCTCGTTCTATGTTGATGTACTTGGTGTTTCCGTTCTCTGCTAGAACGCATCCTGTGTAGTTCCAGTATGTATTACTTATGATAGCTATGTCGTGTCCGTCCAACCCTACTTCTTTTAGCACCTCAATCAATTTTCCTTTTTTGATGCAGTCGAAGGTCTTTTCTTTTGATCACTTTACTAATATTATTCTCTGAAATGACTAAAGATCCTAAAGTATCTTCACCGAGTCGAGATAGTGCACCAAAACAAATAAATAGGCCTTGTACAGGGATACGAATATTTTAACTGGTTGAAGGTTCTGACCGCTCCACCCTCTTCAGGGGTGTACTCTGACACGATTAATATGTTTTTTACATAACACTTGAAACTACGTCAAATTTTTAGCTTAAGTAATATACTAGGAAAGGCAAGAATTTTTTAGGATGGGTTTTTGGCAGTTTTGAAATGTTTAAAGTTTTAATTATAATGTTGAATTTATTGTTATTTTAAAAATGTCACATAATGTGACATTTAGTTGATTAAACCTTTTAATTGTATGAAAATTATAGATTTTTGATTGTGATTGAGTTTTACACTTTCAGATTAGAAATGAAAGATTAATTTAAATATTCATTAATAAAATAATAATAAACAAGGTATTTATTAATATATTCAAAGAAAATTAAATGATATTAGAAATAGGGATTTGTTTGTAAATGAAAAATATTTAATGAGCGACATTTATGTGACAGAACCCTTACAATATAAAAGAAAATAAGTGAAAAAAAAGAGGTCATTCAGGTTGTCAGAAAAATATGGTAAAATAATAATAAACATTAATATAAAGTATAAAGAGCGTCTATATTATCCATTTTAAAGTTAACAAAATTTGTAAGAGTGTGTGAAATAAATAAAATGTGGTTTGGCATTTAAAAATATTAATTATTCCTAAGCAAGTTTCTAAAGTTATATAGATATTTATCAAAGCTAAACCAAAAATTCAGCCAATACTACTAAGTGATCTCAAATATTTCAATTTCAGAAGAATAAATCAAAATGGCTGCCTAAATTTATATCAGTACTTACTTTATGTGGTTAGTTCCTTGATGTTGATCATCAATCAGCCAATTGCGTCCACTGCTGGACATAGGTACCCCTCAATTCCTTCCAGTGTTCACTTCACTGGGCTACTTGTCCATCTAGTCGGTGGTTGTCCTGGGATTCTTTTATATAATTCTGGGATGTCCTGGGTGGTCGTCCTGGGATTCTTTTATTATAGTTTCTGGGCCTCCATTCCATGATTCGTCATTCCATGATACGTAAGCTTAGTAGTTCTTTCAATGACGTCGTGAACTCCTGATCTTTACCTGATTTGTTGGTTTGTTATGTGGTCTCGAAGGCATTGCACGTTCCATGGCTCGTTGTGTAACTCTGAGTTTATTCGCAAATTTTTATGTCAGTGTTGATGCTGATAAGTTGTTGTAAAAATACAATCAGTATTTTTACTCCGATGAGGAATAACTGCATATGTCACTCTCACTATTAGGACCAACTTCTATAATTACTGGTTCCACTATAACCTCCATAATATTATCCAGCTCCCAGAACTTTTTTTCCACTATATTCTTAACGTGATCCACACAATTTTTCCATTTTTCTGGGGTGATGTTGTTAACAGCTTCATCAAAAAGGTTTTTTACATCTGCGAACTTGAAAGTTTTGTTATTAGCAGCAACAAAATTTTTAGCGTCAGCCCATATGAGCTCAATTGGATTGAGCTCACAATGGTATGGTGGTAAACGTAACACGGTTTTATTTTGTTCTCTTGCCATTTCGTCTACGACACATTTATTGAACTTTGCCTTAAGGGGGGCCACTAATTGTAAAAGTTCCACTTTTAACATATCATCATCGAAATAAATGTCTTTTGACTGTAGCCATTGTTTTATTTTTTGTTTATTCCATGATGTTGTGGGTATCTTTTCAATTTTCCGGGAATGATAAGAGGCATTATCAAGAACTATCACACAATTATCTTCTAACCGAGGCAATGTACTTGCAAACCACCTTTCGAAGCTCTCAGCGTTCATCTCTTCATGATAATCGCCGCTCTTTTTTGAGTCAAACATCCATAAACAATCTTCTACAAATCCTGTTTCACTCCCTATGTGGGTAATAATAAGTCTTTTTCCCTTGCCCGATGGATTTTTAAGACCTGTTGAAAAACCAGACAAAAATGCCTGCATGGAAGATTTCACCGTTTCGTCAACCCAAACATGGGATTTTGTGTGTCCTGAATTTACCCATGTTTCGTCTAAATAGTAAATTTTTCTATTTTGTTCCCGAAATTTTTTTATGGATTTTAAGAAATTTCGTCTCCACAAGATGATGTCGTCTCGATCTAACAAAGCACTATTTCTGCCCCTCCGTACGTATTTAAAATCAAGTGATTTGAGGAGTTTATAAAATGTAGTGCTTTTAAAATTCGGCAAGCTTTCGTCCTCATTAACAACTGAAAGAACTTTGTGTATAGTAGGTATTTCGTTTTTAAAAAAAAATTGATGCACAATTCGTCGTATGGCCGATTTATCGGCATCATCAATTTTGTCCAATATAGTTTTCCTGGGCTTAGTCTTTTTCGGGGAAGAAAATGTTCCGGTATTCTTCTGCTCTTTAAGAATTCTGTACACAGAAGCTTCACCTACGCCACAAGAAATAGCTGTCTGTTTCACTATTTCCGATACCAAAGCTTCTGGATGCGATTCTATTGTCGATGTATAAACATTATAAATAACACTTTTTTCAGTACTACTAAAAGGACGCATTTTTGATCGCTTTTTTGGTGTAACTTCCTCCGCAGAATCGGTAGAACTGGACATTTTAACTTAAAAATTAGAACGCACAAACTTGGACTTAATAAAACTAAAAAACTACTATTTTAAATTAAAAATTAGAACGCACAACTTTGAAAAGTCTTAATAAAACTAAAAAACTACCACATAAACTTTAAATTAGCAAACAAATAATTATTATAAACACAAATAGTTCATTTTTAGATCGAGATACAGAAATAAACGTTAACGCGAAACTACTCGACTGATACTGAATAGGGATGCGCGATGTTCATTGTTAAATGAAGACATTGACCACCAACGATCTTAAGTTTTAGGAAATACCATAAAATTATTATCTATAAAAATTCACAGAATGCTACATAAGAAATATTCAAATTAAAATACTTTTATTATGGTTAAGATATTGCCCTGTTGTTAAAAGATTATAGTTTATTATTATACCTGCAAACCTTTTAAGGTAGGTATTACTTTAATGTTATTCAAATTCGCTAAGACTGGCCGGAACATCTTGTTTAGATTATTTCTATAGTATAGCATACTAAGAATTTCAAAAATAATCATTTTCCCTATCTTTTTGAAAGCCGTTTTTAAACAATACAAAATTGGGAAGTATTAAAGAATTACAAACGTATTAAAAATGATATTCAAACTTATTCATAGTAACAGAAATACAAGATAAATTGCGTTATCGAATTTATTTTTAGGTAAAGTGCATTTTGATATTTTTTTTAAATCAGACACTAACGTAGACAGAACATCACCGAAAACAAGTCCAGTCCTGAAACAATAGACCACGCCTACTTGTTTACGCTGGCTATCACGACTGAACGTAAGGACTTTAGATATAAATTTATCACGTGACATTTAAATTAAAATGGTTAATTTTCTACGGATGTTTTCAAACTAAATGTGTGTCACACTGTATATGGCCTGTATTCTCAGTAATATTGTAAAAAAATATTGCAAAACGTTGATTTTTACCTGCCCTTACGCATTATTATTTATTAAATTGAGTAAACCAGTGGTATTAGCATAATATACACCAAATTATTCCAACACCAATTAAATTTTCCTAGTTATTTGGTTAGAATGAACAAGATAAGAAAGTGTGTTTTAGTAGGCAATTTTGGATCCGTTTGTTGCCATGAAACTTTCCAGAACTTCTGCAAGGAAACAATTTTAGAAATGATAAAATTTCATCCACGTCGCGAATACGGAAGCATTATCTCGTTATCCTTTCTATACCGATTCCTAGAAGCGGTCAACAAACGAAGTGTCCCAGTTTACAGATCTAGATATTGTGTTTACTTTCTTATACTCGTTCAAGTTTAATTCTAAATTGGGTTATTTGTAGTCTTTGATTGTCAATAAGTTACGTTATAATGTTTGTTCAAAAGTCAGGGGTAATAATATTATTTTATTACTGATTCCATGAGCGTACTCAGACCCAGATTTTTTACAATTTTTAGCAAAATAAGTAAATATTTGTAAATCTAGCTGAAGGTAAAAATGTTAAGATAGGGTACAAAAAACTAACTGTAAATGGCATAAAATGGGTATGGGCCGGAAAATGGTACTTTCAAACGAGAAACTTCTAGAAATATGGACCCAAAAAATATAAATATAGCATATAGTAGTGGAAAAAGAAAAATATGGCACATTATGCCAACGGAACCTAGCGATTAACAGGCAAATGAATTTGAACATAAATAGGAAAATAAAAAATACGAATATGTACCTAAATATTACGAGATGGAATGTACGAGGAGTATACGGGGAGGGAGCATTAATTAACCTAATAGAAGAACTTAAAAAATATAAAATATCATCATCATATAACGGGGGTCCTACGGCGATTGCCGCTTCCCGCATTTCAGCCTCCATCTTTTCCTATCTCCCCAATCTCCCTCTTCTAAGCCTCTAGATTGCATTGTTTTTGTAATTTCTCTTCTCCAGGAATTTGGTGGTCTTCCCCTTTTCCTTCTTTCTGGCGGAACATACATTAAGGCTTTCTTTGGCCACCGCTCCTCCTCCATTCTCATCACGTGACCATACCATTGTAATTGCCTTCCTTGTATTCTATCTGAAAGAGTATCTCTAATTCCTGTACGGTTTCGTATTTCCTCATTCCTGATTCTTTCCATTCTCGATACTCGACATGACCTTCTAAGATAATCCATTTCCACAACGTCTACTTTATCTCGTTCATTCTTTGTCATCGTCCAACATTCGGCACCATATGTGGTAATTGGTTCTACAATTGCTCTGTATACGCGAAGTTTGGTATGCATCTTTATTTTATTAGACCACAGTAATGAATTCAGTATTCGGATGCATTTTTTCCCTTGGGTTATTCGGTTTTGTACATCTATCTTAACTCTGCCATCTGCTGATATGATGCTTCCTAGATATTTATACTGGTTGCAGCCTTTTATGACTGCGTTTTCAAGCCTCAGATCTGTGGTATTTCCTCCAATTTTTAAATATTCTGTTTTGCTTATGTTTACAGTAAGCCCCCATTTGGCATATTCCTCAAATAATTTTCGATTCATATAATTTATATCTTCCTCATCGGTTGCAACCACCACCTGATCATCTGCAAACAACAATGTATACAGAGTTTCTTGTCCCACTTCGATGCCCATAAATCTACATTTATTTCTCCAATTCCTCAATGCTTCTTGGACGTATATTTTAAAGAGTGTCGGTGACAAACAGCATCCTTGCTTTAGGCCTTTAGTGACTTTAAATTCATTTGAGGTTCTGGTTCCAATTTTTACACAACTAACTGCATTTTCGTACAATTTATATATCGCTCGGATATACGTCGAATCCAATCCGGACCTTTTGAGGACCTCAAACATTTTCTTTAACGGGACACTATCATATGCTTTCTCAAGGTCTATAAATACCAAATGGGTCTCTCTACTTCTTTCGACACGCTTTTCAATTATTTGTCGTAGGATAAATATATTATCAAGGCAGGATCTCCGGTACGAAAGCCGCTTTGTTCTTCAATATCTTGTATCTGTCTTTCAACCCTCTTCTTTAATATTCTGCCGTACAACCGGCCCACAGAGCTCGTCACACTAATACCTCTATAATTGGAACAGTCTCTTTTATTCCCTCTCTTATATATGGAGCTTATATAAGATTTATTCCAATCTTTAGGAATTTCCTGGTCTCCACACATACATTTATTGAAAAGGTCTACTATTAATTCTAAAAGTGCAATCGGCCCATATTTAACCAGCTCTATGGGAATGTCTCTAGGCCCTGCGGCTTTTCCGTTTTTAACCTCTTTTAAGGTTTCCGTCAATTCAGATAATGTTATTATAGGGATTTCCTGTCTTTCGTCTCTGTTGTCTATTGATTCCCTTATCTTTTCCCATCTGTACTCTACTCTATCCTCTTTCAGCAGTTTCGTATAATATTCTTCCCATTCATTTAACTTTATGAGAGAAATGTTGTCTTCATTTTTCTCATTTTTCCTAAAAAAAATATAAAATATACATCATAGAAATATAGGAAACACACTTAACTGGAAACAACATTCAAAAGATTAGCCCATACACGTTTTATACAAGTGGAGGCGATAATAGGAATTTTGGAGTGGGTTTTCTGGTACATGAAGACGTGGAGCAGGTAAAACGATTCGTAGTAAAATCTGACAGAATGTGTGCAATTAGAATTAAAGGAAAAGAGAACATGATATCGCTGATAAATATACAAGCTACAACAGAAGAAAAATGAGAAGTGAAAGATGAATTTTATAAAAAACCAGAGTCACTGTTTGAAGAAATGCTCAGACAAGATATTAAAATTATTATAGGCGACGCCAATGCAAAGGTCGGAAGAGAAGATATATATATATATATATATATATATATATATATATATATATATATATATATAGTAAACTCTTAAATATTGGGGAAATCTGCAAGAAAAAAACTCTAATGAGTATCAATTGTTTCGCCAAAGAGAATTAATTTGGCTTCTTTATGGCTGAAAGAGAATAAATTGTAATTAGCTACAATATAATTATCCATGATACTATGAATAACAAGATAGGATCTTCCCGTAGCTCAAAATCGGTCAGGTTCGCGCATGCCGTCATTGGAGACTAGAATTTGAATTCTTGTTAAAGTTAAATGAGATTTGTATGCATTCTGTGATGAAATTACTAGACGAAAATAAGTTAAGAGGTTTAATAATTACAATAATCGTACACATAAGGATATCTCCAAACTATTTATTAAAGATTATTTATTGATATATACAAAAACTGACATTTCGAACGTGCAAGTCTCCAATGACGTCACAAAAACATGCGCAATATCTTATCTTATAGTCATAGTATCATGTAATTATCTATTAAAAAACATTATTGGTCTTACCGTAACTTACAATTGTCGAGATAGGATGTTAAAAAACTTAGCTAGTAACAACATATTGGTGTGTACAGTGTGTTAGTTTTCCTTTTATCCTTGTCTGTATTCGATTGTGGAAGTAGATGTTTTCGCTGGTTTGCATGATATTGATTGGTATGCTTCTTTTATACAGTAGGTGTAAGACGTTGTTGACTTGGATGCGATCTAAAGCCTTTGTCAGGTATACAAAACAAAGATATGCTGGTTTATTGTGCTCGATGGCCATTTCTGTGATCTGTCTTAGTACAAATACGGCGTCTAGGCAGGATCTTTTGGATCTGAATCCTTGTTGGTTATCTGATAAAGTTGTTAGTTTAGTTATTGATTTTGTTGGTTACGACTTTTGTGGTAAGCTTAATTGTGGTTTTCAGTAGATTTATACCTCTATAATTGTTGTGGTCTTCTTTATCTTGAACACTGGTATCATTATGCTGTTTCTCCATGCATCTGCTATCTTGCAGTGCAATATTAGTTTTTGTATAAGTTTTGTTGTCTCTAGGGTTATACTTTCTTCTGCGTGTTCTAGAAACTCGTTGGTTATTCCGTCTGGTCCGGGTGACTTTTTGAGTGAATTTATCGCTTTCTCTACTGTTCGTGTCTTAATTCAGGTACGTTATTGTGTTGATTATTATTTTCCTTTTCTTTAAACAGTTCCGTCAGATATTTTTTCCATTCGTTTGCTAGTATGTTATTGTATTCTTTAATTCTGCCATTCTGTCATTTCTTTCCATTGGTTTATTTTGAATCTCCATATTTATTTTTCTGTACCGTAGAAATCGCTTTCCATCCTTTTTGTTAACTATTCCCAGTACATTTTTTGTTCTTCTTACCAATTGCTTTGTTTCATTTCATATTCTTTTATCGGTGTCTCGGAATTCTGGAGTATTTGATGTTTTGTACTTTGTCTAGACCTCTCGTTTCTATAGTCGTTCCACAGTGATTCTACATTGAGTTTTTCCTCGGTAATTTCCTGTAGAAAATGTTTCGGTGTTATTTTCATTCTTATTTTTGCTAGTACTAATTTGTGTTCACGTCCTGCATCTGCTGAGTTTAAAGTTCGGATATGTAGAATCTGCTTTGGGTAGATTTTTCTATTAGTGACTATAAAATCATTCGTAGAATTGTGCCCTGGAGTTACTGAGAATACTGGAGCTTATGGTCGAAAAATGTATTATTGATTCTCAGTTCGTTAAAAGCACAGAGATTAGCCATGAGTTCTTCATTTGCGTTGACATGGTTTTCATTGAATCTTTGTTTTACTCCTAGAACTATTTTATTTCCGATTCGTGCATTAAAGTCACCCATAAGAATTAACGGTTCTTCATGAGGTATTTCATCCAGGATGGTTTGCAATTGTTCGTAGAATGTCTCTCGTTCCTCCTTAGGTTGCAGTCCTCGGTCTTAGTTCAGTCACATAAATATTAATTTAAATTTTATGATTCTACGAGAATGTGCTGACGGTGGATCAAAATGGGGGAGACAAAAAAATCGTCATTTAATTGAACACTTTTTATTTTCAATTTCAAAACACTCGATCCGCAAGAGTGCTTTATATTTTCCGATAGACTGACTTTTCTGATAGACTGAAGTATATTTGTGAGATTTAATTAGAGATACTACCCGTTTATTCTCGAGAAGAAACCGCAATATACAAGCGATGACTTAAATTAATTTCAGTTCCGCGGAATTACACAGTAGCGGTGTTGTAAGTGGAATCTGATATGTTCCGATAGACTGCCGTGTTTTAATATTATTTGTAAAAGAAACTTTGTATTAAGATTTATAAGGACTGTACCAAGAACTTTAAGTTGATATTTATAAAATAATGAGTTAATTGTTGGTGGCAGACGTTATGGGGGCGGAACCTGTTTTTAATCGAATTATCGATCTCTTTGACAATCAGTCAAAGTATAAAGGGGAATAATTATACAAAATAAATCAATAATTTAATAAAAAAGAGAAAGAAATAAATAATTAGGTATTAATTTTTTGTTTTCTGCAAACCAGTGCTTCACAAGCTAAACGAGCTTAAATATTTTACCAGGTAATAAGACAAATATAAAATTTGAAGAATACAACAAAAATAATACCCAGCTAAATAATATGGAAACAGAGTATTAGCGATTATACCCAGTGGCGTAGGGCGTGGGAGACGTGGGCCACGGCTGACGGCCTCGCGATCTAAAGGTCTCGCGTCATGGAGATCTATACTTTATTTAATTTACTTACCGTTGCGCATCATAGTCCGTGGGGACACATGATATATATATATATATATATATATATATATATATATATATATATCCGGTTTTTTTAGGCGTTACGCCCATCCGGTAGGGATCTATGGAGAAGTGTCACCGAGCCGCAAGCCCTTATCTCTTGCCGTACTGCTCCACCATAGGCCGATCAGATCCCAGCATATCCTAGTCTAAGCCGCAGATTCATCTAGAATTTTAAACTGCTGCGTTAGACTTTTTGTTTTCTGTATACCGAGCTGGGGCTCGATCCCACGTCCACTGAACCATTCGACAGTGAAGCGAATGAGAGGCAGCCGCACAGCCCGCTGAGCTATCTGACCGACAGGTCACATGATACCAACCCGAAATATTTAGGCTGTAGGTGTGTTCTTTTTTAGAATCACTTTGCGGAGTAGGTACACTGGCATTACAGCCACTAGACATACTTTATTATATAGGGTAGATGTATTATTTAAAGATTTTTATTACTGTTAACTTAAGAAATACACAATAATATGTTTCATTTAATTTGAATAAATGCAGGTAATATAAAAGGTAATATTTTGGCATAAATTGGTAACACTTACTTGACAGTTGCGGTGTTGACACTTTAGTTTTGTTTTTATTATTTACTGTTAATTAAACTATGTTGTGAAACATTTTTTTTATAATTAAAATGAGCGGATCAATGTTCTGTAAATTCTTAAGAGAACTTTCTCTTCTGCCCCCCATTGATGATAATCGAGAGTTTTTAAGATATTGATTATATTTAGGCAGTTTGTTTTTGTATTCTGTATCTGATATCATGTAAGTCTTTTATCGAATATTACTCCTAATAATTTGTGTTTATTAACCACTTGACGAGGAGATCCATTTAGGTAAAGAAAAGAAGGGTGAGTGTGATGTCTTCTAGAGAATTTTATGACTTTTGATTTTTCAGATATAAATTTGAGTCCAATTTTAGTGGACCAATTATGAAGATTGTTAAGAGTGTTTTGGAGTAAAGAGCATGTGCTCCTTGTAACTTTATATATATATATATATATATATATATATATATATATATATATATAATATATATATATATATATATATATAAGGTTCTTGAACTCCTAAGTGGAGCATAGAGCTTCAGTGAAAACGCGCCATCGGGTTCTATTTTGCGCTAAGGCCTTCACCTCATTCCAAGACTTTCCTTGTTTTCTTATCTCGTCCATGATGGATCTTCTCCAAGTTTGTACTGGGCGACCTTTTTTTCGTTTTCCTTGGGGATTCCACTCTAGGGCAGTCTTTGCAATACTGGAGTTATTTTTTCGGAGTGTGTGACCGATCCAACCCCACTTTCTGGACTTTATTTCATTTACTACCCTCTTTTGTTTGGTCAGGTGTAGTAAATCTTCGTTTCTGATGATGTTAGGCCAGAAAATACGAACAATTCTTCGTAGACATTTATTAACAAAGACCTGCAGTTTGTCTGTAAGGGTTTTTGTCGCTTTCCAGGTTTCACATCCGTAAAGTAGTACAGACATGACATTTGACTGGAATATGCGGATCTTTGTCCTCTTAGTGTATTCTCCAGACCTCCAAACAGGGTTGAGCATGCTGAAAGCTTGTTGCGCTTTTCGTATCCTCATACGAATATCGTCTTCTGTACCTCCGCTTTCTGTTATGACACTTCCAAGATACGTAAAGTTTTCCACATTTTCAATCTGCATGTTATTAATGGTGAATAGCGTATTGTTTCTTGCATTTATTCTCATGGATTTGGTTTTACCAATATTGATTTTTAAACCTATTTTATTGGCTTCAGTGGAAAGTGTTTCCAATTGGTCAGCCACATCTTGGAACCTTTGTCCTAACAGGCAGATATCGTCGGCGTATTCTAGATCGCTTAGGCGTGTGGTTAGCGTCCATTGTATCCCTCTTGTGTCAGAGTCTAGTTTGGAGAGAACATAGTCTAGAGCTATGTTAAAAAGAAACGGAGAAAGCACGCATCCCTGTCTGACTCCAGTAAGTACGTCAAATTCGTCACTGTTGATCCCATTGTGTGTCACCCTGCATTTCGCTTCAGTGTACAGTAACTTTATAATGGAAATTATTTTATGCGGGATGTTTCTTAGCTCTAAAATTTTCCATATCGCATCATGAGATAAGCTGTTAAAAGCACGCTCGAAATCAACAAAAACCATGTATAGGGGTGTGTTCCATTCAACCGATTGTTCCATTATTAGCCTCACAGTATTAATGTGGTCTATGCAGGAGGATTCTGGTCTAAAGCCTACTTGATTAGCTCGAAATTCAACCTTGTTTGAATGTAACTTTACCTTGACAATAAAGAACAAGATCCTCTGCGTATATTGAGTATCTTATTGTAGGGAGAACAAGAGAGTTTATGTCTTTAATGCTAAGAAGTAATACCGTGGGGCTGAAAACTAAGCAATTGTTAAAGAGAGAGAGAGAAATTGTTGAGAACAATAAAAGTACGCAAGACTGTATACCTTAGACACATACTGAGGAATGATAAATTCTTCTGCAGGTCATCATGCAGGGTAGAGTCGATGGCAAATAGGGAATAGGTAGAAAGAGGGAATAGGTAGAAAGAGGAAGTCATGGCTGCGAAATATTCGAGACTGGACAAACATGAGTGTAGACGAATTATTTTACGTTGCAAAAGACAGAGAAACTTTTAGAAATGTTGTCGCCAACCTCCGTCAATGGGACGACATAGGAAGAAGAAGAAAACTGAGCCTTGGGGGACTCCATTTTGTGAGATATGTGATATATATGTTTTCCCGTTTACAACTACTTTGAATGATCTCTCTTGTAGGAAATTGTTGAGATAAATATCAATATAAAGGTGAGAATATTACCAGTTAAATTGAGTTGCTCAAGTTTCTCTAATAATAGCAGCTCTGTTTATTGTGTCAAAGACACTTTCTAAGTCTAAGGCAACTATGATGACGTGATATAGCTTGGGTTATTTCTATTTGGAGAAGTACTAGCTTATTCATCGCACTTCGGTTGAGTCTGAATCCCGACTGTGCTTCATCTATCAGATTGTTTTCTTCAAGAAACCAAAGCAAACGTTTATTTGTCATCTTTTTTAGTAGTTTGCATATTGTGCATGTTAGTGAGATTGGCCTATAGGTACTAGCAGCGTTAGAAGATGCGTCATTTTTCCTGATCGATATGGTAAGCGGCTGTCGTCAAATACTCGGAAAGCGTTGGCTGAACTATCTTATTGTAGAGCGCAAGTAGCTTCAAGATGGTTCCTGTCTGTAGATGTTTGAGAAAGATAGACGGGATATCATCAGGACCTACAGATGAGTTTTTCATTGATGAGATTGCCAAATTTAACTCCACTTCTGTGAAGGCAAGGTTTATTGGATTTGTTTGGATAGGAGTAGGTGGTGAGTGGTTTGTGGGGTACGAAATGGAGAGTTCAGACTTAGTTTTATTTTGAAAGTATTTGGCTAGCGTTTCGGTTATTTAGTTATCATTTTAATGACATTATCTTCATCTGTTCTTGCGGATATTTTGCGATATATGTTTAAACTCCTTATTTATTTAATTTTTGTCCACACTTGGGCAGGAAGGGTATCTGAAGTTATGCTGTTAACGAATTTTTTCCAGAATTCTTCTTTGCTTTCCTTCAGAATTCGTTTGGATTTGGCACGCGTTTTCTTAAAATAAATAAGATCTTCGATGCTACGAGTTTTGCGATATCTTTTAAGAGCCTGAAGAAATATTTAAAACCAAATATTTTTGTGAATAAAAATTCTTACATTACATTCATTGATAAGGAAAGTAGTTTCTTAATTTACAAATATATGTACACATACAGAAGCCATAATTCTGTTTTCATAATTCTAAGGAATAGTATTTTACTTTTTTGCTACTTTCAATTTAATTAATTGGTCCATTAAAATTACCTACTTATTTTTGACAGTATGCGTATTTTTCAAAAAAAACTGCATATTTAATGCATATTTTTTGGTAAATTATTGCATATTTATGAGCATATTTTTCACCAATTTTTTTTGCATATTTGCTTAAGTATAGTTATAATAATAATGTGACAAAAACGAGAAGAAGAGAGAAACTTTATTGAAAAAAATTATTATATTTTTCATGTCTATGTCAGGGTGAAAAATAATATACATAAATATTACGTTTATTTCTACATCCTTACATTTAGTGAGGATTAACCCGAACAAAATACTAAGCTTTTGTAAAAATAGCATTAATATTCATAAAAATATGGCCACAGAAATATAAAATTCAAATTTTCTTTTTATGTAATGTTGGCGAATGCTGAAATAGCGCCTAAAATGTAACCCAAATGTAAATTCATAATTCTAGGGAACTATAAAATTCAAATAACTACCAGATGGCGCAACAAGCTTAGGCAAATCGTCAAAGTTTGAATATCTCTGTTAGAAAAAAGTGAGAACTTTTTCAATTCTCGAGATATTACAGTCTAATCTTGCTTCTGACTTTTTATCTTTCTTATTGAACATTAGGCAGGGATTTGAATTTTTATAGGGAAAAATATTGTCAATATTATAAGTATTCTACAGGGGATATTCGTTTAAGGGGTTTTCTTTTATTCGCCGTTTTAAAGTTACAATTGTTTAAAATTCCTGTTAAAAGTCGAATGAAACTAAAATACGTAAAATATCTATCTATATAAAAGTTTATTTATGACAAGTCACACCGTGTGTCCAGTAAAGTATCGACGCCACCTAGGAATGAAATCTGAACTTCCAACATTTGACATTTTAATCATATTTTGTTCTTCAACCGATACGGTTGATTTATTGCTAGTTCATTCTACAAATTAATGATTCGAATATTGTTAATAAAAAATTTTAATACTTCACAGGAGGTAATTAAATTTTTTGAAAATTGCTAAAAATATAGGTTACTCTAATTGTAAGGTAAGATTAATGACGTCTAATATATATTTATTAAATGTCACTTACTATAAAAATAAAATGACAAACTTCAACGCTTTATCAAAATAAAATAAAGTTAAAACTAAATAAGATTAAATAAAATTAAATTAAATTAAATAAAGGTTGATATAATTAAATAAAATTAAATCAAGTTAAACAGAATTACATAGAATTAAATAACAATTAAATAAAATTAAGTAAAATTAAATAAGATTAGGTAAAAGCTATACCTGTAAAAACGCTGCTATACTGTATTTGCTGCATTCCTTATTTAAAATCCCATAAGAGTGCATTGCGGCATTGCTAAGGGTCAATACATCATATCTTCTTTGCTATTGGTCTGATCGGAGCGTGTGATACATTTAATGAAAGGAAATGATATCACGAATATATTAAGATAGAAAAACAAACAAGGCGACTCCCGAAAGGGAACTACACAGTGATTTCATTATTAATGAACGTATAGCGACATGCGAGGTATCATACTCTAAGTGTAAAAACATAGTGGAGCATCGCACCTCGCCAGTCACATTGCTACGCAGTACGCACATTGCCGATTAAGAAACAATTTAATAGATTTACATAGCAGTGTGCATCACGGAGCATCGCACCTCGCCGGGAACATCGCTACGCATCTCGCTACGTTTTGAAGAGCAAAATAATTTGTTTTTCTGGATACAGTAGCATGAAAGTCACTACCTGATTGGCTGTTTCAAGGTTAACTTACCGTCGTATATCTTTTGCTCTCTATCTGCCAGCGGTTAGAAAACGGTTGGGATCATTTGCAGTTAGAAAACGTTTGATTCATGCACGATGGATAAAGAGCAATTAATTAATGAAATATTTAAAAAGCCCCCAATATGGGATCAGCGACACAAGGAACATCATAACCGCTACGTGCTAGACAAGGATTGGAAAACAGTAGCTAATAACTGCGGTGTTTCAGGTAAGCAATCAATTTGTTTGTTTCATCCTGTGTTATTATTTATATTCTAATTAGATAGGTATGTAATCGTACTAAGATATGTTCAAGATGCCATTTTTATTGATACATTTAATTGAATATTACAATTACGGAAGAGTTTTGTTACTAATAAAATATTGTTTAAATGCATTTCTCACCGAAGTAGCCTCTGCTGTTGAAGGATTATTTCTCCTACATGCTGAAATATTGGGCAACACACAGTCGAAGCTTTTATTATCTGTCGTAGCGTGAGTGACATGTTCTTGGTCCATTATTGTATTATGTAGAATACAAACTGCTTTAATAATTGCATCTGCAGTGTTGGGTTGTGTTTCAATGGCTTTCGTTAGTATTCTCCACTTCATTGTTAAAATTCCAAAAGCGCATTCGACTGTTTTACGCGCTCTAGATAGACTTTTGTTGAATAATTCAGTTTCTTCATTTAAATTATTTCTGGCAAATGGCTTCATTAAATTGGTTAACAAAGGGTACGCTTCATCGCCAATAAAAACATAAGGTGCCTTAATATTACTATTTGGTAACAACTCTTCTGTTGGAATATTCAACTTTTCACTGCTCATCAATTTGTACATATTAGAATTACGAAATGTTCCCCCATCACTTTGTTTACCATATGCACCTACTTCAATAAAAATAAATTTACAGTTCGCATCACTCACGGCTTGCAGCACAATGGAGAAATATTGCTTATAGTTGTAGTACATTGTTCCTGAATGAGTTGGACACTTTAGTCGAATGTGTTTACCATCAATTGACCCAAGACAGTGGGGAAATTTCCATCTATTATAAAATTGTTCGGCTATCTCTCGAAATTTTTCTTCTGTGGGCGGAATCATATGAAGGGGTTGCAAAACGTTCCACAATAAGGTGGTAATTTCTGGGACAATACGTGCTATGGTAGATGCTCCCATGCGAAAAGAAAAAGCCAGGCTCTTGTAAGAGTTTCCTGTCGCTAGGAATCTGTAAATGGAAATAAAAAATTTATCTGTAGTAATACTAATGTTTGGTAGTAATGTCAGCGTGACTAAACGTAATGTATTTGTTTCAGTTCCATTAGCTAAAAAATCTTGGAAAGCACTGCGTCAGCAGTTCAAAAGTCATTACGACCGACTGCCTGCATGCAGATCTGGAGATCCAGCACCAGAAGAGACAGTGGAATGGCCGTATTTTAAATCTTTATTATTTTTAAAAGACATTTTTACACAAAGACCCTTGAGTGGCAATTTGGAGGATAATGGAACTGAAGTAAACGAAGAGTCTGAAAGTCAAAATCGTCAAATTGAAGCTGAAGACGATGACCTTGAGTCCATTAATGAAAATCTATCTTCTCCGAATACCCCGGCTTCACACACTTCACTAACCTCTTTATCCACACAATCAACAGGCACACCCACCCCTACTAAAGAGCTTCTAGGATATAGAAAACGAACTTTACCCATGGAAACAATAGGTAAAGGCCTGTTAACTATAGAGAGGGAGAAGTTGCAGATTAAAAAAGGGAAACAAATGGCAATGGAAAAAAGAGGCAATGATGAAGATGTAGCGTTCTTTACTTCACTACTTCCGCATGTGAAACAGTTACCAGCACAGGAGAAACTGGGATTTAGAATTAAGGTGCAACAGTTACTGTGGGACAGTTTGTATGGCACAAAACCCCTTCCTTCTTGCGATCCACATATTACTGCATCCACTCATCATTCCCAAGAATCCACATCTTCATTTCTACCTGCATCCTCTCTTCATTCCCAAGCATCCACATCTTCATTTCGACCTGCACCCACTCATCATTCCCAAGCATCCACATCGTCATTTCGACCTGCATCTACTCATCATTGCCAAGCATCCACATCTTCATTTCGACCTGCATCCTCATCTCCTTTAGTTGTACCACAACCCAGCTCACATTCCAATGCATCATTTACATTTCCTACAGAATCTACCCAATCTATAAATACGTCACAAATTCCTATTCAGAAGCAGACACTCGCTTTTGAGGGCAATAATTCTAGTGAAGTACAAACTTTTGTATATGAATTTGAATAAAAATATATTTAATTTCTTACCTGAGTGTTACTACTAATCTTTCTTCGGCGGATATTGGCTGGACATGAAAGTTACAGTAGTTTTTCTCAATTTTTGGTTCTATTTGTCGAAGAATGTAGATAAACGTTATTTGTGACATTCTTAAATAATCATAAAAACGATCTGGATAATGCTTAAGTTGCTGATATAATTTATAAAATTCACCCAGTTTCGTGCGCTCTCTCTGTACGGGATGTATATTCCACCTACGACTTCTTCCTCCAGTGGACGTTAACCACCACTTTACAGCAACACTAGATGAATCGCTATCACTTTCCGATTCGGATAACATATTTAGTACCGCTCTTAAACAGTTTCAGGTCTATACTACATGCAAGGTGAAATGCCTCGCTATGTTTTACCATGGCGAGTATGCAATTTGTGGCGATGTGCGCAGCGAGGTGCGTAGCAAGTTTTTACACTAAGAGAAATTTTGATTTATTGACTTAAAGTAGGCCTCTGGGTGTATACAAAATACACAACTGATCGGTTTCTAATATGAGACATATCAAATGGAAGGGGCCGATATAACGAATATATTTAAAAAGAAAAACAAACAAGGCAACTACTAAAATGGAAGAGGTCAGTTCACTCGAGGTCAGGAAGATCTTCGTTATTAATGAACGTATAGCGACATACGAGATATCATAGGCACTATGGATAAAAATAGATTTACCATAAGATAAATTTTGATTTATTGACTTACAGAAGGCCTCAGGCTGAGTACAAAATAAACAACTGATCGAATCCTAACATGCGACATAGCAAATAAAAGGGGAGGATATAACGAATATATTTAGATAGAAAAAAACAAACTGACTACCAAAAGAGCACTACACATCGTCTTCGTTATTAATGTACGCACTAGCGACATACGACATATCACATGACACTATAGATGAAAATAGACATATTTGCTTTATATATAAAGCATAAGGTAAATATAAACTCAAAATCTAACTAATTACAAAATAAACAACTAGCCTAATACTAAAGTTCAAAATGGGTATATGTAGAAAAATATATTTTTGCGGCTTTCAATCGAGCAATTTTATTCCTTTTTTTAATCCAATGTAATGTATTTATACCGAATAAACTGAATTTTGCTAAGAATATTAATTTTAGAACCCCCAAAATATATAAAACATTTACTGCTACCTTCCCGTTACCCCTCCCTGTAGGGAAAATGGAAGAAATCGATTTAACAATAATTTGTATGTCGTAGAAAAATATATTTTAAATAAAAAATATAACTGAGGTAATTTTAAACAAAAATATCAATTGGCACTTTTTGTGTTAAATGAACCGTTCTCGCAGAAAAGGCTTAAAGCGATTTTGAATGCTACATGCGTGAAATCAATCTATCTATATAAAAGGCTACAATGACAAGTCACACGGTATAAAAACAGTGCATGTAAAGTAAAAGAGGAGAGTCTTTTGTGAAAAGTGTAAGGGTTTATACGCTTTCTTTAAAGCTTCTTTCATAAAATTGCCAAAATATGGAAAACTTTAAATTCAATACAAAAAATTATCGCAATAATTACTCTTAACATTCATCCACCATTTAAACACATTTGTTACATATGGTGACATTTCAGTGAAAAAAGTATAAAAAGTGCTTCGGAAAACTGCAAACTAGTGTAGATAAAAAAAGTTGTTCCAGAGACTTAACATTTAGCTGTTTCCTGACTCCAAGGAAGTTCACTAGTAATGTACAACATTCCTGCTACCAAGTGATACGATTTTATTTGAAGATTCTGTACAAAATTTGTTTTCAACAGTTCACAAATAAATTAACAGAGCACCTTTAAAGAAAATATAATCCTATTAAATACAGATTCTCTTATAATAAAATAGTTTAAGTATAAGTTAGTATAAGTTTTGAATATGTATATTCAATTTGATATTCTTTTTGGGTTATCTTTAAGCAGAAGTACCATAATTATTTACTTGGTTTAAGTCCATTATTCTGTGATCGAGTTCATTATAATGCTTCAATAATATTTTCAAAGATAACCTAAAAATTTAAACGTTATTTAAAATAAATCGTATCAGACATTAACAAATATATTTAGTCTGTAGAAATCATTGTATTAACTTACCATATGATTTTGCTTTGAACCACTCTATATGCTTGTAAACATTTATAACGAGTATCTTTAATTTCTCGATTATTTTCAATAAATTCATTTTTTATTTATTTTTATTTATTATTAAAACATTAAAATATAGCCGGTACACCTGCCCTATACGGATAAAAGTCTCAAGCTCTGAGAACTGTAGTAGAAGTTCATTCATAAAATACATAATATCATATTATCTTTAATAACAAGTAGCACTCAATATAATTAATTAATATATATATATATATATATATATAATATATATATATATATATATATATATATATATATATATATACACGATGAACGAATATATGAACGAATTTAAAACGGATCATACAATTTAATATATGTCTGTTTGAACTGCATTTGAAATAGTGGACCAATATAAAACTTGGACAAAAATAAATCCATACCTGGCAATAGACATTGTATAAAATATCGTTCAACTATCTGTCTCGCAACAATGTTGTTTGCGTAACAATGTTGCCAATCGCCGTGTAATAATCCGATTTGCGGATCTTTTTGAGAGTTATATCTTCTTCGTATCTTTAAATAAATCGGATATTTGCCTATATTTTTCATTGTATTTACCAATCTACTACAACAGACTAATAACAAAAATAAACTTAATGGTTTGTAGTTATTTCCTTTCTTTTCTGTAAATATTTTATGGTTAACAACTTATTTGAGAAACATCTAGAGGAATGATTTTGGCAACACCGCTCAAAATATCCATCTATGGGAAGCGATAAGTGGTTTGACAGCATAATAAAATCTTAGATTTATGTGTAGCTTTCAATTTTTATACGTGATGGGCGGGGCAACCTATTTGGGTAGAGTTTTGAATTGTTCTTGAATGATTTCAAAATCCAGCAGCCCGCTGAAGTATTGGATTTTTATAATATAATTATTTGACAACCTTTTGTTGGCCAACCACCTAGAACAGAATTGAGCCGAAATACATAATATTTCGTATGTTCCGACTTTATTTCGTTCAATATGTATACATATATATATATATATATATATATATATATATATATATATATAATATATATATATATATATATATATATATATATATATATATATTATATAGGGTAGAGTAAAAAATGATGATCTCTGGTTAGAAGTGCATGAGATCATACTTTATATTTACTTGGATTATATGCAAAAAGTTTATTATTTTAAAAATTTAATGGCTGACTGTAGATGGCAATTGATTGGATCCCCGTCGAAGGGCAAAGTTATTAGTTTTAAATAAAATGTGTATCAACTTAACGCTAAAAATTCGATATCTTTTGATCAGTGTCCCATCGACAAAAGTCAAAAAGCGTTTTAAATGTGAAGAGTGTAGCTTTCATATAAAGTTTTTGCATTTTGCCTTAATTAAAGTCAAATCCTATAAAAGTCTATAACTATTCTATTAAAATAAATAAACGTTGCGAGATGTTTGCCATGTTTTGCAATTCCCATGAGATTATTAAAATTTATACTAATAAAAAAATGGTAATACCTTAACATTTTTTTGAAATATTTTGCTAAAAAGCGACGAACATATTCTTAGTAAATCGATTTTTTCGTTTTCCCATCAACATGGTGAGGTGGTCGTAGGGGGAGCCGGAGGCAGGAGTTGTAGTAGTAGTAGTGGGATCCCAAAATTAACATCCTCAACAAAATGCAGCTTGTTTAAATATTTTTATAGGTTCAGTGGCATTTTCGTCCCTGACGGCTAGATTTTAAATCAAATTAATTTATTTAATAAAGAAAATTGCTCCATTGGAAGTCGAGAAAATCCATTTTTTAGGTATACTGTTAGGTATTCATGGCTGACCATACTTTCCGGATTTCTATCTGTTTCAGTATGTATAAGAACAGCCAAAACTACATAGCATTTGTGAAAAAAATATATATTTGGGAATATGGCCTCTTATATAGATTGCAATATAAATGGTTATATTTATACATGAAAAATAGATTATTTTATACATAAGCACATATTATATTCTATTTGTAAAGCAATTCCAGACGTTTTGAGACCATAAAACGCATACCTGATATAATTATATAAAATTATACCTTTTCAATAGTCAGTAAATTTACGGAAAGGATATGATAAATAATTTGTTTGTTTATGCATACACATATATAAAATAATTGCATAAATTAGTAAGAATGCACTCGTTAACAAATTTCTGCTTTATAAAAAAACAGGTAATAAATTACTCTGATTAAAACAAACTACTATACAGGGTGCACACAAATTGTCTTCACAAAAAAATTTTAATTAAGAAAGTACATTGAAGAAAATGATAAAATCAACCATCATGGCCCTAGACTGAACGTATATACCCAGGCCCCCTTTCTGATACCATTATAAAAAATACTAATTTTAATAACAAACTACTGCAAGGATCAGGATGAACTTCTTACCAGATAGAATATTTAATATCTGAAACAATTTGGATCAAGACATATCAGCAATTGACGTTAACATCTTTAACAATAAACTTGATAGCGCTAGTCGTCTGCATAGCATAATATTTTAAGATGTTTTTCTCCCATTTGGTATCTCTTTTAGTTTTTGATTTTTTTTATTCTTTTATCCATAATCAGGTTGAACAATAGAGGACTCAGGGAATTTCCCTGTCTTATCCCATTGCCGAACCTTCAATAGGGTCGGTTAGTTCTTCTTCTACATTTACTATTATCGTGTTGTTTTGGTAGATATTTTCGATCGTTTTGATTATTCCTAGAGGTATCTCTCTTACGTATAGTAAGTGGATAGCGTCTTTTAATTTGACCCGGTCAAATGCCTTCTTAAGGTCACGAAACATGGATAATATGCCGATTTGTTGTGTTCTAATCATTTCTCTTGCAGTTGGCTCATTAAAAATATAGCGTCCTTGATCTTCTCGACCTAAAACCTTTTTGTTCTTCTGCTGGTGTTATAATTTCATTCAGTTTATTTGTTACCACTTTGATTGTTAATTTTATTTTTTTATTTTTGATTTTTGTTTGTGTTGGCGCCGCTCTCTTGGATGTGAAGTATTTCAGGATGATTCTTATTTTACATAATACTAGGCTATAGTCACTACCTACATCTGCTGAGTTGAGGCATCTTACGTCGATTATTTTCGATGGATGTGTATCTCTGTTGGTTATAATATAATCCATTATAGATCTTTGTCCACGGATGTTATTAAATGCATATTTGTGTTGATCTTTGTGGTCAAAAAATGTGTTGTTTATTCTAAGTTCGCTAGTCGTGCAGAAGTTGATCATCAGTTCTCCATTTTCGTTTTTAACATTCTCGTTATGTTATTAACATCAAATTATGAGTATCATTACTGTATTGATTACGATTCACGCCGGTGAGTTCACATATCGGTGAATCAATCATTTTTATTGTTTATCATATATTCTTTATAATTAAATTCGTTTACCATTCGATTATATCAACAAGTCAATATACTAATGTAGTAAAATAAAATACTTGTTATTATAACCTAATTTACCAACTAAGCACCGAAGGCACAATCTACCGGTACTACTACTAGCATACTGATTTAATATATGGAAATCCTGCTAACAATAGCTACAATCTTCTAATTCGGAAAGAAAAAAAAAATAAAAATGTTAACGAAACTGGTCAGTCACCAACTAAGGCCAAAAGGCACATATCATCATTAACACCACACAACATTTTATTTTAAATGTGAAGAATTTTAAATTTGTCATTAAAAGAATAATTATGATCTAGAAGGTGAAGAGCGTATGTCGAATCTGTTTTTCTATTCTTGAAAGCCCTTTTATGTTCTGCTATTCGTTTATCAAAGTTTCTACCACTTTGACCGATGTAAGTTTTTGGGCAGTCGCTACATTGAAGTTTGTACACACTACCTTCTGCTCGATTACATATACAGGCAAAATAACAACAAAAATTGCCAAACACATAAAAAAGAAAGGAATAACACCAGCTTTCCGAACAAATAACAACCTAGGCAAATATATTAAAAATAACAAGAGCCAAAATAAAAAACACTTAAATAGTGGTGTGTATAAACTTCAATGTGGCGACTGCCCAAGAACTTACATCGGTCAAACTGGTAGAAACTTTGATAAACGAATAGCAGAACATAAAAGGGCTTTCAAAAATAGAAAAACAGATTCGACATACGCACTTCACCTTCTAGATCATAATCATTCTTTTAATGACAAATTTAAAATTCTTCACATTTAAAATAAAGGCCTTAAGCTATCTTTGTTAGAATCTATAGAAATCAACAAATTAAAAAACACAGATATAATTCTGAATGACCAACTTGAGACAAACAGTTCTCCCCTCCTCAACCTATTTCATTAGAGACTATAAATTTGTAAACCCAAGCCAAAAATAGATCACTTGAGAAAGGCTATCAGCCGAAACAGCTGTAGTGATAAGATTTAAAATAAATTTTGTGGAAGTTTGAAAACAAAGTTTTCAGTGTTTTATTGTTACATAAATATATAATAATTTTTTTTAATATCTTCTGTATTTTTCAGTAGTCGACGTTTTGGTGCCGCTTGCCGACCCCTGTATAAATAGTTAGTCAAATGTTGCCTTGGCAGTGACCTTGCACTTAACGTCACGGTTGTAGCTATAAAAGGATCATAATGTTCATTAAAAAAAAAACGAAAACATCGTACTATTATTAAACAGAACAAAGCATGGCGCGGCTTTTTAATCATTTCTTTAAAAATAACGAAAAGATAACATTGAATTAGTTGGCTTTTTTATAGGATCGGGCAGAAAGCAACTTGTAGGTAGGTACGCTAAAAATACTTATTTTTAAAGATAAGAACATTACCGAAGTTAGGGTGGAACGAAGCTATTTACATATTTAATGGCAGATTATTATGTCTTAATTATACGAGATCTTTAACAGGTTGACTGCCAGGCCGTCGTAAGTTCACCATCTTAAAATAAACACAGATCGCCCACTGATGTTGGTCATACTTGATGTTTTTTAGCACCAGCGAAATTGTTTTATATTCTTCTTTCATTTTTGTAGAATGTCCAATTAGTATACTTCCATATTTGTTGCCATTATGTAAAAGGACACACTTTAAACTTTGTTTGGAGCGCTCGATAAAAAGAAGCCAGTCATCTGGTGTTAATTCCGATACACCCATTTTGTCTAACAGTGCTTTAATATTATTACAAAAAACCATATCATTTTGCTGAGAAAAAAAGGCAAACAATCTTATTTTATATTACGGTAGTATGTAATTTAGGTGTCTGGGTGAAAAAGATTCTTTTGCTTCAGTCTGGAGGCAAGCAACTCGGAAGAATCCTTTGGAAGGTTTAAATCTCTGATAAGATCACTTAGCTCTTTCTGAGTAAAGAGCTCAGGACGTGTTGACTCCTCTTCAAAACCACTGTCGTCTTCCTCAAATCTATTAGTCATTAGTTCGTCAGTTAACGTTTCGATATTATCCTCTGGTAACGTAGGTAGACAGCAAAATATTGGAATGGGAATCTGTTCAAGCTGATGTGGAATTGGTCTTATTGCTGAATCCAGGTTAGGATATGTCCACGTATGTCGATTATTACGATTAATGCCCTTTATATTCACAAGACAGAAATAGCAATCGTCCAAATGATTTTTTGGTTCCCTCCATACCATTGGTACACCAAACTTTAAACATTTTCGTTGTCCTTTCGTCCACTGTCGCAAGTTTTCCAGACAAGCTTTGCACACTACATGTGAAGCCCAGGATTTATCTTGATCTCCTAAATGAACACCAAAATAGGCTTGATATGCCCTTTTTATAAAATCACAAATTGGTTTTCTACTTTCCTTTACAATGTACTCGCCACATATGTAGCAAAAAACGTCCGGGTTATTCACACAACAACGCCTGCTTGTAGAAGCCATGGTTTTCAGTTGTCAAAAACAAACTCTTGCAACGAAACTCAAGTTCAAACTAAATTTTACAATAGAATGCAGTTGACTTTATAGGAATTTATTAAGGCCGTTTCAGAGAAAATACTATTTACTTATCGGACAATAGTTAAAAAGCAATTAGCGCTAATTTCAAGTTATGGGCATTTCCAAAAAGTACACTTTAATTATAAGTCATTAGTATGTATTTGTATTTGAATTTGTTAAGTTGGTTTATAAACATATTGCAGTTATAGTGGTGGAATATTCAGAAATGTAAGAGTATTTAAGTATTTGATGAGTATGTTATATCTCGAAAACTAGAGCTGATACAAAGAAAAGGTTTGTATTTTTGGAATCACCACAGATGAATTAACCAATATCAGTTGATTTCTTGTCGGCAGCGAGACAATTTTTTTTTGTTATCAATCCAAATGTAACATTGACGTACTTTAACGTTCACAGCTGCAATATTATTTTTCAAATCTTTCTCCTTTAAGATAGCTTCTTAACTTTGCTTGTTTTTTGTTCACGACAGAATCTTCATCATATATTTCTGCTGATTTTAGCCATGCATCCGTTTGCAGTTTAACTTTAACACAGTATAAATCAATTGCACGTTTATACCTAATTATAACCTTTACTAAAGTGAATCGAACGTTAATGATTGCTTGATTACTTTGGCTCATAGCAGACGATATCGTTGTATTAATATTTTAATAAAAAACGGACAAGCTGAACTCGTACCTCACAAGTCACGTGTTTCACGTTGGATATTGTGGCTTGTTAAAATTAGTCTAGTGAATGAAAAGCTTTCATTCTTAAAATTATTTTTGATTGTTGTCCTTTCACAAATACTAATATTAATAAATTAATTTAAAATTAAGAATATTTTTAAGAAACAAATATCTTTGTCCAAAAACAGTGTAAATGGATTAGTACTCAAATGGCTATTCTTTTGTTTAAAACACTCCGTGTTATTAAATCCTAACCCATTTATGCGCAGCGTTGCGTTTTCGCAACAGTTGACATAACCCACTATGGCGTCATCTTTTGAAAAATGACATGACTTATTCGGGCAGTCAAGGTTCAGATTTATTTCACAACAGTTTCGTATGTATGTTTTAGTGGGAATTGGTCACAAAATTTAGGTTTCTATTAAGAGATGGCTATTGAAAGTGGTAGATTAATTTTGACTTCTGTAAACACGTGTTTTTAGTTAGTAGTAAGTCGTTTGTGTATAAATTAACTAGATAAATATTTGGTTTTTGAAAGCAACGTATTGTTAAATCATTGAAGAGATATATCTATCAGTAAGTGCCATTATTTTATCTGTGCTAGTTGGAACAACTGCCCAATACTCAGTGTTGTGAATACGCAACACTAGGCACAAGGCATATTATTAGCAAACAATCATTTTTGTTCCAGAAGGTTGAAATACGATGTCAAATCAACTTGGCTCGACCAGTTTCGGTCGTAATAGTAATAATAGTCATCCTAAAAAAATCACATAAAATTATGCCAATGCTGGAAGAATCGATTCTTATACGAGTCGGATTCTAGTGCAGATGTTTTTCTACTACCTCCTGACCCCACTAAATTGACTGATGAAGATAGTGGAGATGAAGACTGTGGGGGAACATTCAATAACCTTAACAAAAATATGTTGGATGCGGAATCAGAAGCTGTAATTTATCAAGAAGAAGAAAGAGGGATCGAGGAACAAAATATAAATCTATATGAAAAAGAGGCCGATCTTTAAAGTGTGACACTTTCGTGCAAAAAGTCCACTACCACGGAAATGGAGTCAGGAAGATTTACCAGATGAAAATTCCCTTTATTTGGATATTGAAAATAAAAAAACTCAATGGAACACATATATTCCTTCATTTTATTCACGACCACTCACTCCTTTACAGATCTTTAATTTTTTTTTCAATGAAGAGCTTTTAACAAATATTGTATAGGAGACAGTTCGTTATGCTCTTCAAAAAGGTACTACTTTAGAATTTGAAGTAGATAAGTTAAAAGTCTTTATAGGGATTTTACTAGTTAGTGGGTACAGCACGAATCCAAAAAGACGCATGTACTGTGAAGAATCTGATGACGTTAAAAATATACTGATTTCAAGTAATATACTACATCGTAACCGATTTGAAACCAATATAAGATTCTCCATTTTAACGACAACCTAAACATAGATCGTTCAGATAAAACATACAAAATTTCTCCGTAACTTGAAAGCCTCCACAAAGCATTTACTGAATACACTGTATAGGAAACCGAATCTAGCGTGGACGAGGCCATGATACCATACAATGGGCGTCATGGTATGAAACAACACATAAAAAGCAATCCCATCATAGATTTTAATATTTATCAAGGAGCCAAGGAAAAACTCAATGAATACAAAAAAGAATTTGGTCTTGGAAGTAGAATAATATTGCAGTTTGCTCAACTTATTCCTAAAATACAATGAGATATGGTTATGCCTCATTGCTTATATCTTGATAATTTTTTCACCTCCATGAAACTAATTGATTTTTTAATATCGAAGAGAATATATATATATATAATACTAGGGTGACCATAATTTTTCAACAAAAAAAAAGTACATTTAATAATTTTTAAGAAAATATGTACACTGCTAGTGCCCTAGGAAATTTTTCTGGTCAAAATTTTACGAATCTTTAATGAAACAATGATAAGAACGATTGTTTTTAATCAAACATAAGTACATAAAAAATATATGATAAATTTTAATAGTTAATTTTCTTTCGACGTTCCTTCCTGAACATCTTGATCATCATTTTGGTACCAGTCGTACTTTTTGGAACTATGAATTTCCTTTAGAAGTTGTGGTTTACTCTTTAAGAACGGAAACATTTCATTGCACGAAACTTTGAAGTTTGTGTAGACTTGCATGATGGCTTCCAGAGTAGATATTTTCAACTGCGATTTGTTGGGACTCCATTAGTTATTGATATTTGAGAACAACCGCTCAATCGACGCACTGGTCCCAGACAGACAAAAACAAACTCACATAGAATTTGAATTTTCAAAGCACTTTCTTTTGAAGTTTCGAGCCATCGATCTTCGGTAGAAATATTTTTCGAATTCCAGTCTGCGATTTTATCTTCTGTAACGTAGATTCGTATTAGACTAACTTCATCAAACAGTTCGTCCTGATTCAATATCAGACCTATGTAGTCTTTGAAAGCCTTACACGACGATAAACTTCAGCCCAAGAAACTTGTTTTTTCAAGTTAACCCATCCGAATAGCTTTAGTTCACGTAAATTTTCACTCCAGTTTTTCAAATATGTTACCCAATTTGAATAGAACTGCTTGACATGCGTGATAAAGATATCCCGATAGTTCACACTAAGGTCAAGGTCTTCCATATTTTCAAGTTTTGAAAGTGACTCTCTTACTTTAAGCGGTAAAAATAACTCATTTAAGCGATTTTGAAGCTTATTTATGAGTTCGAAATACTCCAAAGCGGCTTCCGTTACGCATATTTTGTCACCTTCTACATCTAAAATCACTTTGTGGAAGAGAGACGAAATGTTATGCACAAACCACATCCATGCTTCACTGATTGGGTTTTGAAAAAACTGTTTTAGAACTGTTGGACAATTATCAATCGATAAAAAATATGCTTTCAAGGGTTCGAACATTTGTATAATTCGTTCAATGGCTGGCATTAGACTCAAAAATCTTGTTTCTGAAAACGACAATATTTTTTTGTACTCGATATCAACAAAATCGCAAAACTGTTTTAGTTTCTCCACTCTGACTGTAAAAATATAGAAATACTTAAAAATCTTGACTGCAATAACCTCGATGTCTATGGGTAAGACGTCCGTCGCATTTTGTAAACAGTTATTAAAAATGTGTGCCACACAACCAATTCCAATCACGGGTTTACCACGAGAAACATTTAATTTGCTCAATAGATTGTTCACTCCTTTTCTTCTCATCCCACCAAAATTTGTATTTGTATTATCAGCAGACATTCCGATGCATTTTTGTAGTAGATTATGGTGATTCAAAACATTAACCACGTAATCTTTTAACTGCTCAGATGTTTCACCAGGTAAGTCACCTGGTAATATCTACCATTAAGGGCACAACTTTAATTTCTCTATGATTCGACGAATCGATTGTGATGCTGACGAAATTTGCTTTTCGAAGGTCAATTTCTAACTGGGATTGAGCCTCTTGAGCTAAAACATTTTTTATAATCGCCTCAGTCTTGGTTCGAGCTGCCACAAATTTAGGTTCAAACATGCTTACAATTAGTTTTGACGTGCAGTCTAAGGATCTGAAACTTTGCAAATGCTTAATTGTATGCTAAGCCAAAGTACCTTCCTTGACAGCAATCAACATATGTATTTTCAGAACTTAAATTTTCTTTTTTAACAAAGGTTTCCAATTTGCTGCTCTTTGAGTTCGCATTAGCAGCCAACATGTGTTTTTTCTTTGACAAATGTTGTTTGATATTACTGCGACCACTGTTAGAAATATCAACATCACTTTTACAAACTTGACAAAACACAATATGTGGTGATTGATATGCGATAACATTTGATTTTTGTTTCATAAAAAGGATACTCTGCTTGCAACTTGACGTTAAAATGGCATTTTCTTCTAGGCTGTGACATGATGAAATTGTTTATTTTTCCACACAGCACAAAATAATATTTAAAAGACGAGAAGAACTGCTGAATTAAAGACAAAAGGTTAATAGACTAATCAACAGTGAGCGCATAAGTAACAAATAATCATAAACATACGACGAGATACATATGTTTACTAAATAAATAAGATAATAAGATCTTGCTGAGAAATGAAATCGACAGTGATGGGAGGGAGATGGGCGTATCGGTAATAAACTAAATTAGACAATGACGCCGCGACGAGAGTCGCAAGTGACTCCTGCGCCGATCGATTGCTGCTAAAGATAGGAGATTCTGATTCTTCCGCAAAAGATCGATTCTTGAATCAATTCGAATCATAATTATATTTTGTTTTGACAAAAAGTAGGACTTATTTTTGTGTTATTAGGAAAAAGAGTACAGACAGCGTTTGAAAAGAAAGTACTGTCCTACTAAAAAAAGTACATACGGTCACCCTATATAATACACAAGATGTGCGGTTCGACAAAATCGGCGATCTTATTTTTACCCGAGAAAAACGAACCCGTGCATCCTTTGTCACTCAACAACCAATAAAAAATGTATAAATGTAGGTGCATTACATGAAAAATGTTTTATTAAATTTCATAGCAATACGCAATATTTTTTTTATATTATTTTTATGTCAGTTTATTTAAAACTCTTTTATATGATTTAATAAAATATTCCAAACAACGTATTATTAAAAAAAATTTTTTCATCCTAACTGCCCAGTGTTGCGTTTTTCGCAACAGCCAATTGTCAAAAAAGAAGTTTTTAATTTTTTAAATGTATATTTTTGTTAATTTTGTGACTAAAATTTTTCAGAAATTAAAAAAAATATATGCATAAATAGTTCTGGACATTAATGGGTTAAACGAAAAACTACATTCGTCTGAATATTCTTTTTATTGGATTATTAATAACATTTTGTGGTAAATCACATTCTTTCCTTAAAACAGGATAGGGAACAAGTTGGCTGGTGCTGAATTTTTTTTATTTATCTTTTTAGTTATCCCAAACTTAACCATTCAGGTTTAGGTCAGGTTTATTGTGTTGGCCATCGGAAAACTTGATTTTGACTTTCAGAAGATAGTTTAAAATAGTCGCTGCAGTGCTGGATCTTTCGTTTTAAGATAATGATGTCCAATATATGTAAAGAAGGGCAATCCAATCCAAATTATTAATTATATCCGTTATGTCCGTTAAATATTATTATGATTATTATACATAAGCAAGGGCAGTATACATAGTAACCTACTGTAAATTAAAAAATTACAAAAAAAACCGCTGATTATCTCTTAACCGCAAGGTAACTTTACTTTGTGAAACCGGCCGTTAGTGTAGTTCTTAAAGCATAGTTCTGACCTTGGAAGATGTCAAAGTGCTATTTCTTAACAATATAAAGAAATTTGTTGTGTCTTATTGTAGTAAGTGCTAGTAGTATGTAGTAAGTTTTACATATCCTTGGTGTATTCATCCTTTATAAGTTGCCTCTGCGGGTTTCGCAAGTTACCAGTGATATTTCCTCCCCCATTTAACAGTGCTAATATTTTTTTTTAATATGACTTTATTGCATTAACTGTTGGGGCTTTTAAAGGCTTCAGTTGAATTTATTGGTGTTAGTACTACGTTTTAGGATAAAACACGGTCAAAAATGTTACATCAAAAATGTGTATTTCCAATAAAAGGTGACCAGCAGTGCCCACCTGAGTAAATTGATAAGTCTGGCTATACTATAGTTTGTTTTTTAACGAGGAGGAGTAATTCAAATTTACCGCCCCGTAATGCTTGTTTGTATGCACTAATGTATGTTGCACTAATGACATTTATGAAATTTTAAATTTCAATATTTATATCGAGAATTTTTTGTATTTCCTGCCTTATTCCATTAATTTGTCCTTTGCATTTATATAAAAACAGTTCTTTTCAGAACTATTTAGCGACGTATTATTGTTATTAAAATAAAAATATGGATTCAATGCCAAGTACTAGAGGTAATTATCCTTCTCCTCCTAAAAAACGCCGAGTAGATTTGGGTCATTTATTATCAAATAAAAAATAACGTATTTTAAATATGTACAAACAAATAAAAATTCAGAAAGACTCTTATTCAGACTTTCGATCTCATGTGTGTATTTTGTACATGGCTCACCTGGATCAAAACAGTAGATACCAGGACATTTTATCTTAATCATCGTAACAATATCATCTACGAAGGCGGTCAGATTATTAACAAATATTTTTGATAACTTCGGTGATATAACTTTTCCATGAACGTAGTCATTGATTGCGCTTAAGTCCATAGTTCTTCATGTGCTTCAGTGGTTATTACTCTACACTAAAATATTTGAGTATTTTATATGCAGCAATGCAGGTTGTAGCATTAACATATTAATAACTAGAAAACACTTCACAAATTTAGAAGTCAGGAAATATAGCAGACGAAACTTATTTTTATACATCCATTCCCTGGTCTAAATAGCGGCTGGTAAAATGCGCTAAAAGAGTAATTACTGCCAACCTTTATGACCATATCCGTAAAAATCAGTCAAGATCGGACTCGGTTATTATTGAAATTGAAAAATCGTGACGATAAATACAGTTTTGTTAAGAGCAGGGTGTAAAAATTGCTCTTTATTAAATGTAATAGCGTTCCGTAATTGTTTTTATCTTCCCATGGTATAACACACGAAGTCATGTCGGAAACTATGGGAAGCTAAGAAGTATAGTCGGCGTTTTACGTTTAAAATTGATAACAAATAATCAACGGCTTGTGTGCAACATCTCGTGTCTACAAGGTACAGTTCTTTGAGGTACAAATAAAATAAGTTTATTGTTTTATCTAAGTCATCATCATCATCATCATTACTGGCTCGACCACCCTTTTTGGGTCTTGGCCTGTTCCAGGATTCTTCTCCATTCTGATCTGCTTCGTGCTTTTTTTCTCCAGTTTTTTATTTTTAAGTCTGTTTTATAATTTTCTATTTGTTCTAAGTATCTCAGCTTCGGTCTTCCTCTTGTTCTTGTTCCTACTGACATCTGTTTGAATATTTTGTTTGGTATTTCGCCTTCTTCCATTCTTTCTACATGTCCTATCTAACGCAGCCGTCCTATTTTAATGAATATTATAATATACGGATCCTGGTATAATTCGAAGGTGGCTAACAACGTTTCCTCTCTTTTAGTGAGTGTTCAGGTTTCTGAGCCGTACCTATGTGAGTACCGGTCTTATTAAGGTTTTATATATTCGGCATTTTGTTTTTTTTTGCGACGTTATCTGATCTTAGTTGCCTAATTAAGCCATGGTAACATTTATTGATTCAGTAAAATGGGATCCTCTCTGGAGTATAATGGAAAATATGGGAGTACCTAACCACCTAGTTAACCTAATAAGAAATCTGTATAATAAACACTCGGCCAAAGTTAAAGTACATGGAATATATTTAAATGCATTCAAAACAGAGAAAGGAACTAGACAAGGTTGCATACTATCACCATTATTGTACAACATATATTCTGAATATATAATGAGAAAAGTACTAGATGAATGGGATGGAGGAATCGCTATAGGAGGCAGAAAAATCAGTAACCTGCGATACGCAGATGACACACTTATACTAGCAGCGAATGAAGTCGAAATGATTACCATCATCGAACGGCTAAGCCGAATAAGTGAAGAATTCGGACTTCAAGTCAACACCAGAAAAACAAAAATAATGATTGTAGACAGAGCAAATAATAATCTACCGCATATAGGCCAAATAGGGATTTTCGAAGTAGTCGACAGATTTGTATACTTGGGCTCTCTGATAACCAACAATGGTGATTGTTCCTCAGAAATCAAACGTAGACTAGGAATGGCCCGAACCGCAACTGCTAAATTAATTAAAATATGGAAAGACCGAACAATAACAAGGAATACTAAGCTTAGGTTGGTCAATGCCCTTATTTTTCCCATTGCTACATATGCAGCTGAAACATGGACTCTCAAAAAAATCGATAGGAGTAAGATCGAAGCCTTCGAAATGTGGGTATATAGAAGAATTCTACGCGTGTCCTGGACAGAACATAGAACCAACCTGTCAATTCTGGAAGAGCTTCATATAAAAGACAGGCTACTAAAAAAAGTAAACCAAGCATACCTAACTTACTTCGGCCACATAGCTAGAAGAACGGGCACCATGGAACTATTGGTAGTAGAAGGTAAGGTAGAAGGCCGAAGACCAAGAGGAAGATCTCCGATACGATGGGTGGACCAAATGAAGAGTTTGGTGGGAAAATCCCTACATGAAGCCGTCCATATGGCACAAGATCGCAGTCAATGGAGACAGCAGACTAACAATATTTAGGGTGTCACTACGCCCTGACAAGGGCTAAAGGATTGAGGAGGAGGAACATTTATTGGCAATAAATATTCGCCTCTTCACTTCCTCCGCAACGTTATTATCAGACGTGACTAGGGATCCCAAGTATATAAAGTTTTTTACCCCCTCAATGTTGTATTCTCCTATTGTTATATTTTGTGGCTGCCTTATTTCTGCGTTTTTACTTACCTGCATATATTTTGTTTTGGTCTGCCTCTATCATTTCATCTCTTTTCTTGATCTTGCGATTATGTCAACATCATCTGCAATTGGTAGTATTTGCACGCTTTTATTAATGACTGTTCCTCGATTATTGACTGTTGTGTTCCTTAGTATTTTCTCGAGTACGATATTGAAAAAGATGCATGATAGAGCGTCTCCCTGGCGTAGTCCCTTTTTCACATCTATTGCTTCCGTTAATTCATTTTGTATCCGAATTTTACTTTCTACTTTTAGAGATTCTTTTATCAGTTATATTAGTTGTGTTGGTATATTAAATTCTTTCATTGCTTTTATTAAGAATTCTCGGTTTATATTGTCATATGCGCTTTCAAAGTCTATGAAGAGATGATGTGTGTCGATGTTATATTCACCTGTTTTTTCGAGGAACTGTCGCAGAACAGAAAGCTTTGAGATGTGGTGCTACCGCCGTATACTAAAAATAAGTTGGGTGGATAAAATTACAAATGAAGAGGCAATAGGCAAAATAAATAACGATCCAGAAGTTATCATGAACATAAAAAAGAGAAAGCTTGAAAACTTAGGCCACCTGATGAGAGGACAAAAGTACACATTCCTACAAAATATAATGCAGGGAAAAACCCAAGGACGCAGAAATCCGGGCCGTCGAAGAATGTCCTGGATGAGAAATTTAAGAGAGTAGTTTGGCTGTACTACTAACGAATTATTCAAAACAGCAGTAAATAAAATTAGAATCGCCATAATGATATCGAGTATCAGATAGGAGAGGCACTCAAAGAAGAAGAATGCCAGATATAGTTTATCCAGACGGTTTGCTGACTTTCGTTAAGTTCATCCACATTCGTGGCGTGCGCATTGCGCAGATATCTTCTTGTGGCTCATTTATTATGACTAAGTCTCCTTAAAAGATTGTTAAGCGCCTTATTTTTTCAATTACCTTATTTTGTTTTTCGCAATAGATCTGGAATGTTAATTTTGGTCTAGTGTGACTCCAAAATATGTATTATTTCAGGTGTGTCAGTACTGAGGATGGAAAGGGCAGGTCTGAGTTTTAGTTAAATTTTTTCTTGGTAAATTTTCTTTAAAATAATCGAACATTTCCAGTTTTTTAGCTGCTGCAGCTTTCCCATTTTTAAATAAATTAAGTCCTTCGACCACGTAATTAACAGCCATTACTCGTACACACGTTTAATGCTCTCTTCATCTTAAATATTTACCGTACAAAATTAAAACTTTGATAATTAAAAACTATTTCATAGCTTGGGATTAAATAAAAGAATGTAAAGTTTTTGTTCGAGAACATTTAAATATTTAATATCTGGCCGGATATTAAATATTGAAACTTTCTGACCATCCTCTCATTGCTGCTGGTGTTTGCATATTTAAAACTTTGAAATTCTCGAGCACGCTCCAATCCACGTCCGTTTTATTAAAACATAACACGTACATTTCGTCAGACCGGACCGACTAGCAGGAAATGCTTCCTCGGAAGTCTATTTGGCATTGCATTGAAAACTTTTTGGTTTTTATTTCAGCCCGATTCTGTGCTGACTCTCGACTTATCTTTCTGCTTTGATGATTTTTTGCATGCTCGTTGATTGTGGATGTGCTTCTCATTAAAATGGACTGACGCCAATATATCAAGCGCGTTTAGCATTTATCTCACAAGCAGTCTTTGAATACATTCACAAACAAAAAGAGCAACAGTTCATGTCCGTATATTTTTAAATTAAATTAAAATTTGTTTAACTGGCGAGTGTATGTTCTTTTTTTCAAATGGTCGCCAAAGTGGATGACAAAAAATGACTCATATATTCTTTTTCAATGTAATACTTTATGAAAGTTTATTTTGATGGCGAATTGAGTATAAGTTAGCATAGAAAGAATTTTTAAAAAGAGGTCTAAAAATGAAAAAATATCTAGGCGGGCTCCAAAAAAAAAAACAACAAATATTTATGTGGTAAACTTTATTCTTTAAGTCTACATGACACAAATCATAAAGATACATTGTTAAAAAACTTGAAAAAAAATCACAAAAATGTCGCTGTGAAATCAAACTGACATAAGTGAAAAAATTGATTTTTGAGATATCGCCATAAAAGTCATTAAAAAAGTTCACCAAATGCTGGAATTGCCACTTTACTTGACAGAAGACAGATGTATTGTCCCAATAGCTTTCTAAACTTTAAGGTGAAAGATTACGCGTCATAATCCGGTTTGCATTTCATATTAAATATGGATTATTGTCGCTGAAAATTGTACAATTTTGTGAACAAAGCTTACAAAAAGTCAGAAAAATTATATTAACAATTAAAATTTACTAAAATTACATAAGTCGTCAATATCACAAAATAAAAGATAATAGAATATACAATCAATTGCAAAATTTTAATAAATTGCAAATTGCATAATAAAACATTGTAGAATTTGCAATTATTTCATTGATTCTTTGGTGTATATTGACATTCCCTCGTATATGTAATATATTGAAATCTCCTCATATATGTTTGAAAAATCGAAGAGTATTTTTAATGCATTTCAGTTTCCGATTCGTACGTATTAAAACACCGAATTCTTTCAATTCATTTTAGCGTTAAGTAATAAAAACCATTTTAGAGTTGTTTATTATTTTAAAGATGTGTACTTTCTCGGCATTTTCTTTTAATGTTTTATTCGAAGTCGCCTTATAATTTTTGTACGTCGTATAAATGGAATCTTCTGCGTTTTAATTCCTGTCAAGTGTTTGTTATTCCAAGTTATGTGAACGAATTCTTAAGATAATTTCGTCATTCTTACTTGGGTCGTTGTAGACTCAATTGTGGATCCAAGTTCATCCGTCAAATTTGTAGTTTTCTATTTTTGGCCATTTTTTTTGTGGAAATATGTAGCGGTGACGAGTGGTTTTGTGGCGGTTGATAGCTGCAAAAGGGAGGTTTGAAATGTAGGCGATAATGAGCAGATGTATTTGGTTAGTCGGAGCTACCATGGTTCCAGTTTTTTAAGAAGCCGAGTCAATGGTGTGTTCCAGTACCCCAACTTTTAACCTTAGATTTGTATTCGTCCTAATTAAGAAGTCCAGTTTAAAACTTAATGAGTGATTGTGACATCCAGGTAACTTTTATTGTTTGTTTGATTTTCAAGTAAAGACAGACATTTTTTTAGAAAAATAATTGTTTTGTAACAATTTAAATTTTTGTTTTTTTTTTTTAAATTGTAACTTTTAGGTTTTAACTTTAGCTGTTATTTTATTTGTTTTGAGTTTTTAAAATTTAATGTTAACATATGACAGCTAGGTTTATTATTTTCTATATTTATTTGTTTTGTTTGTTTAAAAAAAGGTTAACCTCTGTGCGGTAAGATTTGTACATTTACGTTCCACAAGATTATACGGATCTTGTAAAAGAACACATTCAGTCATTTCCACCACGTCATCCAACCATCTCGTTCTGGGCCTTCCTTTTTTTCGCCTTCCTATGGGCTTCCATTGTAACATTTTCTTTGTTGTTTTTGCATCGTTTTGTTTCAGCACATGTCCCAGCCATGACAGTCTTTGACTTTTCACAAATCTTACAATGTCATAACGTTCATTTAACTCATTAACTTCGTCGTTTCTCCTGATTCTCCATGTGCCATCTTCCTCTTGTACCGGGCCATATACTTTCCTCAGTATTTTTCTCTCGAATGTCCTGAGTTGGGCTTCATCTTTTTTCGTCATTACCCAAGTTTCACATCCATAGATTACTACGGGTCTAATCAGTGTTCTGTAGATAGTCATTTTGGTTCTTTTGTCTAATAATTTCGATGTCATCAATCTTTTATTAGCACAGTATGTACGATTCCCACTGGAAATACGTGCATTAATTTCGCTACTTACAGAGTTCTTCTGATTGATTTTTGTGCCAGATATGTAAAGGCATCCACTCGTTCGATAGTATAGTTGTCTATTGTGATATTATTTTCATTGTCAGCTATTCTTTTGACTCTCATATACTTCGTTTTTACTTCGTTTATTTTGAGACCTCTTTTTCTTGCTTCAGGATCAATTTGTTTGAACACTTCCATTAGTCGTGGCTTATTCCTACTAATAATGGTTACATCGTCTGCATATGCAGTAATTTGTACTGATTTGGTGTTTATATGGCCGGTTATATTGGTTTTTCTGATGACTGCCTCAAGAACTAGGTTGAATAGTATGGTTGATAGGGCATCTCCCTGTCTTACTCCCATGTTGATGTTAAACAGGGGAGTCAGTTCTCCATCTACTCTGACTGCGGTTTTTGAACCCTGCAACGCCATTTTTATGAGCTTGATGTATTTCTTAGGTATACCTAGATTACAAAGGTCTTCCAGCATTCTGTCTCTTTTCACACTATCAAAAGCTTGTTTTGTCACCAGCTTTTAAAACAAAGAATCACTGGACTCTAATTGCAAATACAGAAAACAAGATTCGAGGGCGAAGGGTCCTCCAAACCACGTAGGAACGGCAAGATTAGCAAATGATCTTGCCGAGTCTGCTCCAATTAAAAAGAGCATTAATGTCCTGGTGACAACGCAGTCAAACACAACAGTGGTACTAAGAAGAGGATGGTTTGTAAATACGACTGGGACTGTTGGTGTATGAATCTGCTATTTGGTGTGCGAAGCTACGTGTGTACAAAATTAAGGCCAAAGGATCTGTGATCATCCGGATAGGGGGGGTTCGGCTGGTCTGCTGTTATATTTTTCTAAACTTGACAGTGGGTGAATACGAGAGGAAGATTGACGAGATCATTCAGGAAGTGAGGAACACGAGAGGAGACTGCGTCATGTTAGGAGACTTCAGCGCAAAAGCAGCGATGTGGATCTTCCATCACCGACACTCGTGGCAGGATCTTGACGGATTGGGTAAGTACTCTAGATTTGGTGCCACTGAACACAGATCTGGAGCCGACGTTTGTTAGGAGAGGTGTGGGTTCGAACATCGACGTGACCTTAGCGACACAAGGAATAACGGCAAAGCAAGGGACTGGAAGGTTTTGCCAGAATAAATTAGACAAGTTAGGTTAAATTAACAGTTTTGGGTTTGAAATATACGGTTGAATTTGTAACCTAATATTTTATTAAACCCTTTATGGTGGATGTACTAGTATACGTAATTTGTAATGTAAGTAAAGTTTTCTAATAAAGTATAAATTATAGTACTAAATTTACCTGTACAATAAAAATAAATCAAATATTAAATTAAAGCTTCTTTAATTGACAATCGTTTTCTAAAACAATTTTGGAGTATTTTTTTTAAGTTCGGCATAAATTCAGCTACTAAAAAATTCTCTAAAACATTTAAGACAGCGTAACACTTTCCTTGAAAAATTTAAATCCCTGAAATGTACCTAAATGGGCATTCCCATTTTTTAAACTCAATTGCAAGCTTTTCATATCTTTTATCTGGCCTAAAACAACTAAATTTCTTAAAATTCACTCTCTGTTGCCTTCGGCCGTTCTCTCACCGTGTTTTAATCTTCCGTTTTTGTATCTCCAGGGAACGCCCGTTTTTGCACAAGAAAGTGCGAAATGGCGTTTGAGTATTTCATTATTTATTTTAGTTCCTTTCTAAGTAATTACTAAGGAACCTGCTTTATTTCATGCTACAAATACGAAATAGTTTTTCTACGAACTATATACTTTTTACTTTTAAAATTGTTTTTACATCAGAGTGGATACTAAAAGTACGCCATGAGGAAAATTACAGAATCTTTATATGTATAACTATAAAATAAATCGGTTAAAATTATCCTACAATGCAATAAAACATATCGACTCAAATGCTTATGCCAAATTAAAAAAAATAATTTTAGCACAGTGAACAGTGAAAACTTATTGAAGTGTAAAATTTCATATTTTGAAATTTTTGCATAAAGAAAAGTGTTAGAAGAAATATTGTAACAACTTTTATACTAAAAGTTTGAAAGAAAACCGGAATGACTTGTTAGGCTGTTTGTTCGGGCTGTTAGGCCGTTGTCTTCTGAGATTAGTTCTCGACGTTTCGCCAACACTAGGGGTTGGCATCTTCTGGAGATATTTACTGCTTCGCTTGTAAGCTGAAACTGACGCCGCGTCAGTTTCAGCTGACGCGGTTTTTTATATACCGCAGTATCTAAAAGCGTTCGTATTTGTTTTTCTGGCGTTCAGTGTTTCTTCCTATTTAATTTTCCATTTTCCTGTAACAAATGGATTCAATCTTATTCCAATTTGCATATTTCAACCTGCTGCTCAAAACGTAAAACAAATCTAGAAGCTCCTTGTCAACCTTCGCCAAATTTCGTCTGGTGTCATGTATTCGTTCTCGTAATAGTGCTTTTTCCATGCTTGTATATATTCTATTGGCTTAACTTGTTCTGATGTATCGATTTGTTCGTAAGAAATTCGGTAATACCCTGTTGTCTCGACATCGTAATAGGAAAGCTAAAGACGTCAGAAGTTGAGCTTTCTTCTTCCGTAGACAATCTAGTCTTCTGTAGTATGTAGTTACCTCCTCCCCGTAGAGGCGACTTATAAAATGCGTAAGGCTTTCACGACCATCGTCTAACTTGTTAGGCTGTTTGTTCGGGCTGCTAAGCCGTTGTCTTCTGAGATTAGTTCTCAACGTTTCGCCAACACTAGGGGTTGGCATATTCTAGAGAATGAAATGAAATGAAGTGAAATAAGAAGATGCCAACTTCTAGTGTTGACGAAACATCGAGAAATAATCTCAGAAGACAACCGCCCAACAGCTCGAATAAACAGCCTAACAAGTTAGACGATGGCCATGAAAGCCTTACGCATTTTAAAACCGGAATGAGTTGCGGTAATCACCTAAGACAGAACCAGTAATTGTCACCAAAATCAAAACCGAGTAACTTGCTCAAGTACTACAAAACGTTATAATTAGACATAGCAAACAATTAATTTATTTAATCAGTATTCCATGATAGAATGGAAAGATGCTTATCTGACGAACTAGAACCACTGTAGAGAGTTACCAGAAAAAGAGAAGAGAAGAAAAGAGGATACACAAAAGAAAAAAAATGAAAACACTTAAATAAAGAACTTAAATATATAGAAAACCTTAACAGAGAGAAAGCATTTAGAGCATTCAATAAGAAAGTCAACATCAACAGAAAAGAATTTAAGGCAACCACAAGACAATGCAGAAGTCAGAATGGCGACCTATTAACAATAAGGAAAGATGATTGAATATATGGGTGGAATACTATAACCAGGCACTTAATATAAAGGAAAAAGAAGAAAACCTGGAAGACGAACGAATGAGGTAAGGGGAACAGACGAGAGGAAAGAGGAACCACCAACGATTCTTGAACTTAAAGATGCAGTTAAAAAACTAACCAGAAACAAATCACCCGGAATAGATAATCTCCCAGCTGAACTATATATAAAGGTGGCCATGATACCATAATGGCATTATAACAGCTTATAAAAGAAATATGGACACAGAAATTTCTCCCCAATGATTGGAATATTGGAATACTTTGCACCATACACAAAAAAGGAGATATCTTTGAATGCTCTAACCACAGAGGAATTACGCTTCTAAATGCAGCGTATAAAATATTTTCCACAGTACTATGTCACCGTATGGCACCATATGCAGAACGGATAGTAGGAAAATACCAGGCTGGTTTCAGAGGTGGTAAATCGACAATTCATCAGATTGCAACCCTGAAACAAATTTTGGAAAAAACACTGGAATATGGCATTGATACTTATCACATATTTATAGACTACAAAGCAGCCTACGACTCTGTGAATAGAAGAAAAATGTTCAAAGCAAAGAAAGAGCTAAGAATACCAAATCATTTGGTAAATTTAACAAAACTAGCTCTTGAAAAAGATGTAGAGTATGAATTCAGGGAGAAATGTCTTAACCTTTTGAAACAAATAACGGGCTATTATTAGCCTCAATATATAATAAATCAGTGCAAATCCTGGTTTAGGATGATATCAACATTGTTGGGAGAACGGAAAACGCTGAGAGGCGTTAAAAGAATCAGCTACAAAATGGATTTAATAATAAACACCAAAAAAACGAAGTATATGAAAATAAGCATGCAACCACAAATCCTACAACCACTTGTTATAGAAAACGACGTCATCGAAGCAGTGAACGAATTTATATACATGGGAGCCCACTGAAAATAATACTGCCGCATTAAGCATTATAAAATAATAATAAAATAAGAGCTCAGGGGCATGAACTTTTGACTTAGAGAAAACTCTACCTATGCCGCGTAATTTAACTAACTTCATGCTCTACAAAAGACAATTGATGTTATACAATGGCAGCTATGTACGCCATTGCTCCCGCTTGGCGGCGATAATGTAGTTGGAGGTCAACACATTTTGACAATTTTTTGTGTTTGTATGGTATTTTTGTTGTAATTATTGTGATTTAATAAATTATGACAGACAAATACGGATCTTGGTATATTTGTGACTTGATAAAAGAATTGAGAAGAAATGCGAGAATTACTGGAAAAAAAGAAGACATTATCGAAAAGTAAACTATATAAATCATCGTCTTAATGTTTCATTGGTTCATCTCAGACCATAATAGAAATTTTTATATTGGTCTGAGTATTATAGTGATGTATTTGTATTTGGATTTGAACTAATACTGTCATGTAACTAAAATATGGTAATTTTAGCTACCTACCATACATTGAATACAGTTTTGTGCTGCCTTAAAACAAAACGCATTATAAATCATCACTTTTGATATATGTATGAAAGATATTGTGTCGCTGCCAGAAGTTCATTGCTTTGCCTGTCCAGAAACTGATTAGGTATTCTATATTATATTATAGATTGGGCTGCATATGATCGAAATAATAATTTTCGACATGACATTGTATGGTCACTAATGTGGATTTCACTACTCTTCAAAAATTCCTGTAATAGATTTCGTCGACATAAATAACTATTTTCTATATATTTATAAGTTAGCAGAAGGAATGAGCATGTGTGTCGCAGCCCACAGAAAACAACTACAGTATGATGCAAAAGAAATGGCCAAAGCACTTACATACAATGTAAAACTGGTCCTCTCCATATATGAAAGTATTACTGGAGCATTATGTTAATGTATTGTTGGCAAGCGATACAGAGCAATGTGAAAACATGTTGCTGTTGCGATGCTTTACTAAACCTGAAAGATAGTGGTAAATGATACATAAAAGATACCTGCACTAAATGAAAGCAAGTTTGGCATATGCCAAAAAATAGCAGACTGGAGGTATCGCCAAAGAAAGCCGAACAAATAAATTTTAAAGTTCCTGTATGCAATGTGCAAAAAAGCAAGAGACAAACTTCTATTATAATCTAAGACCACAACAAAACAGAAATAGCCTAATTTTACTGATAGTGTAATCAGTGTAACATATTGAAGTAAAAATATGAGAAAATAGCTATCCGTGCCTATGAGAAGGCAACTATTAACCATTTCATTAGCTGTGGACTTTTTATTTCATTGACCCATCCTTATTTATCTGCTTTTACGAAGATAAAACGAAGACCAAATATTTTAAACGTAATAAAAAATGGAGTTTGGAGAAAATGGAGAAAAAACAACACAAGTTTGTGTTTTTATTGCCCTATTGTGAAATGTAATTAATTAATATGTATAATACGCAATGAGGAACTAATCAGCATTTTTTTGGGAATACCAAAGCTGTTATTTTATATTATGTTAGTTTAAGTATCAACAATAAAAATGCTATATCTTTCAAACTCGGTACAACTTTCAGTAACGTTGTATGTAACTTGTATCTGTAATTTCAGATTGTAACAATAGAGAGCTTGGTGATGCCGTTCCTGAAAAACCAAATTTTTGGAGTTGAGTCCTTCTGGCATAACTACGTCCATTTGTCCTTTTGGCTGTCCAAGATTACTTAGGTTTAATTAAGTTATGTTTGGCTCCAAAATATATGATTTAAGTTGTGATCTTTGTTTTCTTATTTTTAATACATCTTGTATAATACCTTTACTACTAAATTTTTTAATAAGGAAGTTCTAGGCGGATAAAAATTTATATGTATAATTTATTATTTAAATGACACAAAAAAGCATTGCTAAATTTAAAAATCCTGTGTTAAATAAATACTGTAAATGAGATTTTATTGGTTTTCAAGATATCTTTTATCGATGAACATTAAAAGTTAAACAACTCTGTGAGTACTTCCTTCCTAGTATTTCTCTATTTTCTATTTAGTTTTCCTGTGGTCGCATTGTCTTTTATCTGCGTGTTGGGTTGGGAGCGCAATTTCTGATCCGTGCACTGAAAGAGTTTAATATTCCCACTCAACTCATTGATATAATAAAAGAAACACTTAAAGTACAAAGCAAAATTCGAATTCAAAACGAACTAACAGATACAATCCATGTGAGAACAGGCCTACGACATGGAAATGCCCTATCCGTATTCTGTTCAACATCACATTCTGTTCAACACCAGAGGAACAATAATAACAAAAAGTATACAAATATTGGCATTTGCAGATGACGTTGATATCATAGCTAGAAGCGAACGAGAGATGATAGAAGCATTTAATACAATAGAGAGAGCGGTACAAAACAGTGGCCTAAACATTAACGAAATAAAAACCAAATACATGAAGGCCAGTAAATCGACAGGCCAAAGAAACCTACAGAATCTAACAATAGGAGACTATAACATCGAAAGCGTGAAAAGTTTTACATATCTAGGTTCACTAGTTACCGCAGATAACAATGTCAGTGAAGAAGTTAAGAGACGAATACATATCGCTAATAAAACATAATGGACTGATTAAACATCTAAGATCTAACAACATCACAAGAAAAACCAAATGCAAAATATACAAGACCCTGATAAAACCGGTCCTTGTCTATGGATCAGAGACATGGACACTGTCGAAAAGCGATGAGAACCTATTAGGTACATTTGAACGAAAAATCCTTAGACACATATATAAGAGGGTAAAGGAAAATGACATATGGCGCAGAAGATATAACTTTGAACTATACACAGCATACAATGAACCCGAGATCATAACATCCATAAAGATCGGACATCTGCGCTGGATGGGCCATGCTGAACGGATGTTGGAGACTGAAACGCCAAAACATATAATGAGGTAAACATCAGTAGGGAGAAGGTCAAAGGGAAGACCTAAACTTAGATACATGGAACAAGTGGATTAAGATCTGAAAACACTTAAGATTACCAACTGGAAAAACAAGGCAAGGAACTAATTACTATTTAACTGGGAATAAGCCACAATTAAAGATAAAAATACGTTTATTGACGTTTCAATTTCCACCTGATTTCCACGGAAATCGTTCTCAAAATACAATAGGTTTGTATTTTGAGAACGAATTCCGAAGTGGAAATTGAAACGTCAATAAACGTATTTTTATCTTTAATTGTGGCTTATTCCCAGTTAAATAGTAATTAATTTAAAATGCCACACGAAAATAGCTTCAGAACAATATTAAGGCAAGGAACAGAACAGAATGGCGGAAAATCCTAGAACAAGCCAGGACCCAGAAAGGGTTGTTGAGCTACTGATGATGATGATGATTTTATATTATGTTAGTTTAAGTATCAACAATAAAAATACTATCTCTTTATATAGGTACCAACTCGGTACAACTTTCAGGAACGTTGTAAGTTGTACCTGTAATTTACAATAGATAGTTTTGCGATGTCTTTCCTGAAAAACAAACTTTTTGGAGTTGAGTCCTTCTTGTATAACTACCTCCATTTGTCCTTTTGGCTGTCCAAGATTACTTAGGTTTAACTAAGCTATGTTTGGCTCCAAAATATGGACGGCCTCAGGGCAAAAGGTAACATGTCAAATTACTTGGTTTTGAGGAAACGAAAAAAACGATTCTTGGGTTTTTTTCGAATATTTTTTTTCATATTTTTTCAGAAAACGATACAAAATAGTGGTTATTATTGAACTTTAAAAAATTTTATAGCTGAACTTTCAATTTAGTCAAATTTCTTGACTTGTTACAAAATGCACAATATTTTCCTTACTTGTTACCAATTACACAGACTTACTCAGGTACTATTTCTTTTTTTTAGCAGCTTCAAGGCACAAAAATACATTAAATTTATTACAAAAACTTTATTAATAAAAAAGTATATCTAACGTGTATGTATTATTATAAAAAATGGTAAATAAAAAAATGCTAGTCCTCTTCGTCACTTATTAAAGGATCGAGCAAAACACCTTGGGCTGGTAGATCTTGATAAAATTTATGATACACCGGCGAGAGGTACAGAAATACTGACAAAATGTCTCTTTTTTCAATGATAGTGCAGTGTTGTTGGTAAACCTGTTTTTTTTTGTAAATGATAATTCTGTTTTCAACAGGTTTTTGACGTGTGCATGAGTCGCTGTACAAAACGACATGTGAAATATTTTTTTCTATTTGGTGGAGTCCATGGAACACACAAGAAGCAATCTCGTTTCCTCCTCTTTTTGTCATATTCTCATACCACAGAAAACATGAAGCGACTCCTGTTTCATATTGTGCATGGTCAGATTAAATGTTCATAATTGTCGTTTACAGAAGGCCCCTGATGTTTGCACAAGTGAAGTTCCCCAAGCACGCTTGTAAATCAAATGCAATTGAAGTAAAGTTTGGGTTATTCTGACTCTGCTGCTTGTCTGCCAACTTCATTGCATAAGTTAATAAAGCTTTCATATGATGATTCTTCCTACTTTCCAGTAACAATTCCTTCTCGATAGCTTGAGCGTATAAAAATTTTATTTTAATTTCGTCACGTGTATGAGAAGTACCCTTTTAGGATTTTTATTTTTATTCCGGAGTTACGAAAGGCGTTGCCATAAATAGTTAAACTGACTGGGTCATCTACTTCTTGTTTATATTTACTGTAAACTTCCTCCGGCGTGTAGTGAGGTGGCAAATATTTTTTAGTAGTCTCTTTACGACAGTAATGACTCTCATATGCTGGAAAATATGCAAGGTGCTAATGCATCAAAGCCATTCTGTCTGTGGATATTTTATTTCCAAGGATGTGCTTGCCTCGTTTATCTGGGGTGGTTGTTGAAGCATGGAAAGCCTTTTTTTGACAATGGTCCATACAAACTTTACTGTCTCGCCAAATATTGTGAGAAAACAGCTCTTACAGACATCGATCCTTTGGCCCTGAATCGGAATATTGTAATGAACTAAAGCTGTTCTTTTCTTCTGGTTTTAGCGTATTTTGTCGCGTCCTTCAACCCTGGTTCAGATTATCATCTTTACTTAAGAGATCGCACAGATAGGCTGCCCTTTGGTAACGTGTCTTTAAATTCCAATAGGCAGTGAAAATATTTTTTTTTATTTTCAAGTGAAATTTTCCCACTGCATTTTTTCTGCAAGAAGGCAGTGGTAGCTAAATTTGGCACAGCAACGTTCATACCTTGCCCCGTAAAATACGCTAATCCTTGATTTCGGGATAACTTTCTTTTTTTCTTTCTTCTCTAGTATCACTTTTTGAGCCTCTCTTTTTAACTTTTTCTTGGGGTTGATTTTCCTCTACATTTATTACATCATTGACGATCTGAGGAAGTAAGACTTAAGCACAAAAGTAACCTCCAACAAGACGTAACCTTTGCATTGTACCAAGCACATATCCATAGCACACTCCCACCAAGGTTGAATTAATCTATGCACATGTCATTGTAGTAGACACTTCTACACGTAAAAAAATGTAGCCTTTCAGTGGTAGTAGACTTGTTTCTTTTTGCACAGAGTTAGACATTGGTAAACCAATTATTATCCCATGAAAAAAAAATCCGAAAAATGACTTGTTACCTTTTGCACTAAGGCCGTCCATATATGATTTAAGTTGTGATCTTTGTTTTCTTATTTTTAATACATCCTGTATAATACCTTTACTACTAATTTTTTTAATAAGGAAGTTTAAGGCGGATAAAAATTTATATGTATACTTTATTATTTAAATGATACCAAGAGCATTGCTAAATTTAAAAATCCTGTGTTAAATAAATACTGTAAATGAGATTTTATTGGCTTTGAAGATATCTTTCATCGATGAACATTAAAAGTTAAACAACTCTGTGAGTACTTCCTTCCTAGTATTTCTCTATTTTCTATTTAGTTTTCCTGTGGTCGCATTGTCTTTTATCTGCGTGTTGGGTTGGGAGCGTTGTGTTGTGCGGCTATTTCTATTCTAACTATAGTGAACGAGTATTTAGCTTTATGCTCGACAGCCAATTTGGAGTCATTTTAATGGCATTAAGGAAGCCTCGTTCTGCATCGGAGATTCAATTGTAACTAGACGAATAGCATGGCGGGTAGTTAATTTTATAACGAAACAAATGACTAGATCTAAACCACATTTTAATGGTAGTTTATTTTGTTGGAGATCATTGACATTAAGAGTTTATACTTCCTGAGTTTGTGTGAAATAATTAGCAAAACATGTTTCTTAGAAACTGAACAGTCATTAAGAATAGTTTACTTTAGATTTTAAAATGTTCAATATTTTTATGTTTTGCTCAATGGAAAAATGTAAAAATCAGTATGAAATTATTTAAAAATACAGTCTATCTATTTTTTTCTATGGAAATAATGCCACAGTCTGTTTAGAGATCAATGAGTAATTTTCGACAAGACTATAATATGTACAGTGTATCCTCAAAAGTTTATATTAATTCAGGATAGCTCGGTCTTATATGTCACATAAAATTATTTTTTAATGTCAAAAACATCTATATTTGGGCATGGGCTTCTTCGTCTTCGTCTTGATGAGGAGGTAAAAAAGCATAATAGGGTATAGCGGATACATCCAGTGGCACTACACCACGGCTTCTGAAGCGTGATCGGGAATTTTCAATAGTAGTTGATTTGGACCATACAGAGTGTAAAAGCTTTGCAAACTGCAGTTTAATAATTTGCCTTGAAGAGTTATTCTTCATAAATTTACTAGACTTAGCATTGTAGTACGACTTCAGTGACTTGAAAAAACTTCTGTCAAAAGGTTGGAAAACATATGTGGTGTGACTTAATAGTCCTAGTAGAAATATATCGTTGGCCTTAGAAAACTCGAGCATCTCTACATTATTACGATGTTACTAATGGCCATCGAGAATTAAAATTACTTTTCCTGATGGTTCCCTTGGCAAGAAGTGGGTTTTAGACCAGTCAAAGCATAACTTAGAGTTCATATAAGCCGACCGACATTACAACAGCAGATTCTAGAAGCATGCCATCACTTAATTTTTTTTTGTTTTTCCTTTGAAAATGCAATATGGAGGAATGTAGTTTCCTTAACGTTAAAACAGCTCACCACAGTTATTGTCTCTGCTTATTCTCCAGAAGTAATAGTACTGACACATTTTGATCCTTTCACAGCTATAACTTGTCCTAGTTTGTTGTTTAGTTGCAATCCACACTGATTCATGTTAAAAATATGACCTGGCTTATTAACTAAATAGTTTTTAGTCATAGTCTCCTCCAGTAAATCAAAATATTCCTTGACAATAGATTTATTCATTCCGAGCTCCCTGTTTTAGTATATTCCTTCGGGCTTTCTTATAGAGAGCTATGGGTTTCACCTTAATAACTGAAGCTAATCAAATTTCATGATCATAGTGGAAAGTGTGTTGAAGACCAATCTGATTTGTTAGTCTGAACGCCATTGACCTTACACTATCTCTGCTTAGTGTGAAACTACTAGATTGTTGTTTTTTAATGTGATCCACAAGCTTGCATTTATTTTCTGTCCCGAATACGGAGTTATGCACCAGAGAACCTTTACTTAATATAATCTTTTTAATTTTTCTTTTGAGTGGTCTTTGGGGTATATTGTGACTTCTTGTAGCCTAATTATTACCAAAACACTTAATTTTTACAGCATCTAGTTATAGCTTCTTTCATGTCATCCTTACGCCATGAGCCTCTTGTCGATCCAACTTTTCTTTTGCTTTCGGTCGACATTTATTGAAAGTAAAAAAATTGTAATAGAACAAATTTTATCTAAACAATGTTTAATTAAATTGGTACAACTATCCTAAAAAGAAATAGTCTATCTATCCTATTTGCCCGGGATAGATGCCATATTATGGATTGTTACAATATCAGATCGAGTTGCAAGCAGTACTAGATATTGAAAAAATAGATCTGTGTCTCGTTTCTAAAACACACTTCGCTAAACAGTCATATGTAAAATTTAGGGAGCATATACATACTGTACACCCAGATAATGGAGCTAAAGGAGGACGCGCTTTTATAATTAAATATAACATCTTGCATCATGAGGAATTAAAGGAATGAGGAATGAAAACACGTACCGTAAACATAAGTTCAATATGTTGTCCTTCTAGACAGACATTAAAAGAGAACAATATAAAGAGTTTATGAACACTATGAAAAGCGCTAGACTAGAAAAATCGATCGCCTTCTCGTCTGGTTAAAAAAAATCCCATGGATGTTAACCTGAATTGCCTTGAATGAACTGGAACCTAGACTGGTTTTTTATAGCGGCTCGGAGAACCCATCGTCTGTCAGGTAGGTATTACCTAGAAAATTCGTGAATGAACAGAATATTAGTACTAAATATGTTTACGGTTTTTAATATGACTCATATATTTTTTTACGTAACATTATCATGCACATATATAGTTTTTGGCACGTAGCGATCCCAGTCTAGCAATCGGACTGCACGTTCACATTTTCATACATAGAACGTTTCAGTTTGTTTCGGTGAAGATATGATTTCGCTTTTCGCGACAAAAATTATGTGCAATTGCTCTTCTACTTAACGATGAAGAAAGAAAAACTGTAGTAAAAAGAAGGTTTGAAGTACATCCAATGCTAAGAGAAAGGAAAAACGAAGGTGAATACTGGACTTTATACAAAGAATTAATTGATGACGATGAAAAATATTATGGATATTTTAGAATGAATAGGATTCAGTTTGAATATATTTTAAATTTAATTACACCTTTAGTTAAAAAACAAAATACTACATTTAACGAAGCCATACATATCAAACCAAAGAGTATTTTTAAAAAAAAAGTCCTAATTGTTTATCACTTCCGTGTTTAATTGTCACAAAGCAATGAAAACACATGCATAAATGACAAAATAGCCTCGAAAATTATTTTTTTAAATACTCTGTATCAAAATCAAACAAATACCTTAATAAACAACGAGGGAAAACGACGGACCCCTAATTCACATTATCCGTACCAACAGGTTTCGACTCGTTTCGTAGCCGTCGGCATCAGTAAAATATTGTTTTCGAATATACTGAACGGAAACGTTAGGTGTCTGATACGATACGTTCCGGACAGTGTGAGTTGTTCATATTTAAAACCATTTAAATTATATTTTTCGGAAACTAAACGCTACGGTGCTGGAAACGCAACGTGCATGATAATATGCCACGTCCTTTAGTCACTGGAAGAATGCGCTATGTTGGGATGAGAACTTCCTCACCCCATCTATCCGGCTTGGTGCGCTCAGACTTCAGACTCAGAATAGCACAATATGTAATTTTGTTGGTTTAATTGGCAGTATTATATTTAAAATTACAATACAATTATTTCATTAATAAAAGAGAAAAAAAATAAATTAAAAACCACAAAGTTTTCGACAAATTATTTGACTTGAAAGAGAAACTTTTAATTTTAATCGTATGTTCATTTTATCTATCGTAAAATTATACTACAACATTTACCTTTTTATAAATGTAAAACCATATGCATACCTATAATATTTAGAGTGTAGAAGTTGTAGTTGTAATAAATCTCCCAGGTAAAGCGCAGTTCAGTGGTATATCACCAAAACAAAGAGAATCCGTAATTTATGGTGATGAGGTATTCATAAAGTAAAACGCTTTTAAAACTGCGATTTATATAACCCACAAAAGGGATAGAAAATTCCGAAACGGCCCTAGAATTTATTTGCTTTTAAAAGCGTTTTATTATTTTATTTATTGAATTATAGTAGGTGTCAGGTAACAATGGCACAATAGATGATTGGAAACGGGACTTAAATTCTTCTGTCAGTTAACAAAGAAATTTAAGGTAGTGGCAGTTCAGCGATGATCTTCGAGATTTCATAAAAGTGATTACAGGTACTAAACAATTTTTATTGGGATTCATGTGAGGTCTACAATTTTTATTACCTTGTTCACTAAAAAAATATTTACAGTACTACTGCATATTATAGGTATACTATACCTATAATACCTATAACTTTAATACCTATAATTTTTTTACTATTTTAAACTCTTTTTTTAGTTAGTGGTTATCCGCTTTTATGATTTCAATGTTTATTTATTTATATAGATTATTAACTTTTAACTTATTTTCAAGCCTAATTAAAAAATGAAACCTGAATAAATAAAATGCCGTTATTTTTAAAAGTTTTGTATTATACTGACAGCATGTTCTAGGAATCAGGCCGTTTAGTGTCAGGCTCAACAATTACATTGTAACCTCGGAAATCTTTTTTGGGTGGTGCTAGAAAGATAACCAATGGAGACACTGCGGACGGCAGCCAGATGGTTGGTGGAGAGCGAGTCGTGGGTTCGAAACTAGCTTTTGGAACCGGGAATGGATCCAACGGAAGAAATAGGTAAAGATAGGATAAGAGATATTAGAAAAGATACAGAAATAAACAAAAAGATAGATGGGTAAAATTACCAAAGATAAGAGAAGATAGAAACAGGGCGCCACTCAATTTTTTGGGGTTAAGGAGAAAATTAAGAAAACCTTAGAAAAGAAAAGAGATAAGAAAAGATATTTAGGTTCAGAGATCAAACCCAAGGAAAGATACCAACAGTAAATTATCAAATAAATCTGGTCAACGCAATATATAAACAAATAATAAATATATTAAGTATTACACTTACTTACCTACGAAACTTAATCAGCCTGATCTTTCTACAGTTCAAAAGCATAGTAATATTTAAAGATAGTAATTGTTCAGAGCTATTATTTTATCAGGGAACTTGTTAGGAGCCGACAAATAAAATACATGCATAAAACAATAACAATATATTAAACACAAAATTATGATGCTGCTAAATGCAACCCAGGTAATAAAAATACACAACTATGAAATGGTGTTATATATGTATAAAATTAAGCTATAATGTAATAAAAAAATACCTTTACCAAGATGTATAAGGCAATCATATACAAATATAGTTTGGCGTATCTCGAGATATCATAGGAAAGATAATGAACAAAAATTATAGGAAATACAAAAGATAGCAAAAATTACTTAACTCTAAATTTACAAAAAAAAACAAAAAGGTTACAAGAATGAAAACATAAACCAAACCGCACTTGGCTAAGTCAATTAACTATCTCGCACTATTATTTAATAAAAAACTGAGACTTGTATGTTCATAGGTAATATTTATAGAAATTTCTTGAATGGTTCAATTACATTCAAAAATCGGCAATCTTCAGGTGAAGATATAGATGATACGTCCAGATAATGGCAGGTGATATGGTACCATACCATATTACTCGCCCAGATAATTGTAGATAAAATTACTTACAGTAGATCTTGACGAAGGCAGCTTAATTCACTGAATTTAATACTTTTCTGGTACTAAACACTGAATTTAATAACCATTAAAGGTAGTGTAGAACTATATATAATTTAATATAGTCTAAGGAAAGAAAACTCAAATATAAAGTGTATACACACTTAGAAAATAATTCACAAAGACGATACGATAAGAAATAAAGTGAGCAAAGCGTAACACGAGATATTGGCCTTAACTCAACAACGGCCCACCAACAAGTAACTTGGTTCCACTCAAAATTTCACCAACTGTCCCTGAAAAAGGAAGAAGAAAATATTCCCCCACTCAAGAATGATAGGACAGTTGTATGTGTTTCTCAGAAGGTAAGGCCTTGACGACTATTGGAAAATTTGAGGTAAAATAATCGGTATTAACAATTGGACATAAGAAACAGACAATACTTGGGATTAAGTTATTGTCAAAAGAAACGGGCCTTCGACGAAAATTACCAATTTATGAAAAGAAACCGAATACCAAAACGCATTATACTCTTTTCATAATGAATATTATGACGGAAGGATTAAAAACCATTCCTAATTAGGGAATTCCATTTTAGCTGGGTATCTACAATATTTTGCTATCGATACACGATCATAGGCGTATCGCACGGGGGTAAAAGGAATTAGAAATATTTAATATATTAATAATAAAAAAAATGTTACAACATTTCGTTTTTTAAATTATTAAACTTGTTAACTAAACCAGCAACCAAAAAGTTATTTAAATATACTAAGGAATGTTAGATCTTATTAGTATATTTTATATTGTAATAATTATTATTAAGTAATAGTAATGTAAACAGATTGTTAATATCACCTTTAACATTATTTAAAAATTCATTAAGGAAAATGTCAGACATTTCAGAAAATTCTCTTTTGAATGTATTATTTTCATCATGAAGAATAGAGTATTATCGAAGCCTATGCAGTCACCTGTGGAATGGACGTGTTTAGCTAATACACAACGATCTGGATGAAAAAGTAAATCACTTTTATGGATAGTGATCCTAGATTTGAATAGTTTAGATGTTTGACCAATGTAAAAACTTATTACATGAAGAACAGGGAATATTATAGATAATGTTACTAATCTTTTTACAATAACAAGACTTCAGATTTTATTTTTTTGGAAACAATGTGATAATTTTAACCTCGGCTCAAGCCCAATGCATTGCTTATGCCTTAATTTAAAATAATAAACAGTGCGAGCGGCATTGATTTGTTTGCCGATTTGTGTAAGTATTGCATTTATATAAAAAACTTTTTAAAATTTGGTTTTTGGTGTAATATGAAATATACAAATTTACACTTCGAAATAGTACTTTAGTATTTCATAATTACACATTTATTGGGGTTGTGACCATATGAACACGCTAGGCGTAAATGTGGGCAGTGGGTAATATATTTTTGTCTGCTAATCTTATAATATCAACCTATTTTTATTATTTTAATGATATTACTTTGGAAGAAGCATTAGCTATGGTTGAAAACGACGACGATCAAGATTTAAATGAAATATTTATACAGCCTCCAGATCAAAACGTGGCGAGGACTCTATGGTGATGAGAAGGAGGACTAGTTGATAACCTAACCGGTAGACAATTACGTGCAGGTGCAGATGTTGTGATGAATTCATATAATGAGAGTCAGGATCAGTTAGAATATTAGGGGGATGAACAGCAAATAAATGACTTGGTTCATGAAGTAGCTGAAACCATAGAGAATTCTATCAAAAAATCTGCCAAGAAAGCTTATCTAGAGACTGAATGGATAGCAGGTGATATAGTACCACCCTTGTTCGATTTTCCTTTTTCCTCTTATACAAAATACAAAGATTTAAGTCCATATGATATATTTCGCTTGATTATAGAAGACAACGTTTTGCGACTTTTTTGTGAAGAAAGTAATAAGTATGCTGCTTCAAAAAATTGTTCAGATTTCAATATGATCCCTGAAGAGATTTAAGTTTTCTTAGCCATACTAATTTTGTCTAGTTACAATACAGTACCTGCGTAATGAATTTGTTTAAAATTCTATGAGAAGGGATGGTTTTATTGCAATTTTACGATATTTACACCTTGCAGATAATAATTTTCCTTCAACAGTGGATAAAATTTGGAAACTAAAACCATTGACAAATATATTACAAAATAAATTTGACAGAACTGTATCAGCCCGAACAACATATTAATTTTGATGAGTCAATGATAGAATATTTTGGTAAGCACGATTGCAAGCAGTGTATTCGAAATAAACCTATTAGATTTGAATATAAAGTATGAAGTCTAAATACTTTGATGGCTATCTTATCAATTTTGACGTTTACCAAGGTAAAACCCTCATAGCAATAATGACTACGAAAATAAATTTGGAAAGTGTACTGCACCCTTGATACAAATGCTTGACACTTTTCCAAATCAATTTAAAAGTTTACCTATGCACATTTATTTTGATAATTTATTTACTGGTATGGTGTTGCTAAAAGAACTTAGGGACAAGGATACCACGGAATAGGTACTATCCTGAAAATAGGATTCCAATGACCTGTAACATAAAAAGCAATAAACTAATGAAAAAGGAAAACCGCGGAGAATATGCTTTTAAACTGGATCGAAAAAATGGAATAATTGTCATAAAATGGATGGAAAATTCAGTTGTAGCCGCTGTATCTACTGCTTATGGTGTTCAACCAATTACATATGTCCAGCGTTATTCTCGAGAATAGATAAAATAGACCACAATATTTCTTTCTTTCTTCCTTTCTCTTCTTTATGTTTCCTGCCATTATTTTCAATTCCTCGAGTGATTTTTGTTTAATTTTTCCCGCATCTACTACTTGCTGTATCCATTTTTTTCTTGGTCTGCCTCTTTTTCTTTTTCCGATATTTTTTGCTTCATAAACTTTTTTTGTTATTCTATTGTTTTTGTTTATTCTTGTTTTTCGTGTAAGTTCTCTTTTTTCCATTATTGGGGCTAACGCATAGTATAACTTGTTTGATTTCTTTGCTCTATTTGTTATTTCCCAGTCTATTTTTCCATCATTAGTTATTATACTTCCCAGGTATTCGTAAGTTGATACTATTTCCAATTCTGAGTTTTTACATTTTATCTTTATTTGATTATCTTCCTGATCTCCATTGCCGCTGATTATCATTATCTTACTTTTTTTCTCGTTTATCTCCATTTTTAGTTCTTCTATTTGTTCTACCCATATATCCATTAGTTTCTGCATTTTATTCTCGGAATCTGCTATTAGTACTATGTCGTCTGCATACATTAAGGACTCTATTGTTACCGGTTGTAATCTGTGGTAACCTATTATTGTCTGTAGTTGATTGGTTCTGATTCTAGTGTTTCTTAACAATTCGTTCATTACTATTATGAATAGCGAAGGGCTGAGACTATCTCCTTGTTTAATACCTCTCTTCCAATTAAATTTTTCCGATCTTTCCCCTGTTATTTGTAGCCTTTCTTTTACCTCTTTGTAAGTACTTTCTATAATTTTTATCAACGCATTAGGTACATTTATTTTTCTCAAGCATTTCGCTATAATATGTCTTTCTATCGTGTCAAATGCTGCTCTTAGGTCTATGAATGCTAATACTAGTTTTTCGCCCGTATCTATGCTTCTTTCTATTAGGTTTCTAATGATATATATGTTGTCATTTGTCTGTCTTCCCGATCTAAATGCCGTTTGTTCTTCTCCCAATACCATTTATACTTCTTGTCTCAGTCTCTTCTCTATTATTTTCGTATATATTTTAAAACATACCGATGATAGACATATTGCTCTATAGTTGTCGCAGTTTACATGTTCTCCTTTTTTGTATATTGGCACGATGATATTCTTCTGCCAGTCTTTAGGTATTGTTTGCTTTTCCCACGCCTCTTTATATATATATATATATATATATATATATATATATATATATGAATTATAAAATATTTCATGTTATCAAATATCTATACGCGGTAAAAAGTTGTGGTGGCCAATATTTATATGGTTTTTGGATGCATCCATTAACGCCTGGGTGTTAAAAAGAAAATCTGTTTGTGATATGCCTCAACTTAATTTAAGAAGAAGCATTGTTCAGGTTATTTTGCAAAAATATGGTGTTGCTTTCAGAGATGCTGGTCGTCCTTGGTTTCAAATCTGAACTAGACAGCAAAGTTTGCAGAGAGATAAGACTTAATGGAAGAAATCATTTAATGGAGCCTTGTAAGAGAAGACGGTGGTGTAGATTAGACTGCAAAAAAACTGTTCGAAGACAATGTGGAAAGTGTAATGTCGGACTCTGTATCGATTGTTTCGGAACTTTTCATAAAATGTAATCAAAAATAAATTTTTATCAGAAAGAGTACTTTTGTACCTCATATAACGCCTAGCGTGATCATATAAACACGGGTTCCTGACCCCTTTCAAAAAATAAAGATATTTTTACAATGTAACAATAAAACACTGAAAACTTTGTTTTCAAACTTCCACAAAATTTATTTTAACTATTATCACTACAGCTGTTTCGGCTGATTGCCTTTCTCAAGTGATCTATTTTTGGCATGCGTTTACAATTTATAGTCTCTAATGAAATAGGTTGAGGAGGGGAGAACTGTTTGTCTCAAGTTGGTCATTCAGAATTATATCTGTGTTTTTTAATTTGTTGATTTCCATAGATTCTAACAAAGATAGCTTAAGGCCTTTATTTTGAATGTGAAGTATTTTAAATTTGTCATTAAAAGAATGATTATGATCTAGAAGGTGAAGTGCGTATGTCGAATCTGTTTTTCTATTATTGAAAGCCCTTTTATGTTCTGCTATTCGTTTATTAAAGTTTCTACCAGTTTGACCGATGTAAGTTTTTGGGCAGTCGCCACATTGAAGTTTGTACACACCACTATTTAAGTGTTTTTTATTTTGGCTCTTGTTATTTTTAATATATTTGCCTAGGTTGTTATTTGTTCGGAAAGCTGGTGTTATTCCTTTCTTTTTTATGTGTTTGGCTATTTTTGTTGTTATTTTGCCTGTATATGTAATCGAGCAGAAGGTACTGGGTTTTTTCTCTGGTGGTGGAAATACTAATTTCAGGGCTTTCTTGTGTAGTTTTTGATTTAACATTTTATTAATTGTTTGTTCGTTGTATCCGTTGTTTACTGCTATTTGCTTAATTATATTTAATTCTGTCTCAAAGTTGTATTTTGACATCGGAATTTCTGTTAATCTATGTAACATACTATGATAAGCTGCCAGTTTATGTTGTGTTGGATGGGATGATGAATTGTGTATAGTCGTGTCAGTATGTGTAGGTTTATGAAATATGGAGAAGTCATGTTTGTTTTTAAGTCTGATAATTTTTATATCTAAAAAAATTTATGGATTATATAAAAAAAAGGAATAACACCAGCTTTCCGAACAAATAACAACCTAGGCAAATATATTAAAAATAACAAGAGCCAAAATAAAAAACCTTAAATAGTGGTGTGTACAAACTTCAATGTGGCGACTGCCCAAAAACTTACATCGGTCAAACTGGTAGAAACTTTAATAAACGAATAGCAGAACATAAAAGGGCTTTCAATAATAGAAAAACAGATTCGACATACGCACTTCACCTTCTAGATCATAATCATTCTTTTAATGACAAATTTAAAATTCTTCACATTCAAAATAAAGGCCTTAAGCTATCTTTGTTAGAATCTATGGAAATCAACAAATTAAAAAACACAGATATAATTCTGAATGACCAACTTGAGACAAACAGTTCTCCCCTCCTCAACCTATTTCATTAGAGACTATAAATTGTAAACGCATGCCAAAAATAGATCACTTGAGAAAGGCAATCAGCCGAAACAGCTGTAGTGATAATAGTTAAAATAAATTTTGTGGAAGTTTGAAAACAAAGTTTTCAGTGTTTTATTGTTACATAAAATGAATTTCCATCAAGTAACGGTCGAATCCATCAAATATTTTTACAAAGTTTATATAAGTAAATATACATATAACTTAAAATAACAGAGATTTTATACAAATATTTAACACAAATAATTCAGGCGCTAATAGGTTAATTTTCGAAAAAAAACATTTTTTCGGGTACTAGAAACCCTATCATTGCTCGGGCCATCAGGATCAGCAGTGTTGGTTGCGGAGGAAGATGATAGGATTATATCTGTTTATTCACAATTGACGAGTAACTAATGATATATTATTATTGACTTTGATTTCTTGTCTAACTACTTTTATATTATATCAATCCGTGACGAATCGCCCTTTTCATTGAAGCAATTGTTGTTGATATTATTATGCTTAGCTTGCAAGGATCCGCTTTGCTGCAACGAATGTGTTGAACAGATACGAATATGTTATATAATGTGTAGAATACTATTAAATTTATTATAGTATTCTTAATTCGTATATATCCTAGGATATATCGTATAATCTTAATCGTATAATCCTAATATATCCTAGAAATATCTCAATACTCCTAGGATATGTATTTTATAATCAACGAGTGACAATCTTTATAGAGGTAACAACCCGCCAATGGCCAAGCAAAATTGCTGAATAAAGGAAGAATAACAACAAAATAAAAATTAAATTTTCCTTTTTGAGAGTTCAAAAATACTTTTTCATCCTAAGATTATGCTACTCAATTAAACAGTAGTAGAAGGAAATAAAAAAAAACCAAATTTCTCTTATAGAAAATAAATGTCTTCTTTGTCTTCTTCCTTCTTTATTGTAAGCGAATCGTTTTTGAAACTTCATCCACCTTTATCAATGTTCTTTTTGTTGTTTTATTAGGACCGCCGGAGTCGGCCATACTTCTCCATTTCATTAGCGATTTATCTCGAGCGATTCTCACCATTCTTCTTTCCTTAATTATTTACGTTTATTTACTATTTACTCTCAATATCAACATCAGTTCCTGTTATTTTTATAGTGCCAAGCTAGGGAATAACCGCGTGAACAAAATATAGGACGTACTTAATAGTATTATACAATATTTTTTATAAAAAATTTTCGTCTATTTTATGACATTTTTTTATATGTTTATGTCAATTATATTAATTTTATTGGCACATCACATATTATACTCGTACATTGACAAAAACTATAATTGTGAACTTGTTAAACGAGTTCTAATTGATTCGAATGGTTGTAATGCTTATTAGATTTCGAAACGAAGATGAGAATCGTAAAAAAGAGATTAGTTCAATCAGCATAAAATTGCTAAAGAAAAAAACGTTTTCTACACTTAATGTTTCACAGATTTAATTACGCATTCAGGGTTTTTAATGTTCCAAGCATGTACTCGTATATTATATGTTTTTATTACTCATTACTTTCATTTAGAGTTATTCCTAGTTCATGAAACACCTGTTAATACCTTAAAGATTTATTTTAATTGGATTTCATTGTTTTTACTTCTTAAAATTTAATTACGTAATAACAATTATGGCTTTTATTCATTATTAATACCTAGCTCTTTTGTTTTAGGTAAGAAAATTCTCAAAGTATAAATAGGTAAGATTAATCTTTTATTTATATATATTATATTATTTTATATATATATATATATATATATATATATATATATATATAAATTTTTACTAAGTCTCTAAATGTTGTTAGTTATTTAATTGTTTATACAATATCACCATATGATGTCCATTTATTTGAGTTTTTGTACTGCCTTTTTAATACCATTGACAACTACATATCTTTTTTAAGATGAACTGATGATGCTATCAGAATTCGATAGCGAAACGTCTTCAAAATAGATGAAGTAGTATCAATTTTGTCTTTTATTTCTCCACCTAGTTGACCGATAATTGAACCCACCACTCGTCTGAGTGATCCATATTTATATATATATATATATATATATATATATATATATATATATATATATATATATATATATATAGATATATATTATATTTTATATTATATTAATTTTTTTTGATAATATTTAAATAATCTTTGAAATCATACTTTCTGACTATTACTTACTTACTTACCTACTTACTTACTCCGTGGCGTTACAACCCTTCGTGGGTTTTAGCCGAGTCGACAACATGCCTCCACTGTTTTCTGTCTTGAGCAACTCCATCCAATTCTCCACGTCCATAGTGCTTAGGTCTCCTGCTATATTATCTCGCCACCGGAGACGAGGGCGTCCGCGTGGTCTCCTTCCAGTTGGGACTTCCTACCACATCAGTCTTACTGTTCGTTCGTCAGAATGTCTTCTGAGGTGTCGTGCCCATTGGAGTCTTCTGGACTTTATTTCTTTCTTTGTTAGTTCTTATCCTATATTGTCCTGATACTTCATCCAGCACCGGACCAAAGATCTTTCTTAGGATTTTTCTTTCCCAAACACGTAGTCTCTCTTCGTTTGCCTTTGTTATCGTCCACGTTTCGCTTCCATACATCACAACGGGTCGTATGATTGTTTTATAGACCTCTATTTATAGACTTTTTGACGATTATTAATTTTTATATATATATATATATATATATATATATATATATATATATATATTGTAACAATCTAACAACCAATGTGTAAGGAGTAGAGTAATTACCAACACCTATACGTGGATTGATTACGTAAAAAAGCTGTGTGCAGATGAAGAACAAACGATGGTAGAACCGGAAAGAACAGAAATTACCACAAATGAAGAACTTAATATAAATGTACAGGAACTTGTTAAACTGTTTGTTCGGGCTGTTAGGCCTTTGTCTTCTAAGATTAGTTCTCGACGTTTCGCCAACACTTCTTCTTCTTATGATGCCCTATCCAATTAATGGATATTGGCGACAATTTTGGCATATTCCTTTCGGGCTTGTGTGGTTCTAAAGACTGCATGGGCATCGAGGTTTGTCCAATTCCTTATGTTTTTAAGCCATGAGTATTTCTTTCTTCCAATGCCCTGTTTTTCTTCTATCTTTCCTTCCATAATAAGACTTCTTCTATCCGATTAAAATTATTTGGATGCTTATATATTTCCACCGCTTCCCGATTTAACTGTGGGTAGTACTGGGATGTTTTATCCACCATCTGCGTTTCTTCTTCTGTTCTCCGCTTCCCAAAGCGTGTTCGGCAATGGCAGATTTGTCGATATGTACTAAACGACAATGGCTTTTATGTTATTTATCCTTGTGTAAGTATGTCTGTTCTAAAAAAGCCAATGTAAAGACCATTTTCAAGCCTCCAAAGAAAATCAAGGACTGTTTAAAATCGGTGAAGGACAAACGCGACCCATTAGCAATGGCCGGAGTACATCAAATAGCATGCACATGTGGAATGGTACATGTGGGAACCAAGAAAAGATACACAAACACAAGGATAAACGAACATAAAAGCCATTGTCGTTTAGGACATATCGACAAATCTGTCGTTGCCAAACACGCTTTGGGAATCGAAGTACATCGGATACTTCTTTAATGTCTTTGGAGGTTATTAGCTTTTTACTCTCGCCATCTATGTCTTTTTCAATCTTTCTTGACTTTGCCTTATTAAAACAGAATTACGAAAACTTTCGTCAGACACAAGAATCTTTTTAGTATTAGATTAATTTAATCAACACGTAAAAGATGTAGATATAGAACTATATCATTTCCTGACTATGTTAATATTAAAGGAGGGCCACTCAAATGAAAATAGACATTAAAAACAAAGAAAATAAAAGTATCGGTTAGTCCTTATAAAAGAAAACTCATAGGAATAAAAAATTGTAGAAACTTGCTCTAAAAGTGGAAAAATATTGAAAAGGCAATTTTACATGTGATAATAATACGGGAAGAGAAGAAAGAAACAAGGAGGAAAGCCTTTTAGTGTTCGAATTTTCTTCCAATCGTTTCAATCTGAGTAGAGGGGTTTATAGATGACCAAATCAGATCAAATATCCCTTTTACTTTTTTTAAATTAAACGGCTTGTTTGTGCTTTTAGTTGAATGCAATATTTTAATTACGGCTCATATACTAATTAACTTAAATTAAGTTGTCTGTAAGAATTGTTTAAGTGAGTCAGCTGCTTTATGCAAACTAATAGGACAGTTTTGTATCATTATGCTTTTAGCGTAGGTTATTTACCCTATCAGTAAATACTTAATCGGCAATTACACAATGCACCGATGCATAGAAACTCTTTTTTATTATCCCCAATTACATTTTGCTCTGCCGTACTGCCATAAACAAAACGAAAATTAGTTCGAAAACATAAAACAGTCCATCATTTCGATTAGATTTATGTTTCCTGATAGTTATATCCAAACAAGTCCATATACAGTTGAACTGGTGTTAAAATATGATCTATGAGTAAGTTGTTTATTACTACATATAATTCCCTGTGAATAATGGTTGAGTGCGCATAGCTGAAATGCGAAATCAACGGAATTCATTTACCGAGTTCAAGAAGTAGACTGCAATTTAATGGAAAATAGGGTAGTTTGTAATTTAGAGTCTGTTCATGTTCTGTAATAAATCAACACTTCAATATATAATTTTTCACTACTGTGTTTTTTACTTTTTTAATTTTAACCCTGATTGCTGCAGTGCTGCGTGAATGATATTACTTACATGTTATGGTCATGGTGACTGAAGTATATAATTACTATAAAAAAATTAACCATGCGGTCCATATGTATGGAATGAATTCATTTTTAGCGTTATTAAGTGTGTACTATATGAAAAAAAACCTGAAACAGGTTGATTTTTATTCTTAAATTGAAAATTTACAGTATGAAAATATTATACCCCTCCAGCACCCCCTTTGAATTATAAGCACCCCCTCGAAAGTTTTAAATAAAAAAGGGAGTCGTATGGCACCTTGTTAGAAAGGGATTTTAGTCCCTGTTCAGCAATATAAAGTTTTTTAAGTTTGGTGCAATCATAACTGAGAAAATTAATTTTTAAGGTGTATACAAATTTTAATAATATAATGTCACATAATATTTAGAATGTATTTTTCAATGTACTTTACAATTAAATTAAATGTTCAAAATGACCACCATTCACTTCTTGACAATAACCGAGGCGATTTTGGAATTCTCGTACATTTTGTACGACCTCGGGGTTATTTTGTTAATTTCTTCCGTTATCCTAACTTTTAAATTAGCAATAATGTTTGGTCTATTAAAATATACTTTAGATTTTAAATAACCCCATAAGAAGTAATCGAGAGGAGTCAAATCGGGGGATCTAGTCGGTCATTCGATCGTTTCACATCTTCCAATCCACCTATTCGGAAAAACCTCGTTTAAATAATTTCTAACTATGCGTGCAAAATGCGGTGGCGCTCCGTCTTGTTGGTAGTAAATATATCGATCTATCTCGTTTGGATGAATAACATCAGGAAAAATCTTCGTAATGTAGGCTCTATAAAGTTAATAAAAAATCTAGATAAACCTCACTATCAACATGCCTCAAAAAATAAGGACCCATAATTTTATTGTTAATGATACCAGCCCAAACGTTAACTTTTTTAGGATATTGCGTGTGAGTCTCACACACTGAGGATTTTCTTTGCTCCAATATCTACAGTTCTGTTTATTACCATTCCGTTGAAGTGAAACCTCGCTTCATCCGAAAAAAACTATTTTGTTTATGAACTGCAAATCTGCGTTCATTCTGTCCATCTCATTTCACAGAATTCTTGCCTTGTATCAGGATCATCTTAATTTAACTCGGCCTATACTCGGATTTAATTGACGGCGACAAGTTCTTGAGTTGTCTTATGCAGATTTTCCTCAATCTCCAGAACTACATCTAACTTTTTTTCATCATAGCTTGAAACTTTGTTTTATATTCGTCAACGACTTCAATACTTGCGGCGCTCACTTTTTCACCTTCGATTTTCAGTTCCCGTATACCGTGGCGATTTTTGAACTTTTCTAACCAACCACTGCCTCATTTGAATGAAGGATCGCCAGTCAATTTAATGTCGAAAAACAACGCTTTTTCGGCAACAGTTGATCCAGACAAAAGAACACCTTCGCTTCTTATTTGAACGAACCACAAATACAGAGCCGAGTCGAGTGATTCATTTTTGGCTTTTTTCATTGTCTTACGATGTTTTACTCGGCCATCTAACGATTTAGCAGTGTTAAGGCAGTGTTTCTGTTGTCACATTTTAACTAATTTCGTTTGGCTTATCGCAATGCTCAAACAAAATGCATTTAATTATGTAGTCAATAATATAACTTATGGACCCTGACGGTTAACAGAGGTGACGGTTAAAATAGAGAGGTGGATAATGGAGGTTCCACTGTATGACCTTTGGAACGTGAGAAATAACAAAGAAAGACAACAAAGTTACAAGCTTTTGATATGTCGATATATCGTAGTATTACGCGTATAATGAATGAAAATACTTGTAAAAATATATAAACTTTACAGTAATGTACAATATCAGACACTGATGTTGAGGAACGCCCTTTTCTGATTTTATTGCACAATAGTAATAAAGTACTAATTCTCAGAAAACATAAAATTTTTGGGTGACAATGATAAGTACCCAAAATCCTTTATTGACCATGTGCAGAAGATTCTTATTTCGGTATTTAAAAGATTTTAATACTTTTTGTCCTGAATGTTCTTTGTACAATATTGATTAGATTATATTTAATTTTTCTTTTAAATATATAATGAATTAATGATATTCTATAGAGAGAATAAAATTACAATAAAGGGAATAAATATCAAAATGCATAAGCATGCAATTAATAATGTCCAATTTATATTCTATGCGGTTGCAATTAAAGTCCACAAGGAAACCGAAAACTACAGTTAGAAAAAAATTAGAGAATGTCAATAAACCCGAACATTTATGTATGCATCTACACGAAATGAGGATACATAACTTATTTATGGATATCGTTGCTTTGGAAGTCCTAATTAGAATACGTTAATGGCTGGTTGCGTAACTCAACGTTTACATTTTTTCATAAATATGGTGTCATTATTAATATTCTCGATAAACGTCGATTTGGTTTTAATTACTCGTTATAACTGAACACAGCCGTTCTAATGTATCAATTAGCAAACAATATTCGTATTGGTATCAAATCCATTCATGCATTTCCGACAGTGCACGCTACGGTTTTAATCAATAAGTTTATGTAAATTCTTAGTGATGAAATAACATTATCAAAACAAATGGTTTGATATTGAATATTTTTTACTTTTTTAAAATTGAAAAATATACGGCGTCCCCTAGAATCGTTGGTTAAAACGGCCAATTCTTCCACTATCTTCTATTTCTTTGTGTGCCGTGCTTGTTTTCATTACTTACTGTTATAGTACTGTTAATGCTTGAAATTCTGGAGGATAATCCAGATGAATTCGGCAACTTGCAAATAACGTTGCAACAAGATGGTGCTAATGCACAGCGTTATGGCGCAGTAAGACGTTACCTAGATGAGAAATATCGTGGTAGATGGATTGGACGACGAGGTATGATAGAATGGCCAGCTAGGTCACCGGACCTCACACCATTAGATTTTTTTTTCTGTAGGGATACTTGAAATTTAAAGTTTTCGCTACAGCACCCGACACAATTAACATTTTGAAACAACGAATTGTTGAAGAATATAAGGCAATTTCTCCCGACACATTTGAATGAGTACAGCAAGAGTTTAGAAATAGGATGCATTACTGGCAGGAAGTAGATGGAACGCATTTTGAACACTTACTATAAGAACTGGTTGTTAAATATTTAGTAATTAAATGAGATGCTACAATTTTAGTATTTAATTTATTCATCAAAATGAGCTTAAAGTCAAACAAAACTATTATGACGGAATAGGTATTTTCAATACCTTTGAAATGAGGTATCACTTGTCATAAGGTCCCATTTAAAATTATCTGTCACAGTGGCGCTCTAACGTCATCTGTAACTATTACGTCACTTGTTATGACTAATGGAGAAGCCTACGTCTGTTTATTACCTTCCTCCAAATTTCACTATTATAACAATAACCGTTCAAAAGATTCGAGGGGGAACGGACTTTTGACTAGCACTGTAAAACCGAAGTAACCCTTCACATTTTGATGGTGTTGATAAATTCTCGTTCTTTGTGTATGGAACCGCTCGTTGGAAACGTGTGCTCTTTACGGGATTTTGAGCAACGACGCTGCTATACCACAACTCGAATGCTTCCAATCTATTTAGATTTTGGACTTTTATTGTCCAGGTTTCACATCCATAAAGCAAAGTAGACACTTAGCACTCTTAGATGCGTATTCAACGAGAGAAGTATATTACATAATACCGAACATCAGCTAAGGAAGCTCTAGCGTGGCAGATTTATTGTGGTCAAAATCTTTCAACAATCCAACTTCCTAGATATCTAAAGTGTTGCACCCTGTCTAGTTCTAATTTTACTACCGAGTCCTTAACATTAATTTTTCTCAGCCACCATAAATTTTGTTATCTTCTCGTTGATGTTTAAGCCCTGTTCTTTACATTCGTTGTGTACTACATCTAACAGGGTTTGAAAGTCTTCCATACTTAGGGAAACTCAAATCTCAACGCAATCATTAATACGACGCCAACAGCTGACTCCAAAGAATTTTTCTCAGAGCCATCTCTGACAATATTGAGGTATTGACGAAGAAGAAGAACCAAAGACTGCACCTCAATGTAGAGATGCTATACCCTAAGCACGGAAGTGTGATACATATTAGCGTGATTCCGCTACATTTTTGTTTCTGGATTCGGAAAAGTCACTAATTTTTTAAATCCTCCTCTGGGCTATCTCCCTTTGTCCCATCCCATACCTCGATAATGGGGAGCATACTAGTTGCAATACAAATTCACTATATAATGAAATCATTATCTATATATTGGTGTATAGTGCGTTATTTTTGCTTCAGCTCCTTTCCCTAGTTTTACTTCGCTAACGCCTATCGCATTCCATTTAATTTTTGACATTTCTGTTTCCATCTCTATAGTACTTTCTTCTGTTGCTGGGATCTAGCATTATATAATATGGCGACGTTGAGTTTTAAGGGTTTTCTAAGTTTGGTATGGTTACTTGTCAGAATCTTCTCAGAATGGTCTTGTCCACTCTAGAATCCGTGTGACAGACTAGCAGTCTTTGCCTACTCGATTGAGGTAATTTATTTTTAAATAATAACTTTTCATTTTATTTCAGGAGGAGTGTGGCATGATTTTAAAACCTACCGTGCTTGCAAAGACGTATTGTTCTGGTGTTTGGTGTTACATTTATTCTAGTTGTTTCAGTTATTCTGCTGATACTCGGTAGCCAGAGCCTTGTGACAACAGGGTTCATCACTTGAAGGTGAGGTTGACATTTGAGTAGGAGAAAATCAATCTGATTTCTGACAACACAATCCGAACCAGTGGTTTTGTATATAACTTCTCGATGGTAATGTAAAGAAATTGTTAATGACTAAAAATACCTCTTACTTTGCGAATATGCTTAATCTATCAATCTTTTTTTTAACATCAAGACTTTTTACAATTTGTTTCACAATAAAAACAATAAGTAAAATAATTGTTTGGCTTTATAAAGTCTGAGAAATATAAGGTCCAATGACCAAAGCATTAATACACAAATATTGGCATGTTTACCGGTGGGATACGCGAACACGAATACTAAAAGCGCCACAAGTCACAATGGCTGGGCGCCGTTGAAGGCGTAACTTCCAGTACTGTAGACACTGCCAGGAACGGTTTGGTAGGTTCAAAGGATTATATCGCTTCAATCTCTTCGCTTGTTGGTTGTGGAGAAGATTGTATGCCAGGGTGTTAGGATGCACGCGCAACCTGTTCAGAGACTGTTAGTACCTGCAGATCTCTATGTAAGGCATCATTCTGGATATACCAAGGGCATTAGCGATTGTTCTTAGAGTTTTAGATGAAAATCTAGCTGAATATTTAAATAACAAATTAAATTTGCTAGCTGATCCCCAGAGCTGCGAAACATATGATCAATTCTTTCACTTATTTCACTTTTTGTATCCAATCCAAATAGCAAGATGATCTCAACTAATCCTTCATTTTCAACCTTGGTAATAAAGTCTGCCATAACTAGCTTGATTTTATTTTTAGAAATTTTTAGTAGAATCGCTCTCAGATCATTCTAAAACTCTTCTAAAATTACTTACTATACAGATTTATCAGCTACTAGAGCCTATACTGGAGCCCATTGCCAACTGAAGATCTGCCGGGGAATGGGGGTCATGTTTCTAATTTGACTTTCATCCGACTATTGGTTCATCCGCCTTCAAAATGTTGTTATTTCCAGATAAAAGGGTGTTCATGGTAGCCGCTCCTGACCTAGAGAACTGCTGCTACTGGTGGACTAGTTTTGATCTACCCCGGGTATTTTATTTCCCAGGTAGTTACCAATTTTTGGAGGCATTTCCTTATCTGCCACCTGGAGAGGTGCTCGATGAGGAACTAGTAATCCCACACGTCAATAACTACGAAATTTTTCTCTTCATGAAAGTGTTACTTATCTATCCCTTCTCTTTTATCATGATTTGAGACCAGGCTAAATCGGGAGTAGAGTTCAGTTCACCCTACAATTAACGCAAGCAGAGTCTAAAATTAATAGTATGAAGGCACAGCTACAACTAATATTGGCGTGGAAGATAGAAGGAAGAAGAAGTATAGGTAGAAAGTAGAAACCTATACCTATACCAGAGGAGCCTATATCAGAATAATGTTCATCTCTATTGGGTAGGAGTTTATTTGTTTAATGATTTTTTTTTCTGACCATGCAGTGGTTACGCGATATGTTTGTTTAAAATACAATCTGCAAATATGTGATTTATATTTGTAGTGCCAGAATAGTAGACTTAATGTTAGTTTACAAGACAATGCCCGAATCCTTTTATCGCATTTTAGTGACTCACATTATTCGTTCCATTTGTTTGATAGCGTTATATATCTTTGTCGCTTAGTACATAGTTTGATCATTCCACGTTATTCTTCACGTGCCATATCAGAATTATCCGACGTTGGCGATCACCATTGCGAAGGCTTCTCGATCTTCTGCAATATGGAATAATTGTCCTGCATTTGTATCTGAGTCCATTCACGAATGTTTTTTAATCAAGAAACTTGTTTTCTTCCTACACCTCTACGGCCCTCTATTTTGCCTTTAAGGATCAGTTGTAATATTTTATATCGACTTCCCCTTACTATATGTCCCAGATAAGACATTTTTCGATGTTTAACAGTCTTTAGTAGTTCTCTATCTTTGTTGACGCTCCTTAGTACTTCTTCATTAGTTTTCCTTGCTGTCCAAGGTATCTTCAGCATTCGTCTATGAACCCACATTTCCAATGCTTCAATTTTGTTTATGATCGATACTTTTAGCGTCCACACTTCTGCACTATACAAAAGTACGGACCAAACATAGCACTTAACCATTCTTTGTCTTAGTTCTAAACTGAGATGGTTCATTTTCATAAAAGTAGTTTTAGTCATTGCTATTCTATGTTTTATTTCTATGTCTGCATCTAGTTGGTCCATTATCACAGTTCCCAAATATGTCATTTTGTGAACTTTTCCAACTTGGACTCCGTTTAATATGAAGCTTTGCATCGGGATATGGGTCACGACTAAACACTAAAAATTTGGTTTTGTTTGAGTTTATTTTAATTCCAATTTCCTCTCCTACCTCGTGAATACGATCAAGCAGAATTTGAAGACCTTCAAATCATTCCACGTACATATATTTATTGTATTACCGGTATTTTCAGCAGCATTTCATCATTTAAGGTCTGCCAGCTCCTGATTTTATTTATATTTGCCAACCATATTATATTATACTGGAAAAAATACATTGTGGTTTTCCGTTGCATTTCATGCGCTGAAATAGTTTAAGCACAATATTTCTTGTAGTTTACGCGTACATTTATACGGATTTATGCAATAGTTTTAGATTGAATAAAGTTAAAGAAAATATGTTAGAAATATTTTCCAGTAATAAATAGTTCCAGAAAATATGTTAGAAATATTTGATTTGCATTTTCTATGAATTCTATGATAATATGCTTGGATATTGAACTTAAACGTTGCGCAAATTTTATATCTAGAACATATTATATAGTTGATTTTTCTTGTATAAATACGCTCTTGTTATCAAATCCTAAATAAATGTTGATTTAGTTTTAATTACCCGTTTTAACTGAACGTAACTGTTCTGTTTCAATTAACCGGTAAGTCTGTATTGGTATCAATTCCATTCATGCGTTTACGAATGTGCATGGCACGTAGTGAATCAATTAGTTTATGGAAATTTGTAATAACGCAATACGAGTAGCACGACTGTTATGAAAACAGATGTTTATTCAAATTAATAAAAAAACCTCAAATCAGTTTTGTTGAATTTTTAGGAAACCAACAGGGAATCATCTTATTATTTTAGTAAGGAATCAAATAATGAAGTTACTAATCGTTAATATCTTAAATTAAGATCAAGCAAGAAAGGAGATTAAGAAGACCCCAACAGTTATAGAGGTATAAATCACCTGAACACCGTACTTAACCTTACCACAAAAGTCCTAACCAATAAAATAATAATAAAACTTAACAACTTTATCAGATGAACAACAAGGATTCAGATCCGGAAGATCCTGCGTAGACGCCGTATTTGTACCAAGACAAATTACAGAAAAGGCCATCGAGTACAATAAATCAGCATATATATGTTTTATAGACCTGAGGAAATCTTTCGATCGCATCCAAGGCGAAGACGTCTTACACCTACTATATAAAATAAACATACCAATCAATATTATACAAACCATCGAAAACACCTACCTCCAAAATCGAATACAATCAAAGATAATGGAAAACTAACACAGTGTGTTCCAGTACAAAGCGAAGTCAGACAGGGTGACTTGTTGAGCCCACTTCTCCTTAATATAATAATGGACGAAATTATCAACTAGAAGTTCTGAGGCATTTTTTTAAGATTTAAGTCTCTTGTTAAATAGTTTGATAAGTACAGTCTGCTACAGCTTATCGTGGAAGGCAAGATTGAAGGTAGAAGAAGATTAAATAGTTTAATTTCATTTGATTAAATAGTTGTGGTCCTTCTTCTGCTTCAAAAGTAACGTCGGGATCTGTGGCCTCAAATGCAGACTGTTCCGAATCAGACGATAACACATTATCTAACTCCTTTGGTGGAATAGGTATGAGTACATCAGGGCCATGAGAAATAGGCCTAATAGCAGATTTTAGGTTCGGGTATAAAATATTTTTTATTCTTACCATTAAATCCTTTAAATCGCAGCAGCAAAAGTAGCAATCATCAGATTGGTTTTGTGGCTCACGCCATACCATGGGAACTCAAAACTCAATGACTTTTTTCTTCCTTTTGTCCAACGTCTTAAAGCTTCTACACAAACTTTACATACAATATGTGGTGCCCAAGATTTGTCTTGTTCTCTTATTTTCACTCCAAATAGGCATGATACGCATTACGAACAAATAAGGTTATGTTATGTCTTTGTTTTGCAACCACAAAACTGCCACAAATGTAATACTGATGCGTTTATTTACGACTGGGAGAGGTGCAGCTGCTTACAGTGTTGCCACAATTCAGAATTTTATTAAAATATTTTTGGACAACTGTTTGTGCCATATATTTACACTAAAAACCGTTTTTCTAATTTTATATGTAAACTTTTCGTATAATCAAGGAATTTTTATAAGATCTCGATTTGCGAAGAATTGAAAGGTGATAGAAAAAAAACTAATGTCAGTTTCGGATTCAGGAGGTCAAAATTACCTAACAATGGATGTTTATTTTAAAACATCAAATTCATTGTTGAACTTTGTTATTCTTTTAGTTATTTCGCTAAATTGTTCGCTATTAACTACTAATTATTTAAAATTAAAAACTAATTATTTGGTTTCTCTTAAATCTTAATTGGAAACATATAAAAGTTCTATGTAATCCATTACCCACGTCTCGCCTAGTATTAATTACTCACTTTAAGTAACGTGTATAATTTTTAACATTGTTCCCAGCCCAATGCTGTCCCGCTGCGTTCTTTAACGCTTAATTATGCCTCACAATTAACACCTTTCATGAAAAATGATTCGACTTATTTGAACATTATTGTAGAACAATCGATCTCTTTGACTCGGAACAAGCGGTATGGGCGGGTTTCATAAGAAATTCTGAAGATGCATTTTAAAAACAATAAATGAACGTGATGGTTGTATCCGATGACCGTAGAACTGCTTACGGTGAAATTAAAATAAATTTAAGAGGTCAATACCTTCTTAGAAATTAAATATAAAATTTAATATTCAATTTCCTGTAATCAAAGCCGAAAACAATTCATGGTATAAATCTACGAATCTGTTTAAATCATTTCCCAACTATTTGGAAGAAAAAACGGCTAACCAATGAAAGACAGTCCAATAAATTAGACAATATTATCTTTTACAATTGTTTTTAAATCCAAATATGACGAAATTCAAATATCTGATACGAGAAATGAGGGCAGGAATAAAAAGACAAAAAAAGAAAAAAACAAAAAAAAATAAATTTACGGACACTAAGAAAAAGTGCTGTCAACACTCATTAGAGGACACAGAAAAATCTCTCTCCTGTTGCCGACCATAATGTAGCTTCGCCTATTTTTAAAAATTTTAAACTGTTTGTTCTTGTGTAGTGTAGTGTAATGTACAATTTTATGTTTATGACATTCTATAATTGTTGGATAGGCCAAAATTGACGAAATGCCCTGAAGATGCTCTTGGAAGCGAAAGTACTTGGGCAAGATTTAATTAATAAAACTGTGCTCGATATCTCCCTTTCATTTGATCAAAGTTCATTTATTCGAGCATTTAACCTTATATCACAAAATTAAATAACTCGAAGTAAATTAAAGTCATAGATTTGATGAAATTTTGGCCTGATAAACCATGCTCTTAAGCTTTTAACAAGGGAGGCCCTTTTAGCCTTTAACTAAGTAAAAAATATCACGGCCAACGAAAGAACATCTTTTTCTGCTTTGTTGATTTTGAAAAGGCCTTCGATTGTGTCACTTAAAAATAATAAATTCCCTATCTTAATAAAATAAAATATATTAACCTGGAGAGAAAAGATATAAGACTACTAAGAAATCTTTACTGGAAACAAAAGGCAAGAACGCAAATTGGCGAAGCGTGCAGCACTATCAATATCAAGCAAGAATTAACTGTGATCTGAGATTTTATTTTAAAGACATACCTAGAATCATTGTGTTATCAATTGTGATATCCAAAGCACTACAGTATATTCCCCAGTTAACCCGGCATTACACGCGCTATGAGCAAACCACTCACATTATTTGTTCATAAGCAATGAAATTATCTTAGCTAATACGATGACATTGAGCATTGAGAAATGCCTTTAGTATGGCTCATAAGAGGAGATGACATCGTTGCAAAATATTTCCGGCGGTCAGTATGATGTGATACTCTGCTGTATTGGCAGTCAGTATGCTGTGATGCTCAAACTCAAAGAAACTTAATGTTTTTATTTAATATTTACGTAAGTTAAGGGTATTACATTAAAATAATATAGTTGTTAGGTTAGGAAGCCATTTATTTTGAATTTGCATCTGTAAGTATAATGAATCCACGTCAAGAACATCAGTTACTTTTGAGGCTTGCTGAAATTGAATATGAAGACAAAAAAAAACTAAACTTTGGAAAACATCGATGACAGTGAAGAAAGTGCAATTGATAAGGTAGAAATACAAAATTATAACACCGATAGTGAAATGAAAAACCGATATTCAGATACTTGATTATAAGCCCGTTACAATAAAATGGTTTACTTTCAGATCGAGATAATCAAACCCTCTGGGATACCCATTACCATTGGTCAGCCCAAAAATCTTATTAGGAATATAGTTATCAAAAAAACTTTTTCTTCTTTTTATATAGACATAATTCTGTCTGTTTTTCAATGTGCCTCCAATAAGTTGTCGCTCCATCGTTTTCGTGGTCTTCCTACTGATCGTCTTCCTAGTGGCAAACAGTCCCTTGTATACTTTTTCCAAAGTCAATTTTCCAAGTGGCGGCTTTTGAGCTTCTTTGATGCAAATGCCGACCATTGGCGTGGAAATTAAGAAAAGGGATCAGTTCATCAAACGCATATTTCAAGAAAAATCATAATTTTTATTAATTTTTACATAATTATATTCAGGAAAATTTTTTTTACAGAACAATTTTTTAAACAAATTCAAAATATCACCTTTTGTGCTCCAAAAAATATTTTTTAGGTTTTTGGATGACTCTAAATAAGATCTATGTCATTTTTCTCAAAAGTTAATAGTTTTGGAGATATAGGCGATTTAAAATCCGAAAAATGCGATACCTAATATGCATTTTCGAGGCTTGAAAAATATGTAAATGAGTATTTTTGAGATTCAAGAGTATTTAAACTAAAGTCTCGACATTGATTTTGGTGAGAAATTGGGGTAATATTTTCCGTAGCAGAAAAAGGAGATCTTTTGAATTTGAATTGTTTCCTGCAAAAATGTCCGGCACCCTTCAACCTTCGATTTGTTTAAACGCGGTATTTTTGAATAGGAATCTTCAAAGGACAGAATCAGTTTTTTTTTTCAAATGTGAGCGGGCTCACAACATCTAATAAATAACAAATTAATTCTTTCAAATTAAAGCTTGTTAATTTTAGTGATTTATAAGAATATTGGACTTATTATTTAGTTTTTACATAAACCATAATATTTTTTTACAATTATCTGTAAATAATGGTTCATTCTGTCAGAAAATTTTAAAAGATTGTCTATCCAGCAAGGACAGAAAATCTCAAAATATTGTCTGTCCAGCAAGGACCACGAGGAGGTATGAGCCTTCCTTGCCAGGAAAGGAAAGGGTTAGGTATGTTAGTAAGAATATAAAGTTAGTTTTTTTTTCATTTTGTTTTTATTATTTTTTTTTTTGTTTTTATATTTTTTTTTGTTTTTTGTTTTTTTTTTGTTCTGACTCTATACAGTGTGTCGCATTTAAGATGAAGATACCCCTATATTTCGGCTATTAGAATAAATACCAATTTGAAATTTTGCACAGTCATACAGGTTGTCAATTCACATTTTTTAAGATAATCAACTGAAATTTAATTTTTAAACACGGCCTACTGTTAATGCACAAACAGAGTGAATCTTCAATATTTTGCTTCGAGTTAGAGATATCGGAAAAAGTTATTTGGAAAAGATGTTCCAAATATTATTATAACCCCACATAACAAAGTTTTATGTCAAAATTCGCACTTTTACTTTTTTCATTAATTGAAGAGCTTATTTCCAGTGTCTTAAATCCAAAATTTCGATTTTTTTAATTTTCTTTTTTTAAACTTTATAGATTTCTTCAAGTCTAAAATAAAGTTATATGTACCAAAACAACTTCTTATTTGCCATTTAAAAGTGCATATGAAAATTGTAAAATTGTATAATTTGTATGTTAAATTTGTATGAAAATCTGTAATTTCATGGATTTCATTATATGGATTTAAGACACTTTGGAAATAAGCTCTTCAATTGTAGTCAGGATTCTAAAACGGACAGTTGGCTGTCCCGAGATGCATCTTTAGACAGCCAATTGTAGATTTAGGATCGAGATTACAAATAATACTGAAAAACTAAAATTGCGAATTTTGTCATGAATTTTGGAATGTGCGGTTACAATAAGTGGAATAACTTTTCCAAATAAGTTTTTCCGATTTCTCTAACGCGAAGCAAAATATCGAAAATTTACCCTGTTTGTGGATTCGCAGTAAGCCGCGTTTAAAATTTAAATTTCAGATAACTAACTATCTTAAAAATATGTGCACTATCAACATGTATGACTGCAAAATTTCTAATCTGTATGTATTTTGATAGCTGATATATAGAGGTGTCTTCATCTTAAATGCGACACACTGTATAATAATGAATACTAGTGTTCAAGATGCATCGCGATAGCTGTAAAGAAATTAATTAGAAGGACTAAAAAGAATCGTCAGAGTCTTCTGAAGTCGAATCGTTCCCAGGTTGTATAACTATTGGTGCTATTGCCGGTAAAACAGGATATTCATTTTCTATTTTTACAACATGAGCTTCGCAACTTTTCCACACATCGCTATTAATGCCACTAATTACTTCTCGAATATTCTCAATGGCCACTGCGCTTAATGTTGGTGACTGATTATATTTTCGCAATCGTTTTTTTACGGTACCCCAAACCATTTCAATTGGATTAAAAATGCAATAGTATGGAGGTAATCGCAAAAGAGTATGGCCGTGCCTGCTGCAAATGGTGTCAATAACGTATTCGTTTTTGAAATTCCGACTTTTGATCATTCTAATTAATTCTTTTTTTACTGGAATCTTTTTAGGAACAGTGATATTTTTAAGTTCCATAAATTTTAAAATTTCGTCCTTTTTCGTGTTATTATTAGGTATTTTATTTAATATGCGGGAATGATACGACGCATTATCCATAACAATCACTGAATTCGGCGGAATATTGGGCAAGAGTTGTTCAACAAACCACTTTTCAAATAAATCGGCTGTCATATCTTCGTGATAATCGGCAGAAGACTTTGTTATATTTTTGGCCGACAATAGCAATGCATTAGATACAAAACCATCTTTGCTTCCGGCATGAAGAATAATAACACGTTTTCCTCGTGAACAGGGTGTATTTAATGCACACTTGTTTGTGTTGTCAACCCAGCCGTACTTGACAACATCATGCGTATCGAACCAGGTTTCATCTAAATAGATTATGTTTCTGTTTGAATTACGATACTGTTTTATTTTACTCAAATACTCTCGTCGAAGTTCAACAATACGCCGAGATTCCATTATTACCATTCGATTATCTAATTTCTTATATTTAAATCCACAACTTATCAAAATCTCGCGCAGTGTTTCCAAAGATGTATAATTATATTCAGGGAAATCTCTCAATTTTTCACGAATCAGTTCTAAAGTAGGCACTCTATTTTCTTTGTAAAAATTGTAAACTGTTCGCTGAATAACGTCTTTTGCAGCAGTGTCAATCCTACCCAATTTTTTATTTGGTCGCTTTCGTTTTAAGGAATGATCTGTAACAATGCCTAATTTAATAATTGTATATATCGTCTTATACCCGATTTTTGTTAATACATGAATTCTCGAAACAATTGCATTATCAGCCATCAAAATATTTTCTTTTTTCAAACACTCATACATATTTAAAACTATTCTTTGGGATTGTACGTGCAAATCTTTATTTTTTAATTCGGGGCTGTCATTAACATAATTGTCATTATCTATTGATAACACAGAAGTTGATGCATCTTGATCATTCGTATCAAATGGTCTCCAAAATGCCATCCTAGAAAAATATAATATTACTTACCTTATTATCCGCCTCTGATAGCTGCTTGCAAAATGAACTATTTAGGGTGTCATATAGCCAGACAAACAGGTGTTCCATCAAGATTTATTGCGATGCGCTTCGCTGTTGCCAAGTTTAAAATTATTGAATGTAACTTTAATACCATAATTAATATATCTGCAATTTTTCATGTTTCCAGGTAAGGTATAAAATCAATAAAATTTGGAAAAAAATAATACAATTCTTGAAACCGTTTTTCAGAACTTGGATTCTTAAAAGTTGTCTGATTTCTTAAAAGTCGATCATTATATCTATAAGAGTATTACCGCTAAATTCACCAACATGGCAACGTCGATATAGACCGAACATCGAAATCACCTCGAAATTCTGTCCAGACTACAATGTTGCCGATATTCGAAAATTACTTAGAGTATAAGTTATATATACAAAGTTCACAGTTGCTTTAATTCATTAGTGAAGAGTCCATGGAAATATTAGTACCTAGTTAATTAATTTATATAGATATATTTTTTGAGAATATGTTCATATTATTTTTTAAGAGTGTCGTTCGTTGACTAGCAATTGAATAATAACGAATAGAGAATAGAGAATATTTTTTAAATATAACCTTAGGAATTTTAGGAAATATATCTGACAACCTTGATTTGAAAGGCGGTCTCTTTGAAATCAGAGTGAGGCATATTTATGTTGGAAAATTATTAGTGGATGTACTATACTTCCCTGTATTTCTCTCTCTCTCTCTCTCTCATAGTGTTTTACCATCAATTTTATCATCTCTGCTGTTTCTAACATCCTTTTTGTCCTCTCTGTGTCAGGCCTTGTTTCTGCCGCGTATGTCATTATTGGTCTAATAACTGTTTTGTAAATTCTGCCTTTCGTTTCTTTCCCGATATTTTTATTTCTTCATATTGTTTATTCAGGCAGCACCTGCGGCTCTGTTTGCTCTATTCGCTTGATCTTCCACTTCAGTTTCGAGCTTTCTGTAGCTAGATAATGTGATGCCTAGATATTTAAATTCCATCACTTGTTCTATTATCTGACCTTCCAGCTCCAATTTACATCTTAGTAAATTTGCTGTTATAACCATCCATTTTATATTTTTTGGGGAAATTAACATATTAAATTTTCTGGTGGTTTAAATTGGTGAAGCATACGTTGTAAATCATTCTAACTTTGAAAGAGTAGTATTGTATATTACAATACTTACTTTTGTATTATTTCATCCATAATCAGGTTGAACAATAGAGAACTCAGGGAATCTCCCTGTCTTATCCCATTGCCAGCTTCAACAGGATCGGTTAGTTCTTCTTCTTCTACCAAAAAAAAAACTTTAGGTAAAATGATCTGTAAAAGAGAAGAAAATTGCATGTGAGTGTTACATTTTCCAGATGATATTATTGAAAAAATTGTTATGTATACAAACCAATATAGTTCCAAAATTCCACAAAATATATCTCGTCCAAAAGACGCAACGGTCATAAATTTAGATGAAATAAATGCACTCTTCAGACTACTTTCTTTTGCTGGGACATGGAAAAGTGCTCGGCAATATATCCCCAGCAAACCATCGAAATATGCTATTCAATTTTATTTACATTCTGATGCGAAAAATTGATCCACCCGTAACTTGGAGGTGTATGTAGATAAGCAGCCAAATGGCCCATTTCGTCAGGATAACATTTCAGCATAACTTTTGAAACGTTTGGTAAAACCTATTGCTAATACAGGTCGCAATTTTACATGCGACAATTTCTTTAATTTAGAACCACTGACCGACTAAACAATATGTGAACTACATTAGTTGAAACTCTAAGAAAAAACAAGCGTGAGATAGCAGCAATTTTTCTCGCTACTAAAGAAAGAAAAGAAAATACATCTAGGTTTGCTCTTAACGAAAAATGCGTACTTATTTCTTACGTTTGAAAGAAAAATAAAAATATTTTAACATCTTTTATTAACGTCCGTTTGCCTTGCAATTTTTAGAAGGCTCAGATTATAAAGCAGAAATCTGAATTGTGTTTCGAAACTATTTTACGATTTTGTAATTAGATGTCGCTATTGCGTCCGTATTGAAGCCATGTTATTGTTGCTATCTTAAAAGGCAGAAAATATTGATTTTTCACTTTGAGAACCCCTATGCATAGCTCTTCTGACGAGACCTATTAGGTCGAAATACGTATCAAGAGATACATAGGATTTGTTTGCGTGAAATCAAATATTTGCTGCCTTTTCTCAAAAATATTTTAGTTTTGTCAATTATGGACGATAAAGATATTATTGACCATAAAACAGGTAATGCTCAAAAAACTAAAGGGATGTCATTTTATAGACAAACAAAATCTGATGTAAATGTGGTCGACATACTAAAATCTTTTTATTATGTGCCAAGAATAAGTTGTAGATAACAGATTATAATTTTCTTCAGCCTTTTAAATATTTGTGCATAGACTACCAGATTACTTATTATGAAAATACTGGTATTCAAATGCTGTGACGTAAATTTCGAAAAGAGCTTGCTTTCCAGTTGATACGGCTACATTAAATGTTATGAATGAACATAAGAACTCTTTCTGTATTGTTACAAATGCAAATGTATAAACCATATGTATAAAGTACAAACCATTATAATTTTATACATACTGATATTCATTCTTCCTCGAAATAGGTGAAATTGATGTATGTGAGGGGGACGCTGACACATATGCAAAATAATTATTAGGCTTCTAAGAATTATTCGGAATACTGAAAGTTCAAGTTTGCTATTTTATTTACTAACATTTACTAATGTCTCTGGCAGAAGAAGAGCTCTCTTCAATTAAGTACTTTATTTTCAAAAACAAACGTCACTCCTTTTGTTTTGATTTGAAGCGTTTTTTGTATGGAAGAGTTTGAATCCAATTATTTTTTAACAAAAGCTTCGATACTGGCTTTCTTCCTTACACTAAGAAAAATTTATATCCAAGTTCCACCAATCAGCGAGTTGTTGCTTAAAAATAGAAAAAAGGATAAAAATATGGAAAAACTATTGCCCAACTTCAATGAGATCTTCTTTCGACCCAGAAGAATAAATTAACCAAGTTTCAAGACTTTTAGGACTTTTCTTTCAAGAAAAAGAAAAGGCATACAAATATGAGAAGAAAACCTATTGACTCCGATTTAATAAGTTGCTAATTTATAGCAAGAGTTACCATACATACGTGCCGACCGTATATTTCAATAAGGGCTTGTAAAGTTTTTCATAAAAATTTTTCCCCATCTAAAAAAGTGTATTTTTCTCGATCCTGATTATATATGTTTCACTTTAATATTTCTTATTCTTTTTAAGAATATAACAATTATTCGTAATTAGACTACCTACCAAAAAGTCAAAAACAATTTTAATAATTATTTTTGTTCCCCATGATAACGATCAGTATATTTTTTGTATTTTTTTTTTCCCGGCTATTGTCGTTGTCTTCCACACCTACATTTTGCGCAGATACCAGCCACGCTGTAATCGGTAAGATGTAAATATGTCACAACAAATCACCAGGATGATTCATATTAGGTGGTATCAAAACCTGGATATCAGCATCGCAAGATTGGTCAGAATAAGAAAGACTTTTCTCTCTTCAGTCCTGACCCCCTGGAGGGAGTGTAGTGGTCATCGTGAAGTCCTGTATTGTCCGTCTTCAAAGACCTCTGTCTCTGGTCATTTCTTTTAACTCATATCTAGGTCTTTTGGATATTCCTTTAATTTGGCCGATCCATCTTGTTATACATCTTCCTAGTGATCATTAGGCTTCTATCTTTCCTTGGATAATTAATCGTTCCATGTTTTCTGTCTCTACTTTCATAACATGTCCAAAGTATTTTAAATGTTGGAGATGGAATTTGCTGGAAAGCCATTTGCTGGCCTGAAGCTCATTTAAAATTGAATTATTCGTGCTGTGATCGGTCCACGGAGTTCGTAACATTTTTCCGCAACAGGACATTTCAGAGGCGTCTATATTTCTTCTTTCCGCTTGTCGTAGGGTCCAAGATACAAATCAGCATGTCAGTTTTTCGAATATTAAGCAGTTGATCAATCTCATTTTTAGAGTGAAATTTGAGAGTCCTTCCATGTTTTAGCCATCTTTTCTACGACGACATTTGCTGGATCACATCTACGTTTTAGTTGTCTTTGAAGTGACCACATTATATTAAAGAGGCTATATTGTATCAAGAGAAAAACAAGTAAATTGCGGCTATAGTAAAATTTTTTCTTTATTCGCTAGTTCTCTACTGTCGCATAGAATTTTAATTTACTGCATTATAACTGTATACAATCTCAGGATATTCCTTGCTTATGTTCATCTGTAGGTACAGATTGTTAATACTACATTTATCATATGATAAAACTGTCATCTATACATGAATTATCTTACGAAATGACTAACATTCCCAATTACCATATACATAACTATTAAAATAAAACGTTGTTGACGATCTTATAATTCCGTAAGAGCCCCACGTCAAGTGTATACCTACACGGTTAAAAATTCGTTTAATATTGTATTATAGAATTTTAATATAAATCAATTAATAATTACATAATTTTAATCTTAAGATTAAGCGTTCCTAAAAAATGGCAGCTGAGATAAAGAATTTAAGAAAAACATCTTAGAACCATCTGTATAGATAACTATATTCTGGTCCATTCATCATCCAGTTTCAAAAGTACAACTCTTCTTCGTGTTTTCAACCCATCTATTTTGCGCCATTCTCGTCCAGTTTTTATTTTTTCTTCTTAACTCGTCAGCCCATCGTGTAGGTGGTCTATCGACACTTCTCTTTTCTTCCCTTGATCTCCATTTCAATAACCTCTTTGTCCATCGCCCATCCATCATTCTAGCTATGTGTCCTGCCCATCTCCATTTTAGTCTGGCTATCCTTTCGATGACGTCAGTCACCTTGGTTCTTCTCCTGACCTCTTCGTTTTTTATTTTGTCTCGCAGAGTTACTCCTAACATGGATCGCTCCATTCTTCTCTGTGTGACTCTTAGTTTGATAACCGAGGCTTTTGTTAGAGTAAGTGTTTCTGCTCCGTATGTCAACACTGGGAGGACGCATTGATCAAATACTTTTCTCTTCAGGCATGTGGATAGCCCACTTTTAAAAGTTTCTCTCAGTTTTTCATATGCTGCCACCCAATACCGATTCTTCTCTGCAGTTCATGGTTCTGATTATTCCCGCCAATCATAAATATAAATACCTATAGTAAAATTCATTAAGCGATGCAGGGAGATGTAAACATTAAATCGTGTCCGAACCTGTATGAGCTGCCGACAACGTCGGCAGACGAAATAAAGATGGACATTTCGGTTAGTTTTTAAATATTTTTGAAGAACTGTTACTTGCATTTATGCATAAAATATTCATTAATTTTATAAATCGGATTATTTTTTCACTTACTATGTATTCAGTGATAACAATAATTTATTTACTATGCAATAAACACTAATATTTGAGAAAAGAAAAAAAATAATAAAGTGTCATAATTATACTGTTACTTATCGGAACGAGTAGACTCATTTGGAACATCTTTAACAATTATCTGTTAAATTTATCGTTGTTTATATGCCCTGCATCGCTTAATGAAATAAGGTATAGGACATGAAATTATGATTTTGATCCTGGCCATAAGCTTTTAATATGTATCGTAAAACATATAACGAAACATAACAACGGAAAAGCGCAAGAAAGAAATTGAAGCAATAGTTACCAAATCGTGTATGTTTATCTTAATTGCGTTATCTAAATGTATGTTTTCTGATCTGACGAGAATGAGTGTAGACATTGCGAATACGTCGATTATAGATATCTAGTTTTCGCTGCATGTCCAACTTGCTCGATTTTCCTATGTTTTGGTATTATGATGAAACATACAATTATTGTCCAGGAAACGTGCCACTTCTAGATACTCCAATTGTGTAGTTTCCTACAACTCCAATATGGACGGTAGAAGATTATTCTATGTAGCGGGTAAAAAACGCTATAAATCATCTTCTTGCAGTACCGTCTCCTATCAGAGGTTGGCTACCATCACATCAATCTTTACTTTGTTGGCTGCAGCTCTGAACAACTGTATTGAACTGCGCCCATACTAACATGGTTCCCTAACCGATTCAAATTCAGGACAGCGTGACGCGGTTTGTTCCTGTTATTCTCTAGTGACTTGTAAGCTAATCTAAAATTGCTTGCTAGAGCCCCAAGTCTCCTCTCCTGACTACGTCTAGTTCGGAGACTTGGTTCTCAATTGTTTGGGCCCTACTTGCCCAGGTTTTTTCTTCTATGTATATATATATATATACATATATATATATATATATATATATATATATATATATATATATAATATATATATATATATATATATATTATATATATATATTTTTGGTTGGCTTTCGCCAGCTTCCCTTGTGGCCCACACAGTGCGGATATTTGCAGTGATTATCGAACTTTTAGAGCTAAGAACTATGCTCTGTTGGTTTATTTATTTTCCTTTCTAGGGTTTTGTTTCTCTTTGGTGGTTTTCTTTGTTTGTTTTATTGTTGATTGTCTTTCCCGTATTTCTTTTGTTTTTTTCTCACTACTTTTATTTTGTTTGTCTTCTCTATTATTTGGTATCGTTATTTGTTCCACTATTTGTTGTTTAGACCTCTTGTGTTTTCAGCTGTGGAAAGCATCATATCGCATGATCTTTCGGATTATGGGACTAGGGTAGTTCTGCAAATTTAATCCTCGCTCTATTCTTCATTATTTCAGTCACTGTGACCGGTTGTAGATCCATGTATATGAAGCCTTCTGCTACATATATGGGATGTTGACAGCTTCTATTAAGCAGCTGTTGTGAACTGCTTGAATCCTCTTCTTTGTAGTATTACAGGTGTGTCCTTATATTTGGCATACGTAATACGATCTAATGTGCTTTATAGAAGAATAATCTGCTCTGTCGAACATATAGTGGAAGTATAGTTTAGCTTTCAACCTAACAATCAATAACCGACCAAATCACTACAGTCTAAATTCATGAAAAACCCTAGACCTCGACATCGATACTCACCACATATTTGTGGATTTTACATCTGCATCATCATCCTTATTATCAACCTGTACGCATCTACTGCTGGGTATATGTCTCCCTCAGCTCTTTCCATCTGTCTTTGTCTTGTGTAGCTTGCATCTAATTACGGCTAATACGCTTCAGGTCGACAATCTATCTAGTTGGTGGGCAGCCTCTTGCCACGGCCAGAGCTTCTTGGCTTCCACTTACGAACATACGTTTTTTTTAATTGGTTGTTAGATAATCTGGCGATGTATCCTGACTAATTTCATTTAGCGACTTAATTTTTTCGATAACGTTTGTTGTTTTTGTTCTACATTTGCATATGACATACATTGCATCATGCCGGAGTTTTAAATATCACCACATCTGATTAAAATAACGATATTAATACTCAAAGGCGCAGGTAGCAGAGTTCAAAAGAATATTTCAATGGTCTTCCATTGTAAAAATATATTAAGACAGGGAGATAGAGTATCGTCGCAAAAACGCCGTGGAAAACATCCAGAAAACTAACTATATGCCGGCAATAACAAGAATGCAACAAAATAACTTACATGTGCAACACGAAACTATAGAGCAGGTGGAAAAATACCTGCTACCTAGGTTACTGATGGACTTATACACTAAAGACACTGAAAGAAAGAAGAAAAAATATATTCGTGGCTATTCACTGTTATTTAGGCCTAGTCCTCCAACTAAGAGTGAGACATATCTCAAGAGCAACAAAGTGAAATATAAAACAATAATACACCCAGTGCTCATGTATGGATCGGAAACATGGGCAATGACGACTCAAGATAAAGAGTTAATACTAATATTTAATAGAAAAGTATTGAGAACGATACATGGCCGAATTAACCAACAGGAACTGTGGAGAAAGCGATATAATTTTGAACTCTAGCTTTTTTGGTGATGCAGATATCATGAAAATCATCAAAATAAGCCGCTTAAGATTTAGGCTACGTTATACGGATGGATAAAACTGATAATATTAAAATAACTATACTAAATAGGCCAGTCAGAAGAAAAAGAATAGGGCGGCCTAAACTCAGATATCTATATAATGTGCAGGAAGATTTAAGGGAGATTAGAGTAAGGGCATTGGAGTAAGGTAGGAAAACAATGCGAAGATTTAAATTCCATAAAAATCAGGAAATTGGAATATTTGGAGCACATCATGAGAGGTGAAAAATACGAACTATTAAGGAATATAATTCAGGGTAAAATCAAAGGTAGTAGAAGCGTAGGAAGACGTAAAATCTCTTATGATTCTTAAATGATTTTCAATCTCCGATAGGAGTGAAACTTGAAGAAGAAGAAGGAGTAAGGGGGTGGAGAAGAGAGACACTTGACAGGGAAGGATAAAAGACTGTTTTGAGGCAGGATAAAACTTAAGAAGGACTGCTTAGTGGAGTATCGGGTCTTTTATTTAACCTTAGACAGCAAAATAAAACTGACTGTATATGAAACACTAATAAGGGCAGCATTGACATATGAAGCAGAAAGGTGTATATATACATACACAAAAAGACCAATAACTGCTTAAACGTTTCGAGTAAAAAATTTTAAGAATAATATATCTTTTTCTTCTTTTTGTGTAGTCATAACTCTGTGTATTTTACAATGTAGTAAGTACCTCCACTAAGTTGTTCTTCCATCATTTTCGTGGTCTTCCCACTAATCGTTCTTCTATTGGATAGCCCTCTCCCGCCGTCTTTACTACTCTATTTGTTGTCATTCGGCTTATATGATCGTTCTATTCTACTTGCAAGTCAGTTGTATATCTGTACTTGTAGCTCTCTCCCATAGTGTTCTACTATCGATTTTTGTAAGGGTTTTTATCTCTGCTGTTTTTAGAATTCTTTTTGTACTCTCTGTGTCTGGTTATATTTCTGGCGCGTCTGTCATTACTGGTCTGATGACTGTTTTGCAAATTCTGCCTTTCATTTCTTTTACAATATTTTTATTTCTCCATATGGTTTCAGTCCGACAACTTGCGGCTCTATTTACTCTATTCACTTAAAGAATAATATATGGAGGATTAATAGAGCAAGAGTTGCCGTGAAATTGATTAAAGTAGCACATGTCAAATATCTTCCTTCCTACTCTATATTTTCTTTGGTAGTTGCGTCATGTAATTTCTTTGACTATTTCTGTCCAATTATCTTTCTCCTGTGCGTATTGTTTTGCTTTGGAGAATAAGTAACCAGGAATGTCTTTTATTTGACCCGACCATCGTACTTATGGTCGGACCAAATAAAAAATGATTTATTAGTTGTGATGAGTCTAGTTTTTATGTTAGAATTGAGTTATTTGTGCGTTGGGTGGCTCATAGTATGCGCAACATTCTACGATAGACCCACATTTCAAAACTCTTTGAATCGGCTTTTTTTTATTGTCCAAGTTTCTGAAGCATATTGGGCGATAGGAAATATCAATGCTCAAACAATGCGTAATTTTGTGTTTTTTGTGACGTCAATGTTCTTAGAAAAATTTTTGTGAGTTTGGCTATTGCCGATCTGGCCATTGTGATGCGTGGACGGAACTCGTCTTCTCATCCTCCACTGTTAGTATTAACAGAGCTTAAGTAATTAAATTGCCTGACCGCTTCGTAACCTGCCTTGTTTCTTATCTCTACTCTCTGCTTGGTTTTTTCTGATGCTATCGATGATCATCACTTTGATTTTCTGCATATTTATTTTTAAACCATATTCCGTACGCACCGTGCCTAGTCTAATTATAATGTTGTTCAAGTTCTTCTGGTGATGAAGCCAATATAACATTTGTCATCAGCATAACGTAGGTTTTTGATGTTTCTTCCTCCTATCGTTGCTCCACCTTGCCATTCCACAAAAACTTGACGCATAATATGTTACATGTTCAATATATGTTGAATAGAATAGGGGATATTATCCATCCCTGTCGAACTTCAGATTTTAATTTGAAGTTTGAATTTTTAAGTTTTTCGAGACCACACTATTAACTCTTACATTAGATGTTCTAGCGTGCCCATTTCTCTAAGTATATGCCACACTTTATCCCATTTTACGGTATCGAAGGCCTTGGAATAGCCAACAAAGCATAAATATGTTTCATCGTTAAACTCTCGAGATTTTACTATAATTTGACGCATGCTAAGAATATGTTCTCTTGTTTTTCTTCCTGATGTCAAATATATAGAGCATCTAATAAGGCGAGAAGATGCAACAATTAGAAAAGTTTTTGATCGAAGAGGATTGGCGGAACAACTAACCAGAGAAAAACCGAAACCTGGATAACTTAAAATACGACATAAGAGTTAAAAGGAGAGAGAAATATTGCCAGAGAGGCGGAAGATTAGAGCTTCGTTTCACAATGAGCTCTAATGCCATTGATGATGAATCATATTTATAAAGTATAATATTTTTGTTAGTAGCATTCCTGCGTCTAAAATATTAATTATCTAGCTGAACTTTCAAGTCCATTATCGTGTATAATTGCAAATTTGTTCATACAGTTTAATAAACTAATTAAATTTTAAAAAAATCCGGTAAATTATATTATTTAAACCATAGGTTTAGCGATTTGTTCCTTTGCCCACCCGCAATTGTCAATTAGTTACAATTAATAAACTTACAAGACTCTTTTTACTGTGTAAGAAACGAACAAAATTAATGATGACGGCTTGCTCAACCTAGCTAGAAACGCTCTCCTACGCATTAGTTCGGAGTCTTCTCGACCTTGACCGACAGATGTAATTAATTGAAATCGTAATTGACTTTAATTTAAATGTATGTTTACTACCGGAACTAAGTAATGTAACGCTCAATGCATTTACTTTTCTAGTTTGAACGACAATTTGACATCGGTAGTACAAATAGGAAGAGGCAATAGAAATGTAGTTATTGTATTTACACAGATAACGACGATTTTAAAACAATACTTAATTACAAATTAAATTAAAGATTAAAAAGTTCTTATATATATATATATATATATATTAATATATATATATATATATATATATATATATATAAAGGAACAACAGTAAAACTTAAATGGATATGGAATATAAACATCACAACGTAAAGAACCAACATTACGTTCTTTTTATCGAGAACTAAAATAAAATATGAACAAAATAACTAGATTCCAAAAGATTAGATATAAAAAAATTTTATGGGTGAAACCTGAAAACCAGTAATTGTTAGACTAAATGATTAATCAATCTTGTACTAAAAATAGGGAATTTGGCGTACAAGTCTAGTTTTTTTTTTTATTTTTTTTGGCTTTGGCTTGAAACCTTTAGCCACTTAATTACATATAAATGATTAGTATTCATTCATACAGGATTGTACAAGGAGGACACTTTTCACGCTCAGGGATTCATCAGAGCGGCTTTATTGTAACAAACAAGACATAAACCACGGTTAGGTAGGTGGGCAACATATATGGTAAACATACAAAGGAAATGTTCAAGCATACGATCAATTTTACACTCATACCTTTAATTTAATTTTTACAAGAAATATCATAATTATTTTAAAGATTTTTATATTGTCTTCACTTAATAGGAGATTTACGTTTAATGGTGTACTTAATCCCTCTTTTATCAATTCTTTTATCAGCCACGTGCTTGTATTACGATGTAGTGGGCAGTTGAAGAATATGTGATTTAAATCAGCTATACTAGTTCCACACTCACATCGGTCTGTTGGGAGAACTCCTATTTTGTGTAGATGTTTCGGAAAACATCCATGATCTACTTTTAATCTTAAGACAGTTGACACTGTGTTTCTGCTTAGTGTAACATCTTTGTAAAATTGTTTTACATCTACTGTGGGTTGTAATTTGTATAAATTAGTGCCCCTGCTTTCACCAAACTGAATCCATTGTCTGTCCCATTTAAATTTAATATGTTGTTTGATATAGGCAAGTAGGTCACATGTGTTAAATTCTTCTATCACCATATGTGGGTGCTGTAATGGATTTTTAGCTATAGAATCAGCAATAGTATTGCCAACAATATCTGAGTGTCCCTTAACCCATAGAAATTTAGTACCATATGGATCTGATAGTTTTAGTAACTGTTGAAAAATTTCTAATATGAATATATTGCTATTGATTGTGAATTTAAAGTTTTGTAAGGAGTGTAATACTGACAGTGAATCACTGCATATGACAATTTTGTTCCACTGGTTTTCACAGCACAATTCAAGGGCTTTGTATATAGCACACGCTTCAGCAGAAAAAATGCTGGATTGATTATTTAAAATAAATGATTTTTTAATCTTCATTTTTGGTACAAAGTAAGCACTGGTTGTACATGTTGGTGATTTTGACCCGTCTGTATAGATCACAATATGATCTGAATAGCCACTTAAGATTTCTTTAAGAGTAGTGTAGCAAAATTCGTTTTGGTATTTTGGGATAATAATATTTGTAGCTAGAACACTTGTTAGATGTGGTATATCCAACGATTCCCAGATAAGATTACAAGGGGAATTTATTAACTTCAGTTCGTTGCAAGTTATAATTGCTCTTGCAAGTGGTGGAGAGTTTTTTTTAATGAAGTATGTAGATGTTAAATCAGCTGTATTTAATTCATTAATTATTTTTGCATTATAAGTGCCACGATAATGTTGGTTTAGGAAATATTTGCTTGCCAGATATTCTCTGCGTAATGAGAGTGGATTTTCAGATGCTAGAGCTAGGGTGGCTTCATTTGGAGTGCTTTTCATCAATCCTAACACAATCCTTAGAGCTTTAAATTGAATTCTATCAAGTTTACGTAAATTGGTTATGCTAGCTGACCCATATACCACACAACAGTAATCTATTATAGATCTTATATAGGCTCGATAAAAATTCAATGCAATGTTTTGATCTGCACCCCACGATCTCTTACACACCATTTTAAGAAAATTAATACCTTTTTCGCAGCGACCAATTGTATAATTAATATGTTGAGTCCAAAGCAGTTTTCTGTCAAGTATGACACCAAGATATCTAAATTCCGAAACAATTGGAATATCATTGCCATGTAAGGTTACAGCGTGATGTTTAATAGGGTGTTTTCTTGAAAAAAATACTATGGCACATTTTTGGTACGAAATATTGAATCCATTTAACCAAGTCCAATTATCCAAGTTGTACATAATATGTTTGAGTTCAGTAGTGCTTTCACTGTACGTTTTCTTATGTGAATAGATGACAATATCATCAGCATATTGTAAGCAAACAATATTGGGAGACCATAAATTGTGCAAATCGTATGTGTACAAATTAAAAAGAAGTGGACTTAAAACAGCTCCCCGTGGAATACCTTTTGATGTGATCTTGGGTCCAATAATATCGTAATGCCAAGAAACACAAGTTTACCACAGAGTATATTTAAATAAATATTGTTATATGCACTTTTTATGTCAATAAACAATGCACCTGTTGTCATGGAATTAGAAAAACCAATTTGAACATCTGTAGTCAGACGAACTACTGCATCCGTGGTTCCATAACCTTGTTTATATCCATATTGTGTTGCTGGTAGAATATTATGTCGCCTTAACCAAATTTCCATTTTCAATTTGAGAATTCTTTCAAATGTTTTAAAAATGCATGACAATAATGTTATTGGTCTATATGATTCCGGATTATCTTTGTCTTTTCACGGTTTTAGAATTAATCTAACAAAGCAATCATTAAATTTGTAAGGAGGTATTCAAGTTTGCAAAATACAGTTATAAATATGTAGTAGTAGTCTTTTAGCCAGTACACCCATTCTTTTAGTCATTCTAAATGTTTTTTAGTCCTTCTTCTTCGCCAGCACATTCACAAGTCTAGTTAATTCCAACTTCCAACTATATTTAATTTGATATGATTTGATTATAAGATAAATTATCCAAAACAACACAATAAAAGTAAAAGTGGAAGAAGAACTAACCGACCCTATTTAAGCTGTCAATGGGATAAGACAGAGAGATTTTTGGAGTACTTTATTATTCCACCTAATCATAGATGAAATCATAAAAAAAGTAAGAACTAAAACGGCTACAATGTGCCAAAGATGCCAAACACCTTTCACAGTCAACCATATAATAATAGAATGTCCAGAGTACACCTCAGCCAAACCGATATTCAAGATACCAACAGCCTGAAAGAAGCATGGGTTACAAAATTCAATGAAGTTTGTCTTTTTTAAAGTAATGTAAACTCTACAGGGTGTTTCAAAAAGGTTTGTCATAAATTAAATCACGTATTCCGGGGACAAAAATAAATTAATTGCATCCAACTTACCTTAGTACAAAAGTGTATACAAAAAAGTTACAGCCCTGTGAAGTTACAAAATAAAAATTGTTTTTTTGCATTATTTCCTAAACTACTTGACATTTTTTAATAAAAATGGACACTTTACTTTCTTGTTCTGAAAGCATTTTTCATAAAAAAGAAACAACAAAATCTAAGCGCACAGAAAAATTTTAAGTGGGGTGTGCAGCCATAAATCCCCCAAACTTTTGAGTATGTTAAAATTAAATGAATTTTGTGGCATCAGTTAGTTTTTAGATAAGAGGTAAAAAAAAGAAGCAAAAAAAATTTTTTGCCACTTATCACGCTTTTCAAAAAACAGTTTTTATTGAGTTACTGCTCTCTTCACTCACCTTTATCCAACCCTTTTTTCTTATTTATAAAATTGAGAAAATATTTTGTTTTTACATGCAACCTTAAGATTTTAAATCATGGTTATATTGTTATATAATCTTTTTCAAAGTTGAATCATTTTAAAAATCTCAATGATTCAAAAAATATACTAAAATTTAGTTTATATTTAAACCACTACTACAATTTTTGTTAGCAAAATTTTATTAGAGATATGGAATAAAAAATACAAATTTTATAAAAAGTAACTATGTACTTTTGTTTAAATAGCATAATTAACAGTTACATAGTTGCACTTTCTGTCCTTTCTAGGGTACACACTTCACATCTGGATGTTATTCGTTGTTTCTTGTATGAGATAGTCCTTTTGAGAGTCCTCTCCGCTGTCATTTCTTATTTAGTTTCGCTCTTATGTCTGATTAAATTCTTTGATTGTTACCTCTTTTTTCAATATATGGTTTAATTAGTGCCAAACCAAGTTCTTTTAAAAAAATCTGCGTTTTAATTTTTCAGTTGGCTTGTTATGTTGATAAATAACAGCTGTTTATTCCTGCATTATTAAGCAATGAAAAAAAATTGTTAGAGGCCATCGCTTGCTATTACGAGACATAACGCAGACATTTCGTCAAACATATCCACCTTTTGTGTGATTATAAAAGTCTATAATCTCAGGTTTATTTGATTTGTGGTCAAATTCTGTATCATAATGAAGTGAAGAGGCTACTAACACTATTTTATTTTCATAACACTAATTCATCCTGCCAAAGCTTCAAGAGAGCTTCTTGTTCTTTCTTCCAACTACACATATTTCTATACGTCTGAAATTAAGAATATCTAATCAATTTTCTATATTCCTACCAATTAAATTATGTTTCTGTTAGAAAAATCAAGATAAATTGTGCTAGTATAAGAACTTACCTGTTAATAATTAACCGGTGTTGTGGGGTTAATATTACCCAAAAACTAAATAATACTGCACTTCAACTGTGTGGTGGGGTTAAAATCACCCACAAGTCCAAAGAACGCGACACCACTCATTCAAATCTTATTTATATACTAAAATTTATTATGCAATACAAGGTCTGTTATATTATGGGAAGGTACTCGTGGCGCCAGATGAATCTGGCGATATTGCCAATATTTTAACAAGCGCTAATGAAGGACGTGGGTGATTTTCACCCCACAACACAGTTGCCGGGTTAATAAGGAAAATTATTGATTTGCAGCTTCAATTATACCAACCCTTAATGTTGTTGTGTTCGTCCTCTAGTGATACAGAATACACTTTCTCTTTCATAAATTCCCAAAAGCAAAAGTCCATGGGGTTAAGACCTGGACTTCTGGGTGGCCAAGAAATAGGTGCGTCACGACCCTTCCAATCCACCGACCAGGATACTGCCTGCAAAGGTATTCCCGGACTTCATTACTGTAATGCGGTGGAGCGCCATCTTGTAGAAACCACATATTTTGCCTTATTGCAATATTCACTTCTTCCAAATACTCTTGTAAATCGTTTGCCAAGAACTGCAAATAATTATCACCATTTAAATTGTTGGAAGAAATACTGGGCCTATTAGATTGTTATCCACAATTCCTGCCCAAACATTAACTTTGAAAGTCCTTTGGTGATGAGTCGTTTTTTTGGCGTGAGGATTTTCGTCGGCCCAAATGTGCTCGTTATGATGGTTTGTTATTCCATTTCTACTGAAGGTAGCCTCGTCGGTAAACAAAATATTTCTAATAAAATTAACATTTCGAGTGTTTTCCATTAACAACCAATCGCAAAATCCAATCCTTTTAGGATAATCTTCAACCAATAACTCTTGAACCGTTGTTAAGTGATAGGGTTTAAGCAGCTGATCCTTCAAACGCCTCCAAACCCTTACGTGAGGAACATTTAGTTGAGCAGCTATTACCCTTGTACTTGTTCCAGGGACTTCTTCAATGATTTCTAAAATGTCTTCATCAGTTGCATCCATTATTGGACGACCACTATTGCCAGCAACTTGCGGTTGGAATGTACCCGTTTCCCGTAAACGACGATCAATGGTCAGAAATAATCGTCTATCGGGTGTATTTCGATTGGGGTATTTTACTGCATAACGCCTTGCGGCTGCTGCACTATTTCCTTGACATTCACCTACGATATTCCCGATAGTTTATTGAAATCATAATTTAATCTGATCCAACTTACCCAAAGTTAAATGCATATCTGCCATTTCCTGAAATGTGTAGGCCATTGTAATATCAAAATTTTTAATATTAATCTTATTCACACAATAAATGATAGCTTCAAATTATTGACTATTATTGATGGAACTGTTTGTAATTATTGTATCCGTAGAAACTAATTGTAATTTTATGGCCAACTAGGAAAAAACTAGTTTTTCGAAAAAGTGATAAGAGGCAAAAAAGTTTTAAAAATAATGTGTTAAACTAATGATGCCACAAAATTCATTTGATTTGAACGTACTCAAAAGTTTGGGGGATTTAGGGCTGCACACCCCCTTAAAATTTTTCTGTGCGCTTAGATTTTGTTGTTTCTTTTGTATGAAAAATGCTTTCAGAACAAGAAAGTAACGTGTCCATTTTTATTACAAAATGTCAAGTAGTTTAGGAGATAATGCAAAAAAACAATTTTTATTTTGTAACTTCAAAGGGCTGTAACTTTTTTGTGTACACTTTTGTACTAAGGTAAGTTGGATTCAATCAATTTATTTTTGTCCCCGGAATGCGTGATTTAATTTATGACATACCTTTTTGAAACACCCTGTATAATAAATTACGATTTAATTTTTATTACATGTACGTACATGTACATTGTACCATATTGTAAGTCATGACTTCTAAAATGTATCTTATTTTCTCTATTTTTATCATAAACCTACCGGTAATAACCCTAGTACCCTAAATAATAAAAAAACAAAAGTCTTACTTAATTTAACGTTTTTCAAAGATCAATAATATTCATTTGTTCTTTTTTGACTATAAAGGATCTTAAGAATGTTTGAGCATCAAAGTAAGGAATTGTTCTTTTTCGTACGCCTCTGAAGGTAGTGCAAACACTTGAACCAAAGGTAAAATTATTTTACCTTGGTTAGCTGTTATTAAAACACATTATAATTAAGGCTGTGAGTAAAAAGGCATTTACATCTTCTTGGTGGTCTTTAGCTTACAGCGAACGCTTTTATTGACGTCTGAATTGCCTGATTGGTCATGTTAGCCGAAGAAATACGTGACGAACTTCTATATTTTGAGAGTTTGTATATTTATATATTTTTTAATATATGAAATTCAAAACTTATATACAATAATTTGTGAAAATGTATGGATTTTCATGGATATATGACTAATAAAAATCATTAATCAATTAAGATTAAAAATTATATTAAAGATAAACGTATTCTTTCTCTCTAGTTCCATCCCACCTTGTAGAGTATTGGACGCTTAAGCATTTCTTTGCAGAGCAATTTGCTGTATTTACAGCCAACCTTCAGTAATGGAGAGGGCACCTTAAGAAGAAGATGCATTTCTTGGCCAAAAGAGTAAGATTATTGATTAACCGGGTCAGTGCATCGTCTTTCTTGTTCATTCTGTGTACTAATTCCTTTCATTCTCTTCTATTTCTTCCTGTTTTTGACTACACCCTTCTTTCCTTCAGCCTTTTTCTAGCTGTCCCCCCATGTCTTTTCCCCTATAGTTGGTATTAAAGTGCTTGTGTTGCTAGTTTGTTTTGATTTTAACTTAAAGTATGACCAATCAATTTCTATTTTTTTCCTTGACTGTAGACATTGTAGACATATTAGTTTGTTTTGCTGTTTCCATAGGTGTGTATTAGTTGTTCTGTTGGCCAGTATATTTTCAGGATTTTTCTTTTCTAGATTTAGTAGTATATTTTAATGAAATACTAAATATTTTAATTTTTGTTGTTTCCGACATTTCGTTTGTATGTCAAATTTTATTTAAAGCAAATTATTTTGGTGTTCATTTTACTGGCAGATGAAATCCGCACATTCAAGATCTTATAACTGTTTGAACAAGTTCCATCTGATGACCGTTCGATCGTCAGTTAATTTTCGCATTATCTAGTCATAATAAGGAATATGGTACGGGATGGTATACAACTCCATTTTACTCCATTTTCTTCGGCTATTTCTTCTAATGCTTCACTGAGTGTTAGAGTATAGCTTTGTTTTGTTTATAGAAAAGTTTAATACAGTTTATAATGATTAGTTTTATATTATATTATTCCTAAAATTTTCTACGTCTGTACCCTATTTACGCAGTCGAAGTTCTTTTCAAAGTCGATAAAACTCACATCTATATATTTATTTCATTCATTTGTTTGTTTTAAGATAATTCTAAGTGTGCACGTGCAATATTGCACGCCAATTATTGCATCTACTTAGGTTTCCTTTTTTGGGTATTTTTATTATCAATCCGTCCTTCCACTCCTTTGGTAATTCTCCGTTAGTCCATATCCTCTTCAAAAGTTTATTTAACATTTATATTGATTGCTCATTATCTTGTTTTCGTCTTTATAGAGGGAGGCCTTACAGTTCATAATCCCGTCATATGCCAGGTTCCATATCGTCGTTCCCAAGGCAGATCCCTGGGAAACCCCGGCCGTCACGTCCACAATCGTGCCCTTTTCCACCATAATCCTTCTCTCTGACTACTGCTTCTTGAAAGATTTCTTTAGAGTATATGTTAAACAGTAAGGGTGATAGTATACATCCCTGTAGGACTCCACATTTCATTATGATATCGGATTTTCCTGCCTCCGTACGGATAGACGATGTTTGATTCCAGTACAGATTGTTAATAATCCTTAGACCACAGGTGTTTGTTCCAATATTTGTTAATATCTCACATCAGCTTGTCGTGTTTATATATATATATATATATATATATATAATATATATAATATATATTATCTAATATATATATATATATATATATATATATATATATATATATATATGTTAGTTTGAAGTGTTTCACGGATGGAGTAATATGTTGAACAATTATTCCGGGAAAATATCCGTTGGTCATTTTTTACATTGCAGACGTTTCGCCAAGGTCTCACTTGGCATCTTCTGTGCGTTGTCTTCGGTCTCGTAGTCGGTAACTGAATGAGCTGCGCTCAGTCCTCACTTCTTTTATATCGTGCGCTGTTCGAGCGGATCGTCGCTGATTGGCCGTATTCGTTACGCCGCTAGGCCCCGCCCCTGGGGAGCGAAGCTCAACTGACTGCCGAGCTTCGCCCCCAGGGGCGGGGCCTAGCGGCGTAACGAATACGGCCAATCAGCGACGATCCGCTCGAACAGCGCACGATATAAAAGAAGTGAGGACTGAGCGCAGCTCATTCAGTTACCGACTACGAGACCGAAGACAACGCACAGAAGATGCCAAGTGAGACCTTGGCGAAACGTCTGCAATTAAAAAATGACCAACGGATATTTTCCCGGAATAATTGTTCAACATATATATATATATATATATATATATATATATATATATATATATATATATCCGGTTTTTTAGGCGTTACGCCCGTCCGGTAGGGATCTATGGAGGAGTATCACCAAGCCGCAAGCCCTTATCTCTTGCCGTACTGCTCCACCATAGGCCGATCAGATCCCAGCATATCCTAGTCTAAGCCGCAGATTCATCTAGAATTTTAAACTGCTGCGTTAGACTTTTTGTTTTCCGTACACCGAGCTGGGGCTCGACCCACATCCACTGAACCATTCGATAGTGAAGCGAAAGCTATCTGACCGACTTTGTCGTGTTTTACTATATCAAATGCTTTATGGAAATCAATAAAGCATGCATAAATAGAGTTCTTCAAAGAGTTCTTGAAGTATTTGGCCCATATACATATTTCTTGATTTTTATCTGTGATGAATCTCTCCTGATTTCAAGTAACCCACAATGTTAGTTATATCTTCTTTTTTAATTTGTTTTTTATATTATGTATATTATATATTCTTTTATCATAGAATTGCTTTATCTCTTCTTCTGGTTTATCGCTGGTTGGGGCATACACTTATAAAACATTTAATTTGACCAGAGTAGTATTCAGTTGGATTATTATTAATCTTTCAGAAACAGGTATAATATTTGTAACATATTACGTAATTGAGGAGATACGATTACTCTAACCCCATACATATGTTGACCGTCATCATTTCCCGAGTGGTATACCACATGGTTGTCAACAATACAAGCACCACTATTTGGCCACCTCATTTCGCTTATGCCCATTATACCTACTCCAAGTCTGGTCATTTCTTGAATGGTATTATGAAGTTTTCCAGCCTGATATTATTTTCACATTCCAGGTACATATTTTGAAAATCAACTCTGAAGTTTTCAGAGAGGCTTTTCCAGTTCTGTCACAGGGATATTATGAAGTTTTTCAGCCTGATATTGTTATCACATTCCAGGTACATATTTTGATAATCAACTCTGAAGTTTTCAGAGAGGCTTTTCCAGTTCTGTCAAAGGGGTTTCTCTGTGTTACGACATGGGAGGTCCTGTGATCTAGGGGTGGATTACCTCCTCTGCCGAATCTTGGCTTCCGTATTCCATAATTAGTAGCTGTTTCCACTTTAGTTGTGTTTGTCATGATAGCAATGATAGTTTAACAAAAAGAAGGTTGTATACATGGAAATCTCCCGGTGATACAACGAATAGAATAATCCGAAATCAAATTGACTTTGTCCTTATTAGACAAAGATTTCGTAATTCTATACTGTCTGCCAAAACTTACCCTGGAGCAGACATCGGTTCAGACCATAACCCCATAGTAGTCACATTACGAACCAAATTAAAACTGGTTAAAAAACCCACACAAAGTAGAATTGATATTAAGAGATTAAGGGAACCACAAACAAAGGAACAAACTGTAAAAACTCTTACTGAAAATATACGTAATGCCCAAGAACTGAATAAAAGTAGCTATAACATTGATCAGAAATGGGAAAATATAAAAGCAGCAATAATTAAAACAGCAAATGAAAACTTAAAACCAAAGAATAGAAAACATAAAGATTGGATGACTGAAGAAATACTACTATTAATGAATGAAAGAAAATCATTCAAAACAAAAAATCCAATTAAATATAATGAAACTGATCGATTAATAAAAAAGAGAATAAAAGAAGCTAAGGAGAGAATGTTACATGAGCAGTGCCAAGAACTAGAAGAAATTGAGAAAAAATATGACTTTTTTAACATGCATAAAAGAATTAGAGAATTAACAGGAATGAGAAAAACACTTCAAACTAGGCAACTAAGAGATGAAAGGGGTGCACTTATAACAGATATAAACCAAAAAATGCAGAGATGGACACAATATATAGCACAACTATTTGAAGACAAAGAGAGAACAGAAGCACCAAAAGAATTTAAGGATGATACTGGGCCTGACATTATACGAGAAGAAATTGAATATGCAATGAAACAAGCTAAAGATGGTAAATCTCCCGGGCCTGATGAAGTTCCTATCGAATTACTTAAAATTGTGAATACTGAATCTATTGATCTTCTTTTGGATCTATTCAATACCATATATAGAACAGGTATAATACCTAAAGAATGGCTCCAATCAACATTCATACTGCTTCCCAAAAAAGCCAATGCAAAGGAGTGCAATGAACATCGCACCATAGCCTTAATGAGTCATGTCTTGAAATTGTTTTTAAAAGTAATTCACAATAGAATACATAAGAAATTAGATGAAGGCATAAGTAATACACAAATGGGATTTAGGAAAGGACTGGGAACACGAGATGCACTGTTTGCAGTAAGTGTTCTTTCGCAGAGATGCTTAGATATTAATCAGGAAGTATATGCCTGTTTCATTGATTTTGAGAAGGCATTTGACAGAGTGCAGCATAATCGACTTAAAGAAATTTTATTAAATAAAAACATAGACAGTAGAGACATTAGAATCATCTGTAACCTCTATTGGAATCAAACAGCAAAAGTGAAAGTTGAAAACGAACTGACCAAGGATATCCAGATTCGCCGTGGGGTCCGCCAAGGGTGTATTTTATCACCCTTGTTATTCAATTTATACAGTGAAGCCATCTCAGAATTAGCGCTTGCCGAGATCAGTGAGGGCCTTATAATAAACGGTGAGCCACTTAATAACATAAGATATGCTGACGACACCGTCCTTCTGGCAGGAACACTAGAAGAACTGCAACACCTTGCTGAACAACTAAATATATATTGCAACGATTATGGACTAAAAATCAATTTGAAGAAAACCAAGTTCATGGTATTTACAAAAGCACAAAACATCAAAGTTAAGCTAGTACTAGATAATACAGAAATTGAACAAATATCTTCGTACAAATACCTTGGAGCATGGATCACAGAAGATACTGATCAGACAAAAGAAATAAGATGCCGCATTGAAATTGCGCGGTCAACTTTTAATAGAATGAGAAAACTTTTTTGTAATCGCGATATCAATATATCGCTCCGGATAAGAATGCTTCGATGTTATATTTTCTCTACCCTTTTGTATGGAGTTGAAGCTTGGACACTTAAAAAATCCAACATTAAAAACCTAGAAGCATTCGAAATGTGGTGTTACCGACGCATTTTGAAAATATCATGGATGGATCGCAAAACAAACGAACAAGTTCTCGAACAACTAGGAAAACAATGCGAAGTTTTAAATTCCATAAAGATCAGGAAATTGGAATACTTGGGCACATCATGAGAGGTGAAAAGTACGAACTACTAAGGAATATAATGCAGGGTAAAATCAAAGGTAGAAGAAGCGTAGGAAGACGTAAAATCTCGTGGCTACGCAATCTCCGTGAGTGGTTTGGATGCAGTTCAATTGAACTATTCAGGCGAGTAACCAATAAAATTATAATTGCCAGAATGATTTCCAATCTCCGATAGGAGTGGAACTTGAAGAAGAAGAAGTCATGATAGCTGTATCATGTCATTAGATACCTTTAGTGCAGTGGTTTCTCGTTGCCTTCTGCATTCTGATGTCGTTGACCACTTTCTTGGTTCTTCTGCCTTCGAGACCAATTTCTCAATCTCAGGACAACAGAGTGCCCTTCCACTTACTAGCTCATCCACCCGAAGGCGTTGGTCAGTAAATGGTGGATTGCTTATCCCGGCAAACACTCGCATGTCAGAGCCTCGTTGGTTATCTAGCAGGATGTACCTAGATCATCATACGAGCAGGTGAGGTTGACATTTGAATAGGAGAGGCTTTATGTTGCGCATTTAATTATGTTGAGCGGCTCTAATTATGTTATGGTTACCGATATTGAAAGAAGAAATCAACAGAAAGAAAATACCACTATTAGTAAGTCAACATATCGAGGATACATGATTTATGTTTTTAAATAACAGACGTATAAAATCAGAGTCTAGTGTTAATATTGAGAGTAAACTAAATGTAAGACCAAATACTTAAGATGTCGGGATAATACCATAAGGTTTTTTCCTCATGAGTTACTAACAGAAGATTTTTATTGTTATCATTGTATTTGGTCGTCTTTTTAAAGACAAATCACATGCTATGATTTTTTGGCGGCATTTTTTAAGTTAAAGTTGGGCATTTCATTTAATCGAATGAACTATCTTCCAATAAAGCCGTGTCAGAAATGCATTTGAAAAATATTTGGAGTTTAAATAAACATAAATTAAACATAAATTTATTATTGTTTGGTATTTTGAGAACGATTTCTGAAATGGAAATCAAAACGTCAAACTCAACTTATTATAAAGTAAAATTGTGACTTATTCTCAATAAAAATTGCATTAAGATGTCACAAGAAAATAGCTTCAGAACAATATTAAGAAAACCAAATTATGTGTATTAAAACGAAATATCTTTTATAATATTTATTTGTAGTTCGTAATTGAAAATTAGGATTATGGAATCGTCTATACTGAAGAAGAACGACGTAAAAATCTTTGACCTCTTGGTATACCGGTATTTGGAATTTCGGTAAAAGAAACAATTAAAATGAATTTGAATGAATAAGGCAAGTTGTACAAACTATAAAAAAACAAAAACTAAAATTAAAATGTAAAAAATAAAAAAATAAGTTAATTTTTTTCTTATTGTTAGAGTATTAGATAGCTGTTTCATGCTTAAGTCATTAGTATTTTCTTGTCCTGGTAGATTTTTTGCGATGTATTTTAAAGTCCTAATACCAGCATTTATCTTACTAAAGATAATGAATTCCTTTAATCCAAGGCAGCATTAACTAGTTGCAATATGAATTTATTAACTGTCCAGTAAAAATAACAAAAACGAATAAAAAAAACTATTCAAAGCGGATAGAAACCTTTTTGGATCTAGATAACACCCTGCTCGGACCCGATTTTAAGCGGGTCAACTTATGGGCTAAGAGGATCATTTTATCAGTAAGACGATCTTGGGTCTTCCCTAAATAAATTAGAGTGATGGAAAGATGGCAGGCTAATGATCTCGTATACACTACATTCACTCACCTGAAGATATTTTGGAATGTGTTTGCTTAAGAGAGAGCCAGTGAGAGTGTTTATTTAGATTTTTAGATAAATTCAGGGACGGCCCTTCAGATATCAATCTACCAGTTACGGAAGGTGTTAATGTTTCCTTAATGGGATGTAGACATGAGTGTAGATTTATCAAGACCAATAAATTATCACTTATGTTATTACAAAAAACTTTATTTATTTCACTTTCAAATTTATACATATATATATATATATATATATATATATATATATATATATATGTGCTTTGGCAGAGCATGTAATAGACAAAGACCATATTATGGATTTTGATAATATTAAAATTTTATGTAATGAAAGTAATAAATTTAAAAGAACTTTTTTGGAAATGGTTTGTATTAGCAAAAGTGATAATAATTTAAACAAAAGGTCAGAAATTCAAAATTTAAGCAAAATTTATAATTATATAATTTCTATTTAATTTATGCAGTCAGTAAAATATCACATTTTGAATTTTCCATGTATTTGTTACATTTTTCCGGGCATCTATCAATGGTGAATAAATCTTCTTCTTTTTTGTTACTAAACAAAGAAGAATTTTTTAAACAAAATTTTATTTTTGACAATATGTCAAAAATAAAAATTTTTAAGTTATATTTATGACGTTTTAGGCTGGTTGTAGCTATTCTATATTTGTTTATAATTTCAATTTTTTTTCTTAAGAAAATTCATCTAAATTTTTCAGAGAAACATTTGTTAGAATAAGACATTTTTTTATTAATATTTTTTGTATTTATTATGTAAGCAGTAGTTTTATATAAAAAACTAATTTTATTTGGTGAGTTAACAAAAAATTTTTTATTTCTAGTTCAACTTTGTAAGACATTTTGTATTTTTTAGAAGCTCTTGATAAAAATTGTAATCACAATTGAAAGCTCGAGTAAAAAATAGTCAACAAATATCCCCTTTTATTGACTCCAACCCATCAAAAACAGTGTTATATATATATATATATATATATATATATATATATATATATATATATATATATATATATATATATATACATGAATATAGAAAGATTTATTATTTCATTCAAATTCAAAAATAGCATTACGAAATAAAAATTTATTTTTAAAAAAATATGTAGTATTTTTTTAATACGAGAACTTATTTGCTTAGAAATTTAAGGGCAATAAACTGATAGATAAAAACTCACCAGCTAAGTTGGATAATAAAATAAAACCTTTATTGGTGTTTGGAGATATAGCTCTAGGAATAAGGCTTTGTTATAAAGCGACATCTTCCACGTTAGGAAAGACAAAAGCATTGTCTATTTTATTGCTTTACCTCAAAAACGACACTTTGAACACTTCATCCTGCTTTTTACTTCTGTAATTAAAAAAAAATTAAAAATATAAAATAATACGAGGTATTATAGCTATATTGTTACCTGTAACTTTTCCAACATAGTGTATTCTACCGGGGAACCGTACGAGCACAAATTTTCCTTCTGATATTGGAATATTCGAATCTTGATCCAGCATAAAATTTTCTTTATCCATATCAATGTCTGACGAATCCTCTTTATATTCGACTTACTCTTCACTTTAACTTCTATCACTTTCTTCTGAAATATTTCTGCTTCACGTTTTTTCCTTTTTTGGCTCATTGTCTTCTTTTGTTCTTTTTTTTTTTCACTAAGTAATTTCTCAGGAGTATCTGCTAACAAAGCGCTTTTTTTATTTCTTCTTGCTCTGGCAGTCTTCCTTGGTCTTGCTTTACGAAACCCTCATATAATTTCAGGCGTTTAAAAACTTAATGCTTTCTTTTGGCGAAGTTACTTGAGTAACTTCAGTTACTTCAGCTGGTCGACTTGTTATCTCAACATCATTATCTCCGCTAACAGAATTTATCACAGCAGCATTAACATGACTTGGACCTTATATATTAGATAGATCTGTGCTCTTATGGGTGTCTAACAGTATGCCAGTAACACTTGCTGGAGGTAAAAGCATCCAAAAACGCAAGGCGAATACTCTCGGCTAAAGTAGGATCGTTTTAGCCTGTCGCATAAGTAATTAAAGTGTCTGTTCAGATTTGCCTCAGGTAGTCAGTGGCCCTCAAATTAAAAATGTACGGTTTTGCCATTAAGTTTCTTATTTTAAATAGAAACTGAGCTTTTTGTTATTTTTTTTAGAATCTTCGTAAAATTCTGGATCGATTTTTATTGGGATACCATTGTCGAAAAAATAGCAGTTTTTGAGATATTTAAAGTTTTTGAAAAATTTTTCATATTATACATACAACTTCAAAAATTAATATTGTGGTTAATATTTATGCTAAAAAAACAAAAATTCTTTTTCAGCGTATACTAAACTTTATAAACTTTATAAATATATCTATAAAAATATATATCTATATAAAACAAAGACTTATTCCTACTTCCCACACACACCTTCCCAAACCCACCGAGGTAGGTTGTCCTCCTGTGGTACAACCAGCCCCGGCTTTCCTCCACCCCCTGGTCTTTGGAGCCAGGTCTCAACTATTTCGCGGTATCCTCCGTCAGGCAATGGGAGATTTCCGTGTATTTACATTTAAGTGGTAGGTTAGCCCATTTGGCTTTATCACTACCGGTCAAAGCAATTGTTCGGCGAGCTAATGATGGTTGTGTGTGCCGATACTTGCTTTCCCTTTTCTGCACCAAGTGTAGTCGAGAGCGAGCAAGCATCGAATCCTTTCATTCGTCGTCTAATACCCAGTCATTCGTCCAGTCATGTCCTTAATCTACCTTACTTGCTAATCTAATTTTTTTGGTGCTTTCATTCAAGAGCGGCGTGCCTCCGGCTCTCTCCTGCATGCGGTTTTTGTTTTTTTTTTTTGGTGGTTAGTACCCTTTTGTGTTAATTTTTCTATCTACGTCTTAATCTATGGACAGGTATCATCACTATCTGACTCGCTATCCGATTCATCTGAATCTTCATCTGTACGAATAATTAAAGGTCTTACTTCATCAATAACTTGTTCTATTTCATATGACTCTAAAATTTTTTTTCAGTATGCTCAATACATTTCCGCCATTGTTCCTCATTGACTTGGTTTAGTGCATCTTGCCAGAGTTGTAAAACGCTGGCTTCGTCGGTGGTCTTACATGCATGTTTATCATAGTAGTTTTTAGTGATGCCCCACACCAATTCAATTGGATTGTACTGGCAGTGATATGGTGGTAGGACCTCGTGACCATATTTGTCCATTTGGTCAACGACATGGTCCCATGTTGATTTTTTCTCAAGTAAATAATTTTCCACTTTCAACACAATTCGACGCTCACTTGGAGATAAAAACTTGTATTTAGGTGTTTTATCGTTTCTTGTACGTTATCCATTGTCACTATTGAAAACCGGCGATCGTTGAATACTAGCGAGATTTTACACACACACAATAACACACGATACTTGGTGTGATCACACGATACGAGGTGATCAACCCTACCCCTAGGAGCATGTGTATACGACCATATGGGTGGGATCCACATACTCGAGATCAAACCGTACTCACTTCACTAGTTGAAGTGGTACCTATCTGACCCCGGGCGTTCCTCCACCCTCCTCATCGTACGACTGACGTGAGGAGGCTTATGATCTTAGTTACTAAGGTGCCCTGGGTAATGAGATACCTTTCATTATTTCTTGGTTGTGGTCATGCCACCTAACTGTAGGGGTACCCGAAATGTTGGCTTTTCTCCCTATATAGCGAGATTTTTCGGAGCTCTCTGAATATATACACGAAGGGGCGGGGCCTCGGTGGCAGGGCGCGTCGGTCATTGGCCGATGAGTCCGGTCAATGGAGAGCCTCGACTCCGCAGACTGTTTACTATTTTTGCAAATATAACAACTAAAATTATCCAGTTATGCGACCGCAAGGAATGGATGCACTCCTCGAGACAATTTTATTTGAAATAAAATTATAGAAGTTTTTTCAATAAATTATCATCACAAAGCATTCAATTTGCGTTTTTTCACGATTTATAAAAAAATTGTTTTGGTAGCGCTGATTTATCCTCAAGTACTACAGCCGACCAGTAGGAGGTTCGGTACCACAAAGCAGGTAGAAAAGGGAAAGCATAACAGAGTGGCTGTAACTAGAGTCATAAATTATTTTTCGGGCGTTAATCCGAAATACGACAGGGTAAAACGACTTCACTATATATTGTAAATTGTTAAAGGAATACTCGGATTATTTAGCATCCATTTGCCACCTGTTATAATATGATTTAAACGGACCAAAAACTGTTAGATCAAGGGACTGCATTTTATTGCTGTAATGTGGAGACAAAGTTAATATAAAAACCCCAGCCTCTCTAGCCGTGTTAACTATTTTTGCAGATATATGACACTCTGCATTATCATAAATCAATAGAGAAGGATTATTTATTAAACTATTCGTTTGTTTGATACAATGTTACAATACCTCGATAAATAATTCAAAATTCATCCATCGCTTTGTGCTGCCAACCCTAATGTATCGGGACTAGCACCTTGTAACATATGCGGCTTAAAAAATTTCCTAAGAAATACTAGGACTGGTACCAGGGAAGTTCCAGTAGCAGAAACAATGGCTAAACAAATTTTTAATTCAATATATTGATATTCTTTTACAAAACCACTATAAATAACTTTTGAATTTCTAAGTTTTAGGAAAAGCGCCAAACACGTCAATTGATTTCTCTGCTTATTGTTAACAGTGACTGTCATTACTTAGCCTTTAAAGCTGTTTTCATTATTTTTTTATCGTTCCCCAGTCCAACTTTGCAATGTATTATGCACCACATTCAACAATTTGCTACAAAATACATATTTTTGACCTGATCCCATAATTTGATCTCACAACTTCGATTTACAGACCCTTCTGTATTAGAAAAATTAAAAAAGATAGAAAATAAGTACAGCATCACAACATTCAAAACAACCAACATACTGAGATCTATCCTGTCTAAAACCAAACCCAACATCACACAAGAAAGATCAAAGAATGGCATTTATAAAATACCGCTTGAAAACAACAATTTTTATGTGGAAGAAACAGCAAGATCACTAAGTATCAGGATAAACGAGATGAAACATGCATCAAGAACAGAGACTTTGACAAATCTCAGATATGAAACATGTTTGGCACAATGCACAAAAAATAATGAAAGGATGCATCAATAATCATGAAAGAAACAGATATGAAAAACCGAAAAAAAAATGAATTTCTTAATGAAAAAATGTGTAGCGAACCCAGCAGCAGAATGTAGCAGGCTTTGGCTACCAATACAAAAAGAAGAAGTCAAAAACAAGAATATACCAACAATAGCGGATTATTAGGATGTCGGAGCATGTCATCTATAATTTATACACAATACATATGCAACACACAATACAAACATATATATTGTACAAGAAAACACACCAATCATTCTGAATTTGATATTCCGAGTGTAAAAACACCACCCTAAAATGTTGTTACCCATAAGCACGCTATTGCCTACAAGATCGAAGTTGGTAGATCCACTATCAATTTTGAAAAAAACATAACAACCAACAACAACTTGTTAGTTGTAGATTTTCGTAAATTTTTTTTACTTTCGTAAATAATCTTTTTTTGAAAACGATTTCCGCGGTGGAAATCGAAAAGTCAAACATTAGTTAGTGAAAAATTTAATTTTCATTACAATCAATAATTATGGCTTAACCCCATGTAAACATAATATATTTAACTTAGACATAGCACAAGTAAGAAGTTTTAGAACCTTTTTACGTGAAACGAGTAATGGATAAATTAAAAATCGGAAATCACCAGGAGTAGACCAAATATCAAATAAGCTTTTAAAATATGGAGGTAATTAAAACCTTCAACATCTCATATAAAAAATAATAACCACAACAGAACATTAGACGATTGTAGGAGAGGAGAGCGATTATGCTGATATTCTTCAAGAAAGGCGATGACAAATACCCTGATAATTATCGAGCAATAAATCTTTTAAATACAACACCAAAATTAACAACAAGAATCATAGCAACAAAAATAATTACTTTGCAAAAAGAACAACAAGGGTTTTGGAGTGGAAGATCGTAGAGGAATGCAGTTTCCATAAAGCAGATAAAAGCAAAGTCGTTTAGAAGAACATTCTTTCCAGAGTAACCGTCCAACTAAGAAGTTAGGAAGTTTACCTTAATTATTGAAATATTTGGACCTTTATTAACAATAATATTCTTTTATTTTTTACCCAATTTATGGTAATTACATCATCTACCAACAGCAGGTAGAAATTTTAGGTAAAAACCAAGTTCGATATGCGGTTTAAATAATTTTCTAAAATTAATCGTTTTTATTCTACGTCTGTAACGTTATTTTACATTAATTTCAACTAGTAATAAAGACGTAACATAAACATATAAAACTCTACGGCCCCTGGTATCACATTGTTTTATTTTACTTCTCGAATTCCATAAAGCACCTCGCGTCCACGCTCTTTTCTGTTTTAGTTCAGCTGTAATAATAGTGTATTAAGCCGAGATGCCACGTTGTTGTCGCCAATGCCGATGGCTATTCTGTGATGGTATATTACCGGTCCATTTATTATGGAATTCTAGGAGTATTCAATGGCACAATGGGATGGGCTATGAGATGGTTGCCTCGAATTTTAGATAAAGACGATTTTTGTTGGGAAAATATCTGCAAGGATTTTGCTAAAACAATATGGTGCGGGGCAAGAATAAATGACTCTTTTGTAGGAGAAAATGGAAATATTTTTATTTAGAATATGTATATGTATAAGGATTATATTCCATTTGAAAATTCATGATAGAAACGTTTTTAGAGCAGAAGATTACAGTGATCTAAATGGAATAAATTAGCTAATAAATAAACAAGGGGGTATTCGAAAAAACGGTTGAACACGTCGATTAGTATTTATTGTTTTTTATATATAACACATATATACACATGTATACATTTTTTTCCGTAAAAATTTTTATACGGGGGGTAAAAGATAATGGTGGCCAATAATAACTTGTTTATTTTAAATAGCATACCCTGTACATTAATTAATTTTTAGATTCCTCAGATCATTATAGGCATTTTTTGAATACAATGTCCTACACCTATCTTTGACTGTTTCGGAAATATTAAGTAAAATGCGGTTGACTATACCGAAAGTACAAGCTGATTATAGCCGCAAATGTCAAACATGGAACAAAAAATTTCGGTATAGCAGTGTTGGCATGTTTTTATAATGTAGATGCTGTATGCTTCAAATATAAAAAGATAAAGCTTTAGAAAAGTACATTTTGTTTATATTATGTTATAAATTCTGCAATTTTTGATTTATATAAAACAAGAATGAGTAAGTATTTGTTTCTTTGGAGATTAATTGCAGTTAATTATTAGAAATTTTTTTTGGCAATTACCCTTTGATATATTAGGGAATAGATTTGGTAATCGTCAAATCAGCAGTTGCCAGATTGCAATAGATGTTTGCAATTAATCTCGAAAGAGACAAATATTTACTCGTTATTGCTTCATATAAATTAAAAATTGCAGAGTTCATAAAATAGTATAATCAAAATGTACTTTTTAAAAGCTTTCTCTCTTTAGGGGAACCTGGCCTAAAATGACATACTACTTTTTTGTCGTCCAATAACTTTTTTATTTTTTTAATAAAAATTTAAAAAAACATAAATGTTGTTCATTGTTTGGAAGTAGAACAGATCATGGAACATAAAACTCTAACAACACAATATTTTTTAATTAAAAAAAGGAAACAAAATAAACGTTGCTATGTCATTTTATCCAAGTATATTCGGCTAAAACGACACACTCACATGGATAAAATGTCATATAAACTAAATTAGCAAAGTTCACAAATAAATTTTTTGCACGATTTTGAGATACCAGCACAATCACAGTGTGCCCATTTTGAGCATTTTTGGCACCTAATCCAGAATTCTTTGGACCTTGAATGGGAGTACAAACTGTTACAATATAAACATGGAGGATTATTTTCGTCTTCGTCATCATCTGACACAATGGTCTTTGTTTCCTCCTCGCGATCTTGTGTCATTAAAGTCAGATTCTTAATTGCTCGCTTTGCAGCTTGACGTTTTTCTGTAGCTCGCTTCTCGAGTGCTTTGGCTTTTTGTTCTTTCATATTTGGGGTAGCCGTTAGAACTTTTGTTCCTTCTGATTTTCTTTTTTTGGAGCGTGACTGGACACCTGAACACGATGGAAGAGGTGAAATGTCAAGTGGACGAATACCAGGATTAATTGAAGAACAACTTTCAAGTGAGTTTGGTCTAGGTGTAGAAACCGGTTTGTTTCCTTGATCTGGAAAATCTTGATGTCGCAAAACATTATCATTCTCTTCTTTTGACTCTGTTAGGGGTTGAATTGCAACTTCTTCTTGAATATCTGTTATTTTGGAAGGATTAAATAAATAATCAGGGAATATGTCGGGATTAAGGGGCCAAATTCCAGTCTTTAAAAATCCACTAACGGCATTTTGGTGTGTAGCTGCTTTTCCATACGCTGTAGCAAATAATCCTCCAACTTGGTATTGCGAAACTGTTCTGCCTGGATGACACTTCATCCACTTGGTAACTTCTTGATCATAGTAGCTCTTTAATGGACCAAAGAAACATACATCTAACGGCTGTAGACGATGGGTACAGTGCGGCGGAAAACACAATATCACTATTCCATGTTCTTTGGCAAAAGTTAAAACATTAATGTTTTTATGGCTCGCATGCCCATCAAGCAACAGCATAACCTTGTCTTCTATAGAAGGATTAGAATATTCTTTAAAATGTTTCATCCATGTTAGGAACACTTCGCCTGTCATCCATCCTGTTTCCTGTGCTATTCCTAAAGTTCCTAAAGGCGCTTCATCTATTAATTCTTTTTTCCAATTTTTCCTGGGGAATATAAGTGTTGGTGGAACATAATTCCCCACTGAGCTAATGCAAGCAACCATCGTTATGTGCTGCCCTCTTTCCGCACTTGTAATTAGGCCCACTTGCTTCCGACCCTTGGTTGCAAATATTTTGCCGGGTTTTTGAACCGTGGATAGGCCTGATTCATCCACATTCCATATGCGTGTAGGATTAATTTTGTTATTTGTAATAGTATCCTCTAAAAGTTTTAAAAAATTGGCAATTTGCGGCCTGTTGAATGATTGCGCTCTTGCTGCAGACGTGGACTCGGGTTTTCTAAGGGATATATCGGGGTGTCTAGACCGAAACCCTCGTAACCAATCCCAACCAGCCATCTTAGTGGTTGTGTTAAATCGGTGTACTATTCCATTTCGATCTGCTAACTGGTAGGCTAAAGAACGAACGTCATCACAAGATAATCCAAACAAACTTGATTCTAGGAGTTTTATGTGTGTTACGAGGTCTCTTTCTAATTCTACAGAGAACGTAGTTTCGTACCGGCCAAGACCTTTATTAGTACCTGATACCCGTTTATTCTTGTCTGATGCTCGTCTTCTTAAAGTAGCTTGGGGCACATTAAAAGTTATCGATGCTTTTAACCAGCCCATGTCTCCACACTGGACTGCCTGGATGGCTCTTTGCATTTGTACTGGATCCCAAGACTGGCGTGTACTTTTCCTTTCGTAGTGTCCCACCATACTAAAAAAGAAAAATACCATACATTAATATTCTACCTACCATATTATTATTAAAATTTATATGGGCAAAATGACATACTATGTCATTTTACCCGAGTATTTAATATGTCGTTTTACCCAAGTGTGAACAAGAACACGTTTTTTACAATAAATTTTTTGTTTAAACAAACAAAGCTTCCAAACATGATGTTTCTGTTAATATGAATAACAATACATACCTGGAACTAACAGAGATATAAAATTTTAAAGTTTTAAACGTTTTATAGCGAAGTATACGTCGCCTACCAAAATATTTTGGTACTCAATAAAGCACAAACCACCTTTTAACAAGTAAACGACTGAACTGATCGCGACGCCCGTTGGAACATCAATTATGCACCACGTGATGCTCTTGTATAAAACTTCTTAGCGCATAGCCATGTTGCCAAGTTAGAGATACACCGGATGTGTCATTTTACCCTAGTATGTCATTTTGGGCCAGGTTCCCCTATATTTGAAGCATACAACATATGCATTATAAAAACATTCCAACACGGCCAAACCCAAATATTTTTGACATTTGCGGCTATATTCAGCTTGTACTTTCGGTAAACTCAACCTAAAATGCAAAAATTTACAATAAGAAAAGAAAATTATTTATTTGTCGAAAGTCGCTACCACTGTCTTAATACTTCTTGCCCATTTAGGTCTTGGTAATGATAAAGTAAGCACAAACTATTTAAGCATTCCTTTTGATATTGATATGTTAAAAACAAAACCAAAAAATTCTTTAATCGTTTAAATTTCATTAACCACAAGCCAGAAAAATGGTTCATTTAACAGAAATGCACAAAATTACAATTATACAGATGATTGGCTATGGAGATAAGACACGGACGCAAATGGAAGTAGCTCGTTTATTTCACGAAGCATTTCCTGATTTGCCGCACATATCTCAAGGGACAATTAGTAAAATAGAGAAGCAATTCCACGAGCTGGGCCATGTTAGGAAGGTAAAAAAAGAAGCTGCCAATGCAATAAGTGAGGATACCAAATTGGCTGTTATGCTTGAGTTTGAAGAACACCCACATACATCTGTTCAAAAGCAGCCCAGTACTCGATATTAGCTATTCATCGGTTATTCGAATATTACAAGAAAACAAAATGCATCCCTATAAAATTATACACACTCAGGAGCTCATGAAAGATGATTTTGACAGGAGAACGTATTTTTGTGAACAAATGATGGCAATGTTAGACAGCAATGTGATCCAATTAGAACATGTTTTGTTTTCTGATGAGTGCACCTTTACTCTTCACGGTCATGCTAATCGGCAAAATTGCCGCTATTGGTCCAGGAAAATCCTCACTGGATGAGAGAAGGCAATACTTAATACCCTGAGAAGGTTAACGTGTGGGCAGGAATTATTGAAGATCTAGTCCCTTTTCATAGATGGCAATTTGAATGGCGACAATTATTTAGCATTGCTCCAAAATAATGTAGTGCCAACGTTGGCCAACTTGTATCCTGATCCAGGAAACCCACAAGTTCCAGCGAATATAATATGGTTTCAACAAGATAGAGCACCACCACTGTCAAATCCATGTCCGGCAGTACCTCAACCAAATATTTCCAAATCGGTGGATAGGGAGGTGAGGATCGATGGAATGGCCACCACGATCCTCCGACTTGACGCCATTAGACTTTTTCTTATGAAGATATGTGAAAAGTATTGTATTAAAAACTAAATCCACTGACTTAGCTGACTTACGAAGACGAATAACGCTTATATCATGGTTCGGTTAAAATTTAGAAAGTTTGCCAAAAATTACTCAAAATTAGTGAAATCCAATTGTTTGTTTTCTTTAACTTTTGTACATACTTGCTAAAGTTTTACAGCCAAACTCATACTGTATATTAAAGGTGTATCTAACGATAATAATATCCTGTTTAGTAAAATCAATATTTGTCGCATGCCCATATTTAAATTAGGTTGCGATTTAATTATATGTTTTTTTAGGATTTCGACATTGATAAACTCGAATTTTATGCACGCTTGAGTCGCATTAACCCTTTTTAGCTTAAATCCCAATTAAAAGTTACTTTGTCAGCTGAAATTTTGTACAGGAAAAAACTGATTAAATAAATTAAAATATTTGACAAATGCTTATAAACATTTTTCCACATTTCAGACTTAGGAAATGTATTGATAAATTGGTGTCATGAGTTTTTCTTTAAAACTTTTATAATCATTCGAGCTTTCACCTTAAGTTTTTGAAATTCTATTTTGTTATGAAGTATTTTATTTCTTTTGTATTTATTAAATGGCCAATGTGATAGTTAACTATCGCAAAAACAATAACACTCAGGTACAGAATATAGAAAAGGGACAAAAAGTAACATCTCCTAAATATAACCTAGAAAGCTTAAAAGAAGATTCAACAAAATTTCTTTACAAATTACGACTGGCCACAAAATTACAAAATGTGGATCGAAAAAATATAACAACGGAAGAATTATACCAACAACTTAAAAAGTACATTTATGAGGCTGCAAGTGAAGCTTTGGGGTATAAAGACAAACATGAAACAAAAAATCAAGAATGGTGGTCGGAGAATATGCAAACGTTAGTAAACAAGAAGAAAACTGCTTATCAGAAATGGATGTCAACGAGAAAGGAGGATGATCACAAGGTATATACGAAATTAAATCGAGATGTAAAAAAAGAAGTAGTGAAAAGTAAAAATGAGATGTGGGATCGAAGATGTGCAGAGGTGGATAGGTATATGGGTGGAACAAGAGTTGGGCAAGCGTGGAAGGTGATAAAGTCTCTCCGGAGGGAAGGAAAGGAAAAATCTAACTTAAAATTAATAGATCTGAAACAGTGGAAACAGCATTATGAGGTCTTATTGACAGAGAATAGACGTAAATTCCAAGATATCGAAATGGAAGAAATATCTTCCATTTCGATAAACTAACTGTTACTAGAAATAACTGTTACTAGCTCAGTTGGGAGGTTGTACGGTCGAATAATAAAAAAACGAATTGAATCAGAATATGAAGACATAGAGGAACAAAATGGATTTCGGGCAGGAAGATCGTGCATTGATAATATATTCGTTCTGCAGCAGGTAATCGAAAAACGGAAGGCAAGGAATCTATCTACCCACCTATTGTTTGTAGATTTAGAGAAGGCATATGATACGGTACCTTTGAAAAAACTATTTTATACATTGACGAAAGTAGGTCTCAGTAGAGAGTATGTGGATGCTATCGCAAATATATACAAAAATGCAAGAAGTGTCGTTAAAGAAGGAAACTTTATATCTGAATCATTTCCAATAACCAAGGGGCTTAAACAAGGATGTTGTCTGTCTCCGACCCTGTTTAAAATATATATTCAATCATCGCTAGAGCAGTGGAGAAAACAAGTATCCGGAATGGGAATAGACATAGGCGGTGGTGAATGTCTAACAGCTTTATTTTTCGCAGATGATCAGGTAGTCGTAGCGAATGACGAGGAAGACATGGACTACATGTTTAGAAAACTAAAGAAAGAATATGAAAAATGGGGCCTCAATATGAATATGGCAAAGACAGAGTATCTTAAAATAGGAGATGGTGAAGAAGATCCAGAGTTAGAAATTAGAAACACAAAAACATGCAATGAATATAAATATCTCGGATCTATAATATCTAAAGAAGGCACTACCAAAAGAGACATCGAAAACAGAACACAGCAGGGAAAAAAAGTGGTAAACATTCTAAACTCTCTACTTTGGTCTAAAGATATTAGACAAGAAACGAAATTGACAATCTATCGAACCTTGGTAGAGCCTATTATGACTTATGGGGCAGAGGTTTGGCAGATAACGCAGAAGGATAGAAAAAGAATAGAAGTAGTAGAAATGGATTTTCTAAGGAGAGCGTGTGGTATATCCAAAAAAGATCACATCAGGAATGAAGATATTAGAAGGAGGACAAATACTGTATATTCCAGTGTAGATAGAATTGAAACGAGACAACTAGTGTGGTATGGTCACGTGAAACGAATGAATGAAGATAGATGGCCAAAGAAAGCTTTAAATTACATACCACAACAAAGAAGAAGAAGGGGAAGGCCTTCAGTTGCCTGGGAAGAAAATGTACGGCACATAATGAGAGATAGAGCCATCAGAGAAGACGAATGGATGGACAGAAAACTATGGCGGTCGAAATGCGAGAAACGGCAGAGGCTGTAGGAACCTCGCTTATATATATATATATATATATATATATATATATATATATATATATATATATATATATATATATATATTTATCAAAGGCTTTTTGGATAGCTTCAATCGATGCTTTACATTGTTCATTCCACCAAGGGGCTGATTTATGTTTTTTAATAAATAAACTTTTTATTTATGTTCTACTGGCTGCTTTTAAAACAATGGAATTGGAAGCTAGTACGTCTAATCTTCTATACTAAGAACTCTTTCGTGGAATCGCAAATGCTCTTGTAAGTATTAAAATCACCCGTTAAATATGCGGTGAAGAGGTTAAATAGTTTTATCTTATCCTTCTCATAGTGTTAGATAAATGAAACATAGCTTCTTCTTTTTCGGGTGCAAGCCATGTGCAAAGTAAATATCCAATTCTTGTATATCCAGGTCTTCAAACGACCAGAACTCCCTCTTCGTCCTGTGTAAATATATTAGGCTGGTATTTTACACCAGCCCTTTATATTCCTTAGCCATGAGTGTTATTAAGACCAAGTCCTCGTTTTCCTCAATTTTTTCTTGTAAAATGAGTTTTGGTATCGATTATCAGAGTGCCCTCAATATGTTCAATTGAACGATTCCATATGTTCATTTTTCCATGCGTGTTTATATATTTGAGATCTATGAAATTCTCTATTTTTGATATAACATTGATATTCACTTATTCCTCTCTTCTTCCTCACTTATTCACTCATTGTCCCGTTTATAACTTTTTTTTTGTCCTGTTTTTGTGTTTTGATTTTTGTCCAAGGTTAAAAAAATTATATATTATTCCGTTGATAGTGGTCAAAGCCACATCCAATTTAGGCTCAGAAGTTAGAAAGTACCTTGTCGCAATTGGAAAACCTTCTCCTATCTGCTCTTTCCAGACTGAATAGGCCAAAGAGGGTTCAAAATTAAATCCTCTTTGATCTTCACACGTTGATCGTCATCTGAAGTTGGTAGACAGTGAGGTTTCAGTTGAGGTTGAGGCAGCCTTTGCTACTGAGATTGAGTGACCTATTGGTATTCTGGTAACATAGCAGAACCTGTATGCCAGGTAGACGCGAGACTGCGCTGGAAAGTCCATGTCTCAAAAAGAAAAGAGAGGAGCATGATATTAGATTTAAGAAATTATATTGGCTGATTGGAAAAAATACAACATTATCAACTCATAAAAAATTATCCATTTACAAGCTATTACTAAGGCCAGTATGGGTATATGGTCAACTCTGGGGATTTACCAAAGCTAGTAATCCATATTACATATTATCCAAAGATTTCAAAATAAAGTACTGAGGAACATTGTTGATGCACCTTGGTGTATCTGTAACAGCAACGTCCAGCAGGGCCTGGGTATGGAAATTGTGACCGAAGTAATCAAGAGAACAGCTGCAAGTCACGAGCAGAAGTTTCTCCAGCTTCTTGACAACTTTGAACTAAAGAGAAGACTTATAAGGACAAAACCATTTAAGTTAGTGTAAATGTGTAACAGTTTAGTGTAAAAAGCAGACTATAGTGCTGTGATGTTATTTCATGTTGTAGTGCATACATTGATAGATAAAGTAAAAGTAAGCTATAGGGTAAGCCCTTAGATTATAGTATCTGCTGTTTATTAGTTAGGTTAGAAAATAACTGATAATTGGTCATTTATGACCAGATAGCAGTATACGAAGACCATACAGATGTTATACAAAAAAATATCCAAAATTTATTTTAAAATCACCTCCAATAAAAACAAAACAATTCTAATTAAAGATATGAAAAAGCAACCCTTTCAAAGCATCCAGAAATGGATTCACTAAAGATACTGAAGGATAATACACATGCAAAAACAAATATTTTCTTATTATTTAAAATTACTTTTACAGACGACCACTTAAAAATCTTAGCTATGGCCATCTGATCGATATTATTTCTTTCCTTTCACACTATTCCATTTTTTAAATAAATATCTACTCCCTCATACTCTCCTTCACTCCTACCGAAAGCAGAGACCAGTCCAAAGTTTTCAAAATAATATCAAAATGTACTTATAGAGCTTTAGCAATATTTCAGAAATGCGAAGTACGAAGGACCTATTAAAAAAGCATGATTTAAAATTATTTAGTATATACATTCTAACAACAAAATATTCTTGTCTTATTTACATTTTATGCAAGACCTTAAATTAATATGATCCTTTTATACAAGAAACCATGGAAAGATTTACATATAAAACTCTAATTTGTTCCCGGATCCTAAAAATTACCATCTAAAATGTATTTTCTTTCCGGTTCAACAGATACTGGCGATATACGTTCGTTCCCTCTATCGACATTAACCTTCTTCCTCATTCACAAAGGAAACTCCCAATTCGAGTATAAATCAAGCATCAACTATATTTCGAACTGTCAACATAATAAATTCGATTTACTGCAAATGATCCATAAGTGTATTTAGTGTCGATGGCTTTGCCAACATCGAGCCATCATCGGTCCGGAAGGAAGCCAATCAAGAATTTATTGAGAATACCGATCAAGGGGAAAGGAATATTTGATAGATAGAATATCGTAGTAGTTAGTAGTAATATTGTAGTCACTTCTGATATATACCCACTTTATTAAACTCAACACTCTTTAAAAAAATCTGTTACATAGCATTTTTAAAATAACCTCAAAATTATCAGAAATGGAAGAAAAAAAGAAGAAAATCATCTTTTTCTCGATGTTATCGTTTTTTATTTTACATTTCTGTAAAAATTATTTAATTTTTATAAAGCCCAATGTAAATGCAGTTTATTATGTTCTTAATTAAACCCATCTTTTTTTAGAAAAAAAAGTTTTGGAGATCTCTTTTTTTCAAAGAAAAATTCCATGATGAATTTTTTACTTGGACTGATATTCTTCATTAAAATATCTACTTTTTCAGATTTCAATTTAAAAAAATACATAAAAATTGGAAAAACGTAAAAAATTTCTTTTTTCATTTAAATTTTTGACAATTTTTTTTTACAATTTATTTATAAAACGGGAAGATGACCTGAAGACGAGAGTGATATAGACTATGAAGAAGTAAATCAAGTGGAGCCTCACGATTAATATACACAACAACAAGTACTTAGTTGCAGGACAAAAACCAGAAAGCCTACGAATTAAAATGGGAACTATAAAATCAACTGAAACCTTTAAACACTTGTGGGTCCAAATTGTAGCAGTATAATTTACCTACCACATTGGATATCACTTGTAGGGGGTTGAAAGTGGGGACTGAGCAATTACTGAGTTAGAGTTAGGTTGAGCAAACAAACCGAAAGTTTGGTATCATTTGGTTCATAAAATAAAAAATAGACGGACATATTTCAACTTAATTTTACAAAGACTGAACTAAAATAAAAATACGAAGATAACAAATTGGGAAAAATGGACAAATTGGGAATTAGAAGCAACTAAACTTAGATCGACTCCATTTTTTTAAAATTGGACTAAAGCAAACATACAATATTACTGAAAAAAACCATCTCCTGATCACGAGTATTGCACGTGTGGTCATTCAGATACAAGAAAGAAAATACAAAAACACAGTCTGCTGCTGCGTCTAAAATTGGTCGAATCTTCTTAAAGACTCACCAATTGACTCTACTTCTCGTTCAAAAACTCCAACTAACCTGCGGTGTACTAGACACCGTCAAAGATAGGCTTAGAAGGATAAACACAACTACACAATCTTCAGCTCAAACAAAAGTCACTCGAAAAATTCACACATTTACTCAAAATGACCGAACAAACAAAATTACCAAATTGGATTATGCTGTAAAGCCTGTCAAATCAATTAAAAATAAACGCAAAAAATATCGGTGTTAAATATTACTATTATAACCTTTCAACTATTTCAATATTAAACAAACTCGAATGTTATTAAATTGTCTGTCTGTCTACACACTTAAAATTCATATGTAAATATGTAATCTCAAAATATTTGCTTTCATTATTATTACATTAAATCTAAATTTGTCCATATACAAACATTTCTGCAGGACGTTAAATCAAAATACAACAATACGTATTATGTTAATACACAACCATACATATACAATTATTATATTTGTGGAACACTAATTAAAGGGATTCATAAAAATACAAGAAAACTAGGAAAAATTGAAAAAGAAGTGGCTAAGGGAAAAGGAATCCGTCTTACTTTCGTAAGACTACTTGTAGGCAAAAGAAATGAAAAATGTTGCTACTTCGGGTACCAAATGTAGGAATATTAACAAGCCACACACGTTGGGCGCTACTTTGTAGTGGTATAATTTGTTTACCACATTGGGTATCACTTATAGGGGGTTGAAAGTGGAGAATGAGTATTGCACGTGTGGTCATTCAGATACAAGAAAGAAAATACAAAAACACAGTCTGCTGTTGCGTCTAAAATTGGTCGAATCTTCTGAAAGACTCACCAATTGACTCTACTTCTCGTTCAAAAACTCCAACTAACCTGCGGTGTACTAGACACCGTCAAAGATAGGCTTAGAAGGATAAACACAACTACACACTCTTCAGCTCAAACAAAAGTCACTCGAAAAATTCACACATTTACTCAAAATGACCGAACAAACAAAATTACCAAATTCGATTATGCTGTAAAGCCTGTCAAATCAATTAAAAATAAACGCAAAAAATATCGGTGTTAAATATTACTATTATAACCTTTAAATCATTTCAATATTAAACAAACTCAAATGTTATTAAATTGTCTGTCTGTCTACACACTTAAAATTCATATGTAAATATTTAATTTCAAAATATTTGCTTTCATTATTAATACATTAAATCTAAATTTGTCCATATACAAACATTTCTGCAGGACGTTAAATCAAAATACAACAATACGTATTATGTTAATACACAACCATACATATAAAATTATTATATTTGTGGAACACTAATTAAAGGGATTCATAAAAATACAAGAAAACTAGGAAAAATTGAAAAAAGAAGTGGCTAAGGGAAAAGGAATCCGTCTTACTTTCGTAAGACTACTTGTAGGCAAAAGAAATGAAAAATGTTGCTACTTCGGGTACCAAATGTAGGAATATTAACAAGCCACACACGTTGGGCGCTACTTTGTAGTGGTATAATTTGTTTACCACATTGGGTATCACTTATAGGGGGTTGAAAGTGGAGAATGAGTATTGCACGTGTGGTCATTCAGATACAAGAAAGAAAATACAAAAACACAGTCTGCTGTTGCGTCTAAAATTGGTCGAATCTTCTGAAAGACTCACCAATTGACTCTACTTCTCGTTCAAAAACTCCAACTAACCTGCGGTGTACTAGACACCGTCAAAGATAGGCTTAGAAGGATAAACACAACTACACACCCTTCAGCTCAAACAAAAGTTACTCGAAAAATTCACACATTTACTCAAAATGACCGAACAAACAAAATTACCAAATTCGATTATGCTGTAAAGCCTGTCAAATCAATTAAAAATAAACGCAAAAAATATCGGTGTTAAATATTACTATTATAACCTTTAAATCATTTCAATATTAAACAAACTCAAATGTTATTAAATTGTCTGTCTGTCTACACACTTAAAATTCATATGTAAATATTTAATTTCAAAATATTTGCTTTCATTATTAATACATTAAATCTAAATTTGTCCATATACAAACATTTCAGCAGGACGTTAAATCAAAATACAACAATACGTATTATGTTAATACACAACCATACATATAAAATTATTATATTTGTGGAACACTAATTAAAGGGATTCATAAAAATACAAGAAAACTAGGAAAAATTGAAAAAAGAAGTGGCTAAGGGAAAAGGAATCCGTCTTACTTTCGTAAGACTACTTGTAGGCAAAAGAAATGAAAAATGTTGCTACTTCGGGTACCAAATGTAGGAATATTAACAAGCCACACACGTTGGGCGCTACTTTGTAGTGGTATAATTTGTTTACCACATTGGGTATCACTTATAGGGGGTTGAAAGTGGAGAATGAGCAATTACTGGGCTGGAGATAGGGTAAGCAAAGAAAAATCTTGGGGAAGTTAGGATACTGGTTCAGGCTTCGGATTATCCTGGATGGCAACAAACTCCAATCTTCAAAGCTCGGCCACTCAATTTCTTCTTAAAACTATGTGGACCTCTCAAACGGTGGAAAACGGTGGATTTACTCAACCAAAACTGCCAAATAACATTTTGAGCACAAATTCACCTTTTAAATTAAAAAAATTGCAGGCTTTGAAGACTACACTATCACCGCTATCTCTTCCAAAATCAACCCGTTTCTAACTAACTAACTGCACTTCACTGTTTTCCGATGACAATAAAAAAAAAACGAATAACGAAAAAACAATAACGAATTCGAAGAAAATCCGGACTAAACAACGAAACCAACGGTAAAAAATAAAAATCCGGACTAAACAATATACCTGACTCCTATCGTGTTCTATTGTATATATATATATAATATATATATATATATATAAGGTTCTTGAACTCCTAAGTGGAGCATAGAGCTTCAGTGAAAACGCGCCATCGGGTTCTATTTTGCGCTAAGGCCTTCACCTCATTCCAAGACTTTCCTTGTTTTCTTATCTCGTCCATGATGGATCTTCTCCAAGTTTGTACTGGGCGACCTTTTTTTCGTTTTCCTTGGGGATTCCACTCTAGGGCAGTCTTTGCAATACTGGAGTTATTTTTTCGGAGTGTGTGACCGATCCAACCCCACTTTCTGGACTTTATTTCATTTACTACCCTCTTTTGTTTGGTCAGGTGTAGTAAATCTTCGTTTCTGATGATGTTAGGCCAGAAAATACGAACAATTCTTCGTAGACATTTATTAACAAAGACCTGCAGTTTGTCTGTAAGGGTTTTTGTCGCTTTCCAGGTTTCACATCCGTAAAGTAGTACAGACATGACATTTGACTGGAATATGCGGATCTTTGTCCTCGTAGTGTATTCTCCAGACCTCCAAACAGGGTTGAGCATGCTGAAAGCTTGTTGCGCTTTTCGTATCCTCATACGAATATCGTCTTCTGTACCTCCGCTTTCTGTTATGACACTTCCAAGATACGTAAAGTTTTCCACATTTTCAATCTGCATGTTATTAATGGTGAATAGCGTGTTGTTTCTTGCATTTATTCTCATGGATTTGGTTTTACCAATATTGATTTTCAAACCTATTTTATTGGCTTCAGTGGAAAGTGTTTCCAATTGGTCAGCCACATCTTGGAACCTTTGTCCTAACAGGCAGATATCGTCGGCGTATTCTAGATCGCTTAGGCGTGTGGTTAACGTCCATTGTATCCCTCTTGTGTCAGAGTCTAGTTTGGAGAGAACATAGTCTAGAGCTATGTTAAAAAGAAACGGAGAAAGCACGCATCCCTGTCTGACTCCAGTAAGTACGTCAAATTCGTCACTGTTGATCCCATTGTGTGTCACGCTGCATTTCGCTTCAGTGTACAGTAACTTTATAATGGAAATTATTTTATGCGGGATGTTTCTTAGCTCTAAAATTTTCCATATCGCATCATGAGATAAGCTGTCAAAAGCACGCTCGAAATCAACAAAAACCATGTATAGGGGTGTGTTCCATTCAACCGATTGTTCCATTATTAGCCTCACAGTATTAATGTGGTCTATGCAGGAGGATTCTGGTCTAAAGCCTACTTGATTAGCTCGAAATTCAACCTTGTTTGTTAATCTTTTAAGTATGATGGTCGTGAAGATTTTATTTATGGCGGTAAGCAAGGTTATTCCTCTCCAATTTTTGCATAGTGTGAGGTTGCCCTTTTTTGGAAGCTTAGTAATGATGCCTTTTTTCCAGCCCGCTGGAATGCGGTTTGTTTCCCACACCTCTCGGATTATGGGGAGCAAAAGTTCAGCAGTTAGATGCGGATCAGTTTTAAGCATTTCGTTTTAAGCATTTCGTGTTCTATTGGACATATAATAATTTCATCATTCAAAAACCGGCCTTTTGCCCGCATCAGCGAAAAGATTCCCGTTTATTTGACGTGCAAATTATCCTAAAATGGCATCACGATCAAAAGAAATACCCATCTGTGTTATATAAAGAAACTTAAAATATTTATATTATCAATATCAGCGACGCAAAAAATTGAAAATATTTTTCAGTGTTTTAATACATACAAAGATAAATAGAAATGCTACAAAATAACATCAACAGCATAGAGTAACCAAGAAATACCATCCAGGGTTGGCCAAGCAAGATCAGCTACTAGACAGCTATACGGACTATTGTGGAATAATAAAATAACAAAAGAAAATAAAAGAATAATTTATAGAAAACACAATAATAAAAAGTATTGGGTTGTACGGCGCCGATCTTTGGGAACTAAATCAAAGAAACAAACCTAAAATTATGGCTTGATAGGGTGAAAAACGTAGATATTAGGAAAAAAATGGATATTGATTTAGACGTAATAGATACAATCAAAGCCAAAAGACTAAACTGGTATTGACCCTGCAGAGAATGCCTGAAAATAGATGGACAAAAAGTAATGTAAAGACTGAAGATTTCTTAGACAGAAAACGCTGGAAATTAGAAAACGAGAAACGGCGCCAGTTGTAGGAGACTATTTATTATAATATATAATAACATTATTAGCAGGATATGTCAATTTATTAAATTTTTGTAAAGGCTACACATTATTTCTGTTAATAATCAATCAAATTAATTTAGTATCGTCATAAATAAGAATATTTTATACGAGCCACTGCCTTTTTTACGTTGAAGAGCTCTGATAAAAGTAATAATGAAAATTAGTACGAATTTCAACCATCTCATGTCACTAGGAATTCTTTTGTTTTTCTAATATCCCCTTTCTTTTCAATTTTCTTTGACAACTGATATGTAAATTAAATTGAAGCTGACATTTTAAATTCTTCTCTGATGGAAATCCGAATGAACGATGTTTGTAAGTTGTTCTGAGTGTTGTCTCTGACCGGTCTCTTTTAATCTCGGAGTAATGGAAAGATTTATTCGAATCAGGAATTTGTGGTATCACTATGAGAAACACATATGTTCTGTTAGTTTTATGTAAAACAGGAATTTAAAAAGAAGTACCGAATAGAGTATGAGAGAACGCTATTTATATCTAAAAATTTACAGCATTTATTTTTCATATTGAAATTTTGATACATTTCACACCATTTTGTATTTATAGCTAAAGTAAATAATATTTGAATGAAACCTAAAGTCAGTATTAATTACCTAAACATTTTTCTATAAATTTCCTTTTATTTCATTTTTCTAGAAGGGTCAAATAGTTTTAATGAATTTTTTTAAGTGGGAAAGGCTTATAACAATGAAAACTACAAATAAAAATGCAGTCATTGAAAAGAAACGGCATATCACAAGTACTTGCAAATATATACCAGTTGCGTGGCAAAAGATAAAAGTTACCTACATACCAAAACTCGGTAGGGTAATGGACCAAATGCCATAGTCATAGAGCCAATATGCTTATCTTCTATCCTAGAAAAAACCCTAGAAATTTTCCTAGATAAGTACACCAGAGATGAACTGCGGAAGGATAAACTACTTAGCGAGCATCAATATGCATATCAGCCAAAAAAGTCAACAGACTTGGCTCTGGATGATCTTAATAACTTGCTCTAAAGGTCATTGGCGGACAAAGAAATAGCGGTAGCGACTTTTCTATATGTGGAATAAGTGTTTAATAACGTGTCCTCTGAATCCGCGACTAAAGCGCTATAAAGAAGAAGTGTCCCTACTTTCTTATGAGAGTTGGTGAAGGCAGCCTTAGCAAATAGGACCATCATGTCTTAGTTAGGCGAAGACATTGTCGAGGCAATGCATTATCTATACTGCTTTAGGTAACACTAGTAGATGACCTGGCAGTAGTAGCCCAAGAAATCTAAAGCAAAAAAAGCAACAGTAACAACTATAGAGGAATCTCACTGTTAAACAGCTGCCACAAAATATTGACATTTTGAATCAAACAACGACTGGCAAAATATGTTAATATGTCGAATCTTAAATAGGGGACTACCAAGAGAGATATAAAGAGAGAAAGTTATCAATAGATGCTATAGACACAATCACATAGTTAATTGATAAAGGTTATGCATGATATTGACTTACAAATCATCTTCATAGATTTCAAGTAAGCAGTTGACAGCCTAATAAGACCTGTAAATGGAAGACATGAAAAATCTAGAGTTCTCAATAAAAAAATATAAAGCTTACGATAATGGCAATGGCAATATCGACAGCAGCAATCATAACAAATAATGGAATCTCCAATGTGCTAACAACATAGCACTGATAAAGCAGAAATATAAACAATTTAAAGAAAGAGTTTTCGAAGTTTTGCAAGGAAGCATCTAAGAGGTTTCAATAAACCAAAATAAAACAAAATACCTAATATCTCCAAGAAAAATACAGTTAATACAACAGAGATAAATACTGGAGAATATAAGTTCGAAAAGGTAGAACACTTTGAGTAACTAGGGGTGGCAGTTAGTGGAACTAGATAAAAGCATAATAATCAATGAACGAATCGTAGCAGGAAACAGTACTTACTGGAAATACAACTTTCTAAAAGATAAGAAGCTTATTTAGGAAACCAAACCTAAAATTTACAGAGCAGCAATTAGACTAGTAATCACATATGGTGCAGAAAATGTGCCTGATACAGAAAAATTAAACAATATTAAGGATCCTAGAGAGAAAAATAATTCGGACCCTCTAAACTTTAAATGGTGAATTTATAAAATTGATGAAGCACGAAATAGAACTTTCTAAAGAAGAAGACATTGTCAAAATTATCAAGGCACAAAGACTCAGATGGATAAGGTACCTAGAAAGAGGAGATTCAGAAACTGTTATTAAGAAAATCAGCAAATGGAGACCAGTAAAGTTAGACCACGAGAAAGACCCCAAATGATATAAGAGAACCAAATAATGGGGGACCTTAGGAAGACGGAAGTTAGAGAATTGAAATATATGTAAAAAGAGGAAAGAATGAAGAACTATTGTATTTTAATGATTTGAAGAAATTTGAGAAAACTAAGAAGACACTAATATTTTAGACCATATTGGACAAGATAAAGAACTTTGATCAACATATGTAGTGATAATGATGAAACTGATGCTATCTAATCTGAAAAGAACGATATATTTACTTAGGTATATAATAAATATATGTGCTTATTGACATTTTTCTTAATTTTCTTCCTCAGCTTTTCTCTTTTCAGAGGTCGCTGTTCCTTCCTTTCGTCATTCATTTCTGTGCATCGTGTCTTCATTTAAACCTTTGTCTTTCAAATCTGCTAGACAGTACTTCCATCTTTTCGTCGGTTTTCTGTTAACTCTCTTTCTATTCTAGAGATCCAAGATCCACAGTAACATTTTTATTTCAGCTACCTCTATTTTCTTTTCTTAAATATTCTTTACAGGCCACACTTCACCGCCATACACCAACATGCCAGTAGGCCCAAAAACTAGTAAGTTTACTTGCTTATATGCATATAAGTAGTTTACACTGATTGTAAATCAAAACAAGTATCAACAATTTAGAGATATAAAACGATTTACAGGTATTTATATGAATTTAGAATTAACAAAAGCTTATCTGTTCCAACAGCTGGTTCCACAGAAAACAGGTCCACATAGGTTTGACCCTCTCGGCTCTACAAAAACCAACGACGATGGAAGGCTGATTGGAATAAGCCAAGCTGATTTCTCCAAGTGTTGCTCTTCAAATAATGTGCAACTATATGGGTATGGGTATATGGTGTATGGGTGGATGGGTGGCGAATCTACAAAATAACATCAAGAAAATTCCAATTGTTTCTAAGAATGGTTATAACAGTACATATTTCACATCGGATCGTTCGATAAACGGTCTACGCAGCTCGAACTTTTTACCGTATTGGAAAAAAACGAATAAAAAACTAATGAGGAACGATACATGTTACAATAAAAATTAAGGCCATATGAAATTATGACATAAAAACGTTGATTCTATTTTGTTTCTTACAAAATGAATAACGATATAATATGGATATTAAAAGAACCGATTTTATAAAATAAATAATTGAGATTGCTTACCTGAGACTAGTGCGCAGCTTTAGGACTTTAGAGCGATTGTCATTATGGCGTGGTTTGCTATCTAATTTATTATTATTTAAGTTTCTTGCTTAATTTGAGTTGCTTTAATATTTAATGATGAGACACAGGTGACACCACAGCGAACACTTACATTTTAATTAGGACCGTATGTGTATCTTAGGAGATCTTTAAGGGAGCAGCGTGATAACTGCTTTACATAGACATCATAGATATTTTATATATGTCTATAATATAGAATAGAATGGAGTAGATATGGAATCTGAATACGGGAAGTAGAATATAATAAGCGAAAGAATAAAATTGAAAAATAAAGATTAAATAGGATATTTAGTTGGTGGAAGAGTTGAGTGCCAACTATTTTTAGAATAAAAATAGTAAAATACAACAGAGAGTTAACAATGAATAAAACCAACCTCTCTATTTGTCAAAGGTTTTGTTATTATTGACATTTTTCTACATTATATACTCATGATCACCGCTACTGAGACGTGCGTGTCTGGTTTAAATCTTTAAAGATTTGCTTATTCTTTGCATTATATGTTTTATTGAATTTGAAATTTGTTATGTGGTAAAATTATTTTTATAAATTTTTGTATTAAACTGACATCAGAATATATCGATATTTATAATTTTTTTGCTGGATAGTTGTGTATAACATTGTAATCTTCTGTCATAAAACTGGCATATTATGCACTTCTAAATCGGGTATAATAAACAAGTAAACCTATTTCTCGTTCCATAAACTTGTGAACTTCCATAGGTACTACAAATCATATCAGCAAGAATATTAGTTTCTGTTATAAATTCCTTTTAAAATCAAATAAAAATTTTATATCACAACAGAACTTTTTATATCATAAAAATGACTTTTTTGTTATTAACTACAATTACGATATTTTCTAATACGAAAATGTCCCAAAAAGCAAAATAATGTATTCAATAAAACTTATGACAGTAAAACGCGTAAAAAAGTCAAATCAGATAATACTGTTAAGATGTCATTCGTTGTAATTTGCACTTCAATGGAGTGGGTACGCTCAATAATATTGGATATTACCACCTCAGGCGGGACGTGTGGCATAATTCAGGATAGAATGAATGGCTATTAAATCTCGGTCTAGCTATTCCCGTTCTTCCTGAATAGCTTATTGCAGTTCCTGAATTGTTTATCTGATATATCCACATTCCCTAGTGTATATTTTCATTTCGACTAAGATATATCTGGAAAATACAATTTTGAAAAATTAAACTTGTATTTTGAAAGTTCTTCCAATCTGAAGCTTGAAACGTCCAATAAAATTGAAAAATGTAAAATTAAAATATTGTATTTTAAAATTATTGAATTAAAACATTGTATCATTGCGTCTACAGACGCAATATACTTAAAATACGTCTACAGACGTATTTTAAGAATTTCATGGATGGATCGTGTGACTAATGTTGAGGTCGTACGTAGAATAGGCAAGGAATGCGAGATTATTAACACCATCAAAGAGCGCAAACTAGAATATCTTGGCCATATTATGAGGAATGAACAGAGATATGGCTTGTTGCAACTCATTCTTCAGAGCAAGGTATTTGGAAAGAGAGGATCAGGGAGAAGAAGAATATCTTGGCTTCAAAACCTGAGAAAGTGGTTTAATACATCGACAATCGGACTATTCAGAATAGCAGCAAGCAAAGTTAGGATAGCCATGTTGATCGCCAACATCCGGAACGGATAGGCACCGTAAGAAGAAGAAGAAGATCATTTAGAAAAAGTTTTAAAAATGCGAAAAACACCGATTTTTTTTAAATAATTTTTTGGAAATTTAAAAAAGACTAATTACCAATTTGGACACCACTTTTTTATTTTACTCCCCAAAATACATATGCAGGGTGTCCAGAAACTCTCCTGGCAAACGAAAACAGGAGATTCCTAAGATATTCACTCATCTTAAAATTTTCACATAATCTGACCAATCACAAACCAAAGACAGCTTGTGTTATCGCGAAAACACCAACTGTCTTTCAATTCTGATTGGTCTATCAGCTTCGTGTTTTCAACGACGTAACCATGGATACCGATCGCAAAGCAAAGTTTGACGTTTGCCAAAAAAATTATTGTAGCTGTATACGTCAAAATGAGTCGTTTCGGTGGTACTTCAAACGAAGTTATAAACCAAAACATTGAAGAAAATATACCGAGTAACACAAGAAAATCTAAATCTTATATATGGAGACAATTTATGATGTACAATTATTCAAAAAATGGGTAGATTTGGGTTACCTAGATCAAATGTATTATTATTAAATTCCTTCCTCTCATTCTACTGAATTTTTGACCTATCACTTTGTTCATGAAATAGTCTAATAAAATACCACTCGTGATTTAATTTAGCTTATAAGTCTGTCTTTTATTTCTAAACTCAACTGAGTTTCTTAAAGAAAACACCACGAGTCCTACGGACTCGTGGTGTTTTCAAGCAACTCAGTTTTGTTTAGAAGTAAATCGACCGACTTATCGCGAAAATTGAATCACTAGTGCTATTACTATTGATGATTTTAAGACGATTTAACTCAATTGACCTAGTCCGAAAATGCTTCCTAAGAGAGCTAGAGCTCTTTAAAGATGGCGCCTTGTAAGTAGTTTTCTTTATTTAATTATTCCATTAATTACGAATTTCTAGTACCGTTCATAGCGTCCGTTTTGAGTGGGTCAACGGGTATTTTAACGCATAAATTTTTTGTCTGTACCTTTTAAGCATTTCTGATACTATATTATTAGATTTTCAGGTATTCTAGTACTAAAAGGTACTCTTACTTTAAGTCTGTTTCTAGAACAATCGATTTGAAAATTTTTCGTTTTTTTTCGTCATGAAAGTTAAATTAATATTTTTTGCACTAGTAGGCTTTGAATTGTCAACAGAACTATAACCTACGTTTTTCATTGTCAAATTCTTGTCAGTTCGTAAAGTTTCTCTTTTAGTTTTTATTACTTTCTGGTATTCAAACACAATAATTTCAATTCAACAAAAATGGTTTTTACTAATGAGTGATACGCTGATATACATTTAGTTTATTGTGAAATGAGGTGTAATGTCGAGCAGTAAAGTAGACACGCTAGAAAATTTCCGATTAAGAGAAACAAGTTCAGTGTTCGCAAAAAATAATGAAAAAAAAACGACATAATGATGTAACAACACATCAGCATGTTACTTTAATGGAAGTTGAGGAAAATTTAGAAATATGCGTTCGAAGACTATCTGTCATGTATCCCACAGTCTTAAAATCCTCCGCAAGAAATGTCTTACACAACAAAAATTTATATCCTTTTATTTTACAAAGCTACAAGCACTGCTACAAAGAGATTTTTCTGCTTAAAATATTTTTAAATTGATTGTTCTAGAAACATACTTAAAGTAAGAGTACTTTTGGTACTAGAATACCTAAAAATTTTATAATCTAGTATCAAAAATGCTTGAAAGTTACAGACAAAAAAGTTATGAGTTAAAATACCTGTTGACCTACCCAAAAAGGACGTCTATGAACGGTACTAGAAGTTCGTAATTAATGTAATCGATTCAAATCTGCAGGATAAATAATAGTACCAGTTTTTATTTTTGTAAATAGAAGCGTTCTGGAGTTATTAAAAAAACTACTTACAAGGCGCCATCTTCAAAGAGCTCTAGCTCCCTTAGGAAGCATTTTCGGACTAAGGTGAATTGGGTTAAATCGTCTTAAAATTATCTGAGGAATTTTCGGTTTTCTTTGTCAGGAGAGTTTCTGGACAGCCTGTATAAATTATGGTTTGGTTCATAACATATTTCAGTATCAACATTTTGTTATTTAGTGTAAGGCGAGTATCAAAAAAGCAGAATATAGCGCGACTTAGTGTACAGTGTAAATATTTAGTCTAAGTAAGAAAAACCATTTTGAAACATTATTGAATATTAGATTTTTTGATTAGATTACAATTTTAAAATACTCTTGCGAGTAGTATTTTATTACTAAAATATATTTTATAAAGTCTATTATTTCTATTATGTTATGTTATTATACAGAGGCGTAACAGAGCCCCGCAGTACGAAACTGACGGGAGGACCCCAATATATCAGGGGACTCATATTGTCATCTAATATATGTAAAAATGTGTTATTGTTATATTATTTAACGCATGCATACTAAATATTTTTAAGCAGTACCTGGAAATCTTCAAAAACTTCCCTCGATTTAGCAAAAAACGCGCCACATGTGGCGTGGCAAGTAGCACGTAGCAAGTAGCACGCGTCTAGCATGTTTCTTAAAATGTAACCAATGAAAACAAATTATTAGAATGAATGACATCACTGTCATTTTGGTGTACGCTGAATCATTCATTTTCATTGGTTACATTTTAAGAAACATGCTAGATGCGTGCTACTTGCCACTTGCTACGTGCCACTTCACTTTGGTGGCGCTCTCACTTACATTGTTTGGTTATTTGCATTTTGTGTTATTTGTGTTGTTTTACGGTTATAGTTGCATCAATTTGGTATGCACTATTTTATCAACTATTGACCACTTTTCATGTGTAATCATTGGATAATCCTTAACATATAAACGCTAAGATAAGGAAATTATAACACTTATACTTGTAATAACGCACTCATTGTAATATATCTGTAGGAGACAAAATGAATTTTAAGAGGGAACATACAAATACAGGCTCAAAAATCCGAATAAAGACAAACATTACCAAAATTGTCTTCATTTTTTATGGCAACTGGTGAATTAAAACAGCAGCTTAGTAAAGCTGGTGAAGCATCAATCGATCCGATTGGTCTTAGTCAGGAAACAATATTTACCAATCCAACTCAAAGTGAAAATGATGACCTAGAAGTAGAGTTGTACGTCGAGCAGATTAATTACGCTCAATGTAGTTTCAGGTAATGTTTCATTTTTATTTGTGTAGATAGACTAATTAAAAAATGCTTTTTAGTTCCCATGAAGGTTATTACTGTTCCTATAAGGGTTGAATAATGACAGTATTGCAAGATTTTGCTATAAAAAACAAATACTACAGCAGAGGTCATCTAAACCTAATGGGCGATTCCCAAAAACCTCAATAACCGTTCTTTTTCGGAAAACTTTTATTGTTTTAAATTTCTTGCTGGAACTGGATTACCTACCGTGTTACTGGTTATGCTACTCGCAGAAAAAACGGATGTTGCATATTGCGAGCTTTGCTGGCTTTTTGCCGATAGAACAGCACAGCCCTATAATGTCGCATGGATTAAAGAAGTGAACGTGGCAGGGACTTTAAAAAAAGATTTAGGTTCATGAAAAATCTTTAATTCACCTTCACGCCTCTTTTACTTATGATATAAACAAAAATCGTATTATACGGAGAGTGAATATAAAAGAAAAAAATATTTTTGGGAAACATTTTAAATAGGATAGTAGCTATAATTTTATTTAGCTTATATAGTAATGAATATAAAGTTATTCATCAGATAGATGTTAATAAACTTGTAGAGAGTTGTTCATCTCATAGAATAATACTATGTAATAATAGGGGGTGTAACAGAGATGTATACTGTCACCCTTGCTATTTAACATATACTTTGAAGAAATCTTTCGAGAAGCAGTAGAGGATGTTGAAGCCGGAATTTAAATTAACGAAGAATGTATCAATAACATCAGATACGCGTATGACCCGGTAGTATTCGCTGACAGTTATGAAACCCTCCAGGAGTTAATGTATAGAATCACAAAAGAGTCAGAGATATGGACTTTCACTGAACATCATGAAAACAAAATGTATGAGGATCTCTAAGAAGGAACAGCAAATTGAAAAAATCAGAGTGAATGGTCAACCAATAGAAAGAGTAAAAACATACACCTACCTTGGTACGAACGTCAATAAAAATTGGGACAATTCCCTAAAAATAAAATGTAAGATAGAGAAAGCAAGATCTGCATTTTAAAAAATGGCTAAACTATTCAAATGCCATGATTTATCAGGTTACTACGATGCTATATCTTTCCTATACTGTTGTACGGAGTTGAGTCGTGGACTCTCACATACGCTACCTGTAAGAAAATATATATATATATATATATTATATATATGATATATATATATATATATATTATATATATATATATTATATATATATATTATATATAGAAGGAAAAGTAGAAGGAAAACGAAAAAGATATGGGTTGCGCAATTGATTCTACACGGAACAGTACAAGGAAAATGAGTACTTGGAAGCCTAAGGATTTCCTTGTTGTTCCATGAATATATGTATTATATCATATAATGTTGTCTATTTATCTAACCTAAGATGAAATATAGTGTTAACAGATATACACTAACACATATAAGTTTTTGTTACACAAGTCACATTTAATAATTTTTAAAGGGGATCCCGTTCCCAATTCTACGTTTCTAGGGGGTCCCGACGGAGTTTGTTACGCCACTGTTATTTTGATTGTACTCTAGTTTATTTTAATTTTGTAATCGGTTAGTTGTTCCTTTAACCTAATATTTTTTTTGACTTATCTTATTAGTTGTGTTTCTCAATCTAAGTTAGACTAATGTTTAGACTTATTTTTCTTACATTGTGCCGCACTTGTTTTGTTTAATATGAATTATGAGGACTAAAATATAAAAGAGTACAATCAAAATTCTAGACGCATGTGCATATATCTTACAAAATGTATTCATATCACATACCATTTATTTCCTAAACAAAGAAACGGTGTCGTCCGAAAAATCTAAAATACAAAAGAAGTAAAAAATTAGGATCTTTGTTAAAAAGGGCGCATACATGAGGCACAGGCAGATTTATGTCTTCCTCGAAAAACTATTCAAAAGGATTTAAGTCTAGGGCGGTAGAAGCTAAAAAGTATAACAAACCCGTCTCGTTTATACGTTTATACTAAGCGCTTACTGTTCAGATATTCTCTAGGCATAAGCTAAGCTTACAAATCGAGGAGTTATGATGGAATGCCAGTATATTTCACGTTAGATTTTAATAATTTCTATAATATATATATATATATATATATATATATATATATATATATATATATATATATATATATATATATATATATGAACTAGATTTTATTGTCCATTGAAATCAACGATGAAACAAACTCTTGCCTTTGTTAAGATTCTAAAATGTACACGATTAGGAACAAAAACGTAAAATGGGACACTGTCATTAATGAATTGACAGGAGTAAAAATTTATAACTGATATCTCATGGATTACTGTCATTAATATATAATTATTTTTATATGGGCGTATCGTTGGTGTTTTTGAAAAAGGTAAAGTGGAGATATGTTATGACTTTAAGAATATTTTATGGTGTTATACCGGGTGGTGAATCGTCAAACGGGTCATAAAACCGTTCTACGAATCAAATGTACTTCAAAATTTTGCAAAAATATAATAGATTTTTCAGACCACCCCTAAAAGTTAGGCCACACGTAATACAAGAATATATAACGTGTGTGTTTTATCATATTGATGTCAGATGTTTGACAATTTGAATTGTCAATTTTTTTATTTTATGATTAAATTATAAACAATGAATTTTACTAAATACTACTACTACTGAACAATATTACTTTGTGAACAAATAAATTATATTGTTTACAAATCGATCAATATAATAAAATGTACTCAGTTGACGAAAAATCGCATAATGTTGTATTCAGGCAATAGCGCGAACCTTTTCCTGTCACTACCGGATCTTTATTTAACGTAAGATATTCTAATACACTAAAATTTAATTCCATGTTAAGTTATACAACAATTCAATGAATTCCAATATACTGTTACTGTGATCTTTATTCCTAATAATAATATATGATAATTTCTAAACATAAAACTATAACAAATGTTATAATAAAACATGAATAAAACATTTTTATTATTGCTCTTTTCTCCTTAACTGAGTACATTTTTTAATCAACTTAATTTTTCTTTTAAATAATATAAATCACAAAATTTTGGCCATTTAAATCATAGATAAATATAATATAGTTGATTTAAATATTGTCAAATATTAGAAACGTCAATATGACAAAACGCAACACGTAATACACATTTTTTTCACGGCGTCTGGCCTGACTTTTAGGGGTGGCCTGAAAAATGTATTATATTTTAGCAAAATTTTGGAATACGTTTAAGTCGTAGAACAATTTTAACAATTGTTTTCGATACATATTTGAGTCCTCTACAAATAGTTTCTCATGACTTTTGGTGTAAAATAATTAGGGAAGCAGGAATTCAACAATTTAGAATTTTCCATTGAGTTTCCTATGGCCCGTTTGACGATTTACCACCATGTATTTATTATTATTTAAATCAGATTGAAATATATTTTATTTGGGTTCTGTGTATCTTTTTTGTCATTGATTTCGTTCGTATTTCTTTTTATTTCTATTGATTCGTATATCTCCCTCTTCTTTTTGTTTTGCTCGGTTTTTAAAATTTTGATGTTTTCGAATTCAAATTTATGCTTCTTCTCATTTTCATGTTTTGTGGGCGCAGTGATGTTGTTCTTATCATATTTGTGAGAACATATTCTGGATTGATGCAGTTGACTGGTTTGCCCAATATAGACACCTTCACAGTTAATACATGGTATTTCTTAAACAACATGTGATTTTTTGAGTTTTAGAGTTTGTGTTTTTAGTTTAGTGAAATATTTATTTAAAAGGTTGTTGCCTTTGTGTTAGTCTGTATTCTGGATCTGTAAGTTTTATAGATCTATCAGCCAGACTTATAATTATATACTTCTTATGGGAGAATAGATGATGAGATTTATAGTTGAGATAGCGTGATGACCATGTGTCTTTTGTAAACCACATGGTTTTAACTGTAATGCGATATAAAGTGATATCCAGAAAATTTATTTTATTATTTTGTTTAATTTCTGTAGGAAACTTTCGTTTTGGATGATAACTATTAAATTATCCAAAAAAATTTTGTTCATTTTATTTGTTGGGATAGCACAGATACAGTCATCGATATAACGGTAGAAGAATTAACTCAATCAACCACACATTCAGAATGGCTGGCTTGAACTCACATGGGCTAACTAATCACATGCTAAAAATACAGCTTTTTTGGCAACGAATAAAATAGATATTTCACTCATTTCAGAGAGTTATATCACTAATAGAATAGTTGTAAAAATCCTACAATACACAATATACTACACAAACCACCCACATCAAGGTGCTTACGCTAGAATAACAATTATCATTAGTAACCTATTGAACATCTTGCAGTGTAATCTTACCCTACAGATAAAATAAAAAGTACTGGTATAATTCTAATACTAAACCACCGACCGGTAACAGTAGCGGCAATCTACCCTCCACCAAGACATAACAATTCATTTGAAGACTATAAAGAACATCTTCTTCCGCTGGGGTGACAATCTTTAGTAGTAGGAGATTGGAATACTAAAGAAGATCTAACGATAAAAACTTACCACCACCAAAGAAAGAATTCGTATTAGAGTTAAACAAAAGTATAATATGAATTGTCTTTGAATAGGTGAATCGACTTGCTGGCCAACAGATCCAAACAAAGTACCTGATTTATCTGACATCTACTGTGAAACAGAATTAAATCTCCAAAGACCTAAACCAAAAATTAAAAGAAGCAAGTGGTGCCAAAGCAGCAGTATAGTATACAACAATATTAATTCAAAAGGCAGCCTGGCAATCTACTCCTGATCTATTAAGTTAACCAAAGTTCCAAAATATACTATTTATATAAAAGAACTTTTACATGAAAAAATAAGAGCCCGTGCAAGATGGCAAAGGACCATAAACTTGTTAGGTTAAACAGTATTAAACAGGTTAAATCACAAAACTTACTTCACCACTGCAAACGTCCCGAAATGAAACATTTAAACATTACATTAATAATTTTTCTCCAGATGACCACTTACTTTGGATAACCACCAAAAACTTTAAAGACCAGAGAATTTTAAGTGAAAAAATTGAGCACGTAGTAAGAGAAATGTTCATAATTATAAGGAGGATTATTAAGTTGGTGTTGGTGGGTTGAGTGTACATCCCTGCATATTGCAAAGTTTATTTCTAAATGACTACCTAAGTGTTCTAAAATATGTAAAGACTGGTGTTAATGCAAAAGAGAAGAGAATAATTGATAATATTGGTGTGGGTGATGGTCATGACTGACTTTTTTATGACATTAAAAGAATGACTTGCTGCACAATTAAATACATACATATTGAATTAAAAGTAAGTACAGAATATTAAAATAAAGGAATGAATAATGGTCTCAGTCAAAAGGGAAGGAGAATGTGACAAATAAAAATTAGATAGATTAGAGAATAATAATTAAAACAAAGTCAAGATTAAAGAAGGTGTGACGATTAACGCAATTGGACTTTTATATCTACTCTTTAATGATCTCCAAGTTTCCATACAATTTTATTTAGCAATACGGTTTTTTGTTGGATGTTGTGTAAAAGATTAACACCATCTGGGATGTTGAAATGGTGTTTATTAAATTTTAAATGATGGGAAAAAGCAGAAGTGTTGTCTCTCTTTTAATGTTCTGAAGATCTTGTGGGTAAGGATCTGTATGTTAGACCAATGTAAGTAGTATTATAATCGAAACATGATAATTTATAAACTGCGCTACGTTTTACAAATTGATTGGATCTTTGGTGTTAGTTAATGTCTGGTATAGAGTATTGTTTACTTTGAAAGAGATCTGGTTATTATCAAGTGAACTTAAGTGTGAATAAGAGTGTGTTTGAATTTTTCGGAAAGTTTTGTATGATGGAATGGTAATGATGTATGGGGGGCATAAAATGTACTAAATTTTTGCAAATTTACGAAGTACATAATTTATAGAACATATTTTCAAAACAAATCAAGGTAATTTAGGAATAATTTATGACAGCATGAAATAATTGGGGTGCAGAAGTTTAACATTTTGGAATTTTTATTGTGTTTCTTATTCCCTATTGCGTTTCGATTTTAAATGAAGTACAAAAATTGATTACTCATAAAACACCAATCTAGCAAAAAAAAAATATTTTCTAAATTGGTCTTTGTAACTAACCTAACTTAACCAAAGTTTATTTTAAACACTCGTCAATGTTACAATAAACAACTACTCATACTGCACGGTTGTGTTCAAAGTGCCCTGCTTGACTGCTCGTAATTACTTAACCTGAATATTAAAATTCATACAAAAATTAATGCTCAAATAAATTTATTCTTGACTCTAGTAACAATGCAGCTTCGATTGGGAACTTTCTCTAAGTACAAAATAAAGTAAGCACCAGCACGCAATTTACGTCAAAAACAATTGCCTGCCGCTTTTGAAAATGCAGATAATGCCTGTCCGAGCATCATTAAAATAATAAATTGGTGAATGCATACAATGGTATAATAGCAATGGGATAGAAAGAGAGAAATGACCGTAAACAGAATCGTAACTAGGGAAGTTTTGCATAACGAGATTATAAAATATTATAAGTTGATATCTTATTTATGTTCACTTTATAAAAAGGGTGATAGAAATGTTTTAAAAAATTACTGCGCTGTAATATAATATAAGTAGACTGAATATTTTATATTTCGGTAATAAACCGTATTGTTAAACTGTTTGTTCGGGATGTTAGGCCGTTGTCTTCTGAGATTAGTTCTCGACGTTTCGCCAACACTAGGGGTTGGCATCTTCTGGAGATGTTACTGCTTCGCTTGTAAGCTAAAACTGACGCCGCGTTGTCATTGTAGTACGTCGCCTCCCCTCCACTGGTTTCGGCGTGAGGGGCGTGTCGTCGTTTGTAGCTTTTCTTTTTTCGTGATTTGCAGAAGGGTGTTTTGTGGATTGTAATATCAGTATCCATTTTTTGTTAATTCTTTGTCCTTTTTCTATCCGATTAAAATTATTTGAATGCTTATATATTTCCACCGCTCCCGATATAACCGTGGGTAGTACTGTGATGTTTTATCCAGCATCTGCGTTTCTTCAAAAAGTATCCAATGTTCTCCGCTTTCTAAAGCGTGTTCAGCAACGGCAGATTTGTCGATATGTCCTAAACGACAATTTCTTTTATGTTCGTTTATCCTTGTGTTTGTGTGTCTTTTTGTGGTTCCCACATATACCATTCCACATGTGCATGGTATTCGGTATACTCCGGCCGTTGCTAACGGGTCGCGTTGTCCTTTACCAATCTTAAATAATCCTCGATTTTCTTTGTTGGCTTGAAAATGGTCTTTACATTGGCTTTTTTAAGTATGTTACCCAATTCTGTATGTTACCTCCGATATATAGGGTAAGAACGATTTGCCTATACATGCTGTTTCTTCGCCCTTTCTTCTAGAAACGTTGTTAATCGCTTTATGTATTTCTCTTCTGGTATAACCATTAACGGTGAGCGTTTTTTAATATGAAGAAGTTCACTTTGCAGATGCTGTATTTCACAAATTCTCTTCGCACTCTCCGCCAGAGTTTTGATGAAACCTTGTTTTTGACCTGGATGATGATTTAAGTTCATCATCATCATCATTGGCTTTTACAACTCTTCGTGAGTTTTTGCCGCGTTTACTATTGCCTTCCATTGATTCCGATCCTGTGCTATTATTTCCCATGGCCTTACTTCCATCTTCTCCAGGTCTTCCCTGACTGCGTCTTTCCACCTTTTTCTAGGCCTTCCTGTCGATCTTCTACCATCTGGTCTTTCCCAAAACACATTGCTAATCAGTCTGTCGTCATCACTCCGTACCACGTGGCCTGCCCATCTTAATCTATTGGCTTTTATGTATCTTACGATGTTTCCTTTCCCGAAGAGAGTCTCTATTTCATTGTTGTATCTGCTCCTCCATTCATTTGTCACGCTGTCCCTGCAAGGACCATATATAATTCGCAGGATTTTGCGTTCCCATACTAATAGCTTATTGATTTCTTTCTTTCTCAATGTCCATGTTTCACTTCCATATGTCACTGCTGGTCGTATTATGGTTTTGTACATTTGGATTTTGGCACGCCTTGAGAGAAGCTTTGACCTCATTAGATGTTGAATGGCAAAGAATGATTTATTCCCCGCCAGTATTCGTATTTCAACCTCCCGTTCTCCTGTGTTTTCACTGGTAATTGTTGCTCCTAGGTATTTGAATTCTTTGACCACCTCAAAATTATGATCGTTTATGGTAATGTTTTGTCTTATTCGCTGTCGTTCCTTTTTTGATACGACCATGTATTTAGTTTTTTCTTCGTTTATTTTCAGGCCTACGCTTAGTGTTGCTTCTTCAAAGTTCGATACTATATCCTTAACTTCCAGTGTTGTCTGTGCTACTGCATCTACATCATCTGCAAATGCGAGAATAATCTTTGCTCCTCTGGCAGTTATGTCTGGTTTGACTCTGGTATAGATTTTTCGCATTGCGTATTCCAATGCTAGGTTAAATAGTAATGGGGACAGCGGGTCTCCCTGTCTGAGCCCGGTGCTTATGCCGAAAGCCTTTGAAGTTTTGCCTCCTATTCTAATTTGTGCAAAGGAATTGTTGACACACATTCGCGCAATCATGGTCAGCTTCTTTGGTACGCCTAACTCCATCATTGCACTCCACAGTTTTAAGCGATCTATGGAATCATATGCTTGTTTGAAATCTATGAAGATCTGGTGTACTTCTTTATTATATTTCCAATACTTTTCTAGCATTTGTCTGATAGTAAATATTTGGTCGATTGTTGATCTTCCAGGCCTAAAGCCGCATTGGTAATCGCCAATAATTTCCTCTGTATATGGCAGTAATCGTTTTAGTACAACTGAAGCTAATATCTTATATGTAGTACCGATTAGTATGATTTAAGTTCCTGTTTAGTTATATGTCCGTGTGTGTAGGTTTTCGATGCACTTTATGTCCTAAGTAACCTTCCTTTCGATTTACTAATACATCTAGGAACGCTAGTGGTTGATCTTTCTCTGTTTACATCGTAAATTGAATATTTGGATATAGTGTGTTTATACAAGACAGCAAATCGTTAAGTTTTTCTACTCCATGACCCCAAATCACAAAAGTGTCATCGACGTATCTAAACCATACCCTTGGCTTATATGATGACTCCATTACCCTCTTCTCTAGATATTCTATGAAAAGGTTGGCTACGACCGGGCTTAGTAGGCTTCCCATTGCTACTTCATCTAACTGTTCATAAATCTGGTGATATCTTCCTTGGGTAAAACTTTAGATGTAACCAACTTGAACCAATATGGTTATTATTGAAATTTACACTTTAAAGTAAACTTTATATTACTGAAATTTACACTTTAAAGTGAACTTCACTTTATTGAATTTATTGTTCACGTCAAACTTATTACGAAATCGGGGTAAGAATGCAGACTTTGGGTTATGTTACTTACTTCTGATTTATTATGATATAAATCCACTTTTCTCGTTGCATTATTTTGTTTTTAGAAGTTGGAAACCGATAGAATTTGAATTTACTATTTTTTTTTGTATTTTTACAATTGATCATACAGCATTTGCGAAATCTAATTTTCTTCAATAACTACTTATAAATATGCTTACAAAATTGCAAGAGTTCACCGCTGCACGATCACGATCACTTCTCGTATCCTCTCCAAGTACTCTCACACAGCGAATATGAAAATTATAAAAATTATCTAACCTGTTAAATATTGTTTCTGTCAATTAGCGATAAGTGAATTCTTGAATAGGTATAGGAGTTTGGATAGGATAGGAGGATAGGAGACTCATCGTAACTTTCGTTAAGAGTTCTCATGGATTGGGGACTCGTAACGAAAGAGATATCGGGTAGTGCAATTTTGCCAAAAGCATCAAATATTATTCACAAGCAGATTTTTAAGTTACCAATGAGATTATATCATGATTAACGCGAAATATCGTAATGTTATGAAAGCAGTGAAAACATATCCAGTAGCAGCTGATTTTCCGACCACAACCCACTAATATTCATCAATATTATACTTACGAAGCACGTAACCTTAAAAATCACCACGAAACACTATATTAGAAATAGGAAAATGAAAGGACCCTGGTACCGATCCTGTCATAAAAAACTGGTACAACTCTTATAATCGTAAATCGTGTTTTTCAAGTTGTGTAAGTTGATCTTGTCACATGTGTCATTCTAATTTCGAAGGCAACGATGCCAGTTCAACGAAAATATTAATCAAACCAGCTAAAAGCAGGGCTGTGCGACGGGTCGCAAGTTTTTAGTATACTAAAAACTAAAACAATATCGAGCATTCTCGATCAGTCAGTCACATTTATATTTATACATTTATTTAAACATACATCTTAAAAAATTCTATTTATTTTGAAATTTTCCATTCTCTCAGTACCCATACATTGATTCGTGTTATAATTAATAAAAATTATAATTATAATTATAATTTATAAAAATATTTCAATTCAAAAATAATAATAGATAATAAATCTAGACATGACTTTAAATTTATGTTTAATTTCAAATCGAGAGGTGTGATTGGTTTCTCGTAAAGTGTAGCAGAAAACTGTATTGAGTTGTGGAATACTACAGTAAATAAAACTCACTAGAAAAAATTAAAATTAATTTGAAATTAATAAAAAATGAATAATTTTTACAGTGAACAAGTGTGGGATTTAAATATGTGTATTACAATTCGAAAAGTTTAATTTTTGTATTTTGTTGATCATAGTCTAAGTCTCCAAACATTCTCTATTGGATTAATATCTGGAGTTTTGGAGGGTCATGGAAGACCTTCAATGCTATTTTCCATAAGGTAATCCCGTACACGGTGGTCTGTGGAAAATAAAATTATTGTTGGACAAAATTTCCCTAACCGATGGCAACATCACATTATCTAATATATGTAAATAGGTTTCAGTATTAAATCGTCCTTCAATTCTCCAACATATTCCTAAACCTCCTCTATACATCCAAGCCCAAACATTTATAGAGAACCGTCCGGACTTATCACTTGATGAAATATAGTTTTCGTTAAACCTATTTTCGAGGCGGTCTATAAACCCTAATATGGCCATCATAATGAGACTGGAATAGTTTTTCATCAGTAAAGATTACACGGTTCCAAAAATTGACTGGATCATTTAAAACGTAATTTAAAGCAAATAGGAGTCTACTTTATTTATATTTCATCTTGTTTCATCTTTTTTTAATGTTGTGGAGTGTGGTTTTGCTTCTATTTAACTCTTGAGCCAGTTGTCGAATAGACCAACCATCTTCTATTTTTGAAATTATTCTCGTTTTATCAAACTGATTTAACTGACGTGGCATCTTTAAAAATTCACTTTGACAAACTTGTCAAATCTGACTGATGGCAAGCAATATTTTTTATGTTTAATTTTTATGTTTAATTGTTCGGATATGTTTGGGACGTTTTCACGCACTGATAACATCTGAAGATACTAAACCAGCATTTTTCAGTTACAAGAGGATTTTTTACAGTTATAAGAGGATAATGTAATACTGTCACGTTTTGAAAAGCGTTTTTCGCCCCGGATATTTTATAGTTTATAATCTACGTAGGATAAAGTATAATGTTAGTTTTTCACAATTATCGTTCATGTAATAAATAATAAATAAATTTAGGTAGTTTGCCTGTTACTAAACTGATTGACATAAAATCTGTGATACAGTTAACAGTTCGTGTTCTATAAGTAATTGAAGTATAAAATTACAGTAGATGCATTCCAATTTTCCCTGTGCCAATAAGCCAAGTTTAAATATCGTTCAATATTTTGGACATTAACTCAATCCTCTTTCTGGTTATTAAATTTATTAGATACGGTTTTTTGTTGTTAATAATAAAAATAATACCTATCTAAAAACTTTATATATTTTTAAACGTTATTTTTTACGTTTTACGTTTTATTTAAATTTACTGAAATTCCGTTATCTGTAATGGCAACAACGAATTGATTCACGAACCATTGTGTCCAGTCTGAACACAGGTTTACATTGGGAAAAAAAAGTGTACCAGTTTTATATGACGGGAAGTGTACAAGACAGAATCTCCAACAAAAAATATCAGAGATGTTTGATAAATCGAACACTAATATCAGTGCCGATAATCTACAGAGGGAGGCAGCAAAAAGCTCTCTACTTGATCCATGCAAACAAATAATAAAAGAGGCTGTAAGAAAGAAAGAGAACTGGATAAACGATAAATTATTGAATAATATGGAACAGCGTAGATAAACCAAGAACAAAGACACTCTCAAATACAGAGCTATTAAAAATAGAAATAAAACAAATATAATTTGAAATGGAATATAAAGCAACCGAAAAATTCAAAATAATAATAATGACGGGTTTAACTAATAAAAAAGGTTACAGAAATTATAGAGGACCTATTGTTCGAGAGAAAGGTGCAAAAATTATAAAGGAATAAGTCCGATATGCGCTTAAGACCACTAAAAATTGGTAAAGTTCTATGCCAGACTAATTACCTATTAATATTTTTTTAATAATAGAAACGAATCGCACGGCCCTTTTTTTAGGTTTTTAAGTTTTAAGGTAAACTTTATTCGGTATTTTTAACAATAAATAATGATTTTAATTTAAGGAGAATACAAATACTTGAAAATATAAGTAGTAAATGACGCCAGATTCGTTTCTTAATTGTTATTAATAAAGTCTCTGTGATTAAAAAAAATGCTAACTCGGTTTCTATTGGTCGTAGAAAACTTTTTTTTAATCTTTGTCTCGAAGCCAGCTACAATAATCTGCAAATTAAAAATTTGTAGGGTACATAGGGGGCGTTGCAGCTCTAAATGTCTATAACTGCAATTTTACAACTTCAGAAATAATTGTTTTTAACGGGTTAAAAATTTTTTAATTATTTTCCAGTGGGTTATGAAAATTTACGGCTTTAGGAAGAGAATGAAACAAGAATTAGCCCTCTACCATTTTTTTGGGCAATCCTATCAGCATTCAAATTTTTTTTTTGTGGCTTTAACACTTAGCTATTTAGCCAATTACGTATTGAGAAATAATAAAAGAAAAATTAATAATATCAATATTCCAATATAGTTAATACTAAAAAAAAGTGTATGCATATACACATAAGTGCATACACAAGTACATATACACATAAGTACATATACAAGTGTATACATACATAAGTGTATAATCTATAGTGCAAAAAGTGTGTCTATTCGAGTCAAAAAACCTCATAAAATCCATATAACTGAATCAAATAAAAAGAGAAAATTATAGCAAGATAAAACAAATATAAGGAAAAACAGGGATACTCACTTCTCGTCCAGGGACCCATCGGACATTTGTTTAAGACATTACTAGCAATAGGTCACGGAAAGAAAGGTAAAATAACAATTGGGTTAAAACAAAGGTTAACGAGCTTAGCTAAGATTGACTACAGACACACATTTGCACTATGTATAAATTTAATCAAATAATCATAGACTTTTTTATTATTAGTAGCCAACAGGTTATTTATTTGATATAGAGGAAATATTTGCAGAGATTGCAAGTTGTTTAAAAGAGTTCCTGAATGCTGAAGATATTTGGAACACTTAAAAAAGATGTGGTTAAGATCTCCTTGTTCTTGACAGGTTTCGCATAAGTCTAAATTGTATATTTTGATATGAGCAAGATGAACAGGATAACAAGCGTGGCCAAATCTCAATCTTATTAAAGTTGTTGTAGATTTACGAGCGGTATTAAAATTCTTAAACCATCTGGAATTAGGGATGTGTGGTTATATATGCACGTATTGTGTTGTTGAGTGGTTGCAAAAAGTTTGCCATCAAGTATTCCAACGATCTGTTTGATTTCTTTTAGAGATGAGAAAAGCATCAGGAACACAAATTCTCTCATCTGGTAAAATTTCAGCTGTCGAGGTTATTGCAGCTTTTGCAATAGAATCAACATGCTCATTATGTTTTATACCAACATGAGCCTTTACCCAAATAAATTTCGTAGTTTTATTTTTATTTTTAAGGTTGACAAGCATGTTCTTAATTTGGTAAATAAAAGGATTAGAATTATAATTGGGCAACTTTGTATTTTTGAGAGATAATAAGACTGATAATGAATCGGATATTATTAAAACTGCATTATTGTTTAAATTGTCGAAATATTTCAAGGCTTCAAGAATTGCAAGTGCTTCAGCACTAAAAATTGAGTAATTGAGAGGTAGTTTGAACATTTTTTTCATTGACTTGGATGGAATGTAGAAAGCACATCCGGTCCCTTCTGATGTTTTGGATGCATCTGTATAGATTACAGTTGCCATGGGCCATTTTTTTATATAAGAATTTAAGATGCATGAATCTAATAATGGAGTACTATAATATGTTGGTATGTGTATATCAGCTTTATTAAAAAATGCGAAATAGTCGTTAATATCAAGGTTGCTAATACTGTTGGTATACTTATTGTTATACATGGCTCTAAAGGCCGTGCAAAGAGTTAGTGAATTTTTATGAATCCAGTAACTGTTTGTTAGATCCTCGGTATTTAGTGAGCTTATGCCAGAATATAAAGAATTGTTGATATATGAAATTTTCACTTCAAATTTTTCACTTAGATAATCTCGTCTAAAATTTAAAGGAGGTTCTAAAGCTTCAACATGCAATGGAGCTATTGGAGTAGACTTCATTGCTCCCATACAGGTACATAGAACAGTCCGTTGAAATACATCAATTTTATTTAAAATTTGTTTACTTGCTGATCCATAAAGTATACATCCATAGTCCAGAATGGATCTGATGTAAGATTTGTAAAAAAGCAAAGCCGTTTCTACGTCAGCACCCCACCAAGTTTTAGAAATTGATTTTAAAAAATTGAGACCTTTATTGCTTTTGTCAAGCATATACTCGATGTGTACTTTCCATGTTAACTTTTGATCTAGAAACATACCTAGATATTTTATTGACTTACAGAAATTTAAACTTTGGCCATTTAATAAAATAGTATTTATGTTCGGAATATTATGTCGTGAAAAAATGCACACGTTTGATTTATTAGTGGATAAATTAAAACCATTTTCACAAAACCAGTTTGAGAAATGTTCATGTAATTTTAAGATTGTAAGGGAAGGTTCATATCTAGTCCTTTCTGTATAGACTAGGAAGTCATCAGCATATTGGATTGTTTTGTAAGTGATACTTTGTATATTAAGGCTATGAAAATCAGCAGTATACAGACTAAAAAGAAAAGGGCTTAAGACTGATCCCTGGGGCAATCCCCAACTATTATAACGTGGTCCAAGAAATTCATTTTTATAGTTTCTAACGTATAAGCGTCTATTAGTGTAGAAATTAATTATGGTTTGTGCCAGATTTGTGGGTATTTGAAATTAATTGATTATTTTGTCTTTTAATCATTTTAGCATTCAAAGGTGAATGTCGTGATAAACTAATTAACGTATCTCAGCAACAAATTAAGTGATCTAGGCCTACTATGGCTCATTCGATTCGTAATTTTATAGGCTTGAATGTCATACATTTGAAATAAATAAAAAGCAATTTTGCAATAAATGTTACGTTTTTTAATTTTGAGCTTCATTCGTCATTTTTGCAATAACGAATAAATTAAATTGAACGTATACCGGCTCAAATTGAAGGTCTTTTAGAGTACTTTTATAATCTATACAGACATTACCCATTACATTACTTACTTTAGGCAAAAAATGAAAAAACTCAAAAATACGTATTTTGCACCTATAAACGCTCATAAATAAACAACAACCAACAATTTTTTGTTGAATGAACTGGGGATTGCTCCTAAGGTTACTCTTTATAACCTAGGCCACATTATGTAAATTCCTGGAGTACTTTTCCCCCACAACCTGGGCTAGTTTCTGGTATACCCAACAAAATAATAAAAAAAAACATTTCTCTCATTTCATAAAATATAACTTAATTACTATTTAACTGGGAATAAGCCACAAATAAAGATAATAATACGTTTGTTGACGTTTCAATTTTCATTTCGGAAATCGTTCTCAAAATACAAACAGTAAATTAAACAAATTTTGTTTTTTGTTACATAGTGAAAGATTCTTCTAATAATTTAATTTTATCTGACTCATTTATATTGACAATTCAGAGATACATTATGCATTTTAAAGTAGACGACTTTAAAATGATATTGCCAATACTGTTGAGTTGCGCTCCTGGGACGACTTTACTTATAAGATAGTTCATTCGATTACATGAAATCAACTTTAACTTGAGAATATCCGTCAGAAAAAAAATCATAGCATGTAATTCGTCTTTAAAAAGACAAACACATGACATGATGACAGTAAAATTCTCCTGTTAGTGATTCCATAGTAAATTATGAGGGAAAAACCAGGAAAAAAACCTCATAATATTATCCCGACATGGTAAGTATTTGTTCGTGCATTTAGTTTACCTTCAATAAAAACCAAAATTCTGATTTTATATGTTTCGTTATTTAAAAAACATAAATGATGTATCCTCTATATGTTACTGACTTACTAATACTGGTATTTTCTTATTAATAACTTCCTCTTTCAATATTGGTAACCAGATCCTACTACATTCTGCCGAGGAATTTGCGACACAATTGGTCTCATTTAGCATAATTAGAGCCGCTTCTTTGATTTTTTTTTTTACCATCCGTTTCTTTTAGGACTACATTTGAATTATTCCATTGAACCCATTGAACCATTGAAGATTGATAACATCAATCTTATATTAAAAATAGAGAATTTGATAGATCTCAAATATGTAAACACGCATGGGATAATGAACATAGGGTTCAATGGAATAATTCAAATGTAGTCCTAAAAGAAACGGATGGTAAAAAAAGAAAAATCAAAGAAGCGGCTCTAATTATGCTAAATGATGCCAATTGTGTCGCAAATTCCTTGGCAGAATGTAGTAGGATCTTGTTACCAATATTGAAAGAGGAAGCTATTAATAAGAAAATACCAGTATTAGTAAGTCAGTAACATATAGAGGATACATCATTTATGTTTTTTAAATAACGAAACATATAAAATCAGAATTTTGGTGTTTATTGAAGGTAAACTAAATACACGAACAAATACTTACCATGTCAGGATAGTATTATGAGGTTTTTTCCTGGTTTTTCCCTCATAATTTACTATGGAATCACTACAGAAGAAGAATTTTACTGTCATCATGTCATGTGTTTGTCTTTTTAAAGACGAATTACATGCTATGATTTTTTTTTCTGACGGATATTCTCAAGTTAAAGTTGATTTCATGTAATCGAATGAACTATCTTAGAAGTAAAGTCGTTCCAGGAGCGCAACTCAACAATATTGGCAATATCATTTTAAAGTCGTCTACTTTAAAATGCATAATGTATGTCTGAATTGTCAATATAAATGAGTCAGATAAAATTAAATTATTAGAAGAATCTTTCACTGTGTAACAAAAAACAAAATTTGTTTAATTTACTGTTTGTATTTTGAGAACGATTTCCGAAGTGGAAATTGAAACGTCAAATAACGTATTTTTATCTTTAATTGTGGCTTATTCCCAGTTAAATAGTAATTAATTTAAAATGCAACAAGAAAATAGCTTCAGAACAATATAAAATTTAACGTTGCAATAACAGATATACTTATTATTGAATTATAGTCTTCCTAATTTCTTAGGTATCTACCTTAATTCATCAAACGATTTTTTAGATTTAGTAAAGCACATAATGTCACGTGATTACATTTTTCTAGAATATACCGTATGATTAATTAGTTGTTCACAAGCTTTACCATCCGGGACTAGATATACGTGTTACACCTCAATTTCACTTAGTAGTTGTAGGGCTTAATGAAAATATATCGATTACACAGTATTCATAGTATAAAATTTCTTAATCAAAGTTTTAGTTTATGTACATAAGGGAAACAGGTATTAAAAAGGAAAAAAAAGAATTTAATGAAATAGGATTCAAATAATTTCAACTTAATTTACCTTTAAAAAATTTCTTTATATATATATATATATATATATATATATATATATATATATATATATATATATATATATATATTGTGGCTAAACACCCCGTACGGGGTTACGCCGCTTAAGCTCTCTAGATCTATTTTACGAGGTAGATCAGTCCTCATTTTCTTTATTTAATTTTTCTTGTTATTTTTCTCCACTGTTTCCTATCTCTGGTTTTTTCTCTCCATTGTCGTACGCCCGCTCTGTTGAGATCGTTTGTTACTTCTTGTAGCCATGTAGATCTTGGTCTTCCACGTCTTCGTTTACCAGCTGGTGTCCATTCCAATATTGAGAATATTGTCGTAGATGGTCCTGATCTCCATATATGTCCTAGCCATTTTGCCCTTTGCTGTTTTATTTTACAAACTATATCCTCTTTAATTTCGTTTAGTAGTTCATGATTCGTTCTTTGTCTATATTGGTTTTTATTAATTTTTATTGGTCCTAATATTGCTCTTAGTATTTTCCTTTCTAGTATTATAAGGTCTTCCTCTTGTTTTTTGTCATGCTAAGGGTTTCGGCAGCATACATCATAGTCGGTCGAATTATTGTTTTATATATTTTCATTTTCGATTTTTTGCTCAGTAATTTATTTTTTAGAAGCTTTTTATTTGCATAGTATGTCTTATTTGCTGTAATTATCCTTTCTTTAATTTCTGTTTCCCTTTCTCCATTGTTTGCTAATAATATTCCCAAATACTTAAACTTTTCTACTTCTTCAAATATATATTCTCCCAGTCTAATCTTTTTGTTTTCATATTTTTTGTCAAATCTCATTATTTTTGTTTTTTCTTGATTTATTACTAATCCCATTACTTTCCCTTCTGCTACCAATTCTTTTAACATAGTTTCCATTTTTTTTCTGTTCTTTGTTATTATCACAATATCGTCGGCATATGCTATTATTTGTCCCTCTCTCGTTCTAAGTGTACCTTTGTTGATTTTTCTGACTATATATTCCAGGGCAAGATTAAACAGAGTTGCAGATAATGAATCTCCTTGACGTACACCTTTATTTATAACAAATTCTTCTGTGTCTCCTTCTTTTGTTTTTACAGTTACTACGGTTTTGCTCATTGTCATTTTTATTAATCGTCTTAATTTGTTGTGTATTCTCATTTCTCTCATAGCTGTAAGTAATTTCGCTCTGTTTATTGAATCAAATGCTTGTTGGAAGTCTATAAAAAAAATTTCTTTAAAGAAATATAATATTCTCTCTCCTGTTGTCGAGCAGAATGTAACTTCGACTAAATTTTTTTAAATAATTTTAAACTGTTTGTTCTTGTTTAGTGTAGTGTTATGTACAATTTTATGTTTAATTTTATGTTTATGACATTCTGCACTTATTGGATAGCCAAAAATTGACGAAACACCCCTGAAGATGCTCTAGGAAGCGAAAGTACTTGGGCAAGATTTAATTAATAAAACTGTGCTCGTTATCTGCCTTTCATTTGATCAAAGTTCATTTATTCGAGCATTCAACCTTATATCAATTTAATATTTTTTGTACTGATTAATTAATTTTTATTACTGAGAAGGGTATTTGGATAAAATTTCTTAAGCACTGTCCTGTTTTAGGTACAGGAGATAGAGAGAGAGAGAGAATGAAAAAACCAAAAGTAAATTCAACGGGACACGGCTCAGTGATTCGTTTGCGGAACAATTCAATTGTCATTCGATTATGAATCAGCAAAATCAAGTTAGGCTCTGACAGCTTCGCACATTAACATTTTGATTAGATGTTTGATTTGTTGGATGGAGGATAGTTCATAGTTCAGTCCGTTTGAATGATCCGTTATGATGTAATGTTTATTCAAACCGACCTTTGTTATGAACAAATGGACTAGCTCTGTACGTTCGCATGCTTTTGATCTTAATACACTGCAAAATGGAACCGGATGATAATGTAGTTTTTGAACTAGAAAGACACATCGCGCTACACATAGCATCAAGTGAACTAAAAATTGATTTAGTATCAAAAACGACATACAATATTAAGAGTTTTATTAACAAAAAAGAAAACGCAAAAATTCCTGTAGTATTTTATTATTGTGGTTTTAGAATGCTGATTCTATACGGGATCTTGGTTCTAATAAATTTATTATCTGAAATTTATTACATTTTAAGAAATTTAAATTTAAAAATTTAAAAATTTATATTTAAAAGTTTAAAATTTCTGTGTCCAAATCCATTATTTTTTTCAAAGTACTCTAATAATACTACCGATTGATTTCTGTTATATTTCTTGGTAGGTGGATGGCCAGCTATCCTCCACTTCTTCGAGATGTGAAGATGTCAAAATATAACTTTAAGACAGAGTTAAATATCATTAAGCAAATAGCAGTAAACAATGGTACAACGAACAAACAATTGATAAAATTTTAAATCAAAAACTACACAAGAAAGCACTGAAATTAGTATTTCAACCGCCAGAGAAAAAACCCAGTACCTTCTGCTCGATTACATATACAGGCAAAATAACAAAAAAAAATAGCCAAACACATAAAAAAAGGAATAACACCAGCTTTTAGAACAAACAACAACTTAAGCAAATATGTCAACAAGAGCCAAAATAAAAAGCACTTACACAGTGGTGTATACAAACTTAAATCTGGCGAATGTTCAAAAACTTACATCGGTCAAACTGGTAGAACCTTTAACAAAAGTATAGCAGAACATAAAAGGGCTTTCAATAAGAGGAAAACAGATTCTACATACGCACTTCACCTTCTAGATGATAATCATGCTTTTAATGATAAATTTTAAATTCTTCACATCCAAAATAAAATCCTAAAGCTATCTTTATTGGAATCTACGAAAATGATCAAATTAAAAAAACAGACATAATTCTGAATGGCCAGCTTGAGACAAACTGTTCTCTCCTCCTCAAGCTATTTCGTTAGAGACTATAAATTGTAAACACATCCAAAAATATATCACTTGAGAAAGGCACTCTGCTTAAACAGCTGTAGTGATAAAATAAATTTTGTGGAAGTTTTGAAAACAAAGTTTTCAGTGTTTTATTGTTATATAACAATATCAATATATTGATCGTATCTTAGAACCTGTCGTTCTTCCATTTGCAACTGCTGTAGGTCCTGATTTGTGTTACATGCAGGATAATCCAAGGCCGCATACTTCAGCAACAGAAGATATTACACTTTTACCGTGGCCAACACCATCGCCAGGTCTTAATCTCATCGAGTATGTATCAGAGACAGATTACTTCAATATTCAAACTAGAACAAGGTCTCAACATTTTTTTACACAGGTATGGATCTGATTGCCTGAAAATAAAATTGATAATTTAATTTTATGCATGCCAAGGCGGTGTCAAGCTGTAATTAATGCTGCTGAAGGAAACACAGATTACTAAACACATTTGTTGTTAGTTTTTTACGTTTTGTATTGACTTTTATGTAAAATTTTCATTAAATTAGTTCACTTATTAACTTTTCTTTAATTATTTTATCATAGAGAAATCATGTTACATTGAATATTGTTCTGAAGCTATTTTCTTACACATACTAAGAAAAAACTGTGTGTTCCTTAGACATTTTTTATGTGTTTATTTCCCAGTTATTTAGTAATATATCTACAATTTCCATTTTATTTACAGATAGATTTCAGTCTTCACTTTATAATACAATATTTTGCTATTATATATTAATAGAAAGTTCTGTCTATTCAAACTAATATATATTTTTTTGTTTCAGGTAATTATTTGTTAAAAACTGCTACATTCTGCAAGTTGTTTATGGCATGAAAAAATGAATGTACACGAAGGTAATAATTTTCTTAAAAATGTAATAGATTAGGAAAAAATAATATATTTTTGTATAAATATATATTATTGTGATATTTAAAGTCTTAGTGCGCCAAGCAATTAATTAGCTAATTAATTAATTAATTAAAATTATTTAAATAATATGACTATGATTCTATCACACTTTATAATTCTCTTATCTCAGGGTTCTATTCGTGCTTCAATATCTATGCTATTACATGTGAAAGGTAAGGTCCAAAGAATACCGGAATAATAAAAACATATAGGATCTAACATTATATATTGAAATAAAGTAATGACATAAAATTCACACTCAAAAATTTTCAATAAACAAAATCTCATATAATGATTCTCAAAATTTTGTTCTACGTACGTGAACCTTCAAAATTAATGGTACAAACAATATTAGTTGAAATCTTAAAATCCCAAATATTATTCTAAATCTCCTAATCAAAATATTTATATCCTTTCTAAATTAAGTGTAAAAATTGTCTTATCAATAAAAGAAAAACTGCAGAAAACAAAACTATCTCTCTCTGATGATGAGTGGTCCAAATCCTTGTTCCTTGTAGACTATATTATCTACTCTCAGCCGCTCCCTAGGTAATCAGCAATCTTACAACAAATTATTGCAAGTTTATCGTCCTTAATGATCTCCTTTAAATGCACGAATCGTTTAAATTATGCTAGCTTCTTCTTCTCTCAATAAACTGAATCTCTCGTTGGCCTGAGTGAAAAATGACTCTTGGAATATTTTTTCTTTACGATAAACTGAATCTCTTTTTGTCCTGAACAGTGACTCTTGGAATATAAGTAGAAAATATAACTTACAATCTTTTACTTGATCAGCTTCTGTCAGATACACTAACTACACGAAACCTCACAAACTTTCACTGCTACTGCTTCCTACCTCTGGGAAACTACCCGAGAACAACGGCCGTTCGCCTTGCACCCTTGGAAACCAACTGACTCTCTTTTTTTCTTCAAAAACTAACTAAAGTCTCATTCTCAAACCAAACCTCCCACCTTTTCCAATCTCATCCAATCAAAACGCTTCATACCTCTCCCATTTCTTCATTTCGATAACACACAAATTTTTACCTACAATTATAAAATTTCCTAAAACTTGTTTACAAAATAATATTTTCCTACCAATTCTTAAAAACTAACAAAAACATATCTTTCTAAAATCTATTCTATTGTCCTAATCACTGCACTAATGTATTTGGAAAACCCGGTTCAATTGTCTTAAGTTCGCTCACGTCATTCAAATATATTTTAACAAAGAAAATAATTTATGCATAGCTTACGTTTTGTTCAATATAGGTAATCCAACGATAAAAGGACTTTCATTCTTCGAAATGTTTGTCGTTTATTAATTCGACTTATCTGAATTATTTTAATTATTTGAACTTTGAAATATTTTTAAACAAACCGACATTTTCTTGATTTTACATATCATAACATATATATATTTATATTATATATATATATATATATATATATATACGAAGAAGGTTGCGGATTTAATTTGAGTCTCTTACCACTCCCTGACACGTGTTTCTGGGTCTACCCTCATCGAAAGAGTTTGTAAGAAGACTGAATGGCTTGGACTCCAGATGAACCATTTTGAAACCTTAAACCAGAGTTATGGTGATTTAAAAAATGAAAATCTGATTAGAATCGTCGCGTGAGTTCTTCGACGTTTTCACCGTTTTTCAGTTAAGAGAGACGCATCTTTTTTGAGAATAATTTAAGCCATCAGTTAAGATCAATACCTTTAATATTTGATTCGAATGAACCATTTTGGACTCTTAAACGGAAGTTATGATGATTTAAAAGACGAAAATCTGGTTAGAATCTTCGGTTTTCAGGATATTTTGCCATTTTTTCTCCGGTTTGTGTAATATTTCTGTTAAATTCACTAGTCAACAAATTAAAAAAAAAGTTGATTGCTGATTGCGAATTCAAACACCAAAATTTCTCACCACGTATATATTTTGAGTTATAGAATGCATCAAATAGTGTTATTTATTATAAAAATTCTTATATACTGTATATCAAATAAGTCTAGAACTGGAAACAAATACTATGGTATGTCTTTTTGCTTTTCTTTATTGATTAATTAATTAATTTATTAATTCTTTGCAAACGCTGATTTCCTTTTATACTCTGTATCACTTTCTCTAATGAGATACCAACAGTAATCTCCCATCATTGCCGCATCCCATCTTCCATGATAGCGTTGCTCCATTGTGAGAATATCCTGGTGGAACCTTTCTCCTTGCTCGTCGCTGACCGCATCCAAATTTTCCGGGAAAAAATTATGGGATTGCAGAAAGTGTATTTTTAGAGACAAGCGACAGTCCATTGTGTAGTAATTTTTAAGTAGTTCTTCTACAACATTTTGGTAATTTTCTGCTTTTTTGTTTCCCAAAAACTCAAAAACAATTCTTTTGAAAGAAATCCACACAGCTAACTCAACATCACTTAATTTTTTATCAAACTGTTGATCCCTCAGTATTCTTCTGATTTGTGGCCCAATAAATATTCCTTCTTTAAGCTTCGCGTCACTTAGCTTAGGAAAAATTTGTTTAAGGTATTTAAACGCATCTCCTTCTTTATCTTATGCTTTAACCAACTTTTTAATCAATCCCAGTTTAATATGTAACGGAGGTAATAGAACGTTTTTGGATCAACGAGAGGTATATTCTTTACGTTAGCTTGACCTGGAATGTACTGATCTCTTGGTGACCATTCTTAAACTTGGTAATTGCTCTGTGTTGCTCTACTGTCCCAAAGACAAAGAAAACAGCAACATTTTGTAAATCCTCTCTAAAGACCTAGTAATAATCCGCTAAATTTTAAGCGGTCACATATTTGCCACTTATATGTATCATAGCTTACTGCATTTAGGATCAGCGACATACTTTCGTGTGTTTATTTTCATATCAACTGCATGCGCAAGAGGAATAGATTTTCTTTTGTTGCCGTTATGGAGCAGAACTGCTTTTAGACTTGATTTAGAACAATCTATAAACAAACGCTATTTTTCTGGGTTATGTGTAAATACTAATTTTTCCATAACACTATTTGGATTAACATAAACCGTCCGCTTACTACCAATACCTCCTAACTCCATTCAGACTGATTGTACAGGAGAAGCAAAAAACTGTTTTTTTTTATTAATAGTTATAAATAGAAACAAAGCAGGTTTAAGGTATTGTTTTATTTATATTATTAAGTATCTTACAAAGCACATAGTTAATTTTTGACATACAAGAAGCTCTCTGTGTAAGATAGTAGATATTGGTACAAAATAACACTTACTTTACTAGAACTTGGGAGTTATTTCTAAACATGTTTAATGAAAAAGTTTCTTCAATTATTAATTTATTAAAATAATTTTCTTATCCGCCCTAACACAAGACTTAATATTTAGTTGATGGTTTTAGTTATGAGGCAGATAATCATAATAAATGTGACAATCAGAAGGAATCACTTTTTAATCCCTGCAAGTGTTTATACTTTTATGGAGTAATGGGGATTGGGCTACTGTGTACTGTCTTGTACTCATAACAATCTGGAATTTTCCGAGGTCTTAGTGTTAGTTTCATCTATTCTTCGTCAAAGTTAAGCTTTACCTGAAGATATTCAGTAGGTTTATAATCAATAGCTCATATATCTACTACTTTAGGAGTACCTGCGTTTCGTCCAGATCTTAGTGTCGAAGTTGATTGATCTGCATAATTAAAAAAAAGTTATGTACCAATTGCGTTTCAAATTAGAATGGACGTTGTCTTGCGTCCTGTGTTCAGATACGTAATTACTAGGTATGTGGATACTGCGATTTTTTAATTTTGGTTCAATGGCACTATGTACTGAGTCACATTCCAATTGAGTGTTACCGATTTCTAGGTATTTTTAGATTATTAATATATTATGAATCATTGCAAAATTAAGCAAATAGTTGGAAAGAGTAATGTTCCTATTTTGATTTGTGCAACCATCAGTAAAGGTTAGAATTGGTAAACTTTTAGGTAAGCAGTGACTTGTCGAGCAATCACTTAGTAGTGATACATAGGTAGAAGTGCTTAGGTCTGCTTCAGTCTCGATAAACCAATAACATGTGGCATGATGGGATGTAACATTATAAACTGTATAATTGTGCATAGATAATTTTGTCTTAAAATATATTGCACTAGCTGAGACATGAGGACAAACTTTTCCGCTTTCAACTTGTCAGTGATCTTTTCCTATCTAACTAATTTTTTTCTCGTAAGATGTGCTTGATACTCATGTGCGTCAACGTTACCTACAGGTTGAGACGCACACGTACCGCACACACGTCTTTTTTATTTGATGAATAGACAAGTTTTTTGTATGAAATTCTTCATGGAATTTCCTAACTGAAAACGATGTATTGTTTTTTTCACGCAATTTCCTTTGTAAAGTTTTGAAAAGATACGCTTGTGACTTTTACATAGGCTCAAGGAACAATTTACTTGTATTTTACCTTTTGTAATAAGAAGGCATCTTCGGTAGCGAGTCAAAAAAATTATTTTAACTTTTGGATTGTTTTTTTTTCTGGAACAGTTTTCCTAAGGTTTGTATTTTGATTATCCTGAAAAGGTTGGATACAACAAAAACTTTTTTCAGCCATGACTGAATGGTAAATGAGCCTAATCCTGTTGTGTTTAAAAACAAGTGCGGCATACTGGAATAGTTATATTTCCTTTTATATTCATAATTATAATTATAATTATAGCTATATTTGTACCATTATCATCTTCAATGAGCAGTGAAAATTTTAGGGTGTTGCTTCTATTCAAATTTCCGGGTATCGCTTTTAGTGCTGTACTTCTTTTCTGTACATTGGAGTTGTACATAAATGATAACTAGAAGACATGCATAAAAATAATACAAAATTGTACTAAGGAGTATTAAAATACATATATTTTCGTGTCGTAGCGCTGGTATGCACTAATCCCATATAAAAATAGCAGGCAATGAAAGATACGAGATAGGAGATAGGAGATAATGCTTCCTAGAATTTGACAGTTTAAAATAGAATATATTTCTACTGACCGAATTTTAATATTGATGACTTGATTTAAAATGGGATGTCTTGGCATGAGGTGACTTTAATAATTTTATAACACATGGCGTTAAAAGGTAATTTTGTCAAAATTTCGAAGATAGGAGGTATTGGTAGGAAGCGGACGAAACACACATTCCATCCTGCATAGCAAAAAATGAAGATAGCTCGTGGTTACGGTTCTTAAGTTCCTAAACATTGTTGTAATCGAGAACCCAAAAGTTCAGCATGTTCTTTGAACAAGTTTGTTGGATGAAAGTGCTTTATTACCACTTTCGGGAAAATAAGAATCGTTCGTTTCTGATACATCATCGGGTTCACTTTTATCGTCATACATTTCCAAATCTTCCTGCCAATTTCCGGAGCTCCTGGAACTGGTAAATCTTCTCCATGAAGAACCGATTTTATTGCTGAGGGAATATCTGGATATTTAATTTTATGCTTGTTTTTCCTTGTAAATCCAGACACTTTTGCCATGCACAAGTAACAGTCGTTAAAACGATTTGTTGGTTCGCGCAAAATCATCGGAACTGCAAACGGCATAGAAAAGCACTTACCATTTAACCAATTCCTTAGATTTGCTGCATAGGTTTGGCATCATATGTGAGGAGCCCAGTCCCGATCTTGATCGCCAGTAACACATCCAAAATACTTACGGTAAGCTACGTTTGTCATCTTATTAATTGTCCTTTTCTGCGATTTAGTAGTAAACTGACCACATACGTAGTAAAAACTATCCACGGGGTTAACACAACCACGTTTCTGGACTTTAGACATTTTTGTAGTATCCCTTAATTCGAAGATGTTCTTTACTAGCGTCAACTAAGTTTATTCCATACACTTTCGCTTTTTGATGTAATACCACTATCCGTGGTAAACCAACACTGAGGGTGTGATTACCGGCGAGCTGCTTTTACAGCTGTTTCATACTTGTAGCATTTTATAGAAAATCGAAAGGTCGAGAAACGATGGCGAAATTCTCGTATACCATTGGCCATCTAAAAATATACGCGGCTCGGGAGAACAAGAAATTTAATATGTAGGTGTAGTAGTACAATATAATGTGTATTTTAGACATCCAGTGTTGCCAAATTATGCACAATGTTTAGGAAAAATGTTAATTTGATAACATGTCGCTCCGATATATTACAAATAACTTTAAAATTTTTGTTATAATTTTTTTTTAATCCTAACTCAAATATCTTACGTGTTAGGAAGTTTTTATCAACATATTCATGTTAAAAGAGACAAAATTAACCCTTAACTACAGACATCCGGTATTTTTTACCGGTGGGTGGTCCCAAAACGGGGATTTCGTGGAAACCCCACCACTTGCAATTTTGTGCGTCTCCAGTATCTCTCGCGCAGTTTGTATAATAGTGCTAGTCAAAGCGGTCGGCGTGTATTGTGAATATTTTTTTTCGTATCGGACATCAAAAATCTTAACCGGTAAAATTTACGCGGGGTCTGTGATTGAGTAAGTATTTTTAAATTAGTCTTATATGGGTACTACAAAATTTATATTTGTAAAATGTGAACTGTTTATAGTATTTTTGTGTTTTTAGGAAAAAGTAAAGAAATGGACTCTGAAAGTTATCCTGGACCTTCAAAAAGGGTTAAATTTGGTGATAAAAATTTTAAGGAAATTTTGCAAAAATGGAATGAGGAAATTGATTCTGGCACAAGTGATGCTGATTCAGATCAAGAGTGTTTACCATCAGACCACGATAGTGAATCAGAAATCGAAGCGGACGATGAAGAATTAGGAAATATCTACCCTGAAGCTGACGTAAGTTCAAATTATATTTATGGTAAAAATCGCTTCAAATGGTCAGTAGATCCTGCAGTATCTAAACATACTCGAACATTGCAACATAACCTAGTTGTTAAATGTCCAGGTCTAAAAAGTCGCACTTCCTACTCTGCTAATCCTGAAGAAGTATGGAGCCTTTTCCTTGACGGTAATATTCTAAATTTAATTCTGAACTCAACTAATGCAAAAATTAGTAACATAAGGGAAAAATATAAAAATGGTGCTAATAAATCTGATCTTCGAGACATGGACATTATCGAATTAAAAGCTATGTTTGGATTATTGATACTGACCTCAGTTTTTAAATCAAACCACGAACAAGTCAGATCTCTTTTTGCCACTGATGGATCTGGTCGAGATATTTTCAGATGTGTCACAAATGCTAACCGATTTCTAATAGTTCTCACCTGCTTAAGGTTTGATAATTCCTAAAACAGAAACGAACAGCTAAAACAAGATCCGTTAGCTGCTATATCAGAAGTGTTTAATGCATTTATTTTTAACTGTCAAACTGTATACACTGTAGGTCTAAATGTGTGTGTAGATGAGATGCTAGTTGCATTTCGAGGCAGATGCAGATTTAAAATGTATATGCCTGCCAAACCTGCTAAGTACGGGATCAAGATTATGGCATTAACAGATGCGAGGACCGGGTACCTCCAAAATGCATATATATATATATATATATATATATATATATATATATATATATATATATATACTGTGGAAAAGACTCTGATGGGTATGATCTTAGTGACGACTTAAAAAAATATGCTAAACCTACACAGGCAGTGCTAAAGCTTGCACAACCTCTTTTTAATACCAATCGCAACATCACAGCGGATAATTGGTTTTCATCAATACAACTAGTTAATGTCTTGAAAACCAAAAAGCTTACATTTGTGGGAACTTTAAAAAAAAATAAAGCTGAAATTCCACCTTCGTTTTTACCAAATAGGCACAGGCAAATAGACTCGTCTCTTTATGGATTTACAAGTGATATAACATTATTGTCCCATGTTCCAAAAAAGAACAAAGCTGTTTTGCTGGTATCATCAATGCACCATAACCAAATAAATGATGCAAAGACCAACAAGCCAGAAATAATTGCGCATTATAATTTAACAAAAGGAGGTGTAGACAGTTTAGACCAGAAGTGCAGTATCTATTCATCTAGTCGCAGAACTCGTCGTTGGACCATGGCCATTTTCTTCAGACTTTTAGACATAGCATCTGTCAATTCGTTTATCGCTCACCAAGCATATCGAGATAATGAAACAATGGATCGCTATGATTACAACAAACAATTAGGAATGATGCTGGTACAGCAAGAAATGAAACGTAGGTTCCAAAATTCGAATATGCCACGTGACGTCAGATTTTCTATGCAACGTATACTTCAAATGGATACTCCATTTGAAGTCCTACCATTTGAAGAAAATAAAAGAACAACGTGCAAAAGATGTCCTGCCAAAAAAGAAAGAAAAACCACTCATATTTGCATAACGTGCAAGATTCCGATATGTTTACAATGCACGGCAAGAGTTTGCAAGGAATGTGCCACTTAATTTTTTTGACAACTTGATCTCTTGCAGTTTTTTTCACATGAATGTATAGATTTTCGTTAATACTATTTTATGTTTCCTTTATGATTATATATTAGGTTTATTTGTTTAAAAAAATCAAAATTTGTTTTCAAGGCAATTATGGCTGTTTGTTTCAATGGACCAAAAATGTTACCAAAATTATCGCTTATTAGATTATTTTTTACAAATCTTGTATTTTATTACTAAAATAACTCATTTCACCAGTTCTCCCATATCTAGACACTACAGAAAAATACATAATGTATTTTTTTGTGTTTTTTTATTAACTTTATATTTTGACTCAATTTTATAATGACCGGTAAAAAATACCGGGTCTCTGTTGTTACGTACTAATAATGGTATGTCTGTAGTTAAGGGTTAACAAAAAACAGCATTTTGCATTCGAGTCGCAAATTGGTTGTAAACTAGTGTTACTATTCAACCCTATAATGCCGAACAATAGTCCAAAATTTAGGGTCAAGTTTCCCGTATACCAATTTTATAATTCTTATTCAGCTATACGCTTTAAGAAACTTTAGAAAACTCTTTAAAAAATTTGGAATTTTATAATTGCTATTCATGTCCGATCTTTTGTTAACTAATTAAAACGTGCCACGAAGATGTCACATAAAAAACGACAATTAAAAATATATCTAGAAACAATATAAAAATTACGAAACAAAAAACTCTCAATTAAGTTGTTGCTTTGAAACTTTTCCCCTTTACAAACAACTCAATTGGCTCCTTTTCACCCCAAAGATATTTTTAATGTAAATTCCTCTTCGCACTTCAGCATTTAACAGTCGACCTGAAATTTCAGTTGTCACTTCTTCCGACTTTCAGACATTTTCTGCGAGTAAAATGTGTCAGGTTTTATAACAACTTTTAATATAGTTTATATTTAAAAGTCCAAGTTTGGCAGAAGCACTTACGGTGAACTCCACAAGTTTGAATAACGTTCGAAAACCGCTACGAAATTTGAATTTTTGTGTTGAATGCATACTAAATAGTCTGGAAGGAAATTAACGATTGAAGAGGTGAAGAACCTTTTCAATAACACTTCTTTTTAAATGTATTTAATTTTACTTATAGCAGAAATAAAACATAAAAACTCTAATATATAATGGCATAAAACTAATACATACGTTTATGTAAGTTTATTAAGTTTAATAATTTTAGTAATTGAATACAATGCTGGAACAACGTTGTAAACGCCAAATCACATTTTGTCGACAAATTACAAAAAACAACTTATAATTATAAGCGTAATATGATAAACTATAGGATGCATAACATTAATATTAACAGAAATAACCTTAAGTTATTCAAAACAAGCATTTAACCCATTTAGTCCTGAAACTTTTTTTTGATTAAACCTACATATACAAGGTGGTCCAGAATTATGTACAATAATTTCTAGAGCCCATAGTACGTCCAAAAATAAGGGTACTTCTTTATGTACACTTTTTTATAAAACTGAATAATAAGGGAGATACAACCCTTCAAAGGGGTGTACCTTTTTGTAATTAATTAAATCTTGCCCAAGTACTTTCGATCTATTGAGGATGATCTATTGATCGAAAGTACTTGGGCAAGATTTAATTAATTACTGTGTTCGATATTTGCCTTTTATACCATCAAAGTTCTTTTGTATATGCCTTAAATAATTATTTCATCTCTAAACTTTATATTTTATCACGATCCGATATCACTAATTATAAACAAAACAGTAATAGCTTATCTAGCTTTATCCCTTTCAAGTAGCTGAAATCACTCCTACACAAAAACTTCCTGACACACTGAAAATTATTTACTAAATGATTCATAATAAGATTCGATGGGTAATATGATAATTTAATATTGTAAATATTAGTATATGATTGTAAAACTAATACGGCATCTACATTTGAAAAGTTTAAATTTGTAATGTACTAGAAAAAACCTTCTGGCCTTTATAAAGGACGGTAGGTTCAAATGGGTTAAGAACATATATGTTATATTTTAATAAAACAACTTTCTATATTCTTTCGTACATGCTAAAACTTTTTTGCGTAGCTAAGATTGATAATATAAACATTTCTGGTCTGTATATAATAATTTTAATTGCATTCCTTTGATCGTGATGCCGCCTAATATTGCGCGTCAAATAAATGTAAACATTGTCACTTACATTGGTGAGAAAGTTTTGCGGGGAAATTATGAAATGACTCTGCAGTAGACCACGATACAAGTCAGGTCATTATTTAGTCTGATTTTTTTTTTAAATTCGTAATGGTTTTTCGTTATTCGTTTTTGTCATCGGAAATTGGTTAATAAGCAGTGCAGTCTAGTTAAGGAAGAGATTAATTCGGAACTAATAGCTTGCGGCGCGGTGTAGTTCTTCAAAGCCGGCAATTTTTATTTGTGCGTTCTTGAGAGGTAAATTTATTGAGTTAATCACTGATTTGTTGTGCTTTATCCTATAGAGTAGTTTTGTAAAGCAGCGTTACAACAAGTTGACAAGGTACACATGATTTAAGCAGGAGCATTTGAAGTGTTGAAGATTACAGTTTGTTGTTATCCAGGATAATCCGAGGCCCGAATGAGTTCCAACTTCACAAGAATTGTCTATTTCCACGGTCCAATTGTCCGTTTTTATGTGCAATGATTTGTGTGGGACACAGTTGTGTGTTGTTTGCAGTGTTTGCAGTAGTCGAAGTAATGTTATTGAAATGACTTTCCAATTTTTATTTGGCTTTCTTGGCCTGGATCAAGATGATTGAAGTTTTCCGTTATATAAAGTAGCAATGCTGATGCTATCTCAGTGGAGCCTTGATGCGCCATTACTTCGTTCCACAGCATCATCGTAGCAGTATTACTCCTCATATTATGAACAGTGTAGTTATAGGAAGAAATTTGTCTCTGGTAGAAGATTAATGAATGAGTTAGATTAGGGCAAAAAAGAACTTGTTGCAAATTAGTACCTAAAACGACATAATTAGCATTTACTTTTGCAATTTCAGTATCTTGTCTTACATTCACTAACATTTTTGAAAATATTCATTAGCTTAGGTGTCAGAACTGGAATGTAGAGTAGGCAACCATAAGTTATTTTAGATGGTATCTCTGATGTGTTGTATGTCAATGTCAATTGTCGGACCTCATTATTATGAAAATGTTGGTTGTCAGAAAATTGCGAAGGAAAAAGAGAACCGAAAATGAGTTTATTGAAAAGCCCTATGGATAGGAGTTTTTTTGTTGTATAGATCTCAACTTTTTTAGTCCCTTGTCCCTGAACTCGATGTGTGACAAGTTGATAACCCTAGCTTTCAGGGCCAAACCAAATTTTATGTTTATGATGATGATAATCTTAGGCATATAATTATGTCCAATGTACACAACAAAAAATAAACTTTTTATATGTACTGTATTAAGCATTTGAAATAAAAAACTTGATAAACATTACACATCTGTAATCTGACATCAAATAGCGATTACTTAGAGAAACCACCGTTTTCTTCTTTTTCATTTTATTTCGTTTAACGAGAAGACGCAATCAATCACTCTTTTATTTTTGTGTCATAAAAAGTCGCTACGTCACTTCAGAATCTGTTTGCAAATCCATTTGGAAATTTTATCTAAATCCGAACAAATGGATTTTCCATCAGTCGATGTCGTTCGTAAATAACGAGGATAAATGACGGTTAGTTCGTATTGAATCGTAATGTAAACGCGTGATAATGTTTGCTACATTTGTTACGATCATTTCAAAATTTTAGGTCTAGATAAAATCATTCGTCTGTCAATATCCATATAATTAAGTTTTTATTATGAGTCATACTAGAATTAGTCTACTCCACAAAAGTAGCCTGTCGAATTTCCTTCATAAATCGACGCCGAAATAACAATAAAACTAGGAGAGGACCACATATTATTATCTCAAACCGCAGAGTTAATATGCGATTTTAATGCTTGGCTGTTGCTAATCAATTAAGTGCGAAGTTACAAAATATTGATCAACATGTGCGTATAGCTACTTACAAACAGTTTTAAAAACCTTTGTTTTGCATAAAATTTATTTAAAATTAAAAATTCATAAAAGATCCTGTAATCGGAAGATATGGTGAAGATGCTGAAAATGATAATGGTAGACGACTAATTGAATTATGCCAACAACACCAGCTAAGAATATGGAACGGTTATTTCAAACATAGAGATATACATAAATACACTTGGCACCAAGACACTAAAAACATAAAATCTATTATCGACTATGTCATTACAAAACAAAACACTAAATTAAACATCCAGGACACTAGGGCTTACAGGGGTAAGGAATGTGGATCTGACCATTATTTGGTTGCGGCTAAGACTCTGATTCCATTTAACCGACACGTTGAAAGCATCAACACTCCAAAAGGAACTGATATAAATCTGAAGAGATATAATGTCAGAAGCCTACAAGAATATAGCACTAAAATCTTATACAAAATAGATTAAATGAAAAACTACTCGAGAATACCTAGCTGCTGAAACCAACCAATTATACGAACTTATAACTGACTGTATTCACCACGCAGCCCCAGAAGCTCTAGGCGAAGAAACCAGAACAGTCCACAGATCAGCGAGAAAAATCACTTGGAATACACAGCTTAAAGAGCAAAGAAATACGAAACAGGAAGATAAAGAAATATACAAAGAACAGCAAAGAATATTTAAAGATATGACAAGGAACAACAAAAATAAAACATGGGATGCAAAATGTAAAGAAGTTGACTGTTACATCGGAGGAGCGCGATCATCAGCGGCATGGAAATTAATAAAAACCCTGAAAGCCGACACATCAAATAAAAGTCGAATACAGCCCATCCAGATAGATACATGGAAAGATCATTACGCAAGGGAACTGAATGAAGACAGAGATATTTATAATATTGACTCACCTCATGATACAAATACAAACAGATAAGATACCGCGCATGTGGGCGTGGCTTATGCATGAATTTTGTGACGTCAACTTGTGTTAAATTTCACCATATTGTGTTTTGACGTTTATGTACATTTACGGTTCATAGCCAATATTTATTAAAATAATATTTTAAAAGTGTTACAAGGCTTTAAGTTTTTCCCGATATGAGCTGTGCAGTGTATGGTTGTGCCGTTGACAATATGTGCAAGAGTTTTGTACCCGGTACAGCATTTTATAGCTTTCCAAAAGACAAGGAAATGCAAGCTGTTTGGAAACATTTGTGTAAACGCCAGGATAATTTTAATGTTAAATTTGCTCGTGTTTGCTCTAAGCACTTTGTTAAAAGTGATTGAAGTGATGAATCGGTCATTCAGGTTGGCAAAATATAAAACAGAAGTCAACTACTTTATAAGTTTATAGAAGACGTTTCGCTTTATACTTCTAAAGCTTCATCAGTTCTAACTCAATATGTAGTATTAAAGATGTTATTATATATTTATTTAATTTTACTTATTATTTAGAACTAACACTGGTGAGTGTTTTGTTTGTCTTCATTGGAGAACCATCTCTAAATGAAGCCAAATGTACGTTTAAAATTTTGTTAAATCTTCGTTTCTGCGAATGATATTATTTTTTGCAAAGTTTTTGTGTCCTTTGTTTCTGTTTTTTTTTAATTTAGTTCTAAATAATGAGTAAACTTAAGTACATATATAATAACATCTTTAATACTACATATTGAGTTAGAACTGATGAAGCTTTAGAAGTATAAAGCGAAATGTCTTCTATAAACTTATGAAGTAGTTGACTTCTGTTTTTTATTTTGCCAACCTGAACGACCGAATTAACCTCTGAATTCACTAGTTGAATACTTTATTAATATATATATATATATATATATATATATATATATATATATAGTTGGGAGATTAATAATTATAACCATATTTTAGCATATCCTGAAGAAGCGAATAAATTTTGTGAAAGCTAAATAAAAGAACAAAGAGTTTTACTTATCCTGCCCTATTAATGACTGCAACCTCAAATATATATGTAGGTAGGAGATTAAATAATTATAACCATATTTTAGCATATCCTGAAGAAGCTAATAAATTTTTGTGAAAGCTAAATAAAAGAACAAAGAGTTTTACTTATTCTGCCTTATTAATGACTGCAACCTCAAAAGAAATAGTTTACCTAACGTGTCAGTCAATAATACCTAACTACTATCATTGTTTAAATAGCTACTATATATAAAATATTATATTGTGTGAAAATCACATTCCATAGTTTGCAATTTGTGGCATTCGGCCATGGCTCCCTCCATCAAACTTCACTCTTATGGGAAAATTGTTATTTTTCATCCGCAAGCATGAATACATTTTGAAAATTTAGCACAAGGTGACGTCATGCGCGTGAGTGTACGAGTTTAGTGTGTGGCAATATCATATCTGGTATCCTTATATCATGGACTCACCTCAACGAATACGAGTACAAGGTGAATATGTAAACGTGGAAGAAGAACAAATACAACAAGCGCTTAAATCGATGAAGAATAACAAAGCATCCGGGCCGGACAACATACCAGCAGAACTTCTAAAAAACGGAACACCAAAACTAATAAGCTATCTTAAAGTGCTATTCAGAAGATACTTAAATGGGGAAGAAATAACGAACAGTTGGAAAGAAGCATGGATTACTCCAATTCACAAAAAAGATCCAAAATATATTTGCGGAAACTACAGATGTATCTCTGTCACCAGTACCTTTAGCTGGCTGTTTGGTAAAATCTTAAAAAACATGATTGAGAAAGAATACGAACCTCATGAAATTGAACAGCAAGCAGGATTTAGAGCTGGAACGATGTTGCTTAGACCATATATTTATCCTAATACAACTGAATGAAAAGAAAGTTGAAAGAAACCAGGAACTACATCTTTTATTTGTGGATCTTACAAAAGCATATGACACGATTCCTGTGAGAAAGCTGTGGCAGTCTCTTAAACGATCTTCATTAAATAGCACGATCATCGCCGCAGTCAAACAATTATACAATAAAGTATCATCAAAAATCAAACTAAACAACACCTTATCAGAAAAATTTCCAGTAACAAAAGGCTTACGACAAGGATGCTGCCTTTCTCCAATACCATTTAAGATCTATTCAAATGAAGCAGTAAAATACTGGAGAAGATCCTGTTCAGGAATGGGGATCTAACTTGACGACGATACAACATTATACGCTCTACATTTTGCGGACGACCAAGTAGTAGTGGCAGCAGACAAGGAAGATTTAGAATTCATGACGAGACGGTTGTTTAAAACATATGAAGAATGGGACCTCTCTGTAAATAGAAACAAAACGCAATACTTATGCATCGGGAATGAAGTAGAAGATCTAATGGTCAACGAACATGAAACAATCAAGAACTGTGAGGAATATATATATATATATATATATATATATATATATATATATATATATATATATATATATTTGGGAACAACAATCAACAGGAGTGGGCGCACCGAAAAAGAGATAGAGCAAAGAATCGTGAAAGTAAAAAGGGTGATAGGATGCCTAAACCCGATGCGATGGTCAAAAGAACTATCAAATCAAAGAAAGCATCTCCTCTTTAACTCCATCTTTAAAAGTATAGTGCTCTATGGATGCGAAACATGGCAACTTACTAAATCCCTTGAGCGACTACTACTTGCATTGGAAATGGACTTCTGGAGAAGATCAGCTAGAAAATCAAGGCTTGATAGAATACAAAATAACCATATCAGAAACATAATGGGAGTCAAGTCATCATTGACGAAATTCAAAGGAGACAACTGATCTGGTATGGTCATGTGAAAAGAATGGACGACAACAGGCTGCCAAACCAGATTTTAAAATGGACGCCAAGGGAAAGAAGGAAGAGAAGAAGGCCAAAACAATCCTGGCCGGGCGGCATTCAGAAGGCAATGTCGGAAAGAAACCTTCACCCTGGCGAATGGAATGAGCGACGTAGCTGAAAACTGGGAACCGGAGGCGGAGAACGCTATAAAAAACCGGGATAATAAATAATAAAATTCATAACATAATGTCAATGATTAAAGATTTTGTAACAAAAAAAACGATAGGTTTCCTTGTTTAACGACTTTCAGTAGATCTCTCAGATGTAGGTTCGTTCTTGTAAGAAAATCAGATGGTATAAATTTAAAAGAGAATTTATTGATCATGCTTATTGAGATGTAAAAACCAAGCAAACTCTTACCTATGGTTTACAAAAGTTACAAAATAAAACAATCTCGGTTTTGGATATATTTTTTTAATTAATAAATACCAATAAGATGCTTACGAACATTACGATTTGATCAAATAATATTATCTATGAGTAACTTTTTGCTAGCCCAAAGTATTACTAAAAACTTGGGACAAAATTCACTAATATCCCTTAGCTTCTGTTAATTTATTGCACAAATATTGTATACCATCACTTGCACTATACTCTGCTTTTCACTTAACTAATTCAAAGGGTTTCTTCCTCTTGACGTGTTAAAGACGTCGTTGTTCGTGAATCTTCGCAAAATTTTCAATAGTCTGGTTAACAGTATCCATTTCTAGGTCCCTATGATGGTCACTGTTCCCATAGTGCCAAGAAGCATTGAGAATGTTGCTTACCACTTTGTTTTGGAATCGTTGGATGATGCTTAACTACTCTTACTAGCACTATCATAGCTGGATGCTATTTTATTTTTGTTTTTTTTATGTATACATGACTGTCTGTTTTTCAATGTGCCTTCAGTAAGTCTGCAGTAATCATGGTATTACTACTGATCGTCTTCCTATTGGGGAACCGCCCTTGCCATCTTTACTACTCTATTTGTTGTTATTTGGCTTATATGTTCATTCCATTCTACTCTTCTATTTCTTACCCAGTCCAGTCTAGTGCGAGTCCATGTTCTCCACCTTGTATCTACGTCGTATATATGTACTTCTAGCTATGTGGAAAAGACAAATAGAAGACAGAGACAACTGGAGACAAATGGGAGAGGCCTATAGTCAACACATAAATAGATTTTGGGCTAGAGATATATAGATAAATAGCTACGTCCTATCCTGTTTTACCATCATTTGTTTTAAGTTTACATTTCTGCTATTTCTAACATCCTTTTTGTTCTCTCTGTTTTAGGTCGTATCTCTCTTGCGTACAATAAGTGGATAACGTCTTTAATTTGACCTGGTCAAATGCGTTTTTAAAATCCATGGAATATGGATGTGCCAGTTTTTAGTATTCTAATGATTTGTCTTGGACTTGCCTCATTATAAATATAGCGTCAGTGCAGGACCTTCCCGACCTAAAACCTTGCTGTTCTTACTAGTATTAAAATTGGATTTAGTTTATTTGTTATCACTTTGGTTTTTACTTTTAATGTTGTGTTTAATAAAGTAATTTCTCTGTAATTTTTCGGGTCCAATTTGTCTCCCTTTTTGAAGACAGGTATTAGGATGCATAATTTCCATTATTGAGGGATTCTAGTCCTCCTTTATGAGTTCGTTTAGTGTTCTGTGTCCTCTCCTTTTTTATTTTTCTTAATGCTTTCTTTACCTCTTACTACTTAATATTTATTCCTTCGTTTGTCGTCACCTCTGTTGGTGGTTCTGGTTTTAGAATATGTGTATACAAAAGTATTTTATTGTAGATGGACAGGGTGGATTATTTTCCCAATAGCCAATACATTTTTTTATATTTAATGTTGAGCTATTCTCTTTTAATTTTTATATGGCCCTACAGTACAGCGTAGTCTAGCGTCTAATGTAATTGCAAAATATTTTGCGGTATCGGAATATGGTATCAGGTTATTATTTACATCAACAGCACTGTATTGTTTTTTCTTGTTTTTAAATTAATGCTCACTGATATTTTGTTTAATTTAATTCACCAGTATTTGTCCAGTTGTTAAGACTGTTAACAGAGGTTTGTAGTTTTCTTGTTTATTCTTCATGATCTCCACCTACGGCCAACATGGCAGTATCATCAGCAAAGGTAGCTATTGTGTTATGATCTAATTTAGCTATATCACTAGGTTATAATAGGCACAGGATTGTTCCTATCACATTACCTTGTGATAAACCTGCTTTTGATTTCTTTTGCATCCGAGTAGGTTTCTGCTTGCTAAACACTAAAACTCTGTGTTGTTTCCAATAATTCTGTGTATTTACTAAATCCGACGTAATTTATATTTTAATCCTTTGTGCCATATTTTTTCGTTATGCACCAAGTCGAGGAAGATAGCGGAGCAACTTTCATTTCTTCTATTGACCTTTCTATTATATCCGTTTTCTATGGAATTAGTCGATACTTGAATGATTGTCCCCAAACTCAAATTGGTGCTATGGAATTAGAGCCGTAGCGTCTATAAGTTTCAATCTTTTCAGAAATAGCTTCTCGTCTAGCTTCCTCTAGTCTCTCGTCCTCTCTAGTCCTCTCGTCTAGCTATTTGCTTTAGTTTCGTTGAACGTTTCTTTTGGAAGTGAATAGTTTAGTTTCATCTTCTTCTTGTGTGACGTTGTCCAACTCAAGTGTGTTATCACCTTCATTTGGCTGAAATGTGTCCTCGATATATTCATTAAAATTGAGCTGTGCTGAATAATAGTTAGAAATAGAATAATAGTAATAGTATAATAGTATAATAGAATAATAGTAACAGTAGCAGGAGAAATTCTCTCTCCTGCTACTGACAAACAATGTAGAGCCTAGAACAATTTTAATTAATTTTAAACTGTTTGTTTAGTGTAGTGTTTTGTACAATTTTATGTTAACATTCATGTTTATCACATTCTACGCTTGCTGGATAGCCCATATTTGACGAAATGCCCCTGAAGATGCTATATTAAGCGAAAGTACTTGGGCAAGATTTGATTAAACTTGTGCTCGATAATTGCCTTAATTTTCAAAGTTTAATTATTTTCATACTACTGAGCATGAATATAATCCATTGATATTAAAAGTGGTATACAGAAATAGATATAAAAGTCTACATCTCTAAATACACACAATTCCACTTCTTTTGTCGCGATGGCTTCTCAATAAATTTGTCAATATTTAAAAAAAGTTTACAAATTTTTATGTTAAAATTTCCTATTCCGACGTTTTTAATCTACTATTTTATGTGACGCTTTAGCTTCTCTGTGAATAATCTTTTTAATGGGGGTAATAAAAATTGTTTTCTGAAACATTTTAGTTTCCACTAATAAAGGCGTTTATTCGTTTTATTTCTTAACATCCAATTTTTATAATTCCCCTTTCAACGTGATGGTTAGTTGTTGATTGGTAAACCAGAAGCTCTCCCTGTGCCTGTTAACTTACAGAGTTGCTCTGCAAACCGCACTACGAATAAGAAAGTGAGTTTTTAAAGTTTTAAAATAAGAAAAGTTAAAATTAATTGATATGCTTATAAAGAATTGTGAGATATAGAATTCGTTAGACATCTATTTGTCTGAATTACTAATACGTTAAATATGTAATTACATTTCAGCAAAGTATTGATCGAAATAAACCGACATTTAATAATAAACCACGGAATATTTAAAGATATGTGAATATGAATAGATATAAAAAGAATTTTCAAAGCTGACAGTGGATAATCAAAATAATTTGCAACAACGCTTGTTTCCATTTATAGGAGTAAAAAGAATAATCAGCATACGCATCAGTAGCGATGATGGATTACGACTGATAAACTTTTGCAGTAGCATTGAACATGACAGTCACTAGCACCTATTTTAAACACAAGAACATACACAAGGTAACCTGGACCTCTCCTGATGGAAGAACAACGAGTCAGAATGATCATATCTTAATAGATTCAAGGTATAGAACAGATGTAATAAACTGCAGAAATTATAGAGGCGCAAAAATAGACTCAGATCATTGCATAGTGATCTCAACATTGAGGGCTAGAATTTTAAACACCAGTTAAGAAAATAAAATGGATAGCAAAAAATAGAATGTGCAAAACCTGAGAGATGCGACAATTGCAGAACGGTACTCGGAAAACATCAACAACAGGCTAAGGAATCAAAATGTAAATGAAGAAGGCCAGATAGATATAGACTCCTACTGGACCAGAACAAAGGAAGACATTGAAGCAATAGCGAAAAATGAAATAGGAACAGAAATTTGTGCTCATAAAAATTATTGGTTTGACGATGAATGCAAGAACGCAACAAAAGAAAAAATAAAGCCTACAGAAAAATGCTTACTCGACGAACTAGAACAACTGTAGAGAATTATTGGACAAAGAGAAGAGAAGAAAAGATTATACACAAAAGAAAAAATCGAAACCACTTAAATATGATTATAGTATCGGAATACTTTGCACCATACACAAAAAAAGAGTTATCTTTGAATGCTCTAACCACTAAGGAATTACGCTTCTAAATGCAGCGTATAAAATATTTTCCACAGTACTATGTCACTGTATGGCACCATATGCATAACGGATAGTAGAAAAATATAAGACTGGTTTCAGAAAAGGTAAATAGACAATTTATCAGATTGCAACCCTGAAACAAATTTTAGAAAAAACACTGAAATATGGCATTGATACTCATCACATATTTATAGACTACAAAGCAGACTACAACTCTGTGGAGAGCAATAAAGAGAAATGTTCACAGCAATGAAAGAGCTACGTGAGCTGCGCCAGGGAGACCCTCTCTCCTGTATGCTGTTCAATCTGGCTCTGGAAAAAGTAATCGTAATAATCAAATCCAGAAGTTCGTCACTAAAATAAATCTTAAAAAACATTATATGGTGCCTTTGTAATAAAACTTTCTGATATTTATGTTGTAATTCCGACATGATCTACATCAAAATTCAAACTCTTTATTACTTTCATTTTTATTATCCATGGTATAAAACTGAGCTATAACTTTATCGATGAATTTATCAACAGAGGACTGACGTTGCTCTTTTAGAATTATTGGGCCTTTGGCACTCCAGATATAGAAGGCTGCAGATCATGATGATTTATCCCTGTGGCAAGCGTAGTCATTTCAACATTGTTTGGATAATATGATCTAATAAGAAAACAACTGTAATTGACTGATCACCTGGACAGAGGACAAAAAGAAAAGTGATCATATTTCCTTGCTTCCAAAATAAAGTTATATTTACCTTTTAGTTTTTTTTTCTCGGAATTATTTCTTGTGAAAATCGTCAGAATCACTACTTGAAGATATATTGGGCTGTAATACATTAGATATTAGAGAGTTTATAGCAGTTTCGCAGTTAGTGGTGAAAACTGAAGGTATTGACGTGTTGAAATGAAGCTCATCCATAGAAATCTTCGATTTTATGGGTAATCTAAAAATTATTATGTTTAAGTTGAAAAATCCTGAAGGTGGAACTATAATTTTAGAAATATTGAAACGTTTTATTTAGATCTTAACATGGGTAACTGACAGTAAACTATATACAAATAATTAATCCTCAAATCGTAAGCAATAAAACAAAAAAATAAGTCCAAAGTTCTTTTTGGTGATAATGTTCACATACTTAATAATCACGTTCCTGAGTTTTAAATGCAGCCTTTCGTCAGATTCAACATCTGATGATGAATGACTGGACAAGAAATCATCTGAAGAATTGTGTATGATCTCTGAAGATTCTGGTTGTTATTCGTCGAATAACAACTCATTCCACAATTTCAAAAGTTTCGCTTGCTCTCTTTCGTACCTTTCTGCCATTTTATTACAACACAAAACACAACACAATTTTGTATATTCACAAATAACCTTATTATGCGCCGTAGTTTGAACGAATGGACTGAAACATCTACAATTTTAGCACAAACAGACTTATGTAACAATAAAACACTGAAAACTTTGTTTTCAAACTTCCACAAAATTCCACATACGCACTTCACCTTCTAGATCATAATCATTCTTTTAATGACAAATTTAAAATTCTTCACATTCAAAATAAAGGCCTTAAGCTATCTTTGTTAGAATCTATGGAAATCAATAAATTAAAAAACACAGATATAATTCTGAATGACCAACTTGAGACAAACAGTTCTCCTCTCCTCAACCTATTTCATTAGAGACTATAAATTTGTAAACCCAAGCCAAAAATAGATCACTTGAGAAAGGCAATCAGCCGAAACAGCTGTAGTGATAAGATTTTAAATAAATTTTGTGGAAGTTTGAAAACAAAGTTTTCAGTGTTTTATTGTTACATAAAATGAATTTCCATCAAGTAACGGTCGAATCCATCAATTACAAACAGACTTGTTAGATATCGAAAAAAATAACCGATATTTTGGTTTCGCGGTGCTCGGTCGTCAGAGGATCTAAAACCCATAAGTGGGGCGTCATTTCCAAAATACATTTGTTAAGAATTTTTTAACCTAACAGTTTATAACAACCACTACATCATATCCAGTGTAAAAACCTAATGATTCACTAGAAAATCTAAGGTCGGTCTGGGAGTGTAATATTTTTCGCTTTATTTGGGCGACTTTAATTTATAGAGCAAACAGTTTTGCCACACTTTATCAAAAGCCTGCTGAATATCGAGAAATACTGAGGCACACATAGCCTTTTCTTCTAAACTTTTCTTGATTTTAGTTACTATTTTATGACACTGTTGGATTGTTGAATATTTTTGACGGAAACCACACTGATTTTTGGGTATTATGTTCTCGTCTTTCAAATATAATGAGAAAAGGCAGCAAATATTTGATTTCACGCAAACAAATCCTATGTATCTCTTGATACGTATTTCGACCTAATAGGTCTCATCAGAAGAGCTATTCATAGGGGTTCTTAACGTGAAAAATCAATATTTTCTGCCTTTTAAGAAGCAACAATAACATGGCTTCAATACGGACGCAATAGCGACATCTAATTACAGAAATCGTAAAATAGTTTCGAAAATCTAAAATTCGCATTCCACGACATGTCTTTAACAACTAAGCAGAAATCCTTAGCGAATTGTGCTTCAAGTACTCACACAGAGTAAATCCGAATAAAATGAGAAAAGGCAGCAAAAATTTGAGGATTTCTGCTTAGTTGTAAAAGACATGTCGTGGAATGCAAATTTTAGATTCCCCATATCTCTTTTAACATCTTTTATCAACGTCTGTTTGCCTTGCAATTTTTAGAAGACTCAGATTATAAAGCAGAAATCTGAATTATGTTTCGAAACTATTTTACGATTTCTGTAATTAGATGTCGCTATTGCGTCCGTATTGAAGCCATGTTATTGTTGCTTCTTAAAAGGCAGAAAATATTGATTTTTCACGTTGAGAACCCCTATGAATAGCTTTTCTGATAAGACCTATTAGGTCGAAATACGTATCAAGAGATACATAGGATTTGTTTGCGTGAAATCAAATATTTGCTGCCTTTTCTCATTTTATTCGGATTTACTCTGTGTGAGTACTAGAAGCACAATTCGCTAAGGATTTCTGCTTAGTTGTAAAAGACATCTCGTGGAATGCAAATTTTAGATTCCCCATGTCTCTTTTAACATCTTTTATCAACGTCTGTTTGCCTTGCAATTTTTAGAAGGCTCAGATTATAAAGCAGAAATCTGAATTGTGTTTCGAAACTATTTTACGATTTCTTTCAAATATCTTGGACATTAACGGTAAGAATCTTATCGGACGACACGAAGAAGTTTCTGTATCCAATTTACCTGGCTTTCCAATTATTAAAACCCTCATGCCCTATTACTTGGTCGATGCTATGGATCTAAATCAGAATTTTACCGCTAACTACAAGCTTGGTCATAAATGTTGTCTTTGAGGTGTTAATTTTAAAACCAATTGTTTTTGGCACCTTATAGAGCGTGTACAGCATTTTTGTAGCTTTACCAAATCAGATATTAAAACGATGTCATCGGAAAATCTTAGGTGGTTCAGATCTTCCCCATTTATATTAATTCCCATATTATCCTCTTGTTCCATTTGCTTGAACATATATTCAAGAACAGCTGTAAAGAATTAAGGAGAGATAGTATCACCCTGTCTAATTCCACGTTCTATTCGAAACTTCTTGGTATCTTCATGAAGGCGGACACAAGCTGTACCAGTTTCGTAAATACTTTTAATCAAGGCGATATATCGGTAGTCAATGCGGCAGTCAGCCAATGCTCATAGTATCGAACGCCTTTTCATAATCTACGAATATAAGAAAGATAGGCTTGCTATATTCTGTACACTTTTCTATTAGCGTTTTTATAACTTGTATATGATCATTTGTTCCGTATCTGGAGCGGAACCCAGCCTGTTCAGAAGGTTGGTAACTATCCAGTTTGTTAACAAGCCGTTTTGTTATTATCTTCATGAATAGTTTGCATGTATGGGAGAACAACCTGTAGTTCTTTAGGTCTGAAATGTCACCTTTTTTGTGCATTATGGTTTTATTGCATTATGCCACTGGGAGGGGGTTACGCCTCTTGTCAAACAAGCATTGAACATCTTTTTCAACACATTTACTAACGTTCCTCCTCCTTCTTTGATTTGTACAATGACTATTCCATCTTCTCCAGGTGATTTATTGTTTTTTATCTCCGAGAGAGCTGATTTTATTTCCTCTGTTGTGATATCTGAGATGTCTTCTGAGCCTACATTTTAAACTTTTGGTATTTGATTTTGATCAGGATCTGGAAGTTCTTCTCGCTTATACAATTCTGAGTAAAAATCTTGAGCAATTTTTAAAATATCTTCCTTATTTGTTGTAGTTTCTCCTTTTTTTTATTACAAATATTTTTCGATCCATCAGTCATTTGTCGGCGCAGAACCTTTAATCTTTTATTTTTATTAATGGCTTGAGTTATATATTCAGATTGTAAATATACAATAAAAAATAAAAAAAATGGGCGATTAACGTGTTAATATTGTAATGTAATGAAATGTTACAGCTTCTAGTCTGTCTTTAGTTTTAAGTTTGTTAGGAGTATTAAAAAACTGAAACCCAAACTGGCAAAACATCATTGGAATTTTTCAAGACTAATGTAAATAAATATTATTGTAAATAAACTAATGTGAGTGGAAATACGGTGTTAAAAATATTATCTTGTTTGAATACTTATAACTTATACGTGTGTTATTAAAAATTTCTCTCTTCTGTAAATACCGTTAAACATTTCAGTTCAGTACTTAACATGCTTGTATAAATAGAAACATCTAAACTCCTAAGTACAAAATATGTTTATATGTATACTTTTTTTAACTCTTCCCAACCAAAATATATTAGACATCTCCTCAACTTAACGTTATAAAACATAAAGACTTATAGCGTTACACCATGTATCTTTTATCAGGAGCAACCAATAATAATCAAACAACTTCATGGAAAGTCTACTAAATCAACTTCAATTTACTCCCGTTAACGTAGCTTAACGAAGTAATGTCTGAATCATAAATAGAATATTTCTGTTGAGTGCTTCAGCTACTATTTTCGGTTTAAGTGGCTCTCGATGGTGACGAACGAGTCTACTGGCTTTTAGATATTTATAGTTGTTTTAGACTGTTGGAATTTAAAAAATATTATACCAAGGATGATTGGCAGCCATGTACTTCAAGTAAATACAGTTGAGTATTTATGGAAAATATTCGTCTAGTCTAGAGTTTAGTATATTTAACTCAATGATAATTACATACCGTGTTGAGGATCGTCGATGTGTATCTTAGGAAACACAATGGTTAATTCTAAACTCTTGAACTGGAATAAACGGATAAAACCAGTAATAAATATTCCAGACTACTGTAGAATGTTTTTGAGGATTTGTGTATATGATATACTGTATCTCTGTAAAATTCTAAAATTACAGGATCTTTCGTTAAACTCTGTCTTATAGACTATCAGATTTCAATAGAGGTCAATGTAATTTGTTCTCAACCAAATAACAATTAAATAGGGAAATTGTTACTTTGCATTATAGAGAGTTCGAAATAAGTTCCGATATGATTAGAATCAAGATTGCTATAAAGGTATGTTTCACAAATTGACAATTCAATTTTGTATCGAATTGTTTTGACACTGTCTTCCATTTTAATTTTTTTACGACCCACGCGCAGAGTTTTTATAAGCCGATAGTTTAGTCGGGTTGGTCACCTCGGGGTAAATGGAAAGGGTCTTGCTACCTTCTGTACCACCGTGTGCTCTGTAGAGGGGCTTCGAAAACATCGTGAGCTCCTCTACTTTTGTCCATTTTCAGGGTATGGACTTCAAAATGTTTTGTTTCCTGATGGCTCGTCTTAATAAAGATGAGAGATTTCTTACATGACAAATATCTTACGTGATAGTTGTCGAAATAAACATCAGGTTTGTTGTCTTCGATGTCTTGCCTTGAAAAAGGCAAGTTATTTCTTACATGGCCAAATATATATAGGTCGAAATAAAACACCAAAAATACAGTAGAAATAATACTCAGCCACAGAGTATGGAAAGCTAAAAAGGAAGCAGAGCCCCGAGAGCACTAAGCTCTCGGAGTGCCCGTGAAGGACTGAACTCATTGACCTGAAAATCGCCTATTTTTATACTTTCCGAAGTAGCGATTAGGGATTTCCAGGTCAGGGAGGGGCCAACAGGAAAAATAAAGGGCGGGGCGATGTGTCTCGAACGTGAACTAGTCGCGTCCGAGAACAGGGCAGTAGTGCACACACCGAGCCAACTAAAAAGTCGTGTTGGTGAAGAGGACACAGACTAGCAACAGCCGGCCGACCTTACTAGGGAACGGCTCTTAGATCAGCGTTTTTTGAGTATAGCTTATTCTATCTGCTATATTTTATAGGAGTAGCTTCTAGGACGTCATAGTACTCATCAGAAAGTTCGTTACTAGTCAAGTGAGGAAGTTTGACTGGAGAGAATGGAACTTTTTTAAAGTTCCATTCCCTCCTCTGGTGAGTATGTGCCCTAGGCGATGACAAGAAGTTTTAAGGGTCTCTTTGGTTGAACTGTTGGAGCTATTGTGCGGACGGGTAGTCAGCCTATGGCAAACATATTGTGTTGGATTATGGATTGTGAAATTAAATTGACTGCTTTAAACAATGTATTTTAAGGAGAGTGTCTAGCTTTGAATCTGAATTGGAAAGGCTATAGCGGGATAAGATGGTCAAAAGTGCCCCCGCACCGATCAGCAGCGCGATCTGTGCTTTCGATAAAGTGTATAAAAACATGACTTCATACAAATTTTCAGTTTTCCAGAGGCCACGGAACCGCTTAAATCTAAAAAAGAAGCTTTTTTCGACTTTATTTTTTTCTGGACGCAATTTTGCTTTAAAAAATCTGAAAAAATTCATGAAGGTGTATCTTTTGAATACAAAATAGCCTGATTTTTTCAAATTTTTATATTGAAAATTGAGCCTAGGAAAAATTATTGAAATTTTCAATAATTTTTTAGGTTATGTTAATAATTTTTGGCTAACTTTTAAATAGTAATTTTTTGTGTATTTTTTTTTTGTTCTTTTGAATGGCCAAGGCAAAATTTTCAAATTCTGAGCGGAAAGCATCGAAAAATAAAAAAAAACCGTTTTTTTACTCATTTATTTGCACATAACCTTAAAACTCAGTTGTTAATTGAACATTTTTCAACATTTTTTCTTTCCACATTATCAAATTCTATTGTATAAGTCCCCATTTAACTCTTTCAAAAGGATAAAATTCGAAAATACCACGTTTTTTATCCATTTCGCACTTTTTTACCTTAACTCAAAATCAGATAATTAGATGTATGCTTTTCCATCTATTCTCTTACGGGCTATGAATCATCATTGTTAAAATAATCATTTTTAACTTACAAATTCTTAAAATGCGAATAAATCATGTATTTATAATATTTTCCCACTTTATTGGCCCTTAATGCAGTAGCTACATGATCGAATTTCCGTGTATTTTTGATCGCACAGTTCAATTTTGTTATACCACTTATCTTTTTTTTCTTAAATAGTCAAAACTTGAAAAAAAAACGGTTTCCAAGTATTATTTCTATTTTTGACTCGTTAATAGCATAAAGTGATATATCTCTAGGATCACCTCAATAGGACAAGAATATTATTATTTTTCAAATATTTTTTTAACATTGTAAAAATTGTTTTATAAATTCATTTGGATATAAACGAGGACATATATAAAATATTTGGCTACAAAAATATTTATTATTACGAAATGGTTATTCAATAGGTTATTTAAATTAACAGCTTAAACATTCAATTACATTTTAGTCCTCATCACTATTCTCATCTATGACAAGTTCAACATCAGATTTAAAAATTTCTGACAGAATTTTTGCTGGTCTTATGATTCTCGATTTATATCTTGCATTACTGAGATAATATATAACTGCGGCTATATGAGAACACGAACCCACAGTGCGTAACCCATTTGCACAGTCACATGCGTGACGCAAAATACCACCATATCCAATTGAATCAGGTTTATACTCAATGTAGCATTTATAGGTCTTACTGCTTATATGCCTGGATCTTATCAGTACTTTAATAATATTTGGTTTCATTGTAATATACTCCAAATTAATGTTATTACTATCATCCATCAACTCAGCCAAATAGCAAATGGCTTGACCTAACTGATAGGTTCCCGAAAAAAAAAAATTTTGAGGTCCCTTTCAGTCATCTCTGGAAAGTTAATGATTTCTTGCGATGTCAGCTTAGTCGTTGTAGTAGGACGTCTTGACCACCTAGCTGTCTCAGCTTCTAATGCTAAAGTATTCTCACCTTGATTAGATTTTAACATTCTTTCGATTATTATATCCTGTAACCCATCATCATTTTGATCACTATTCAAACGCTTACCAAATAAATTGTTAATAAAACATGCTATTTTACAATATGCACCAGCTTTTGGTATAAGTTTATTATCTAATTGTTGATGAAGAAGCTTATATTTTTTGCCAAGAATTCCATGAACGGCTTCTACGACCCACCTCAATTTAGTTACATAGCGTGATTCATTTGATTCAGCCGTGGTCAAATTGGATCTTTTTCCTTTTAAGGCAGGCATAAGAATCTTGAAGCCAAGGCTTTTTAAGTAAGGTACAACATCCCTAAAACCTCTATCCACGATACACACATCTCCTTTTTTCATGATAGATTTTATACCATTTGGATCATCCATTACTTTTTTCATGATGGTTGCATCATTTTCAGTGGCATAAAATGGACCAGGGAGATCTACAACGTATCCATCTGTAGTACAAATAGTAAAAGGTTTGAGCAAGGGTTTCTTTTTCTGACCTGAATACGACTTTCTCTGATAATCGTTATTTTGACTCTTTTGGTGATGTAAATATGTTCCATCAAAAATCAAAACAAGTTGGTCCGACAAGTTAAAAAGTTTTTTTGACTTTCACTTGACAGAGAATCATCCATATGCATATTTAATTTTTATTTGTTTAAATTAATGTAACTTAAGTAAACTTGCTAGCTTATTATAATAGCCAGCGGCTTTAATTTTTCTATATTGATTCTATTAAAAAGGATTTTACATTATAGTTTGAAATTCATGACCCGGATGAGATTATAGAATAATTACAAATGTACAGTCTTCTGAAAATGAAAAAATCAATCAAATACAATGTTAATATTAGCTTTTGAATAACTATGATTGATGCAAAATATAGGAGCTAATATATTTCATTAGCTAACCTACTAAAACTCAAATTCTTGATCTTGTGATAACAAAAACAATATTATATAATTACATGCTCTAACATAGCTTAGGGTATCGCCGTATACTTACTGAAATTGATATTAGTATAAGGTAAGCACAATTTAACTTTCACAAATCAACCTCTGACGATATCGCACTTTGATAATTTGAGTTCGAGAATATCGCAAGTATCGCAACTGATGGTGAATGCATACGCGCGCCTATGCGATAACTTTAATATACCTGATTCTTTCGATACTTTTCCATGTGATTGATAGTTTTCAAGATCTTTGATAATACTGTAACGGATTTTAGAAGAAGAGGATTAGATGATAATAAGGCTAAGACAGTCAAAGCGATACGAAGGCGACACCAAGGCGAAAGCAGTAACGACAGAAACAATGTCTGCAACGCGCATACTCCCATTGTCGTTGTCATGGTTACAGATCATGCGCGTAGCAGACATTGTTGATGTCGCCACTGCTTTCGCTTAGTGTCGCCTTCGACTCACCGTTGCCTTCGTATCGCTTTGACTGTGTTAGCCCATAGAGTACGATATGGATACGCGTGCCTATAGGATATATGGTAGTTATAATATTCAACTCTAAACTTCGATTTGACCAACTACTTCGAGAATTTTAATACGACTCGAGATTTTCGATATTAACTCGCAACGGATATGCGATTAAAAACGATAAATACAATTGTTGAGGAAGGGTCAATCTTAAAGTTAATGTTTTTTTTTCGAGTTTTGACTATATAAGAAAAAAAAAGACAAGTGGTATAATAAAACTGAAGGGTACCCGGTACAATCAAAAATACACGGAAATTCGATCATTTATCTACTACATTTTAAGGTTATGAGCCAATAAAGTGGGAAAATATTATAAATACATGATTTATTCGCATTTTAAGAATTTGTAAGTTAAAAATGATTATTTTAACAATGATGATTCATAGCCCGTAAGAGAATAGATGGAAAAGCATACATCTAATTATCTGATTTTGAGTTAAGGTAAAAAAGTGCGAAATGGATAAAAAACGTGGTATTTTCGAATTTTATCCTTTTGAAAGAGTTAAATGGGGACTTATACAATAGAATTTGATAATGTGGAAAGAAAAAATGTTGAAAAATGTTCAATTAACAACTGAGTTTTAAGGTTATGTGCAAATAAATGAGTAAAAAAACGGTTTTTTTTTTATTTTTCGATGCTTTCCGCTCAGAATTTGAAAATTTTGCCTTGGCCATTCAAAAGAACAAAAAAAAATACACAAAAAATTACTATTTAAAAGTTAGCCAAAAATTATTAACATAACCTAAAAAATTATTGAAAATTTCAATAATTTTTCCTAGGCTCAATTTTCAATATAAAAATTTGAAAAAAATCAGGCTATTTTGTATTCAAAAGATACACCTTCATGAATTTTTTCTGATTTTTTAAAGCAAAATTGCGTCCAGAAAAAAATAAAGTCGAAAAAAGCTTCTTTTTTAGATTTAAGAGGTTCCGTGGCCTCTGGAAAGCTGAAAATTTGTATGAAGTCATGTTTTTATACACTTTATTGAAAGCACAGATCGCGCTGCTGATCGGTGCGGAGGCGCTTTTGACCATCTTATCCCGCTATAGCCTTTGGCATGATGTGATGAGGAGAGACTCGTAGCTCCTTGAGGATACTCTCGTACACTCTACCCAGAGTATTTAAGAGTAAAATTGGTCTATAGGATTCTGTGCTGGTTCTGGGCTTCCCTGGTTTAGGGATCATGATAATGTTATACACTTTCCAAGGGGTAGGAAAGTATTTCAACGTTAGATATGCATTATGTTTGTTAGCAGCGGGATAATACTCTCTGGAAGTTTTTTGAGGCATCTTCTGTGGATGCCATGTGTTTTTACCAATGTTACACATCAGCACAGGAGCTACCATCGGATGAGGATAAGCTTCCAGGGTTATAGAGTATATCTTCCACTATTCTCTCTGTATCCCGTGTATTATTGTGGATTATTGAGTATGATGTCATTTACTTTCAAATATAAATGTAGCTGGGTGTTTATTTGGTTAACACTTTAAATCTCGACCAGATTTGGTCTATATATTTCGGTAGTAATAGGTGAGGGAGTGTTGAAGTCAATTTTGACTAGTAATGACAGGTGGTCAGAGGTTATTCAAACTCCAGTGAAACATTCGTCGTCGAATTTCTCCAAAATACTATTTATACATGGGATATGATCAACAATAGACATTCGCCTGTGATTGAAAAACGTAACCTTATTGTTGGTGATTCTAGAAATAGGCAGGTCTAAAAGGATATCTAAGAGTATTCTGCCTGGAATATTTGTGGAAGTATCACCTAATTGAATATTTCTACTGTTTAGATCGCTCATTAAAACCGCTTTTTCGATTGTGGAAAAGTACTCGAGTAGCGGTACAGAAAGGGGTTGGTTTGGACGTTTGTACTATGAGATTATCTTAATTTTGATGTTATTTTCTAGGTGTATGTCAACTGCCAGGTAATCGATGCCAGCGAATTGTTTGTCAGGAGGAAAGATGTGACAAGTAGTAGGAATGTTATATGTATCAGTAACCCATTCTCATGACTAACCTGGCTCTTAGAAGTTTTGTATGAGGTGTATCCTGTAAAGTTTGAGGGGTCTTTAAGAGGGGTTTCGATAAGGAAGAGGATTTGGATATTTTTGGTAAAGAGCAGATGTTTGATTAAAGCTCTTTTACTAACCCGAGCAGTTGATCGTACCTATTACACAGTCGAATACAGTGACTTAGTAGTTGGGAACAAAGGTCATTTTGACCTTATTATTTCTCAATAAAGAGACAACTGTGTGCCAAAAGAGTGTGGAGGTACAAAAATGCCGAGATCAGCGAAAAGACGTGTTTCTCTGTTTATCGACTACGAAATAGCGTTTGATCGAATAAAACTCACAGAACTCATAGAAACCCGACACAACATGGTATAGACCATAACAATGTGGCACTTATTAAAAAACTATATCGAGATATATTGAGATCAAATGACGTCGATCAAAATAGACAATCGTCTGACAGCAGAATTGCCAATAAAAAGAGGAGTTCGTCAGGCTGTTTACTTTATCCACTGTTATTTAATATATATTCCGAAAAGATCTTTCAAAATGCCCTCGAAAATATTGAAGAAGGAATAAAAATCAACGGATAATACGTAAACAACTTAAGATACGCAGATGACACCGTCATTATTGCGGACAGTGCTGAGGGTTTACAACGACTTTTGAATGTCATAACCAGAGAGAGAGATAGCTTGGGACTAAATATAAACACAAATAAAACAAAAGTGACGGCTGTTACACGTGCACCAAATGTTGACATTAATATTCGTATCTATAACAAACATATAGAACCAGTACAAAGATTGCATATTCTTGGTTGCTGGATAACAAACAATCTTGACCACGAGGTCGAAATACGTGCTCGTATAGAATATGCTAGGTCCGCATTTCAACGAATGAAAAAATTCCTAATAAACTCTACGTTATCGTTGGATATCCGATACCAATTTGTAAAAACGTTTATTTATTTCATATTGCTATACGGAGTGCAAACATGGACTGTCGGAATTACAAGTATGAGGCGTATAGAAGCCTTTGAGATGTGGGTTTTTCGAAGTATGCTGAAGATCTCTTGATCTTGAAGACAGAGCACGTGATCAACAACGAGGTGCTAACAACTTTACTTTACTTTATCGTGTCCGGACATGTCATTCATAAAATTTCGGCCCAGTATCGGGCTACGTCGGTTCCATCTATGTTGGCGAGCCACAAATCTTCAAGGGTACATCGATGAGGACAGTTTCTGCATGTAGAAGATGTTCCATATTCTGTGTTTCTCCACAGTCACAGTTCACATCATCTTGGTTTATTTTTCCCCATTTTGCCATGTTTGATTTTACTGTAGCAACCCCCGTTCTTATCCTATTCAAGGTTTTCCACGTTTTAAAGTCTAGGATCTGGCCGGTCCATTGAACCTGGGGAAGTGGAAAATACTCAGGCGGTTCATCCTTCACTGTTCCAAGGAAGCTTTTCCTAGATTTTAGTCGCTTTCGTGGTGTTCGAACTTTGTATAGGGCATGCCGATCGTCTGCGATCTGTTTAATTTTCTCTATGTGTTCTGCAGCGTCTCTGCGTGTTAAGGGTTCTGCAAAACCCGCTGCTCTATATAGATTTGAAAGTGGCGTTGGTTTCATGCACCCTGTTACTATCCTGCATGTCTCATTTAGCGCAGTATCAACTTGTTTGATGTGGACAGATCGGCTCCAAACGAGGCATGCATATTCAGCAGTTGAGAAACACAGTGCCTGTGCCGTTGTTCTTAAAACGCCAGGACGTGCGCCCCATTTACTACCCGTTAGCTTTCTGAGTATGCTGTTCCTAGTTGTTACTGTCCCTCTTGTTTTTATGCAATGTTGTCTGTAGGTGAGGGACCGGTCCAGAGTTACTCCAAGATATATAGGTTGGTTTGTGTGTTCTAATGTATTACCATTCCACACAATTTGGAGTTTTCGCTTGGCTTCCTTTGTGCGAAGGTGGAAAGCGCAGACTTGGATTTTAGAGGGATTGGGTCTCAGAGAATTCTGCAGGTAGTACGCTGTCATTATTTTTAAGGCAGTTTCGAGTTTCTCCTCCACTTCTTCAAAACTGTTTCCTTGAGCACATATTGCAAGATCGTCAGCATAGAGGAAGTGCTTGGTTTCGGTCGGAGTAGGTTGGTCGTTTGTGTATATATTGAAGAGCATTGGTGCTAAAACACTTCCCTGTGGGAGGCCGTTTTTTTGAACTCTCCACCTACTTACTTTACCCTCCAGCATAACGAAAAAACGTCTATTTTGCAGTAGGAATATACGACCTTTCCCAAATGGTGGTCATTGAAAGTATCGTATAATTTGCGGAGCAATGTTTTGTGCCTTACTGTGTCATAGGCTGCTGTCAGATCTACAAGAATGCTAACAAGAATGCTAACAAGATCTACTGAGAGAGAACTCCTAAATTACAACTTCTTACGACTTATAATGGAAGGGAGAGTGGAAGGAAGAAGAGGTCCAGGAAGAAGAAAATGCTCCTGGTAGAAGAATGTAAGAGACTGGACAGGCATGGACACACATTAGATACTAAGAACAGCTCAAGATAGAGAGCAATTTGCTGTAGTTATAGCCAATCTTCAGTAATGGAGAAGGCATCTTAAGAAGAAGAGAATCAGAAAATCAGAAACATTTGCAAAATACCATTTTAAGGTTTTTTTAATTGCATTTTTTTATTAAAACCGTCAATTAATTTTTAATTTTTTTTATTAAAAACACATTTTAATATTATATAAAAATAATACTAATAAATTTAAAAATATAGAAACTTTAACCTGCAAAATAATGTATAAGTATTTATGTTTAAAAATCAGCATTCGAAGTCAATTTACGGTACTGGATCAAGAAAATACAACAAAAATTATCATAAAGCATGTCTTAGTACTTAGTGTGGTGCAAAATCTCTGTAAACTGAAGTACTTAAAATAATAGCACTTTAATATATTTTGTAATGGTCGTGGGAAGATCAAAGTTGACAGTATCACAAAACAATTTTGAATAATGATCAGTCTAACGATCTGATATCTTACTCAATCAAAAGCGAAATGAACAAAGATTATGTTAAAACTAGAATCATTGTGAGAGTAAGTTTCGGGTGTTAGGTAAATATTAGGTATTATTTAAATTAAAGAGAGTTTGCATACATAGAAAATAATTTTGTATTTAAATTGATAAATAGTACCTATCACACAAAAATATACAAAGTGGCCAAAAAGTCTGGAAACGGCCAATTATCTCGTAAACTGCTAGTCATAATTGTACAAAATTTGAGGTACACCTATTTTGTAATACGACGATTCCATATTTGATATTTCCAATGTTGCCTCTTATATTATTAGTAACTTTGGTTTTTCAAATTCATCTCTCTGTATATTCAGTCATTATTGGAATCTCCTATTCAATACGAGGTCAACCATATGTAACACTTATGATTTTATGTAGTCTCATCATCACAGTCATTAACATCTTAGTAGATGTGTTGTGGTTCATAATTGGGCTTCAGCAGCTCGGACAGTTTGATTGATAATATTTCTCCACTGGTCGCGGTCATCAGTTATATGTATTGCCTCAGTATACTGTTTATTGAGAAGCTTTTTAGTAATGTCCGCCCATCGCTGTGGAGATCTTCCGCGTTGGCGTTGAGTCTGAGGCCTTCCTTGGACCACCAACCGCTCCATTTTGTGATCACTTCGATGGATATGGCCAAAGAACTTTAAAATTCTAGAGTAAACGGTACTGGAGAGACGCTGATCCGGTTTAATTTCATCCAGAACCGAGATATTTGTACAGCGAGCCGTCCATGGAATTCGAAGCAGGCGTCTCCATGTCCACATTTCAAAGGCGTCTATACGTCGTCGATCTGATTCTTTGACTGTCCATGTCTCGCATGCATAGTAAAATATGGAAAAGACCAGAGTTGAAACGAGTCTCTTTTTGTTTGTCATAGTAATGTGACGATCACGCCAGACCCCGTTTAGTTCACTCATTGCTGCTCTTGCTAGTTGAATGCGTCTTCTAATTTCGGATTCACAACTGCCTGTGTTGTTAACTAAAGCTCCAAGATATATCATAGATGAGACTACTTCGCATCCCGCAATAGTTTGGGTTTCAGGAAACTGTTGTTGGCGATCAATAACCATGATTTTGGTTTTGTTGTAGTTAACCATGAGTCCAAATTTAGCACTTTCTACCTCGAGTTTTTTTTAATAATTTAGTAATTTCTTCTGGAGTAGAGGCTAGAAGTGTAGTGTCGTCTGCGAAACGCAAGTTAGATATCTTAACACCACCTAGGTTTACTCCTCCCTCCCAACCATCCAAAACTCTGCGCATTATGAACTCCGAATAGATGTTAAATAATAAGGGAGATAAAACGCATCCTTGGCGTACTCCCTTCTCCAAAGTGCATTTGTCAGACAGATATCCGTCCATTCGAATATATGCCAGGTTATCTTGATACAGTTTGCTAATAAGGTGAGTCAAGTGTTTAGGTACACCCATTGTCGTCAATATGTTCCATAGTTTGTCCCATCTAACATTATCAAAGGCCTTTGTATAATCGACGAAACATATAAATATCGGGATCTGGTATTCTCTGGCTTTTTCTATGATGTTTCGTACATTAAGGATTTGTTCTCTAGTACCTCTGCCCTTTACAAATCCAGCCTGCTCAGGTGCTATTTGCCAACTTATGAAGTTTTCTAGACGCCGTTGCAGTATGTAGAGGATCACCTTACTGGCGAGTGATATTGGATAATAGCCTGTAGTTGTTACAATTATTGGTTGAACCTTTCTTATAAAGAGGTATGATTATGGTCTTTCTTCAATCCTCAGGCCAGACGCCTGTGTGCCATATTTCATTGCACAATCGATGTAATATTTTCACTCCACATTCCGGAAGATGCTTCAAGACGTCTGCAGTAATGAGATCATATCCTGCTGCTTTGTTTAAATTAAGTCTTTTTAAAGCGAATTCCACCTCAGAAAAAAGTATGTCAGGTTCAGACTCAAAACTAGTTTGGTGTGTCTCTGTTGAAGAAGAATGGAAAGTGGAGGTCTGGCAGTCAGGTACAAACGGGGCGTCCGCTGGCATCTGGTCCGTATTGGCGTATAAAGACTTACAATACGCCCTCCAAACATCAATAACCTTGTCCAAATCCGTCTGTACATTGGTGAACATGGAGGCCAATCGTCCGCGAAATATCTCATCTAAATAACGCCGAACATTTACACCAAAATGAGCTGGAACTCCATCTTGCTGAAACCATATCTGATTAAAATTAGCCTCAAACAAGTTTCTCAGTGAAGGTACAATTTCATGTCTAAGTAGCATTTCGTAACTATCTGACGTTAAATTTCCTTCGATAAAAAAATAACTGAGTACCTACTATACCTGACCATACATTTAATTTTTGTGGTATTTGAGTATGGTTTTCACGCATCCAGTGTGGATTTACGTCACTACAGTACCTTACATTGTGTCGATTTTTACTTCCACACAGTGTAAAGGTTGCTTCATCGAAAAAACATATTCTTTTAAAGAAATTTTCATCATTTTCAATTTTATAAATCATTACCTCAGTAAACTCTAATCTACGATAGAAATCATCTTCCCTTAATTCTTACAATAATTTAATTATGAAAAAAAAAAAGAAAATTGAGGCTTTCGAAATGTGCGTTATTGTCGAATCCTGAAGATATCCCATATCGACCATGTTACTAATTAGGACGTTTTATTAAAAATGCAAAAAGGATAAGAGTTGTTAACCACAATAAAACATGAGGAACAGCGAAAGATATGGGTTGCTGCAATTGATTCTACAAGGAAAAGTAAAAGGAAAATGAGGACCAGGAAGGCGAAGGATATTCTGGCTGAAAAATCAAGTACGTGGTTCAACACAACAACCTTAAATCTTTTCAGAGCCGCAGTTTGCAAAATACAGATTGCCATGATGGTCGCGCACATCCGAAATCGATAGGCACTCTAAGAAAAAGAAGAATAATTATTAAGTGATTTTATATTGTTTGTTGCCACATTAATGATGTTTTTTTTAACTCGTTGTCCTTGTCTTTGCATACTTCGTCGTCTCTGGATCAGTTTCAGGTCTGTTTAAGTAGGTGAGTGTGTCTTCCTTTTTTACCCCAAGTGTTGTTTACGGGCATCGTCTGAAATTCAGGCAAAGACATGAATTCTAAAATACTAAATACACTAAAAATCATTTTACTACAACGATGCCATAAAAAAATGTATACAATGCAAAAGGTAGCACTAGAAAAAATAACGACATTTACGAGATCTTAGAAATACTGCCAGAACTTTATAATTCAGCTTAAGAATTGAAAACCATAAAATTAGGGTTATAAAACAATATTCAACTCTTCTACTTTTTATGACAATAAAGTGATTTGAGGGACACAACTTGAATATTTATAGTATTTTTAACTCTTTATTTGATTGACGTTAAGGAATGTTGATATATAAAGTATTGTTTGCATTTAAATTGTGGAATTAAAATATTCTATGGGCTGCCTGTACTCTTAAGTAGTGATATTGCAATGTGTTCTTTAAAAGTCGAAGTGCTGGAGATTGTTTCCAAGTAAAGCGACATACAATTGCAAATAATAAGACGCTGATGTAGTATTATAAGCGAATTTCCTTTTTATTTATTAGATTTTATTTTCAACAAGATTTGTGAGAAATTGTTTTAATTATTCAACTTTATCATTAGTAGTAATACATACAATGAGTAACTGTTTGCATAAATTCAATGTTTTTGTAGCTAAAAATATTTTTTTTTGGATTTCGCATCGGCTTATATAATTCAAAATACTGATAACATCATCATTTTCATGTACATGAGGTCATCAATGTTTTTTCAAATATAACGATGATATTCTTTTTTTGTTTTTGAATTCTGCTTTAAAAGACAATTTCAAAAAGACACCTGTGCCTATAGTCTAAAATTATTATTTTGGTAATTATAAACAAATTATCGCAAATTTTTAAACTAAAATGTTTAAAAACAGTTTTTTAATATGTTGCGGAACCTCATTCCAATTAATTACTATTTAACTGGGAATAAGCCACAATTAAAGATAAAAATACGTTTATTGACGTTTCAATTTCCACTTCGGAAATCGTTCTCAAATTGCAATGTTTTTCAACACTACTTATGATTAAATGTAAAGGTAAATTGGTTTAAGAAATTGAGATTGTAAATTATAAAAACTATTGAGACCAATAGTTTCATCTTTATGCCCTCCTATTAAACCAATAGCACAACTCCTTACTGACATCTTAACTAATGCTTATAATTTAAACAACAATATTTACATTAAAGATTCATTTGATTTTAGTTCTTTTATTAATAATTTCCAATTGCCACAAAATTATGCTTTAGTTAGTTTTGACGTAACACTTCTTTTTACCAATTTACCTTTAGCTTTTTAATTTTACAGTTAAATGTTTTTCTTTTGTTATTTTTTTTTGGTATATATGCGTTTTGTTTACAATAATAATGTCAAATAATTTAATGTATTTTTAACTACCTTACTGTGATCTTTACAAATAATGGTACGTTTAAGTGAGACAGAACGAATTGAAATTTTAATCATGTGTGGATGTGGTCACCATTCAAAGTCTCGGACACAACAAGTTTGTGAATTATGGAATGATCAGTATTCAGATCGTTGTCCTGCAATTGGTGATGAGCAGTTAAATTTGTTAATAATTGTGCAAGAATATCCACAAAACATATACAATATCCTACGTTACAATATTACATTTGAAAAAAAAATTATTAAGTGGCACCCGTACAAAGTTCATTTAGTTCAGGATCTTAACGAGGACGATTATGATCAAAGGACGGAATTTTGCGAAATGATGAAAGAGCGATGTCATAATAACCCACAATTTGTAAAAAATTAAGTGTTTTCAGACGAAGCAACCTTTTACTTAAATGGCACTGTTAATTGTTAATAAAAAAGGCAAAACTGTAGACATTGGTCAGATACTAATCCTCATTGGATGATGGAGGCGCATACGCAATATCTGGAAAAAGTTAATGTTTGGACAGGAATTGTTGGCAACAATATTTTGGGGCCATTTTTTATTGAATGAACGTTGACTGCCGAAAAATATTAAGAAACTTTTCAAAACGATATTATTCCTGCAATCGCCGCGCTATATCCAGATAACCAAAATCCAATATGTCTATTATTGGATATGGTTTTAACAGGATGGCGCACTACCTCGTTATGCGATGATATTGAGTGATTGTTTACACACTGTGTTTTTTCAACAGATATATAGGCAGGCGAGGAAGATTAGAGTGGCCAACAAGTTCTCCTGATTTAGCCCCCCTTGAGTTTTTAATTTTGGGGTTATCTTAAATTTAAAGTATACATAAATAGACCAGGGAATATTGAAGAATTAAACGATACAATTCGAAATGAGGTAAGACTCATTCTCCAAGAAACATTAGAGTTTCAGAAGAATCTCAGTACCGCCTTATTGTCAGGAAGTAAACGGCATGCAGTTTTAAGGTTTAAGTTAATACTAAGATGTATTGTGTTACTCAAAATAAAAAAAAATGTAATAACATTGTATAAACAATGTAATAAATTATAATAAACATTTACCTCTAAAAAACTTTATTTAAAAATCCTTTATAAAAGGTATATAATTAAAACACCCTATCGGGCTAGATAGGTAGATTTTATTTAAAAATCCTAAGAATAGAGGATTTTTAAATAACAAATTTTGATACATGGTATACAGCCAGCTATAGGAACTTAGTTTCCTTGTGGATTTCTCTCTAATTCACGAACTGATAGTTTTAGACTATAAGTGTCTTATATTTTTAAAATATTTTTTTAATAAAAAACGAAAAACATCGTTCCATTTGAAAAAACATCGATGAAGTCATGTACATGAAAATGACGACATCAGTATTTAGAATTATACAAGCTGATGCTCAATTCAAAATATAAATTGACCTGTCCGATGATTTCGTTAAAATATTTTTCAAATCGTTGTATATTTCAAATCGTTTTCATACACACACATGAGTTCAACCCAGCCCTAGGAACATGTGTGTACCATTGTACAGTGGGACAAACAAGTCCCAAGATCAAACCGGTCTTACATCGCGATGAAGTGGTACCTATTTGACCCCCCAAGCTTCCACCACCCCTTCTCACCGTGTAACTTACGGTGAGAAGTGTTATGACCTGAATCCTAGGTAATGGAATACCCTCTGTTTTTCTTTATTGTAGTAAGGCCACCTTACCCTAGGCGTAGCACAAAATTCGGCTTTTCCCCCTTTACTTTACTGAGTTTGCTTTTGCTATGAATAAGACTTTACTTTGGGACTTGAGTCCCTAAAAAAGTGTGTGTTTCGAACAGAGAGCCACAACTTAAGTTGATGTCCCTCTGTCCGAAAATATGTGTGATTCGGTCACTCAGCCGCTAAATTGGCAAAATAATTTTGTTCTCCTCGCCGGCTGGGTGTCCGAAGGTATGGCCATCGAGCCATGTTTGTCGAACATGGCCTTAATGCTCAGCTTTCCACTGGGTCTTTTAGACCTGCCTTAAGAACCTACACCTAAGCGACAGGATAAAAGGCTTGACGGACCTCTTAAACCCATTATTGTGTATTTAGTGTCAGAAAAGTTTCTTAGATTCATTTGATTTCCGTTAAATTGCATGAGTAGAGTAGAGGGTGTTTTTGGATCTGTTTTTATACGATATTTTTGGTGAGTATCTCTTTAGACCCCAGCCACGGCCGCGTGTTTCGTCTCTCTCTTCTGCATTTTGCCAAGTTACGACTATTCGACTCCACATTCCAATGTCTCACTCATTGCAGATCTGATAAGATCTGTTTCGCCGAACTAGCCTGTAAATCAGCACTATGTTTGTGTTTCTCGTCTACTTTAGTGTTTTGTTAAGTCATTACTACCCGACTCCACGATTTAGTGCTTACATTCACTTGGGCGGTCTGATGAGACCCATTTTGTCGGGCTAGTCTATAATCCACCATTACACTTCCGCTCTGCTCTCCATCGTTCTCCTATAACGACACTTGGCAGAACAGGAGGTGATGCTCAGTTTTTTTCTTCCTCTACTACTTCTTCCGTTCGACTATTGTGTGGCTATCGCAGTCTTCATTAATCTTGTTGGTCCTCCCTATATCCAGCTAAGTGTTGTTTAGGCTGCCTTTGTACCGTCCTCACATTTGCATCTTAGTCTGTGAACTATCTTAGTATCTAGTACCTAGTATGCAAAAAATTTGTACTGGCTAAACATTTTATAGTTCGCGAATTTATAGTAGGCTGCTTACAGTTCGCAAATACAGACATTGTATCTTTGTTTACGAAAAAAAGAAAAACGAAAATAAATATAGTAAACTGTTTACGATTTAATAATTGATTTGTGCTGATTTTTAAATTGATTTTTTTTATTGTATAATGGCTTTGGCATAGCCAATTATCATCATTCAATCTTCGCTTATCCACTGCTGCACATAGATCTCCCTCATAATTTTCCATCTATCTCGATCTTGTGCCTCTTGCATCCAATTCCTATGACAACGTTTTAGATCGTCAGTCCAACGTGTTGGTGGACGACCTCTGCTTCGGTAGGCATCATCTCTTGGTCTCCATTCCAGTATCCGCTTTGTCCATCTATTATCTATCATTCAAGCCACGTGACCTGCCCAGTTCCATTTCAGTGTTGCTACTCTCTCTACTGCATCAGCCACTCCTGTTCTTTGTCGTAGCTGGCGATTTGGGATCTTGTCTCGTAGTTAAACGCTCAACGTAGCACGCTCCATCGCCCTTTGACACACACGGATCTTTTGAACTGTTCTCTTTGTCATGGTCAACGTTTCCGCACCGTAAGTCAACACTGGCAAAACACACTGATTAAAGGTTTTTCTTTTAAGGCATATTGGTATATCAGACGATTTGAAAATATGGTTCAGCTTGCCGAAGGCTGCCCAAGTCAGTCTTATACGACGGAGAAGCTCAACGGTTTGGTTATCTTTTCCTATTAGCCAATTAGCCAGCCTATAAATTGATTAAAACAGTTTTTTTTCTTAAGTTGACAGACAATTCACAATTGTAATATGGAAACTTTGTTATCGCAAATAATATTTAAACATTAGGAATGTAGAACAAAATAAAGTATATGATACTTGCAGAGTGCACGATATCAGACACTGTGTAAAAATGTAGCTGTAATATGATTATATTTTTTAAAAAGTGACAATTTTACATTCTTTCTTCTTTTCTCTTCTTCTTTCTAGTATGTAGGCTTTAAAGCCTGTTTCTACTTCAATATTAGCCTCCTAAATTGTCGCATCATCTTTTTCTTGGTCTGTCAATACTTCTTCGTCCATTTGGTGACTTATATCGTGCTATTCGTACTATTCTATCCTCTGCTATTCTACTGATATGTTCGTTCCACTCCTGTCTTCGTTTGGCACCCATCCATTTATGTCTTCTATATTGCATGCAGAAATTATCAAAAAGCGTAAAACGTCTTATCTTGGACACATATTTAGACACGACAGGTATAACTTCCTTCAGCTTATTATAGAAGAACAAATAGAAGGCAGACGCGGTCTGGGTAGACGACAAATGACCTGGCTGCGCAACATCAAAGATTGGACAGGATTAGACTTTCAAAGTTTAATAAGGAAAGCCCAAAATAGGGAAGACTTTGCAGAGGTCATCGCCAACCTTCGCTAAGAAGACGGCACCCAAAGAAGAAGAAGATATTGCATGCTCTTCTTATGTTTGCTTTCTCCTGACGTCGAGTCATCGTTTTCTGCATCGTCGTTTTAGATGTGTCAGGTCTTGTCTCCGACGTGTATGTTAATATAGGTCTAATTGCTGCTTTATAGATTCTTGTTTTTGTATCTTGTCTTAGTGTTTGTTCTTCCAGATTGTGTCATTAAGAGACCCACCTTTACTTGCTTTAGCTTGTTTCGTTCTTACAATTTTACATAAGAACACAAATAGCATGTCTTCTAGCTTCGCTGAAATCTTAGATTCTTCTAAGGATTGATAATGATAAGTTATTATGCTAACCCTATGTATACATTTAAAATTTTAAATTATTGTATGGGTGTCAGAAACCTTAATTGTTCCAAAAAAATCAGCGAAAAAATTGACAACAATTGACAAAAACGTCAATTTGTGCATGTTGCCGCTCTCCTCAAGCAACGTGGTGGTCACAAAGCAGCAATGTTAGAAGGATTTACTACCTTCATGGGTGCTGGTTGCCGGTTGGACCAAGGCCGCTACTAATTACAAGTTCCATTGGAAAAACAGTCCTTTTCAGATTGTTGGCCTTTTGTTTAGTGTACACGCGTGAAGGATAGCTGTGGCTGTGTCCTCACCTAGGATCAGGTATGGTTGGACAATGAGATTTAGAAACCACAGAAAACCAATCTTCTCCTGTCCTTATGATTGAATTGCAACTCTTAAGGAGTGTGCGCATGGTGCTCACTGTTTTGTGTTTGGTGTGCATGGGTGTTGTAGGTATAGTTATTAGGTTGTATTGTTGGTTTGTTTCTTGTTTTGGTGTTTGTATGTTTATTGGTTTGTGAGCTTGTGTAGTAGGTAAAGTGTGTGTTTGGTAAATAATAAGTGTATTTTTGTATGAGTGCAGGGTGTTTGTGTGATTATGTGCGGAGTTGTGTGAAGGTTTGGTTTACTGAATTGTTATAACACAAGGTAGATATGGCATACCCATACATTGAATTGGTTTGAGTTTAAGTAGCGGATTGTGTCACTTCTCTTTTCAGGAAGACATTAAATAGAATCACGAATATGAATAGATTTAGGATTTTATGTCCAAAGATAGGTCGTATGAGGGGATTTGCTTGGGAGTGTGTACGGGTTGTGTTTGTTTTGTGTTTTTTGCTTGGATTTTTCTGTGAGGGCATTTTTGTGAAAGTGTCGGATGGTTTCCATTACAGTTCGGACATTTAGGAACATCTGTCGTGGGCCATGCAGTAAACCTGTGTTGTAGTCCGTTTTTCAAGGTCAAAAATTGAGAAGGACACAATGTAAAATTAAGAGATCAATGCTTGAAATAAACTTGACACATAGACTAAGAAATCGGAAAGTTCGTAGACGAACTGGAGTGGAAGACGTTATCGAACGTATTACAAGGCAAAAATAGAGATGAGCGGGAATGTTTCAAGAATGAAAGATGGAAGGTGAACCAAATATTAGCGTGAGTGGAGACCACGACCAGCCACACGAAGTCGGGAATACCACAACATGATGGACCTATGATCTCAAAAGAAATGCGATCAGTTGGATAGCAAAGGCGTAGATCAAAAATAAATGAAAATATTTACAGGAGGTCCAAGTTCAATAATGAACAAATCAGAGCTTATCGAAAACGATAATGATAATATATACAAATAGGTAAAGAAATAATAAATAAGACTTACTCACAATCAATTTAATTTAACTATCAGACGACCGGTTTCGCTTTCTACAATATGCAAAGCATCCTCAGGTCTCGATACAAAGTTAAACAAATGCTGAAATAATAAAAACCCATATTAGGGTGTTGTCTAATAACGATAAACAAAGTAGGTGTTGTAAATTACAATAATTATGCCAATATTACATGTCTGTGGTTTTATTTAAATGAGTAAGTTGAATAAAAAGGTATAAAATTTTTAAAAGGTTAAACAGACAAGGTAAGGCCCACAAATTGTTATAAAATAGTCTCTTCGATTGTAATAAATTAATAAATGAGCAAATAAATAAATAAAATAAACATTACTTACATGCCGGTACTCTATTAATAGATGGATGGTAGAACATGGTTGAAACTACTTTATATTGTTGAATGGAGAACTCAATTCTATCACTGCAGTTGTTTGACAGTAAACGGGAAGTTCTTGAGGAGATAGATTTGATCCAATGAATTAGAGATATGTGTGAGATTGTTTGTTAAATGTAAGTGATGTAATATACTATTGTGTTATTAAAGGCTATTTATACTTATTCCAGAGATATATTTTTGAAATGTGTGTTATTTATTGAGTAATTGTTTTTTGAAGGTGACAGTTTTATGACAATGAATAGGTGTAAATGTAAAGATTGTGTGGGTGTGCAATTATTTTCACAACTTGTAGTTATCATATTACTTTGATAAAGTTGTATTGGCAATGAGTTAATTATTGGAATAGTCAAGTAAATAAAATGTTAAAATACAGACAATTAAGGATAATTTAAACACACTAAAACAGAAAACACTTAGAAGGGACGAAACAAACATTGAATTTAAAAGGGGGAAGGACTTTAATGCACTACATCATAGTCTTGGGCACAATGAGTTTTTTTATGTTGTATCTATTAGATTTTAGTGGTAAATTTTGACAGATGTAGGTTAGCATGTGACAGTTCTTCTTCTGTTTCTCAATACTGTAAGTTAAGTTATCTAGTTTCATGAAATATGCTGTTACTAATGAATGTCTATAAAATTGTTTCAATTTAGATATCAAAAGTAAATTGATGTGTTTAATATTGGCATACTTTAACAATCTTTAATTAATCAAATTTAATGTAACAATATGGATAACTGAAATACATCCTACAATATAACTAACTCAGTCTAATGTCCAAATAACTGAACAAATTAAAGTAATTCCTTGGCAACTGAACATGTACATTTAATAATCAAATGTATAATAAGTTTACAAAGTATTTTATTTTTAATTTGAAGTTGTTGTAGGTATGAGTTATCTGTCAGGGTATTTTTTAATTATTAGAGATATTTTTTCAAAATCTGATATATTAATATTTAATATACTATGTCATGATAATATATACATACAAAAGGGTTTTTATTATTTCTGTATTTCCAAAATACATTTGTTCATAAATAATTAGACAGTTAATTTTTAGAATTTTACTTAATCTTATTATTTTAGTTTTTATTTTTAATAAAAAAGGACAATTTTTATAAACCTTGTATTTTAAAACATAACAAGAACACATATATGTAGGCCAGTGACAACCGAGTACTGTATTATTTATTTTCTAAAGCTGATTATTTACGATATATAGCACATATAGTTTATTAGAATGTCTCTGGAGGCTAAGCAAAATACTCGCAGTCAGTATAATTTTCAGATAAACTACAATATCTCTCTCGCTTAAACGAGAATTACAATTCCTTAGCGGGCTCAAAAGTGTCACAGAAAAACCACGAGAGCACTTTCCAGATTCAATTTCCCATGCAAATTATAATTTATGCCAGACGTATATTAATTTTAATACTGTATGTATATGCAAACTGGTCCAATCTTCGTACACAACCGAAGATTTACATCGGCAGTATATCCACGTTGACAAGGAGACTTTTTGTAAACGCTATTAGAATATCAAATTAGGTATGAATCGCTTACTAAAGTATGCATAAGGAGTTCCGACTTGAAACGTAATCTGATTCGACCGATAATAAGATTTGTGCAAGTAGATTCTTCTACATTCTTAAAATGAATTGTTTCACCAATAATATACACACATCAAAATAATCTAGGGGACAAAAACAAAATGCTAGATTACAGAAGGATTTCAAAAAATTTATTTTAGATATTATTAATAAAGAGTTATAAAAAAGTGTCCTGAATATAAAATAAACGTTGTTTCTTAGAATTGTTGCAATAGCTTTTAAGAAAATAAAAAAATAACTCCATAGGTCAAAAAATGGTAACAAAAAAAAACCAATTTGTTGCCCACCGACTCCCAACAAAGTAGTTTTTAGGTTAAGTTAGCATAGTGTATGATCTCCACGGTTATTGATTACTCTCCTACATCTGTAAGGATAACTCATAATCAGATGGTCAATGTCTTGCTGAGGTAATCTATTCCATTCTATTGAAGGCTGACTTGTATAGAATGCAATATTTTGTTGTAAAATGCGTCTGCTCATTATGTCCCATATATGCTCAATTTACGATAATGTCACGATAAAATAACAACAGAACTACTAGAAGCAGGCCTGAAGATTGCTAATAAACAAAAGCGAAAACAACAAAAAACTAGCGCTAAATCAGAAGATATGCTAAAAAAACGACGGCAACTCCTGAATGATAACAAAAGAAATACAGTGGAGTTTACCGAACTGAACAAAACCATAAGAAAACAGATAAAGGAAGATTTAAAGAAATACCAAGAAGATCGCATTAAGAAAATCATAGAGAAGAACGAAAGTTTAAAAACAATGAAGACAAATATAGGAAAAATAACTAATCATGCTTAAAGCTGAGAACAATGAAGAAAGAGATCTAGGAGAAATAGTAAAAATCACAGAAAGATATTGACCCACCACTATCATATAAACAGAATCTCTAGAGGAAAATACAAAATGTTGGCTCAGAGGTAATACTAGAAATAACTGAAGATGAAATCAAAAAATACATAAACGAAATGAAAAGAAATAAAGCGGCCGGTGAGGACAAAATACTGGCGGAACTGCTAAAAGAAGGAGGAGACACGATAAAAAAAATGCTAAAAATACTGTTCAACAAATGTCTGTTTAAAGGTAAAATACCTAAACAATGGAGAAATGCCAACATAATCTTAATACATAAGAAAAGAGACCGAACAGACCTAAACAACTACCGTCTTATTTCCCTTTTGTCACAACTATATAAAACCTTCACAAGAATAATAAACAACCGACTAACCTATAAACTTGATAACTACCAACCAGTGGAACAGGCCGGATTCAGGAAAGAATACAGCACAATCGACCATCTACATGCGCTTAAAATCTTAATTGAGAAAACCAATGAATACAACCTTCCGCTGTACTTAGCCTTCGTAGATTATGAAAAGGCTTTCGACAGCATTGAACACTGGGCGGTGGAAGAAGCTCTGGTCAATAGTAGCATAGATTCAAGATACCGACAATTGATACATGATATTTACCAAAACGCAACCATGACCGTAATTCTGGACGACAAATTAATAACGGATAATATAAAAGTTAAACGAGGAGTCCGACAAGGCGATATAATTTTACCTAAACTGTTTACCTTGACCCTCGAAGATATAATAAAATCAACAGATTGGGAAAACAGAGGAATATGTATTAACGGAAAGTACCTAAATCACCTTAGATATGCGGATGATATACTCCTGATCTCCTCGGAAAAACAAGAACTAGAATTAATGCTGAATGAACTTCTTGAAAAATTACTGCAAAAAGGCCTAAAAATGAACTTCAACAAAACAAAAGTAATGACAAACACGGAAGACCAAGAGGCAATAAAAATACAAACAGAAAAAATAGAACAGGTAAATGAGTATATCTATCTGGGACAAGCAATCAGAACTAACAGAGAAAATCAAACAGCCGAAATATCGAGAGGAGTAAGAATGGGATGGGCAGCGTTCGGCAAACTTTCTTACGTTCGAAAAATCAAACAATCCCTCTATACTTACGAAGCAAGGTATATAACTCCTGTATAATATCGATGCTCACCTACAGAGCACAGACATGGACATTTACATAGGCCAATTTGGATAGGATAAGGAAGGCACAAAGAGCGATGGAGAGACAAATGTTGGGTATATCACTTAAAGATAGAAAACGTAACCAGTGGATCAGAACCACAACAAAGACAGTAGACGCGATAGAACAAGCAGCAAAACTGAAATGGAAATGGGCTGGACACAATGAACGTCTCCAAGACGGACGATGGAACAATGTCATCGGAAAGTGGGGTTAATACAATGCAAAGAGATCAAGAGGTAGACCACAGATGATTAATGACCATGGTTCGTCTCACGGGGCAAAGTCGTTCTTCTAATTTAAGACAGTGGTTACAATTTGCACTGCACGGCCGTCTCAAAAGAACATCAGCATTTAAGTGAACTCTTCCAGCCCTGTGTTCGATCTCGTAATCATATTCTTGTAATCGTTCTAACCATCTTGCCATCTGGACCTCTGAATTACGGAATTGTAGAAGCCATTTTAGAGCGGCGTGATCCGTACGAAGAAGAAACTTTCTGCCATACAAGAATTTATGAAAATGCAGAATATATAAAACAGCAATTCGACCCACAGTACCCAATGCCGGTGAGACATGGACATTAAATAAGAAGGAAGAGGATACTCTGGAAACATGGGAAAGGAAAATATTGAGACGCATATTAGGAGGACGGAAGATGGTTGGGAGAGAAAAACCAACAATAAATTAATGGCTTTATACAAAGAACCTACCATTACAAAGTTCGTCAAGTTACAAAGAATCAGATGGTTGGGACATGTGGAAAGAATGGAAGCAAACAGAATGCTAAACTAGTAATAACCGGCAAACAAATCGGCCCCAAAAGAAGAGGTATACCCAGAACTAGGTGGATTAGTAAAGTGGAGTAAGACCTTGAACACGTGAAGGTGAGGGACTGGAAAAGAAAAGCACAAAATAGAAGCGAATGAAGAAATATTGTCCACCAGGTCCTTCAGAGTAGTTACGAAATGTTGTATATACATATTTAAGTTAAAGTTTTGTCTAAAATAATTGTAATTAGTTAATATTAGGATTATGTTTTTAAAAAATGCCCTAGGCCTTAACGGCCTGTTGTGCGTAAAAATAAAAAAAAATAAAATAAAAATAAAAAGATACTTAAAAGTTTACCACATTTACCCCCAGGCTTCCCCCTAAAACCCCCTTGCAGGGGAGTAAAAACGCAAAAAAATCGATTTACCAAGGATCTGTACACGCCGTAGAAAAAAATGTTTTAAATAAAAAATATAGCTGGGATAGTTTTAAACTGTTTATAAAAATTTTTGTGTACAATGAACCGTTATCTTAGAAACAACGCTTGAAGCGACAGGTCACTTGAATCAAAAGATATCGAGTTCTTACCGTCGAGCTGATACAAATTTTATTGAACATTGATTTCGCGCGCGTTACTGACATGCAAAATCGACGGTCGCTTCAAGCGTTGTTTCTGCGAGAACGATTCATTCTACACAAAAAAGCTTATACATTTTTGTTTAAAATTCCCTCAGCTAAATTTTTTATTTAAAACATTTTTTCTAGGGTGTACAGATTCTTGGTAAATCAATTTTTTTTTTCATTTTTACCCCCCTCCGGGGGGGTTTTAGGGGGAAGCCCGAGGGTAAAAGTGGTAAAATTTTTTGCATCTTTTTTGAAGTCCCAAAATTAATATTCTCGGGAAAATTCTGCTTGTTTGTACGATTTTTAGAGGTTCAGTGACATTTTCGTCTCTGACGACTGGAGTATTCATAAAATAAGTCTTTCTGTCTCTTATTAAATTATGTACTTTCGTAATGTTGTGTTGTATGTATTCAGCTCTCTAGAAATGACTAACGGTAATGTACAAAAAATGTGTATTGCATATCATACAATAAATCATTTATCTTGTGAATCAACGTACATCTGACAAAAAATAAAAAAATGCTGTTTGTATACTACTCGTATTTTTTGTTTTTACAATTTACTATCTAAAACGGAAAGCAAAACAAGCTTTAACGGCATGAGATACCTTCTGGAAACGTTTCAAGAATGAAAAGGAAATAAAAAAGAAAAGAAGTGTCGCGTACATGGATATACGGTAGCCGGCTTAATGATCGCGACCTTTGCGCTATCGTCGACGTAGATGGTGCGGAATCTCTTCCGTTCTGGGAAATTTGAGGCTCTGCAATCGGTATTGTAGGCCTGTGATGTATCTTTGTACGTTTCACGACTATGTTTTTTAATTTCCGCTACATGTTTTTATATTCGTTTTCAGTATTTTTATTCAAAAGAACAGATAATAATTATTATTATTTCATCCTTTGTAGAATTTGGGAAAACACGGTAAACTACATAATGGATTTTGAATGAACGTATAGACCAGGGAACTAACAATTTTTTCATGACACTGGTTGATGTGCTCAGTTCTTAAAGCTTATTATGGAAGGGAAGATAAAAGGAAAACGGGGCATCGGAATAAAGAAAATCTTATGGCTTAAAAACATAAGGGATTAGACAAACCTCGATGCCCATGCACTTTTTAGAGCCACACAAGATCGAGAGGAGTATGCCAGAATTGTCGCCAACATCCAATAATTGGATAGGGCACCATAAGACGAAGCTCCAATCTTTCATATCCCAATTGAGAGAATTCCAAGCATTGTCTTCGATGACCTGCGTCTATTAAAGAGCCTATAGTAGGTACATTACTAATGTTCTCTTCGTCTTTTGACTACGGTCTCTTTACGCCCCACACATGCAATGACTTTATATAACATATAAAGCCATCAAAAAGAGAGGAGAATATATATCAGGACCTTGGAAGAGTAAGGGCGAACTCGCACAGTGGACGTTTCAAAAACAGTCTCATCTTTCTTACAGACCTTTAAAGAATGCTTGTGTATGTTATAAAAACATGTTTCGCCCTTCATATTCCTGAAATTCTGTTTGGTTTAAGGTTCGCCCCTTCTCCTCTGTAACCGTATCAACGCGCCGGTGTTTCTGTAGATGGTGAGAGATAGCCTTAGATAGATGAGTTGTTCTTGAGTTTTTGGGTACCATAGTGTCCTTGTTGTAGTTTTAATTACTCGTATTTCAAGAAAAAACCGACGTTACATTATCCTTAAAGTTGTTTTGCTTTTTCTGATTTATTTTCAAAATGAAATCGATAAAACGACAAGCGAAGCAAAAGAAAACGGAACAATGACTTGTTAACGTGTGTAAAACCCAACGAAACGGTGATGAAGCGTAGGTTTCAAGAAATACAAAGAAAATTGTATCTGCGCGCACAATCGGACTGCCATGTAAGTGTTGTAAAATGTGTTTCAAAAAGTTGGGGATAAACAATATCAATATGATTTGCAGTAACTTTTGACAAATCGCCAACTACGATAATCAAAACCAATACCTTTCAAAAGTGATAAGTTGGAATGATTATAAAAAGTCTTTAATTACTGACAGAACTAGTAGGAAGCTTCGGACCATAGAATATAGTGTTTCAATAAATGGAGAAAGAAGATGTGTTTGTCGTCAGGCTTTTATTAGCATCCGTCGCATGGTTGGATTATAGAAAGCCGTTGGTCAGAAATCACATTAATTCACTTGTTACCGTTTCCAGTCACTATAGCAGATCCAAAAGTCCTTTTCGAAAATATATAATACCGGGTTCGTCAATTACTGGAGTATATGGAGCTTATATGGAATGGCTAAGAAACACACATCCTGAAGAACAGTCTATGATAGAGTCCTACTATCGAAATATCTTTGTCAACGAATTCAATATAGGTGTTTAGCTTCCTTTTGTTGATGATTGTAATACCTGCTCTAAGATTAAAGTTGAACTTGATGGTGAAAGACTAGCAACCCGAATTCTCCCAGAATAACTGAATTGGATACTGAACTGAAAGTTCATTTAGCAAAGCAGAAAGCTGCTCAGAATATGATGAAAAGCTACGAAAGCAACCAGGATGAAAATACTGAAGTTGTATGTATTGATTTACAACAAGCATTACCCACGCCTTAAAATGTGAACTTACAGCTTGAGAATCCACAACGTTAAAACAGGAGCAGCCATAATGTATGTATGGGATGAAACCATCGCTAAACGCGGATCGTGCGAAATAGCCAGTTTTCTTAGTCACTACTTGGAGAAATTTGTTAATAAGCATATGAGAAAAGTTATAATTTTTAGTGATAACTATACCGCGCAAAATAAGAACATTAACGTTGTTTTATCTAACCTTCGCCACATTCATGCAAATCGCTTTGATCTTCTTAAGCAGGTTTTTTTAATGTCCGGGCATTCGATGATGGGATCTGATCGAGATTTTGGTTCAATTAAATTAAAGATCAAGGACTGTGAGGTATTTTCTAAAGAACACTATATCCATTTTATTACATGCACTAAAAAAAGAATAAATTCCAAGTTGTTAATGTCACGAGGGAAATGGTCACGGATTATAGTATTTTTCAAAGATCAGCAACTAAATCTCGAATATTGGGAGCTAACGTCAAGGGATATTCCTACAAATCTCATTTAGAGATAATATAGAACTTCCTCTCAAGTACTAGAGTGCTCTCAAGCTTACAGAAGAAAAAAAGGACTTACAAGATCTTCTTGATTAGTGTACCCATGGCTCACAAGCGTGCTTTACAAGAAGCTATTAGTGGAGGAATTAGTACAACTGAAGTTGAAGAAACTGTAGACGGTGAAAATCAAATTGAGTTTAATTGAAGCATTATTTGTGAATTTTGCAAAGTATTTTACTGCTATTCGTTTCCATATACTTTGTTAACAAAACTATGTTTATTTTTGTAGAATAAAAAATATTACAGAGGAATATATTAGAGGAAAATATTACAGAAAAATTAGAGAGTAATTAATATATTGAACACAACAATAAAATTAACACCCAAAGAGATAAAAAATAAACTGAATGGCATTATAACACTACAGAAGAACAACAAGGTTTTAGGTCGGGAAGATCATGAACCATGCACTATTTAAAGCAAGTGCAAGATAAATCACTAGAATACAACAAACCGGCATATTTATGTTTCGTGGACCTTAAGAAGGCATTTGACTGGGTCAACTTAAAAGACGTTATTCTCTTACTGTACGCAAGAGATACCTCTAGGAATAATTAAAACGATCGAAAATATCTACCAAAACAACACAATAAAAGTAAAAGTAGAAGAAAAACTAACCGATCCTATTAAAGCTGGCAATGGGATACGACAAGGAGATTCTCTGAGTTCACTAATGTTCAACCTGATTATGGATGAAATAATAAAAAAGTGAGAAATAAAAAAGGATACCAAAAGTCCACAAGGAAAAATTCCTGTAGCTGGCTGTATACCACGTATAACAAAAAGAGGTTAATCTTTGTAAATGGGTGTATTTATTTAAAAAACCCTTAAAAGGGCCACATCAATAAAACAAACGTTTTCGGACCACACAGTCCATCATCAGGTTATTAAAATCGAAAATGCTAGGTCATAATGCCTGAGCCACCAAAATATTAGGGTAAAAACCCTTTAAATTACATTTAGTTATGAAATGTTGTACATTGTGTTATAAAATAACTGTGATGTTCAATATTAAATTAAATTTGACTATAGGTAACACATGGCCAATTGGGTTCCAGAGCCGGGTGAGAGGGAACCTCTGCACTCGGAGAACAACGTGGAACAGTTCCACGCCAAAATCTAGGCATCACATTATCTAGCTATGGAATGCTCGAAACTGAAGTGAAAGATCAAGTGAATACAGCAAACAGAGCCACAGGCTGCATGAATGAAACAAGATGGGGAAATAAAAATATCGGAAACGAAAATAAAGGCAGGATTTAAAAAACAGTCATCAGACCAATAATGTCATAAGCGGCAGAAACTATTTTTATTTTTGTAGAATAAAAAATATTACAGAGGAATATATTAGAGGAAAATATTACAGAAAAATTAGTCTCTTCTCTCTCTCTCTCTCTCTCTCTCTCTTTCTCTCTCGATCTCTCTCTCTCTCTGTGGTCCTCTTTGTGTCAGAGGCAAAAAAGAATGTTAGAAACAGCAGAGATGAAAACAGCAGAGATGAAAATGAATGGTAAGACACGATGAGACAGACTAATAGCGGCTTCCCACGGTCGGCGATATTGCGGACGTAAGCGGACCAGCCCGCACCACGCACCGTGGGAAAGATCTCGTCCGTGGTAGCAAAGGCACGTCTGTGCTGGTCCGTCCTATCCATCTAGAGTCGGTAACATCAAAGCGTCGGTAAATGCTCGTGCGACGCGATCCTAGCGCGTCTGTGTTTTAAGAGACGACAAGTGCAAGTCAGAAGTTTTTCAATCACTGACACGAGTAGTTGTTTGTAGTGTTGTCAAAGTTGTTTTGCAGTTTTTTTTGGTAAAAAATCGAATGAAAAAACAAAGTTATTTTTGATTTTTTTAATTTGTATCAAAATGAACCAAGTTTATGGAATTCCACGGCGCCAGAGCATAAGAACCGGAACGATGCATACGATATATGGAACCGAATAAAAAATCAATTGAAGAATAGTCCTATTTCGATTAAAAAATTAAAAAAGAAGAGAGATAATGTAATGTCGACATACAGAAGGCAATGATGTTTACAAGCCTGAGTGGCCTTTTTATGATATAATCAAACATTACTGTCACGGACCTACACAGACTGTCACGGACCGTAGGAAGAGCTCTGTGTGTGGTGCGTTGTCGTCCGTACTGATCGGCTATCCGCGATGATCTGTAGAATCGCCGATCGTGGGAAGCCACTTTTAGAAGTACAGATATACGACGTAGATCCAAGGTGGAGAAATTTACTGGAGGCACATTGAAAAACAAACACAGTCATGTCTATATATAAAATGAAAAAACAGAAGAAAATTAATAAAGAAATAAACATGAAATATAATCAGTGATAACAAATACAAATATACAATACAGTATACAAACGTAAAATATTCTTAACTGAAAATATTCAATAGCGGCACAAGATGAGATAAAGGTCCAAACAAACAAATATGAATTTGCAGCAATTGTATCTAACAATGTATCTACTTTACCATGTCGGATTGTATCCAGCGAAGCACTAGCACGTTTTTCCGGTAAGGCAGGACTTTTCCGGTCCTTTCAACAAGACCGGAGCAAAGTATGGTAAGGTAGGACACACTACCCTTAACTCCAACACACGTTTTTCATTTTGGAGATGGACCTCGTCTCTCGGTGTCATTTCGTTCGCTTCTCGGCCGAAGCTGCTTTCAGAAATACTGGTGTAGTTCTGTCAACAGCACATATGTTGTCTAATACTTGCAACTAGTGGTGAGGTCTGCTAATTTAATTCGTACTATCTGCTGTTAGATGGGGTACAATATAGAAATAATTGCTATTTTAATATTTAATTAATCTCTTCTTGAAGTTGCAAAACTGCAACACCATGAACATCTACCAGTTTCCTAGTCAAACCTGCAGCAGTAAATGTCTGCACTCGAAACCCGTGGTGCCTGGGACACCAATCTTCCACGGCGTTGTTTGTCCTTGATCTTCCCTATTTACGTATTCTTGAGTTAGGATCAGTTTCTTAAAATCTTTGTAAAGCTTCGGTTATTGTACTTGGGCTATTGTAACACCAAGCATTTTTGATATACCGATAAAAAAAAACATTTTTTTTTCCTGAAAAAGTAGACAACAATACACCAAAAAGGAATACAATCGATTTAACAAGCATTATTTTATAAAAAAGATGTTAGTCTTCGTAAATGGGTATATTTATTTAAAAACCCTTAAAAAGGCTACATCAAAAAAACAAACGTTTTCGGACTAAACAGTCCATCATCAGGTATAAAATTGCTAGGTTAAAATGCCTGAGCCACCAACATATCAGGGTAAAAACCCTTTAAATTACATGTAGTTATTGAAGATTGTACATCTTGTTGTTATAAAACTGTGATGTTAAATATTAAATTGAATTTGACTTCAGATAACATGCTTGAAGTGAGTTCCAGTGTCCGGAGAGTAAACCTCTTCAAACGGACTACAGCTGGTAACTTTAAATAAATATACCCATTTACGAAGACTAACCTCTTTTTTGTGATACGTGGTATACAGACAGCTACAGGATTTGTTTTCCTTGTGGATTTCATTATTTTATAAGCAAATATTCGATTTATCGAGAGCACCTTAATAAAAATTGCTTTTTATTCACAAAAAATGACAAATTCTTAAAAAATAAATGGACAAATGCAACTTATATTTTTATAAATATAGTTTACTATTATACATGCTAATTCAACTAAAAGAAAAAAGTTTGGAATTTTACGGTTGTCTGTACGGTGTCACGGTGTCGTTAATCATGCGAGGCAGTGTACAATAAGAGAAAAAAGTTTTAAAAAACCTCTTCTTTAACAAAAAGCTTTTCACTTGTTTGTATTGCAAATAAGCTACAAAGCAGTTTTGAATACAGTTCACAGCAAAAATTTAATATTACATAGTAATATTTATATTTTGTCAGCGAAATGTGCAGAAGGTTATTAATTCCTACTCAAAGGATTGTAATATAGTATTGTTGAAGCATAGCATAACATAAAGACAAAACTTTTACAAAAGCAAATTTACATCTCAGTCGTTTTTTCGTCTAAATTGGAAAGTGAGAAATGTTATTTAGCTTAAATATTTTGTAAGTAATAAATTTTGTACACTCATTTTACACAACGTAGTTTTTTATTATACGTTATTCCGAAAATGTGTAAATTCATGCGAAACGCGCAGGGTGAAAATTAAATTATGCTGCTTTAAAATAGACCTACATTAAAAACATATTGTACTTATTTTATTTTATTTATAAAATTATATCATCATCATCATTGGCTCCACAACCAATGGTGGGTCTTGGCCTGCTCAAGGATAAGTCGCCATTCTCTCCTATTCTTCGCCTTGGCTTTCCAGTTTCGTACTCCCAACATTCTCAAGTCTTCCTCCACCTGATCCTTAAATCGTGCTCTGGGTCTGCCTCTCCTTCTCACTCCATATATTCTTTGGTTATAAATATGTTTTGGCGCTCCATCTCATTCATTCTCTCTATGTGACCTAACCAGCGCAGCCGGTTTTATTTTGATGGACCTAATAATATCAGGTTTGTCATACAGGCGTTAAAGTTCGAAATTATAGTGTCTACGCCATAATCCGCCCTCCTGTACTCCTCCATAGATATGCCGGAGGATTTTACGTTCAAAGCATCTTAAACGTTCTTCATCGCTCTTTGTCATCGTCCATGTTTCCGAAGCGTAGGTGATAAGAGTTCTGTATATCACTAGTTTCGATCTCTTTGTAACTAGAATTGTTGTTAAAAAATTTTTTAATCCATAATAGGCTCTATTTGCCAGATATATCCGTCTGTTAATTTCTGCACTTACTGCATTATTCTGATTAGTTTGTGAGCCTAGGTATATAAACTCTCTTACTCCTTCGAAAGTAGATGTTCCGATCGTTAGATCTTCGAGTTGTGCTGCTTGTATATAATTTGATACTTTCATATACTTCGTCTTACTAGTGTTAATCTCTAGTCCTATTCTTTTTGTTGCTGCTTCAAGCGCCTTGAATGATTCAACCCCGTCCGCCTTTCTTCTTGCAATAATGTCGATGTCATCGGCGTACGCTAGTAATAATTGTACGCTGCGATTAATAATAGTTCCTCTGGTTGTTATTCCAGATTCTCTTATCGCTTTCTCTAGTGCAATATTGAATAGAAGGCACGATAGGCTGTCTATTTGTATAAGGCCTATCTGTGACTGGAACGTTCTGGAAACTCCGTTCTGCACTGTAACTTTACACTCGACCCTTGAGAGGGTCGCTTTCACCAATTTTATTAAGTGTACTGGGATGCTGAATGTTATCGTGGCCTGGTACAGAACGTTTCTTTCAACACTATCATAGGCACATCTAAAATCAACAAACAGGTGATGAGTATCAACGCCATACTCATATGTTTTTTCTAGAGCTTGCCTTAGAAGGAATATTTAATCGGTCCTTGATCTTTCTTTATGAAACCCACACTGATATTTACCTATTATGTCTTCACAATATCCCGATAGTCAATCGTTAAATGCCAATATTTTGTATGTTACGTTTAGGAGGGTTATTCTCTGTAGTTGTCACATATTGTTTGATCTCCTTTCTTGTGGATAGGTACAATTCTACCAAAATTCCAGTTATCTGGCAACTTCATTTGCTTCCAGATCAGTTCTACCATTCTACATATACAGTATGTCAGGTCTTTTTTGCCATGCTTTAAAAATTCTGAAGGAATGCCACCTATCCTAGGTGCTTTGTTTTCTTTCAATTTCTGTATAGCTTGGATAACTTCTACCTCTGTTGGGATGTTATCTTTCTTTCTGTCATCATCAATGTCCTCGAGTTGGATTTCTGATTCGTGAAGCTCTGTCTCACCTCTTATATTTAGCCTTTCCTCAAAGTTTTCTGCCCATCTTTCTAGTATCTAGTCGTGATCCCAATGATCTCCCTGTTCTATTTCTAACGATTGATAATCTAGGTTTGAATTCTTTCCTGTTTTGGTTAATCCTCTTAGTAGTTTTTTAGTAGAAATGCGAAAGTAGAACTTTCGTGTTTCTGCTTGTGCCTTATAGTTCTCTAATTATTTTGCTTGGCTCTCTATATGCTCTTCTTCTTTTTTTTTAAATATTCGTTTTCTTCTCGTCTAGCTGCCTATACTTTTCCTCTGTTTGTCGTGTTCTTCGTTCTTGGAGTCTTATAAAATTATACATACAATGGCAAAGAGAATGACGATCGAATTTCGTGAAATTACATCAGTCAAAAACTGAGAACGCGTTCAATATTTTCAAAATCTATCGAATGGTACTTCATCCCTGGGCTAGGTTTCGGCAGGGTACTTTTATTTAAAATATTTTGCTAAGTATTGATAGATGCTTCTATAATCCTAAAAGAACTATTTATCTTAGTACCCTAGAAATCCCAAAGTCAGCTCCAAACTGGTCCTTGAGTGCAAGAGAGCACTTGTTGATGTTGCGTGGACCAATAAGGTTATCTTGATATGGGTGCCGGGACACAAAGGCGTGGAAGGGAACGAACGGGTTGACGCCCTGGCAAGACGGCTCATTCACTCTGCCGGTGGGACCCGAACCTGGAGTGCTCTTCAGTACTAGTCGGGGTAGTCTTCTTCTGCGAAGTTTCCAGACCAGTAGTGGAGGTATGAGACAGGCTAGGCTCCACATGATAGGGTCATCCAAGTCCACAACTACTTAAAATTAGTTCTAAAGAATGCCACAAGATCATATGCGTATCAAATGACAGGTATCTTACAGTAAATCCGGACTAAGTACCAGCGCACTGAGTCAATAGAATAGAATACCAACGGTCGGCAACAGGTGGACCGCGGTCCCGATTCGAAAGGCTGAACTGCGGAATATCGCTTGCTGAGTCAATCAAGTTCAAAATAAAACTTTTTTTATTAGTAACACCTGTGCGGTGTTTGTATACTGCTATCTGGTCACAAATGACCAATTATCAGTTATTTTCTGACCTAACTTAATAAACAGCAAATACTTAAATCAAAGGGCTTACCCTATGGCTTACTCTTATTTTATCTATCAACTAATGCACTACAACTAACATGCAATAACTTCACAGCACTATACTCTGCTTTTTACACTAAACTGTTACACATTTACACTAACTCAAATGGTTTTGTCCTTATGAGTCTTCTCTTTAGTTCAGTGTTGTCAAGAAGCTGGATTGCCTCAACATTCACATGACTATGCAGCCTCTGCTTGTGACTTGCTGCTGTTCTCTTGATTATTTCGATCACAGTTTCCATACCCAGGTCCTGGTGGAGGTTGCTGTTACGGATATACCAAGGAGCATCAATAATGTTTCTCAGTACTTTGTTTTGAAATCTCTGGATAATATGTAGATTACTAGCTTTGGTACAGCCCCAGAGTTGGCACCCATATACCCATACTGGCCTCAGTACTTGCTTGTAGATGGATAATTTATTATGAATTGATAATGTTGAATTTTTTCCAATCAGCCAATACAATTTCTTATATCTAATATCAAGCTCCCTTATTTTCTTTTTGACATGGACTTTCCAGCGCAGCTTCTAGGATGATGCCCAAGTATTTTGCTGATGTTGCATAAGGAATTCGGGTATCATTTATTCTAACTTGGAAATTTTCTATTTTTTTATTTGTAAAGTTAATGTGTGCAGATTTAGTCTCATTTAATTTTATTCGCCATTTTCTGGTCCAGTTATGTATTTTATTTACTGATAGTTGCAACTTATCAGTCGCTTCTTCACTAGTGTCTCCTATCGCTAGTATGGCTGTATCATCCGCGAAGGTGGCAATAGTATTTTGTTCTAGCTCTGGAATGTCACACGTATACGTACAGGACTAGACCTAAGAGACTCCCTTGTGGCACGCCAGCTTTGATCTCCCTTAAGTCGGTGTACACTTCTTCTTGTTTTACTCTGAAATATCTATTCGCAACGTATGATTTCAAGATTTCTGAATACGTTTTAGGCATTAACGTTCTTAGTTTATAGTTTAAACCGTCATGCCAGATTTATCAAACGCCTGTGCTACATCCAACAAGATTGTAGAGCAGACTTTATTTTCTTCTAATGTTATTTCTATTATAAATATTCGTTATTCTGTGAACTTGATCTATAGTGGAATGTTGATTTCTGAAACCAAATTGATGATTTGGTATAAGATTTTTTCTTTCTATTAGTGGTTTTAATCTTTTCAATAGAAGTTTTTCAAAGAGTTTTGACATCACCGGAAGGAGTGATATTGGTTGATAGGATGTCACTTCATTAGGAGATTTATCTGGTTTCACTTCGGCTACTTTCCAGAGTTTGGGAACATATCGCAATCTAAAAAGCAGCATTTATTAGGTGTGTCAGCTTAACTATGGCTTTCCTTGGCAGATTTTTTAATAGTTCTCCTGTTATCAGATCATATCCTGCAGCTTTCTTAGGATTTATATTCTCTTTTATCTCTGTTGACACTTCTCTAAGTGATGTCAACGTTATTATTAGTTCAGTTTGGAATGGTTCTTCCCATCTTAGTTCTTCACCATCATTGTCGTTGGGTTTGAACGTGCTTTCTAAATGATCTGCAAATCGTTCTGCTTTCCGTTCGTTACTTATAGCCCAGTTGCCGTTTTAAAACTTGATAGGCAAAATAAAACTGCTGTTCATTTTTAAATAGGTAGGAAGTGAAATAATAAATAAACATACTAACAATTATGTATTAGTGATGAAATATTGTTTTATAATATTATTGCATCAGTGGCGCATCCAGGGGGGTTTTGGGAGTAAAACTCCCCCAGAGCGCTATTCCGACACTGTTACTCAAAAATTTTAAGAACTCAAAATGGTGTAGGTAGCATAAAAAATTTCAGTGCCCAACTAAACCCCCCCAGAGGAAAATTCTAGGTGCGCTACTAGTTTCTGACAGAATGGACTGAACAATATTGTTTTACACTGCCTGATAGGCTACAAGCGGTTCCGGTGTGCCTTATATGTAATAAAACTGTCGCCTTAGTTAAAACTGGAAATTTGAAGCGACACTACGAAACAACTCATCAGCAGTTCTACAAAAACTTTCCTCTTGGCAGTCAGGTGCGTAAAGAAAAACTTCGGGCAAAAGCACAAAAATCTTAGTTCGCTGCATGAGCGACCAAGAAAAATCCACAGAGGCAGTGTTACCTGTGTGCTGGATACTTAATAAACAACAAAAACTATTTTCTGATTCTGAGATAGTGAAGGAATGTATGCTGGCAATAGCTTATTCACTCTTTGAAAAAAAAAAGATGTTGCCTCAGCATTTCAAAGCATCTCATTGTCAGCGCGAAGTCTTTTTAATCATTTGCAAAAGGCACCTTGCTACGCGATAGCACTGATGAATCAAGTGACATTGTTGATGATGAACAAATGTCTGTTTTTGTCAGATTTCTAAATATTAAGTATCAAATTTTAGGAAAGAGTTGCTAGTAATATTACCGCTGAAATACCGACAATACCTGTAACTTTAAATGATGAAGTAACTTTTTGAACTGTTGCTGATTTTTCCCAAGCTGTGGCGAAGAGTCGACCAAATTGAAGTCTGCCTATTCTTCCTCCTGGATTTCCTCTTAAATATAAATTACACGACTGGTAATAGAAAGCTTTCAGCGATGTAAAAAATGCCCTATCAAGAGGCTGTAAAAACTCCGTAGTGTGGCTTGGAAGGCAAAACAGAATAACATCATTTTCGGAAGCGTATTCTAATTTTTCGACAATACTGCAAGGGGAAGAGTAGTCATCCAAAAGTAGTAACTGTACTGAAATGGTTTCTTCTTTTTCAGCCGATGTTACTAAAGCAACATTTTTTTGAACCCCTTAATTGCTATAACATGTTCCGGCATGTTATTAAGCTGCAATCCTGTCTCGTCAATATTGTATATTGAACCAGTCTTATTCATTAAGGAATGTTCATTTAATATATTTTCAAGTAGAGTGAAATAAGCAGAAACATCAGGTTTATTCATTCCTAAAGCTCTGACAGCAGATACACCTTCAGAGTTTCTTACTGACAATTGCTTATTTCTTCGTAGAAATGATTCCAACCAAGGATAACCAGCTTTTCAGCTATCTTTATTAAATTTGTACTTTAATTTAAGCTTTTCAGCTAACTCAAATGCCATTGATCTTACCATTGTCCGAGTTGGAGCAAAACCATGTTGCTGTAACTTTGTGATATGATTTACCATTTTAATTTCATTATTTATCCTAAGAGTAGAAGTCGAACCAAGTTCACGTTTTCGGAAATCCCTGGATTTTCGACGGCAGCACAATGTCGCTCCTGGTATTTGAAAATGTCTACTGGCTTCGTTTACACCCATTTCTCCATTTTCAATTAATGTAATTGTTTGCACAAGCTGCTCCTCCGACCACTTGCCTCTAGACACACTTTCTTTCCTCACATATTCTGCCGGCATGTCTGCAAAAAATTAAAAAGTAGTTTAAAAACCATTTACCGGTATGCGCCATCTCTCCTACAGTAATCACCAGCCAACTCACCTAAACTTATAAGGAGAGATGGCTCAGTGGTTTTTACCTCGAAATTGTGGAATGTGACCGTGAAAAGAGGTTAGAATAATAAAAAAATAATCTAACAGGTTATAGTGTTTAATATGTAATAGATATATAGCATTATTTTACCCGAGGTTATTGTAGTGTAAAAATTTTCAATGATTCACAAAATATCTTAGGTTATTTACACAACTTAAACACGTGTTTAGAACGGCGCCGTAGACGGCGGCGAACTAACACTAATTTCAATACAGGCTTTCGTACAAGGTTGCCAAAGTGTTAGTAATGTGAGTGGGGACGGGGATAGTAACAGCGAGTCATCTCACCTGATACGCCATCTCTCCTTCTTTAAGTTCCATCTTCTATCGAAGGTTGGAAATCATCATGGCTATGCGGACTCTGTTGACTGCTGCTCTAAAAAGTTCTGCACTACTACATTCAAACCATTCCCTTAAGTTCTTAAGCCAGGATATTCTTCGTCTTCCCACATTTCGCTTTCCTCGGATTTTGCCCTGCATAATAAGTTGTAATAATGCGTATTTTTGCCCTCTCATCACATGTCCCAAGTACTCAAGTTTTCGTCTTTTAATAGTTAATATTATTTTTGCCTCATTTCCTATCCTTCTAGTTACTTCCATGTTTGACATTCTTTGAGTCCATGATAATCGTAGGATTCTTCTGTAACACCAAAATTCAAAGGCGGCCAACTTATTCAGATGAACTTGTTTTAGTGTCCAAGCTTCCAAACCATAAAGAAGAGTAGAGAACACGTAACATCAAAGCATTCTCAGACCTAGTTCTAACCTTATATCCCAACAACAAAGAAACTTTTTAAGTTTAATAAATGATGTACGTGCTATTTCAATACGTGTCTTAATTTCTTTGGTTTGGTCTACATCTGATGTTATCCATCTCTCCTAGAACTACCCTATTTGTGACCTATAGACGCCAACGTTCCCATTTTGGAATAGAACATTTTTTTTGGAAACCACATGTTTTTTTTACCTTTTTTATGGATAGTTGTGACTTTTAATTTTTTTAGTTTTTAATGATTCGGCGTTTAAAGGGTTAAAATCATAATATTAAACATAATAACAAATCTTATTGACAATCGTTATTTAAACATTTCACCTTCTGTATATATAAAATCAATACATAAAAGTCAAATGGAAGCTATCAGTTCAATATACATTTTCTTATAACAGTAACGTTGTTTTTTTATGGAAGCCACTTGCATCGGAAGGACAATAAAAACAAAACACCCACTGCGCCTACGTTTCGTCTTTGGTTTGTTTTGTTTCTCATCCAGTCGAATCGAATGATTGATCGGCTACATCTATCTTATTAAAACCGTCGAAGTTATCCGATCCTGATCTGATCCGCTTCAACATGGAATCAATCAAGTAAAATGTTCGATATTGTGTTACAAGTACGCTAAGGACTCGTATGTACGGTATGATCGTTTAACTCTCGTGTCTTGTCTGGGTGTTTTTTATACAGAAGGGTAATATACTTTTAAATAACGTCATGTTATTTAAAAATATGCTTGCAATACTACGAGAAAAAGAATTCATACGTATTATTTACCGTAACTAAGTTAGGGTCATTTTTTTCAGTGATATTGTGGTATTATTGTCAGATTTCTAAGTCGTAAATAATGTTTGATTATCAAATGTAATTTTTTTTAAATAATTTTGGATTACTTGATTCATTTAGCCTTTATTATTTATTTACAGTCCGTTCCAAACTCTTCTTTCAGTGCGTCATAGTAGTTCGAATTCTCTCTAACGCATTAAGCTAGAAGTGACAGAAAAAAACGTGAGTCGCTGATTATTATACATAGAACTTAGAAAATTAGGTATCGTTCACGGGTATTCGCATATTAAAGCGAATTCTACTTACGAACGTATAATTGGTTGCAGTTTAGAATATACTAAATAGATATCCAATCAATTATGCATATAAATATAATTTGACACAGATGATCTTGATAATGACAGTGACAGTACTTTCACAATGTCAACTGATAAAATGATAATTGCAATTCCAGGTTAGTATTTTCAGACATTTTAACTACAGTGAAAATTAAATTTTGTATTTATTGTCATAAAAATATTTTAAATATTCCGAGATATACCGAGAATGAAAAAGACTAATATTAAAATTATTAAATTAGTTTCAATTAGAAAAAGAGGCTGAGACATCTTTATTATCAGTTTCTGTCGTTCGCGAATCAGATTGTGAATTCCGGAATGAGATTGAGGAAATATCTTAAACTAATGCCTTTATGGATATTTATATGTATTAAAACGGTTCTTTTTTCATTTTCCACGACATTTTCTTGAAATGTAGGATATAATTGATACCAGCCACATATCTAGTGTAATCATTGATTTTCAAGAATCAAATTCTGAATGGGATTATAGATTGTTTGAAATATAATATTCATTTTTGTTATTCATAAAAAAGAAGGTAAACTTACATTCGGTATCTTGGTTTTTAACTAAACTCCATTAACACGATTTCATCTGGATATCGGAACTGGTAGATTAACTCAAAAATCAACTGCTTCACTATTTAAACTATTTATATTGTTTTTTTTAACTAAACTTTATAACCTTCTTTCATTTGCACACCAAATCTGGTAGAATAACTTTAAAATCAACTGCTTCACTATTTAAACTATTTCCACTATTTAATGACAACTCTTCACAAAATTAAACTATTGGCTGCCACACAAACTTATCAGAAAATTACTTATCCAAATATGACTGATTTAAATCGATATTATTTTATCACAGGAATGTTTACTTTGATGCCTTGCAATTGTCAGTAAATTTCTTTACCTTGCAGTCAACTCTTAAAAGATTCTAGGAGGAAGCGTTATTTTAAATAAACAAACCTTGCAATTCCCTAGTGTTTGTAATAAATAATAATAAATCCATAAACAAATCTTAGCTAATTAAGCACTTTCCATGGAATGTATAAAATAGAACAGAATAGAATAGAATTATGAAAAACTGCTATGCATTAAAAAAAAATAACCTTTTCACGTTTAGCCGATTACGATCCTGCAACTGTCAGATTTAACTAAAATGTCATGCAATAATTCTCGACATTCTTAAAATCCTATATGACGTTAAAATTAGTGACGCACTGAAAAAAGGGTTTAGGACAGACTGTATTTAGCGTATGGAATTTCGACACATCTACAATATTACAATAAATATTCCAATAAACGTTCAAATTGACTGGATACAAAAATACTTAAATCATTTCCAGTTTATATATTTGTTTATATAGTTAATCGACTCGATCGTTGCAAACAGGAAGACTTGTGAACTGCCCTCATAGGCTCGCTGGTGGCAATCCGTCCGTTATGTGCTTGATAGATTGGACCTCATGACGGTTATGGTAGCTTGCCCCATTTGTGCAACATATCTGCACTTCGACCATGTTGAGTTCTGATGCGGTTAAGTGTGCACCAAGTCTTACGTGGTAGGTCAAATCCAATAGGTGTCTCTGTGATACAATATATGATTGTATTTGGTTAAGCTGCCGACCTTCATGGATCCATTTGGTGATTATGATAACCCTGTGACTTCAGCTGATTCTGTAGTTTGTATTGGAGATTCTCTGGAGCGCTGTCAACTTTCGGTTGCATCTTCTATCTAGATATTAATTGGCAGCACCGTTTTGCAAGAATATTGTTATATTCTTTGGTTGAGTCGGCGAAGATGTAGTGGTGGACTGACGCTCATCACTGGTAGCCAATGTGTTGGTGTAGATTTGATTAATCCAGCGATCATCCTCATGGTGTTATTTAGCTGGACATCTATCTTTTTAACGTGAGCAGTGTTGATCCATATTGGCGCGCAGTATTCAGCTACGAAATAAACAAGAGCTAATCCTGAAGACCTGAGTCTGGATGCCGATGCCCTCCATGTTGTGCCGCAGACCTTCTGATATATATATATATATATATATATATATATATATATATATATATATATATATATTATATATATATATATATATATATATATATATATATCTGTACCTCAGAGCTAAACTGTATTAACTCCATTTTTTTGAAAAATTGTATTATTTCACTTTCTACATAACAGACTTCACATCTTTCATATGCAATACGATATTAAATCCTATTTAATGTAGTTTCAAAGATAAGCAACCATAAAGTGTATTAAGTCCCTCAGTAGTTCCGAGCTAAACAGTCGTTTACACTTAATACCCAGCAATGTAAGTATTATTAGTAGTATTAGTGGAGTTAATATCACATGCACATTTAAGATGTATTAACTCCACGGAACGACGTAAAACCGCGGTGTGGCACTGTAGTCAGTGTGTTTATGCTATTTCACATTGATGGTGTGTGTTTAATAACATTCTAAAGAATGTGTACCAGAGCAGATAAAATTGTGAAAAAAGCTTTAGAAAAGCATCAAGAGGTATGCTTTACTTCTCCGACGCAATGCAGTACTGATTCTGTGGAAAACAATCAAGCATTATCCTCTTCGTCGGCGATAAATAAATCTAACCTCAAAATAGGTACGTCTTAACAAATTTATTTAAAATAAAAAATTATTAGCCTTCAATATTACATAAAAACTTAATACGTATTTAGATATTTGGGCGATTTTACGTGGTATTTTAACCGAAAATCCTTGTATTAAAAATGGACTTAGTACACAATAATTACTTTAAGACCGACAGACTGTATTAACTCCATAATTCGGTTTATAACTTAAATATTAAATGTAGTTATTAAATTAGGATAACAGTAATTATGTTTTAGGAAAAGTCGGCGATCTTGATGAAGGTACAAAAAACCAAAATATGCCTATTAAAATTATTTCTAATGTTAAAATTGCCTCACCTGTATCTTGCGAAGTTGTTATAGACAATGTTTCGCCATCTGTTTCGAGCAAAGGTATAACACAATTATTTCGGTTTTTGTAAATAAATAAAATATGTACATGTTTTATAATTTTTAGAAATCAATTTGCCCATATCCTTAGATGGAAATTACACTAATGGTACAATATCAACACTGAATCATGGATCCACAAGTCTTAATACACAAAATGTTGTAGAACTTGTCTCAACAACAGGTATATTTATTTATACTTCACAATTTCCTATTTGAATCATAATATTTTTTTGTTTAGTTTCAGAAAATGGAATCATTTTACAGACTGCTTTACCCATTACCTGTAGTCCTCAAAGTATGGCAATTGTAGTGCAAGATAGAGAAGAGGTAGATCACGCGGATTTATGCTTGGAGTCTGATGACTCTATCAATGATAAAACATACGGACCAACTGACAACGAAACAGATAATTCTGAAAGTGAGTCAGATAATCAAAAACTCCCAGGTAAAAAAAGGAAATCAAATCCTCTGCGTTGGAAACGGAATGTTCGTAAAAAACAAGTGGCCGGTGGTAAAAAACGCCAAACCAAGAATACAGTTTTGCAATCGAAGCAAATTGGAGCACCATGTAAAGAAACCTGTAGCGTTGGGTGCACAAAAGCTATAACTGAAGATCAAAGACGTTGCATACATTCTGAATTTTGGGATCCTAATAAAAACATCGACATGAAAAGACAATTTGTAGCAGCAATGGTAGAATGCGTACCTGTGAGACGTATCCGGGAAACCACAGGAGCACGTTCTGGCATAAGGGAATTTACCAGGCGTTATTCATTATATTTTAATCATGTAAGGTATAAAGTTTGTCAGAAATTCTTTCTGTCTACCTTAAGTATATCCGAGACATTCGTTACAACAGCTCTTGCGAAGAAAAAGGAATGTGGAGTAGTTAATACAGACCAAAGGGGTAAACGTGAGCCTGTCAATAAAATTCCCGAATTCATCAAACAAGGCATTCGGGATCATATTAGCAAGTTCCCAACTATTGAATCGCATTATTCTAGAGAGCGTTCTCAGAAAAAATATCTTGGTTGTGAACTAAATATTACCAGAATGTATGAGATATACAGATCTGAGTTAATGGAAAGCAATACACCCGAAGAAAACATTGCTAAACTTTGGCTGTATTCTGAAATATTTAACACAGAATTTAATCTTTCATTTAAACTTCCATACAATGACACGTGTGATGAATGTGACAGATTAAATTTGGCCAAAATTCAGATGGTAGAAGGAAAAGAAAATATTGAACAAGATTATCAACAACATCTTTTGGAGGCTAGTAACAGGTATGAATTAAAAAGACTTGATAAGGAAAGAGCAGCAACAAGTGGTGGAACAATAAAATTATTGACACTGGATTTACAGAAATGTCTGCCAACGCCTGTTCTAAGTAACCAGCAGAGTTTTTATAAGCTCAAGTTATGGACATACAATTATACGATTTCAGACACTTCAGGTAATGTTACGTCTTGCATGATGTGGGATGAATCAAAGTCTGGACGTGGCGCAAACGAAATGGCTTCGGGCTTTTTGAGGTGGACTGAAGCTATAAATGAAAATATAAGAGAGATTACTGTATGGTCCGACAACTGCCCATCCCAGAACAGAAATATGATAATGGTTATGCTTTACTTTTGGATACTTCACAAGTATCCACAGATAAAAATTATAAATCACAAGTTTTTGTTACGTGGTCATACCCATTTAGAAGTGGACAGTGATCATTCTCTTATTGAGAGAGAACGAAAGAAAACACCCTTTTTAAAAATCATGACTCCCTGGGACTGGCAGCAGCTAGCACGACTTTGCTGTCGTTCTAAAACATTCAATGTAATTAATATGGAACTAAATGACTTTAAGGATTTTAAGACTCTTTACAACAACAACTGTTCACCTTTTGTTATAAGGAAAAAAACTCAGCAAAATACAGACTTTCGCATGTCAGATGTTGTCCACTTGCAAGTACGCAGCGATAATTTAGGATTACTTTTTTTTAAAACTAATTTTAATTCGGAAACATTCCAATCTGTTGATCTTAACAGAAATACTAGGCGTGTTGTATTTCCTGCAGTCCTGCCTGTGATTCGCGATAAGCCAAAGGAAATATCTACAAAAAAATACACACATCTGCAAAGTTTGCTCACCTGGGTTCCAAGTGAATTTCATAATTTTTATAAAAATTTATCCCACTCCGATAAAGTAGATGAAGATTTATAAAATTTTTACAAAACAATGTTAAGTGAACAATCCATTGAGTTTCGTTTTTCGTTAATTTTGTTTAATCATTTTGTTGACTTGTTTATTTCATTTAATTAAATAAAAAAAAGTGTTCTTGACTAAATTTTGTTTCATTTATCGTATTATCTCCAGATTATTTATTCACCTGTGTTAACTTACCATTATATTATCTCCCGAATATGGTAATTGTTTCCACGCTAAACAGTATTAACTCCATGTTTTTCAAAAAATTAAAGATCTATAAAAATAACAAATACAGTAATATATAGTATCATTTATACCTCTCAAAGGGTGTTTGTCACATACTTGAAGAAAAAGAAATAAAAATTCTATTTAAAATTTACTCTTTATATTTCTTTTAATTTGCTCTCCTGTAAAATTTCAATTTTGTGAGTTAATACAGTTTAGCTCTGAGGTACAGATATATATATATATATATATATATATATATATATATATATATATATATATATAGTCCCAAGATTCCTAAGAGGAACATAGGGCTTCCACAAAGTGTCTCCAGCGAACTCTATTTCTGGCTAGTGCTTTGATTTCAAGCCAGGATTTTCCCATTGTTCTCCCTTCGTCCAGTACTGTCCTTCTCCAAGTTCCCTTAGGTCTGCCTACTTTCCGTCGGCCTTGGGGATTCCAATCCAGTGCTGTCCTGGCAATGTCATTTGGCGGTCTACGGAGTGTGTGGCCCAGCCATCTCCATTTTCTTCGCCTTATTTGCTTTATGACATTTTCTTGGTTGCTTTGGTTCCATAAATTTTCATTGGAGATTCGGTTAGGCCAAAATATACGAAGGATTTTTCGTAACGCTCTATTGATGAAAACTTGTAATTGGTGTACTATGGGTGCTGATATCTTCCACGTTTCGCAGCCATACAGTAATACAGCTTTTACATTTGTGTTGAAGATTTTTAGTTTCGTTTTAGTTGGGTAAATCCTGGATTTCCATATGTTGTTAAGCATGTTGTAGGCGTTGCGAGCCTTATTTATTCTTTCATGTACATCACGCTCTGTACCCCCATTACAGTCAATTATGCTGCCCAGATATACAAATTCCGCTACTCTCTCAATTTTCTGGTCGTTGATCATAATAGGTTGGTTGTTTCTGGTACCAAATCGCATTTCTTTGGTTTTGTTGGTGTTTATTTCTAGACCAACCTTCTTTGATTCTTCTTGTACTTTGTTTACTTGGAGTTGCATGTCCTGTTTTGTATGTGCTAGGAGGCATATATCATCAGCGTAATCTAGGTCTTCCAGTCTGTTTGTTAATCCCCAGTAAATTCCTCTATTAGAGTTTACCTTTGTTAGTACGGAGTCCAGTACAATGTTAAATAGTATAGGGGATAAAACACAGCCCTGCTTTACTCCGTTTAGCATAGCTATTGGGTCAGATGTTATGCCGTTGTGTAGGATTTTGCTTTCTGTGTCACTGTAGAGTTCTTTGATGAGATTTACTATTTTTTCTGGTATTCCTATTTCCTGCAGTGCTTTCCATATGGCCGTATGTGTGAGCGTGTCAAAAGCTCTCTTGAAGTCCACAAAGCACACAAAGAGAGGAGAGTTGAATTCCTGTGACTGTTCTACAATTATTCTTAGTGTGTTAATTTGGTCCACGCATGATCTGTTTGGTCTGAAACCGGCTTGTTCCTTCCTCAACATTGGTTCTACACTCTTTGTTAGTCGGTTGTTTATAATTATTGCTGTTAATTTATTTATAGTATTCAGAAGTGTGATTCCTCTCCAGTTTTCGCAATATCTTCTGTCACCCTTTTTTGGTATCTTTATTATTAATCCCGTTTTCCATTCTTTGGGGAACTTTTCCTCTCTCCAAGCCCTTTTCAAGAGTGGTTGGATTAGCTCTGCCACTGTACCTGGGCAAGCTTTTAACAACTCTGGTGGAATATTGTCAGGGCCGGCTGCTTTGTGTGCTTTCAGTTTTTCTATGGCCATTTCTATTTCTTGCGTTGTTGGTTCGTTGGTGTTAATTCTCAGTTGGATATTGGGTATTAGGTTTTCTGCGTCTTCTGGTGGTGTTGGGACTGCACTTAGAGATTCGCTAAAATATTCATGCCATCTTTTGACTTGTTCCTGTGGCGTTGTAATATCTTCACCTGTAGCACTTTTTACAATTGGTTGGTGGGTAGTATATCTTTTATTGGCTAGTTGTTTAGTGATATTATATAATTGTCTCATGTTTTGATGTTCATCGGCGACTCGCGCTTCTTCGGCAAGATTTTCTGCCCACTTTCTTTTGTCTTTCTTTGCTGCCTTCTTGACAGCTTTATTCGCTTCTCTATAACTTTCTCTAAGTCGGTTCTTCTCTGCTGCTGTCTTGGAATTTAGTAATTCTAGATTAATGTGTTTGCGACGTTCTATTTTGTTCCACGTTTCTCTCGTAATCCACTCTTTCTTTACGTTCTTTCTTTAGGCCCAGCACGTTTTCACTTGTTTCCACAAGGGCTTTGCTAATCGTTTCCCAATTTTTGTCCTGTCTTTCGTCGATTTTGGATCTCAGCTGTCGTGCGAATTCTACTTTCGTCTCGTTATTTTGTAGTTTCTCAATGTTGAACTTTTTTCGAATAGGTTTGTTCAGTTCTTTTCTATTCCTAGCTATTTTGAATCTAATTTCGGTCATCATCAGGTAGTGATCACTGGCCGCATCTGCGCCTCTCCATGATCTGACATCTAAGAGAGATGTTCTCCATTGCTTACTGATTGCAACGTGGTCGATTTGATTGTAGGTGCGGTTATCTGGCGATTTCCATGATACCTTGTGGATTGTTTTGTGTGGGAACAAAGTCCCTCCAATGATTAGGTCATGGTTACCACATAATTCAATGAAGCGTTCGCCGTTGTTGTTTCTCTGGCCAGTGCCATGCTTTCCGATAACGTGTCCTAGGTTGGTGTTGTCAGTGCCAACCTTGGCATTGAAGTCTCCCATCATTATTTTTATATCGGATCTTTTAATTTGTTCTAATGTTGCTTCAAGGCATTCGTAGAAATCCTCTTTTTCTTGTTCTGTTGCTTGTTCTGTTGGTGCATAGCACTGAATCAGTGTTACCAGTCTTAATTTGGTCCTAATTCTTGCAGTGATTATTCGCTCCGAAACAGGTTTCCATTCCACAAGAGAATTTTTTGTGGCTTTACTAAATAGAATTCCTACTCCATTTTCATGTCTTCCGCCATCTGTTTTACCAGAGTATATCAGCAGGTCGCCTTCCATGTTGACGGGCTCTCCCGTCCCATTCCACCGTGTCTCACTGAGACCTAGTATATCGACTTTATATGCTTTCATCTCTCTGCAAATTTGGGCAAGGCGTGATGCTTGCATCATAGTTTTTATGTTCCAATATCCGATTCTTGTCCGTTTACGTAAGCCAAAGGTCGTTATCAAAGGATCCGTCCGGTTGTTCTCTGTAGAAGTTTCGAAAATCTAGTAATTTGAGGCGGATAGGTGATTGGCCTCTCGCGCCCGATTCTGATGCCGGGGCTGCCGGCTCTAGCCATCAGACTGGCCTCAGGAATTCCTGGAATGGGACCATGACATTTTCTTCGTGTTTATGGTACTAAGGTTATACCGCCTATACTCGGTCGTCAGAGCCTCGTTGGTTATTTAGCAGGGTGCACCGTGTAACCATTTGTTACCGCTCGAGCAGGTGAGGTTGACATTTGGGTCATGATGTTATCGATGTTGGTTCGACCCCTTACACCCCTCCGCAGACCTTCTGAATGATGTTATTTCTGGTTTTTAGCTTCTCGGCAACTGTACTTAAATATTCTCTAAAGCTTATCTGTCCAAGGCCACCCCTAGATATTTTGGATGTTTATTGTGGTTAAGTCGTGTGTTATCAAAGTAAACGTTAAGGGTTCTTGACGCCAGATTATTGTTTAGGTGAAAGCAGGTTACTTCGGTCTTAGAGGCATTGGGACAAAGTCTCCATTTTATAAAGTAATTTCTCATAACCTCTACGTCTTCCGTAAGAATCTCTGTTTGGATTTATAAACCTCAGTCATCAGCATAGACAAACTTTGTTGATTTTGTTTTCGGCATGTCTGCGATGTAAATGCTAAAAAGCAGTGGTGCGAGTACCAAGCCCTGTGGCGGACCATTTTTGAGTTTTCTGTAGATGCTTACTTCGGATCCTATAGTTACTTGAAATACTCTGTCGGTGAGCATATTTTCTATTAATCTAGCGGTGAATTTGCAAGGAATAGTGCATAAGAGTTTATAAATCATTCCTTCTGGCCAGACTGTGTCGAAAGCTGCTGATAGATCTATGAACGCAGCAGAACTCTTTAGTTTTCTTTGAAAGCCAGCTTCTATTTCAGCTTTATTTTGGACTTCATTTCGATAAAAGTGATCTAAATGGCTGCCAAAATTAGGCAGTACCGGTTATTCAAGAAAGTTAAGAGATTGGTTTGAAGGAAGTCACAGATATATACCATTTGCAATGCCAATAATTTGAAGTGAACCTTTTTTTTTTATTGCCGTATTGCCAGATTCCAGTAAGAGCCTAAGAAGGTATCCATTGGATTCTGACAGGCAACGGTGGGGGAAATCTTTTTTGGACCCCTACGTCACGGAACAAGACACCCTGGTATCTTTCGGCCGAGTGGGATACTAAGCCAGAAGACCCCAGGGTAGTGCCGGATTAACGGTGTTCCGCTGAAACCTTAACCACCGTTCCAGAGAGGTGGTCTTGCCACTCAATAAACAACTAAAATAAAAAATCTAAAAATTTACATATAACCATACCTATTACCGTAAATCAGAAAATGTTTAGACGTTAGGCCATAAACTAATAAACAATATTAAGGCTGTTTTATCGGTGCACCAAAATTTTTTCTCTGTTATTTACCGACGAAATGTCTCGAAATTTGGACATGTTATACGAAATTATGTTGCCTTTAAACTGATGGTTTTACTTTTTTTATTTTTTTGAATTTTCTGTTGAAAAATTGGATTATACTGTTTAACGTTCTATTATAACCAAACTTTTCACGCCCATCAGTTGAAAGAGTTTTTTTTTCTGTAATCGTTGATTCTTTTTTCACCTTTCTGTGTCCAGTAATAATCGAGAAAAGCGTATTCAAACTTTGAAGAAAATTGCTAAAAAATACTGAAATCTAATAGTGAAACGTGTTCCTCATCATTGTCGCTGAGCTTGATCGTTATCGCATTAGTGACGTCAAATCTCATGAGCGTACGGTACGGTCTTATTTTTATTTCTCTATGGGTACGGTCAGTTAGTTCGCTTGAATTAGAATCCATTTTAGTTCTTTCATTCTTGTATTTTCTTTATCAACTTGCTTAGTTTTTACAGTTTACAGTATTCTTATTTATTTTGAAAACATTGAAATTATTTAGTTTACGTGTATGTTAAGTAATATATTATTAGTTTAGTGGTATAAGTTAAAAGTTCTTTAGTTTACGCGTATTTTTAAGTATTACATTAGGTTAGTGATATAAGTTATAAGAGACAAGATGAAAAATGAGTCCCAGTAAACGTCCTATGTCAAGGAAAAGGAGAGCAATTGCACTGCTTTAGCATTTATTATTTATATTACAACCGTTTTTAAAAGCTTTTATTTAACTTATATATATATATATATATATATATATATATATATATATATATATATATATATATATATATATATATATATATATTACATCAATGGTATTCCGGGTTTGACTCCGCGTTAAATGTTGTTGGTTTTGATAAAAAACCGTTTTGACGACGTTTCGGCAAGATCTCACTTGCCATTTTCAAGTCTCTCTGGATGGTCTGCTTCTTGTCGATGTTCGAGTGGAAGTTCCACTTCCACTCGAACATCGACAAGAAGCAGACCATCCAGAGAGACTTGAAAATGGCAAGTGAGATCTTGCCGAAACGTCGTCAAAACGGTTTTTATCAAAACCAACAACATTTAACGCGGAGTCAAACCCGGAATACCATTGATGTAACATACAGCTCCCGCGGAAATATCAAAACTAACATATATATATATATATATATATATATATTATATATATATATATATATATATATATATATATATATATATATATATATATATATATCTATTCAAGGTTTGAATAATCATTCCCCATTTTCAAGCAAATTTTCTAATATGGAGATTATCAAAAAAAAAATGGACCGATTGATAAGTACATTGACTTTTAAATGTCAAATATGGAATATTGAAAAGGAGATAGCAACATAGGATTCTGGTAACAATTCAGTGAACTTGAATGGTTCTGGTTATCCAGACATACAGCAGCAGCACGCTGCATTAAATATACCTGTGATTTCCTACAGGCAGTATGCAAAACATACGGAAACAGTTGCAGATATCATCGGCCAAACACTTTGTGATTCCTTAGAAGAGGCTGGACGGGAGGAATTAGCTTTAGCCAAAGAAATTGGTGAAGTAGATTCCGACGGAAATGGGTTAATAACCGTTATAGCTGATGGTGCTTGGTCAAAAAGATCGTATAAAGTAAACTATGATGCTTCTTCAGGTGTAGTACCTGACGTTGTAAAATTTATTAAATTAGTACGCCTTTGATGGATAGGACATGTAATTAGGCGAGATGAAGATGAAACGATCAGGAAAATTTTCGACCGAAGAGGACCAGTGGGAAGACGATTCAGAGGAAGACCAAAACTTAGGTATCAAGATAACATAGAGGATGATCTAAAATCCATCGGAGTTAAAGCATGGAGAAAGTTGCCAGAAGCAGGGGCGAATGGAAGATTGTTCTGAAGAAGCCTTTGGCTCATGACGAGCTGTAATGCCACTGATATGATGAAATAACTATCTACGATTTGTGTTTTATTCATCAATTGGATACTTTTCTTATGTAACTGCAACCTATAAATATATTAAAATAATGTATATTCCATTCAGAGAACATTTTCCTCGCAGTGCGTCGCCTCGAAGTACTTGCCAGATAAATACATTTACCATTATGATGGTTTCGCAGGTACCAATTTTTTATAGATAAATAAAAATATTTTTTGTTTAATTTTTACTACGCTAATATCAGTTTTCTCTAACAAATATTAACAAAATATTAATTATATATTAATATTAATATAACAAAATTTAAATTTATTATAAATAAACACCATGGTGTTTTTTGCAGTCACGTTTCACAAATTTTCATTTAATACTATGTTTAGCTAAGACATATAAATTAAAAATGTGATTAATTCTTTTTAAAACATTATCTACGATAATTAATCTAAAAAAAAGTATTCCGACAAAACTAATTTGAATGGAGAATAATGGATTTATTTTAAACAACCCGTGGGCCGGCGCCACTGAATAAACATCCAAGCTATTAGGAAGTCACGTAGGGTCTGACATAGGAGTGTAGAAAAGTAAGTGATACGCCCACTTCAAATCGCAGTATGCTATAACTCCGAAAACAGCCTTAACTATAAATTTTTAGATCCCTGGTTTAACTTCTTCCTCTGTCCTCCTATTCCTCCCAGACCCCCCAGACATCACCCGAGAAATCAGACAGTGTACTTCTCTCCATTCTTTCTCTCCTCTCAACATTATATTTACAATATTTCTTTCATCCAGCTCGAAACCCATTCGCCTCTCGAAATCGCCCATCTCATTTGTCCATCTCTGGCAGTTAAAAGTGTGGGCGGGAGTATCCAGTACCGCACAAACAGTACAGTCTGCCGAGGCAGATTTGCCTATACTATTTGTAAAGGTGCCAAAACTACCATGTCCGGTCAGAAACTGCGTCAGAAAATAGTCTAGTTTCCTGAACTTACATTCCCACCACGGTCTCAGATCGGGAATAAGCTCCTTCGTCCACCTTGTCTTTCCACTATAATTAGTCCATTCTCTCTGCCACTCTAATATCGTTCTTTCTCTTTCATTCTCATGCATATTTACATCCATCCTCCTCGCATACATCCTTGCTCGCTCTTTACACAACAAAACGATCGGTATCACCGCTCCAATGACAAATAGAACCTCATTCGAGACTGTCCTATATGCACTAGACACCCTGAGGAGCATTCGCCTTTGCGAAGTCTCCATCAGCTTAGCGTATTTTGCAGTGTTTAATATACTACACCACACAGGGGCAGCGTAGGTTACTACCGACAAGAAAACTCCATTTAACACCTTTCTTTTGATGCTTCCTGGGCCTCCAATGTTTGGCATCAACCGTATCAACGCTTACAGATTTCGGTTTGCCTTCTCTGCTGTCTTTTGGATGTGTACTTCGAAACTTAGACCTTCCGACAACCAGACCCCAGATATTTAATTATATTTAATTGATTTAACCGGTGCAACATCCACACCTTCCACTATAAAGCGAAAAGAGGATCTCTCTCGGGTCGCTTTGAGAACTAACACCTCAGTTTTCAGACGCGCTAGCTGTAGATCGTTCTCTCTAATCCATCTACTAATGCGACGCAGGGCTGTATTAGCTGCATTAGCCATGTCCGTTTTCTGACTCGCCTTCGCAACCAATGCGAGATCATCAGCATAAGCTACAAGAGTGCATCCCCTTGGCATCTGTAACCTCAACACCCTGTCGTACAGGACATTCCACAGGATGGGACCTAGTACTGAACCCTGTGGAACACCCTGCGACAAACTGATTCTGGTATCTTTTTCTCTTATGGACCTGTCAGTGAAGTATCTGTCAATTACGTTGACCAGGTATTCACTAACGCCCAATTCTCTAAGCCTGGACATGATTTTTTCCATATAATCACAATATGATCGCCAACGTTCGATAATCGGACAGGGCACTGAAAGAAGAAGAGATGCCGTATTAAAGGCATTCTTGACATCGAGCAGGATGAGAGTCACCCATCTCTTTGTATCCTGCGTAACTAAAGAGGTTACTTCTGTAACCGCATCTATGGTAACCTTTTGGCCCTAAAACCATATTGGCGATCGCTCAGCGCATGCTTTTCTTCTAGCTCTCAAGGACAACCTTAGCTTCTTTCAACATTGTTGGAAACTGCTGTTGTTCAAGCAGCTTGTTTAGCAATTTCAGAAAAACCTGTGGGTATTTTAGGGCGGCGAGTCTTACTGTCTCCGGCATGACTCCATCTATGCCAAGTGCTTTTCGGATCTTTATCCGAAGTTCCCGTATTAAACGGAGTTTCTCCTCCTCAGGCAGGGGTATGGTGTCTTTTTCCCTTTCAATTCGGTACAGACGATCTTGAAGCCCTGCCCCCAGATATCCCTTTCGAGATGCTGAAGCAGGTTACTCCACCTTTCTTTTTTAGATCTTCTTATCTCATATCTTCTTATCTCTGTATTCATTCTGATGTGATGTTCAGAAAGGATTCACTATTACCTCTCACGAATGTAGGTATTTTACCATCATTTAAAACGGTAAGCCCCATTGCGTGGATCCATTCTGATAGATATTTCCCTCTCCCATCTTGCACTCGTCATGGGTTCCGTTCCACGTCCTGGACGATCCTTCACATTCAGATCACCAGCTATGACGACCGGTACAGTATCCATCCTAGCCTCTTGCATAATCGAGACAATATACTCTTCATATACTCGAAGCAGGATGTTTGGTGAAACATAGCAATTATATACTACCAGGTTTCCGACATATACCTTAACATAACCATTCTTAATGGAGTGTCTAGTAATGCCAGCTCCTCGATTAACCACGTACACGGCCACGTCAGATTTCCTATCTTTAATGATCCCCTGTCTAGAGACCAACTTTACGTTGGGCTCCTGAAATAGGATCATGTCATAACCTTTCCGTCGTGCAAGTGCCTCTGCAACATCGTGAGCAGCCCTCGACCTTCCCACATTTATTTGTAGAAACTTCGTAATAAATGGGTCTTATCTCTTTAACTTACTTACCCGTACGCTGTCTGATTCCTGGTCCTAAGTGCTTTCACCCACTCTTTCCTCCTCCCTTCTGATAGGGTTTCTCTTGACCTTCCGTTTTTCCAATATCAGTTTTCTATACTCCGGGCATCGTAAGCTGTCGGCTTTGTTCCCGACTTCTTTACAAGTGAGGCAAAAAGCCTCCAAATTACTACATTTTCGTGCCTGATGACCCTCTTTGCCACATCTATAGCAGCAGTCCGCTCTGTTTTCTCCCCTGCATTCGTTTTTGCTATGCCCGAACTGCAGGCATCTAGAGCATCGCTGGATGTGCAATCTCTCTCGTATCTTGCACGAGTTCCAGCCGATGGGTATGTGTTCTTTCTCAAATGCTTTCTTGGCTGCGATCCGCGTCAGTCCGACCATGACGTTTGTGTTCCGTCTCTATTTTCCCTTATAGAGACGAGTTTGATATCATTAGGCCCCTGCTGCCGGTATATCTCCGGACCTGCCTCAGAATTTCTTCCTTTGTGATATCTCCGTCTATGTCAAATATATCAACCTGAACCTGATAACCCCGGACGTCTTCTACTGTGTTCCCTCCGTACGGGCCACAATAGTCTTCTTCAGGCGCTCGGTCTGTTCTTTCCCTGCTACTTCAAGGATGAGATCTCTGCCCCTGGTCTTTTTAGCGCTTTTGACACTAATTCCCTCCTTCTTCGTGTCTACGCTACCCTTTATTTGTTTCAGCAACTCGGCATAAGATTTTCCGCCTCTTTCGCGATAACCTTCTGTGTCTATGCCCTAATTTCTTCTTGTTCATAATCCTCCAACACGAGGTTGAGGTCCATACCTCTAAAGGTGACTTCAAGGAGCTTTCTGAGGTTCCTACCTCTGTAGCCGCCCACTACTTTTAGGGATGCCTCTTTGGTCCCTACACTTTTTATGTCTTCCCTCAATTTAGACAGAATTGCCAGTAGTCTCTTGTCCCCGTCCATTTCCGTTTCCCTTTTTCCACAGGGACCATAAAAATGGTCTGACGGCTTCCTCGGTTCTCCTCTTCCTGGCCCTTCCTTGTAATTGTGGTTATAGTATTAAGTTGGAAGTATTCCACTTGTCCTGATCTATATGTACATTCAGTACATATTCCTATTCCGGTCTTTTCTTTATCAGGTCGTGGAACCTTTCCCCTCACCGAAAAGTCCAGGTTCTATAACCACTATCAAGTCGCCTGCTGTTTTATTTCCTCTTCCCGGTTTGGTAACCGTATAGTGATCTTTTTCCCATTCAATTTCTAGGATTTCTTCTATTCTTTCAAAGTCTTTTTCCCCTGAGTTCAATAACTTTGTGATCATTTCTATCTCTCTTTCCCTATTTTTTTCTGGGGAGAACTCTTCAAAGTCCACCTGTGTGAACACGCTTGCAGTCTCCTTCATCGTGACCTCATCACCGGTATTTTTTACTAGTATTTTTCCTTTCTCGACGCTACCAAGCGCGACTTGTCTGAAAGTGCCCTCCATGTCTTCGGTAACTCTCTTAAGTTTTTTTATTTCATTTTTAATCACAACCTTCGTGTTTGTATGTTCGGACATTAGTTTCAATAAATTATTTGTAACGCTGGTAAGTCTTTCCATTGCTCTTATCATAGGCGTTATGTCAAAGATCTCCTCCTTCTCCGCAGGTCTTTTCTCTCCAAGTGAGAAGCTCCTTTGTAAGGTTGCCTCTCTTGGAAGATCCTTTTTGGTAAGGTCCCGACCCCTGACTGGAGACCTTCCAACAAATCCTCTTTTTCCGAACATCATCTTCTGCTTACTCTTTTCTTCTTCACTGAGGACTTTTTCTATGTTCCCTACTATAGTAGCACCTTTTTTTAATCTAGACAATTTAAATTTAACTTTAATAAAAAATCAAACAAGTATTTGTTATTAGAAATATATGGGTAAATATGAATAGTACATTCAAGAACAGCTGTAGGCCTAACGGACCGAATTTCCTGGTTACGTAAGTAAAATGAGTTGCCCGGATAAGGGTTAAATCACTAGTACTCTAATAATATCGTTTTTGATTAAATAAAGATTATATGAAAAGTATGTGTGCTGTATTCGATATCATAGTAAATTTCGCGTTTAAAGCTCCAAAAATAACGTTATTATGCATGAAAACAAAAAGGATGAAAACAATTTTGTTACCTTAACAAATTTTGGTATTTAACAACTTATAGAAGTTTCAATTCTGAATTGCAGTGTTTAGAGAGATATGCTTAAATTGCAAGTGGAAGCTAACTACATACTTGAACAAATAACTTCATTTTCTGTACACAGTCGAAGAATCCAGTACTTCAAAAACGTTCTTGAATAAAGCCGGACGAACCTCTCATTTGAAGTTGATTCTTTACTTTATTTCATTTCGTGCTAATTGTATTACCAATTACTTCAGTATTTATTACAAAAATTTTACTTTTCATAAAGAAGTTAATTAACCGAATAATAAATCAAAAGTACGGATATAAAGGCATCCGAACTTTTTGAATTCCTTACTAAATCACCACTTGTGTATTGTTAATGATGTCTTTATTTATACGGTATTATACAAGGTGATTCTTTTGGCTTAAGGTACTAGTACATATTTGGTCACTAGAAAAGTGCATATTAAAAAAATTTAGCTCCTACGAACATGAAATATTAAAACTGAACATGATTTTTAAATACTATCTTATCTTTGAATTAAACAAAAAATAATTTTTATTTTCTAGAGGGAGTTTCAGTTAAAGTCTCAAAAAGAGTTGTCCGGTGGCGGACACTAATTCTCAGGATTGGCACATCTGAAACAAAAAATTCCAACAGGATTACTTTAAGACAATTAACCACTTTTAGAAAAAAAAGTCGAAAAATTAATACTAACATGCAAAAATTGGTACAAAAATATCGATTTTTTTCAATTTTTTTTCAAATGTCCGCCATTTTATTTCTGATTTTAATTTTCGATTAAACGTAGTCGATTGTCTTGCAAGGGTGCTTTCTTCAAGTAATCCGTTGAGATTTTTTGTTTAAGATGTAACTGTACAAAAAGGGTGTACATATATGAAATTATAAGTATAATTTCAGTGTATGTGGACTGTATTACATAGGGCTGGTTTAAATAAATTAGGATATTTAATAAAGGGTTATACTGATTATAGTAAATCAAGTTTATAAAAAGTCTTATCAACACTTCTCACACACACTCGCGGTATTTACAGGCTTTCACTCACGGTTGTTCTTCGTACGGTAAAGCTGTCTTACCGGTTTCTGAACACGTGTCACGCGATACTAACACTGAGACCACGAGATAGAGCACATTTGCGTCTGTTTGTGGTTTTAAAGAGTATTAACGGTATGTTTCGCGTAACTATAAGCTGGAGAGAGAGAGAGAGAGAATGTCTGTTATTAGCGGCAGTCAACAGTAAAAAAAAATACGTCTGTTGCTAACGATAGTTAACAGGGCTGAGAGCGTACGTCTTGGTTAACAGGGAAGAGAGCGTACATCTGTTGCTAACGATAGTCAACAGGGAAGAGAAGAAGGTACGTCTGCTGCTAGCAAAACTAAGCAGGCGAGAGAGAGAGAGAGAGAGAGAGAGAGAGAGAGAGAGAGAGAGAGAGAGTATGTTCTTAACGATAGGAAACAGGCACGAACGAGTCTTTTTTGTTTGCTATACCTCAACTATCTGTATTTCTATAGGAGTGGGGTTGAAGTGGGAATAGAAAGGGTTGTAGTAGGGTAATGATTGTGAAATTAAAATCCGTAAACTAATTTTCGAAACCAAATTCAGATTTTTACTTTAATCTGTGCCTTGTAAGAATTGCAGAAGGCAAAACAGACGTTGATAAAGATGGTATTAGAGACATGGGGAATCTAAAAGTCTCTCGATATTATTCTTAAATGGAGTTGTGATTAATTGTCATTAAAGATAATAAATTTTATTGCCAGTTACGAAATATTTAAATTTAGTAAAACCAGATAGATATCAATATACTTTGACATCCCTCCTAATTGATTAAGTTGGGGACATTCACGAAAGCTAGAAATTCACCGCAGTCGTCGAAGCGTACGTGAATAATTCTATTAAAACCAATATGAGATATAGTTTAAGCATTTTACAAGGACCATTACTACTATCACAGTTATTTGAACCAACCTTTGACAATATATGAAAATCAAGAAAAATTAAATATAACTAAATCCCAAATATCAATTTAGAGGAATCGTGAAAATATGAACTAAAAACACAAGTTAACATAATTGTTATTGTTTTGAAGCTATTTTTATATTATAATTATATCCAAAATTAAAGTAGTTAACCAAACAGTAGTTATGTTTTTGATGTCTACGTCGCAAAATAAAATTATTATACAGGGTGTTTCAAAAAGGTATGTCATAAATTAAATTACTCATTTCGGGGACAAAAATAAATTGACTGAATCCAACTCACCTTAGTACAAAAGTCTACATAAAAAAAGTTACAGCCCTTTAAAGTTACAAAATAAAAAATTTTTTTGCATTATTTCCTAAACTACTTGGGTAGTTTGAAAAAGCTTCTATATGTTATAAAATTTTTAACTATCTAAAAACTTTTTGAATTTACATAATTTTGAAAATTATTACTCTTTTGAAAAGAGATAGACTGCAAAATTATCGTACAAAAACTATTTGCCGGATTTTATTGAAATTTTTTGTGACTATTCGACATATTAAAAAGAATTCTTTTGCAAATTATGAAGTCCCTATGTGTAATATAAGTATTGTAACGAACATGCTTATTTCGACGTACTCCATATAACGGTTGCATCTCGATCACGATGATCTGTGTTCGAGAATATTCATGATCTACCGACCGGCGGACAGATCGAGGAGCTGATACAAGCAAAAATAAAGGTGGACTATTCCAAATTATTCTAGTACATAATATCTTGTATATATAAGCTGTGCTGATATTAGTTTAGTTTAGTTGATAAGGTATTATCGTACTGTAAACTTATAAATAAATATATTTGCATAAATTAGAACCGCTCGTTTTATTGATAAAACGCTACAGTTGGTGTCAGGTGTGGGGTAAAAATAAATTCAACAGTGACTTTTGAACTTTTGAAAAGAATTGTTCGTCAAGAACATCCGCGTAGTTCGGTATTGATCTTTGTAAAAAAGAACATTTAAAAAATTACGTGTGTGGCTGACCAAAGATGCTGCCAGTAGAACTTTCAGTAAAACAGTTGCGTGAACAACTAAAAGGACGCGATGAAGACTGCAGCGGGTCCAAGAAGATCATCCAAGGATGACCGAAGAATGTTCTCAACAATAATGGAGATGATCTAGAGATATTCCAGGTTTAATCGACAGAATAAGCAGTTTTGACGAAAATAGTTGATGAAAAACTCGAAAATGTTTCTCAAATGATTGAAGAAAGTTCTAGAAAGAATGATAAGAATGTTTCCAAAAGATTTAATGAATCGTCCCAAATCATTAAAGAAGCAGATAGACAAAACCAGAAATTTGAAAATGTTTCTAGAAGATTCGACGAGACTTCTCAAATAATTAAAGAACTATGTAGACAGTACAATGAGAAATTTGAAAAAGTTTCCATAACATTCGATAAGGTAGAATAGAAGATCAAACAGTTAGGGAGCATGATAGCCAATATGAAAGTGCAACCACCAGTTAATGCAGTAGCTTTAGATTCTGTAGTAAAAGAAGAATCACCGAAAGAAAAAACGACAAATCATATGAGACTAAAATTGCCACCACTTGATGGGAAGTCTGCTTAATCCAATACCTTAGAGAATTTAAAGCTATTGCGACAGCCAATCATTGGATAGAACAAAAAATGGCCGTTTTCTTAACTGCTGCTTTACGAGGCGATGTTGCGGATATCCTAAGATCGATTACTTAGGGTAAAAAAATGGTTTCTGACTTTGTTCACTCGACTAGACAAACGGTACGAAGATGCCCATCTACAAAAGTCTACAAAGCACAACTAAGAAGCAGAATTCAACGAGCAAGTAAAAATTTGCAAGAGTTTGAACTTTGAGTTTGCAAGAGGTTGGGAGACAGTGAACTACAGAAAGCTTTACGACTAGCAAGACCAAAATTTTAGATGAAGCGCTTGCCATTGCCTTAGACTAGGAAACAGATAGTCAAGCTTCACGAAGATATCCTGTACGAACGTCTAAAGACAGCTACGAACAAAACGATAAACGTCTGGAGGAAATCGTACGGAAAGTAGTTCGTAACACGATGATCGAAGAGACGCGAACCCAGATATTGGAATGGTGACGACATGGTCACATTCGTAAATTGCAAGAAAATAATACAAAAGTCAGAAAGCTAGAACAGATCGAATACTTGGCTGAAGACAGTAATTTAAATGCTGATGCTCAGTCAAGACGGCCATGCAGTGCAAATTGTAATAATTGTCTTAAATTGGAGGAACGACTTTGCCCCGTCAGACGAACCACCGTCATTAAGGATCAATGGCAGCCTTAACAGCTCCAAGACGCCCAGGCAGATGATCCATGTGTAAAAAGAGTATTGGATTGGATGCATCGAAGTGAGAGACTTACTTGGCAAGACATTAGTGCATCTAGTCCAAAAGTCAAGTCTTACTGGAGCCAATGGAATTGCCTAGTGCTAAATGCTGATGATCTTCTGTATGGAACCTTTGAGAACGATGATGGTACAGAATTTAAGCTTCAGATGATTATACCTTAAAGTAAAGTGTCAGAAATATTGCGTCAGTTTTGCAACTCTACAAATGGGTCGAGAACGGTTCTATTGGGTGAACTGTAAAGATGATGTTAGAAGATGGTGCCGGAAATGTGAACTGTGTGCAACCAGTAATGGTCAGTTAGTAAAAAGAGGGCACCCATGAAACAGCACAATGGTATCTATCTCTATTCTATCCTGGTAGCCATGGATTATTTTACGAAATGAACTGAAGCCTATGCGATACCAAATCAAGAAGCTGCTACCGTTGATAGAGGTACTTGTTAAAGAATTCTTTAGCCGATTTGGTGTTCCCTTGGAGATCCATGGGAATCCGTGATTTTTACTATTTTTTAATTAATAATAATTATAATGATTTGCAACCATATTGATCTTATGTAAAATTTAATAGCAAAATTGTTACTCTTGTTGAAAATTGGTCTAAAATGAATAGTTATTCAGATATATAAGAAAAAAACGAAGAATAATACTGAATTTGTTGAATTTTTTAATATTATTTAATAAAAAACTCTCACTTTTGAGAACTTACGCCTAGTGAAATTATGTTTTCTAGTAATACTTGAAAGCGATTTACGCAAAAAAAGTTTATATACTTCCCACCAAAATGTGTACATTTTGAAATAGATAGATACTGCCTGGTTTATTGTATCAGGCTGTGAAAATTGGCGGATGTTCCGGCATTATTTAAAATTGAAGTAAAATAAAAACAGTTTTATAATGCTATAATATAGGTCAATATAATATGTATGCATTAGTAAATAATTTTTTTAGCTATAAATTTTATGGAAAACATCAATTAGATTAACTAATAATAGTTTAACTAATGTAATGAGAAGATTGTTTTATAAACATAAGAATCAAACTGAACTTTTCCTTTCATTAGTCCATTAGTGAATACGAATTTAGATGCTTTAACTACAGTAAATACATCCTTTTTGCCGCAAAGGTTATTGTTAGAAATTATCATTACTTCAATGAGACAATCATAAAATGGATGATAATAATAATAGAGCACTTATTCGCAGACAGAGCAAACATAAATAAAATGGCACATGTGATACTTAATTTTTATGTAGTATACGTATTATGTCTGTGAGAAGTGTTACGGGTGGACAAATAATTACTACACAGTAATGTAAAGAAAGTATTAACTTTTAAAAGAAATAATCGTATTGAAAAGTCAAAATGAATAAAAGAGTACCCTAAAATATTAATGTCATAATCACTATAATTGTATAAATAATTTAATAAAATAAAAGTGACCAAAAGTATAAAAACAAATGCTTTAGGTTAAAATGGAGGTGTAGTCCTTTAATATGTAACGATATTATTATAATTTGCCTACCATATTGAGTATCGCTTATAGGTGGTTAAAAGTGGGTACAGCAATTACTGGACTTGAGATAGGGTGAGCAAACAAACCGAAAGCTTTGCGAACGGCCACTCTTGATTTGGTTGGAGAGCTGGATCGTAAGTAAGTGAATAAAAGAGGGAGTGGCAAGGGTAACTACAAAGAAAGAAGTAAAGAAAATACTTACATAGATTTCCTGGGCAACAAAATACAAGAAGGTTTCTAAACTATTTGAATTTGGACGCCGTTTAAAAGAATCCTCTTGCTGGATAGAAAGAAAGGCTTTTTTTCTAAAAAATATTAAGGATAAAAATCTCTTTAAAGGAAATAATTCTACAACTTATGGTTTAGAGAGAAACATTACATATTTATTATTACTTCACATCAACAGTTATTACAAATAATATTAACAAAATTTATCAACAACATTTGCAATGGTGCTATTTGTAACGATTTACAACAACGTTTGGGTCACTTATAGGAATTTAAGTTATTATTGAAATAAAAATACATATCTAGATGTTTTAACGGAGCTTAGATTGAGGTTACCCTTTAAACAAAAAATTCAAATTTATTGTTATGTACCAATTGTCAAAAAAAGGATAATACTGACTGTCATATGTCGAAATAAAATATCAAACCTTTTGAAATATTAATTAAATTTTAAAATTAATTGCATTTAAAAGAAAACAAATATGACAATTAGCTAATCCATAAAACCATAAATTGAAATTAATCCATAATTTCATTTGTTTACAATTATTTAGGTTGTCATGAAAGCAAGGTTTTTATTAATAAAAATGTCTATTTTTACTTAAAAATTTTTAACAAAAAGTACCTTATATTACTCTGGCTGATGTATTTCCTTTAAAAAAGGTTTGGGATCGGAATTGAACGAAAAAACTGCAAACAACATACAACTGTGTCCCACTCAAGCTGGAATTGGTTTACCATGGAACATAAAAATGGACAATTGGACCGTCGAAATGGACAGTTCTTGGGAAGTTGAAACTGATTCGGGCTTCGGATTATCCTGTGACAATAAACTGCAATCTTTAAAACTCGGCCACTCAATTTCTTCTTTAAATTATATGGACCTCTCATATGGTTGGAAACGTCGTCTTACAAATCTCTCAGATAAATCACAGCACAAACAAATCGGTGATTAAATCAACAAAAACTGCCAATTAACATTTTGAGCATAAACTCACCTTTCAACTTCAAAAAATCTGCCAGCTTTGAAGACTACACCCGAACGCTATCTCTTCCAAATCTCTATCTTCTTCCTAACTGATACACTTCACTTTACATAAGTGAAATCCTGATAACAAAAAACGAGTAACGAAAAACCATTACGAATTTAAAAAAGAAAAATTCGGACTAAACAATGACCTGACTCCTATCGTGGTCTATTGCAAAGTGACATCATAATCTCCCCACATGACGTTCCACATCAACCTAAGTGGACATTTATTTGACGCGCAATATTAAGCGGAATCAACATCAAAAAATGCAATTAAAATTGTTATATACAGACCAGAAATGTTTATATTATCAATCTCAGAGACGCAAAAATATTGAGAATATTTTTCGGTGTTTTAACACATACAAAGGGAAAAAGAAATGCTAGAAATAAAAATCATTAAAGATTAAGATACAACAGGTTTGACATCGTATATTATCACTTTGAATGTTAAATGGACAATTCCTGAAATTAGAAGCAGAAAAAAGCCAAAAAAAGACCCGTTGGGAGACGGTCAGACGAAACAAGTTCCGAAGTAAAATATTATTTATATAAGCAAAGATAATAACTTAAGGAGAAATGTAATTATTTAGCTAATCCAACTCCACAGACGATCTGAGTTGCTCGTATGACCAGTGTATCCAGTTATGGGTCGAGATTAATTGGCCTACTTCAGATCATCTGTACATGATCTTTCAGAATTGACATTAAACTGATTGTAGGTCTATTTTGCCTGTGAATCCTTAAAAATCCGCAATATAGGGACATGCACAGGATCGGCCTATGTTCAAATTAGGTATGGAACAACAGTAACAAAACCCCTTATAAACATAAAAATTAATAGCATTATAAAATTGAGGTTAACAACAAAAAGGATAAAATTAATTCACCACTTTAAGTACATGTTCAGTAACTAATGCAAGGCAGGACATCTCAAGATATCGTAAGTAAAGTAGGATGAATAGATCAATCAACTTTCACTGGTTAAATAATCCTGGTCAAAGAAATGACATATTGAATAGACATGTGCTAAGAAGGGCGAAGTATAGTGTAAAACAAACAGAAATCAGCTTAGAGTGATAACAGGCTTCTTAACTGGACATGTGGCAATCAAAAGACACCTGTATATCATTAGGCTAATTCATGGAGACTTCATCTATAAGGAATCTTTAATTCCTTATAGATCGAGTAACTAGAGAATACTCTAATAACGGACTAAGCATTAATACAATAAAGACATAGTTACTTGTGGTTAGTACACAAGACCTTGGCGCTATACAACTAATTGTCAATAATGAACCAATAACAAAAATTTAACCATTTTAAATACCTAGGATATTGGATAATCGAGACACTAAATCCGGATGAAGAAATTAAAACTCGTATAGAAATTGCAAGAGGAACATTTATGAAACTTTGCAGAATAAACTTGCACAGATTTATTCTGTGCAATTCTCAGCTGAACTTACAGCTGAGAATTAAGTTCCTAAAATTTTATCTGTATCCTGTACTACTGTATGGATGTGAAACCTGGATAATGAAGGTTAACATGATGAACAAATTAGAAGCCTTTGAGATATAATTATATCGTAGAATGCTCAGAATATCATGGGTTCAACACATTTCAAACAGAGAAGTCTTGAAAAGAGTAGGTCAAGGTGAAGATGACTTAATAAGCATGATAAAAAAGAGAAAACTTGAATATCTGGGGCATATAATGAGAGGAAGCAGATACAGGATAATGAAGTAGATACTCAACGGAAAGATCGACGGAAAAAGAGGAATTGGTAGGAAGAAATACTCATGGCTGCGAAACCTTCGTCAATGGACCGGCTTATCAGCAGTTAGTTAGAGCTACCCATGCCTAAATCTTGGGCACGGTACTCAAAGAAGAAGATGGAGACTTTAGCTGCAGACTCTATAGCAGAGAACGTAAAACAGTCAACCATATCAAGCATGACTCCAAGGTGTTGGATCGCAGGTCTGCAGACCTACTATAGCGTTCCAAAATGCTAGAATGTGTGTCATAAAGGAATGGGAAGATATGCAACAAGTTATGTAATTGGCTGCAGTATAACCGATTGACAACTGACAGCTTCCATAAAGAAAATCAATATTAAAAGATCAACAGCAAATGAAAGAAGATTAAGTAAGATCAATAAACGAGTAGTATTCTTGAATTGGATTAGCAAGAGTCGATACGAAAATAATGAAAGCACATAAAAATCCACTCCGATAATTTTAAAAAAGGCAGCAGACAAAACTCTTACGGAGAATATGTTGTACTGCAATACGTTTTTTTCCTATCTTGTCCCAAGTCACACTGTTTGTTCACTAGGGTAACTACGCCACCTAGAAAGACATCTAAACTACCAACATCTGACATTTCAATCATATTTTGTTTTTGAAACGATACGTTAAATTAATAATATTAATAACATAAATTCAAATACTAAAAATGTAAATGATGAATAAATTTTATATTATATTTAACAAACTTTAAAAATTACTAAAATCATTAAACTCTTCTTCTTAAAGTGCCCTCTCCTCAATGGAGGTTGGCTACTACAATTTTAAACTCTTCTCTATCTTCAGCTGTTCTTATTAGCTGTTCAAAATTTAGCCCTGTCCATTGTCGGATGTTTCTGAGCCATGATAGTCTTTTCCTTCCTAGGCCTCTCTTTCCCTCGATTTTTCCTTTCACTATAAGTTGGGCATATTGGTACTTATTATTTCTCAGTATGTGGCCTAGGTATGGGCCACAATCATTAAACGAAATTAAAAAAAAAATAGGATTTTTTAAATTCTAAAGAAGCATTGTGATAAAATGAAATGAAAACGCAAGAAATAGAAATGGCCATAGAAAAACTGAAAGCACACAAAGCAGGCGGCCCTGACAATATTCCACCAGAGTTGTTAAAAGCTTGCCCAGGTACAGTGGCAGACCTAATCCAACCACTCTTGAAAAGGGCTTGAGAGAGGAAAAGTTCCCCAAAGAATGGAAAACGGGATTAATAATAAAGATACCAAAAAAGGGTGACAGAAGATATTGCGAAAACTGGAGAGGAATCACACTTCTGAATACTATAAATAAATTAACAGCAATAATTATAAACAACCGACTAACAAACAGTGTAGAACCAATGTTGAGGAAGGAACAAGCCGGTTTCAGACCAAACAGATCATGCGTGGACCAAATTAACACACTAAGAATAATTGTAGAACAGTCACAGGAATTCAACTCTCCTCTCTTTGTGTGCTTTGTGGAATTCAAGAGAGCTTTTGACACGCTCACACATACGGCCATATGGAAAGCACTGCAGGAAATAGGAATACCAGTAAAAATAGTAAATCTCATCAAAGAACTCTACAGTGACACAGAAAGCAAAATCCTACACAACGGCATAACATCTGACCCAATAGCTATGCTAAACGGAGTAAAGCAGGGCTGTGTTTTATCCCCCATACTATTTAACATTGTACTGGACTCCGTACTAACAAAGGTAAACTCTAATAGAGGAATTTACTGGGGATTAACAAACAGACTGGAAGACCTAGATTACGCTGATGATATATGCCTCCTAGCACATACAAAACAGGACATGCAACTCCAAGTAAACAAAGTACAAGAAGAATCAAAGAAGGTTGGTCTAGAAATAAACATCAACAAAACCAAAGAAATGCGATTTGGTACCAGAAACAACCAACCTATTATGATCAACGACCAGAAAATTGAGAGAGTAGCGGAATTTGTATATCTGGGCAGCATAATTGACTGTAATGGGGGTACAGAGCGTGATGTACATGAAAGAATAAATAAGGCTCGCAACGCCTACAACATGCTTAACAACATATGGAAATCCAGGATTTACCCAACTAAAACGAAATTAAAAATCTTCAACACAAATGTAAAAGCTGTATTACTGTATGGCTGCGAAACGTGGAAGATATCAGCACCCATAGTACACCAATTACAAGTTTTCATCAATAGAGCGTTACGAAAAATCCTTCGTATATTTTGGCCTAACCGAATCTCCAATGAAAATTTATGGAACCAAAGCAACCAAGAAAATGTCATAAAGCAAATAAGGCGAAGAAAATGGAGATGGCTGGGCCACACACTCCGTAGACCGCCAAATGACATTGCCAGGACAGCGCTGGATTGGAATCCCCAAGGCCGACGGAAAGTAGGCAGACCTAAGGGAACTTGGAGAAGGACAGTACTGGACGAAGGGAGAAAAATGGGAAAATCCTGGCTTGAAATCAAAGCACTAGCCAGAAATAGAGTTCGCTGGAGACACTTTGTGGAAGCCCTATGTTCCTCTTAGGAATCTTGGCACTATATATATATATATATATATATATATATATATATATATATATATATATATATATTGTGATAAAATAAGTAGTGTTTCACACTTATTTCGTCTAATCAATTTTTGAACAATCAGCAAGTGTCACATTTAGGAGTTTCAAAAGAAATTATATATTCCTCTGTAACAATTATTCTGATGATTTGATGATCTCTATGACGATTTTCTATGTACTTTTCATATAATATTTCAATATTGAACTCAAGGCTCATATACTCTTTATCCGTGTTATCAGGTCGGCTGTAATGGCTTTCATATCGAGGTAAAGAGTCTATGAAACGATGAAATGCGTCAATGTCGTTTTGCAAATATTTTCTTTTTTGGTTTCCATGTCTACTTCTGCGGTCTTTTGTAGGAACAATAACACCCTTCTTAAGCTTACTTACAATATATTCCACTTGACCTCTACCGATTCCATGTAAAGAAATAAATGCATTTTTGCAAATTTTTAAACTTTGGTTGTTCGATTGATTAGAGTATTCAAAAGTAGAAGTCCGCCTCGTATCCCCTTTTCTGGTGTTTCGTTTTATATTATTGTTTCTACCCCTACATCCGAATAGATAACTATTTTGTATATCATAGCTTGAAAGCTGCTAGAACTTAGAAAATATTTTGGATTGCTCAGCTGCTGATATTATCTCAAAACATTTTCTTTTACATGTACATGAAGGCCCAACAGCTTTTTTGCTTACTTTTTTATATTTCTCTCATGGTCGATAATTAAAATCAAGTAAAGTAGATTTTCTATTATTGTAACGTATCAGAAAATAGAACATTACATTTTGTTTAATTTTCGTTTATTTTTTTATTAAATTTATTAAAGTATTGAAGCCTATATTAGTTATTTCTTTATTTAATAACCGTATAAATAAAATTTTCGAACTGTAAATATTTCCTACATAGTTTAGAGTGTACCGAACTTTGTCACTGACACCAATTTAATTAATCGAATTAACAGAAATCCATTACTGGTCTATTGTATGCAAATTGATACATTCTTTTTGTTTCAGGTAAATACTGCCCTTTTAGCTGTCCTGTGAAAGATAGCAATCTCCGTAATTGCGGTAAATAAGTGTGTACTTTAAATAAATAGTCAAGCTGTTAACATCGCGTGCACTGCATTCTATACATAAATTCTGCTTTATTCACCGTTAAATTAATTTTTCGCTTGGATGTAGTTAGCATAGAAGTATTTTTTGTAATTAAAATAGTTTTTAAAACGTATTTTAAAACATATTTTGAGATATACAATCAGTAATTTTGCAATTAAGTGCCTGAGAGAGTATTGGTGGAATGTAAAACAAGTATAACAATTCACACCTTCTTTTTTTTGCCATTTCCCTATTATTTCTAGCCCAGAGTTCAGAGTTGTCTCTTATCGAGGTTATTTGTTGCGGTGTCTGTTTGATTTTTCTTGCTCCATACAAGAGAGAAGAATTGGTTGCTTCTGTAGGTGTTAAACTTTCCAGGTATATTTTTAGTTTTTAATCGTGTTTAATTAAAAGTGTTTTTAGTTTTAATGTGGCTTTATTATAGTGTGTTTATTTGTTGCAGTTTTGCATTTTTGCCATGTTTTGTGTGTCTTATTTTCTGCGATTTTTTTCTGACTTCAATTAGGTTATTCTTCCTTATGGGTTTGGTGTTATTCATTTTATAGATAGAGTTGCACATTAAGCAGCTGTTTTGGTTCTGAATGAAATTTTTTGTAACGCCACTTCAATATCATATTGTGGTTTAGGGAAACATTTAGTTCCATCTAATTTTTCTCTAAAAGCAACCCAATTTGGTTTTTGTTGAATAGATGTAGATCTTTTGATTTTTTTACTATCTCAGCGAAGTAGGTTAACGAATTGGAAAATGATGGGAACAAAGATCAAAACTAAATTCTATTTTTAAATGTCTGGTATTAATACTCTTTGTGATAAAGAAGTCTCAGTTAACTGAGTTAACTTCAAGCACCAGCAACAAGCGTTACTACCTGACTTGACAACAATGGCAAGTGCGACCTTGCTGAAACGTGATCAAGATAATGGTTTTTATCAAAACCAAAGATATTCAACGCGAAGTCAAATCAGGAAAACGACAGAGAGCATATAGAGAGCATATATATATATGAAGGACATTGGGGAAAACCCCATCAGTCAATGAGCGTTTATGGAAAAACCCCGTGAGTCAAATAATATTGTAGTAATCGGTTACCGGGATTTGTGTTGTACACTTGTCAGTATGTTAGCTGTTGTTCAGCAACAAAGTTGTTTCTTTGTATTGTCGAGAGCGTGTTATTTGTCAGTTTTTTGTGTACCTGTGTTTAAGAGTAATGGAAAAAGACTACTTAGACAGTTGCGGTGAAACTGATGAATCGTTCAGAAAACCAATGAGTAAGAAACGAAAAACAACAGGTCGAGTTAGGGATGTTATGAGAGATTCGCGAGCAGCGTCTCACCAGCTTGGGTCGGATTGTTTGTGCAAAAGACTTAAATGCTTTCAGAATATGCCAGAAGGGGGACGAAAACGAATTCTTAGAGAGTATAATCTGCAGGAAAATAGAGCAAAGTAGAACTCTTATTTGAGTAGCCCCATTACAGTGTTGCCTATAGTTCAGAGACGACCTCGAAATACAAATCCTAGATATAACACAGCTTCATTTTCATATAGAGTTTTGTAATGGCTAGCTCACCCATTGCACATTGAAACCCCTCAGGGGTGATGTTCGGCATAAACTAACTTAATTTGAGAAATCGGGAATTATTAATAAAATAATTTCTTTAACACATATCTTTATTTATTTATATTTTAATAAATCAAAATGTAATAACAATTAAATTGAGTTTCTAACAACAGGGAATTAAGCATCTATATAAAAAATCTCAAGAAATAAAGAAACTTAGCTCTACTCTATGAGCAATCCTCCTGCTGTTTTCTTCTCAACTCGGACCATACAATGTCTGCAAAAACCATGCCGCTACGCCGAAACCATGTGGATCCCTCTCCAATCCAAAGCCATGCGGACTTTCAAAATCGAGATGGATTTCTTATTCCAAAAAAAAAAACAATTTCATTTTCGCATTCTTCAAGGTGGATTTTCTTGAATAAAAACCAAGGTGGATTCTCTTGAATAAAACCCAAGGTGGATTCTCTTGAATAAAACCCAAGGTGGATTCTCTTGAATAAAACCCAAGGTGGCTAGAAAAACAAAAACCACTACAAAATTCGTCATGGCACGAGTTTTGTCCAACAACAGAAGAATTCTGGCAAGCGGAAAGCTCTTCTCTCTGAGACCTGTATACCGATCCAGAATTCTCTGATGTTGCCAAAACTCACAAATTAATAATTGTAATTAATAGATAAATTATTAAATGAAAAATGAAAAAGACAAAGTTGTGCGATAAATACGATTTATATTGAATTATTATTATTACAGCAAAGGTAAAAAGAAAATAAAAAATTGTAAGCAGTTTTTAAGTACTAGCGTACACAAAATTAGACGACAAACTAAAAGTGTTCTTGATTAAAGTATGAAAATATGTTGTTGTAAAAAGAGCAAAGTATTAACTTATCCAGACCGTTGGAAGTTTCTGACCACGAGGACTTATTTTTTTTAATAATACCTTCTCGTTTGCTGGTTTATTTTAAAAAGAAATTAAGTCGGGTCGGATTGATAGAAGTAAATTATTTAGGAGTGGGGTTTCTGCTTAGATTAAAGAAACCCTTAATCTAAGGGTCTCTGTTTCTTGTACGATAAAGTAAGCGAAGGTAAGACTACGAGGGGACTTAAGAAATTAATCAGCGGATTTATTTGTAATAGGAAAATATTGAAATAAAATATAGGAATACAAACAAAGGAAAAAGAACTTTTTATCAATGAAAATCAAATAGTATGAGCAGAAAATAGTGGAAAGTACTTTGAAATTATTAAGAACAAAAATGTAACGTTTTAAACGTTACAGTTTGTTTGTTAAAAGACAATGTTTTATGTGATGTTCGGGTCTGCTTAAAAGCGTTTATGTCGTTTTATGGTATTAGTGAGGATAAGGTTAGGTACATAAGCGGTGCTCTGATTATTGCTGATAAATCTCCCACTGTCTCGTGGAAAACATTCAATAATACCCCACAAACTTTCACAAGAAACCAAACAAAACGTATTTAAAATCTGTTAAAGGGAGAAAATCACACTATTCTTTAAAAGACACCAACAAAATTTACCTTCCTGTTGAGTTAAATATTTCAAAGCTACATAACATGTACTAACTATAAAGAACATAAAATTTCGTATGAAATTTTTCCTTTTGAAAACCTTTCCTTTGGTTATCCACCTAAGGACTCTTGTAGTACATGTGATTCTTTTAAATCACAAATTTTAGCGCTTGGGGAGAAGCTTAAAACTGCTACTGAAAAAGGAGAAACAAGTCAGAATCTGCAAACGAAACAGCGTTTTTATACATTAAAAAAAAAATACCGAAAACGTTCCATAAAATCAATCACGATGGAATCTGTGACCATGGACTTTCAAAAAAACAACCTGTCATATAATAACATTACGACTAATGATGTCTACTATCGGCATCAACTGAATTTTGTTAGTTTCAATATTCATGTACTTTCAACGCAGAAAGCAATTAATTTTTTATAAGTATGATGAGTCTGTGGCAAGAAAGGCGCAGATGATGTATGCTCCATGTTTAGGCATTTTGTTTTTAAAATCTTGCCCCTTGAAGTGCAAGAACTCTGTATATTTTGCGACTCATGTGCGGATCAAAATATCAAAATAAAAATTATACATTTATCCGGTTTTTACATCATCTGGTAACAAAAGATAAACTATGAGCATTTTTGAACAAAAATCCTATACAGAGGTTCCAGAAGACTGGAGGGAGGTTCTAAGGAATACTCGGGTAAAACCCCTTTTCATTTACAGTGATTGATTGCGAAGTGGATGTAGTTTTTCAAAATTGGACTACTTAACTATCATCACTTTATCCCCGGAAATGGTCATTTCCCACAAGATCGATTCGTATGTTAAAAATTTCGGCAACTGAAGGACGACTTGTGTTCTATAAACCTACTTTTTTGGACGTTATGCATCCTGAGTGCTTGAAAAAAAACCTCCTTGTAAAAAATCAAAGAAAGATCAAGGCGCAGCCATTGCAGTAATTATCCCATTACAAAATTTGTACAATGGAAAACTTCCAATACAACTGCAAAATATCGCGACCTTCATTTATCCCAGTATTTGGAAAACTCCGAAGCAAAGCTTTTTATCAAAATTTAACTGCTAACGCTTGTTCAACAGGAAGAAAATGATGACGAATACGCTGACGACTTCAGACCTTTTTTTTTAATAGTATGTTTTTACTCTGGTTTTGGACTGCAAAAATATTAACAAAATTGTCAGAAATAAATTAAAATATTTTCTATATGTTTATTGTTAATTTTGTTAGCCTCTAGAGTTGAACAAAACAATAAAATGGTTGTTTTCTCGAAAATAACTTTTTTGACTGACCGGGTTTTTCCCTTGTGCCCTTCACATATATATGGATTTTGACTGCTTCTTTATCTTACTTACTTACTTACTCCGTGGCGTTACAACCCTTCGTGGGTTTTAGCCGACTCGACAACGTGCCTTCACTGTTTTCTGTCTTGAGCAACCTCCATCCAATTCTCCACGCCCATAGTGCTTAGGTCTCCTGCTATATTATCTCGCCACCGGAAACGAGGGCGTCCGCGTGGTCTCCTTCCAGTTGGGACTTTTTCCCACACTAGTCTTACTGTTCGCTCGTCAGAATGTCTTTTGAGGTGTTCTGCCCATTGGAGTCTTCTGGACATTATTTCTTTTATGATGTTGGCGTCTGGGTAAAGTTCTTCGAGTTCTTTGTTAGTTCTTATCCTATAAAGATCTTCCTTAGGATTTTTCTTTCCCAAACACATAGTCTCTCTTCGTTTGCCCTTGTTATCGTCCACGTTCCGCTTCCATACATCACAACGTGTCCTATGATTGTTTTATAGACATGTTCCTTCGTATGTCGTGTTAGTTGTTTCGATTTATCCATGGCTTTGTATATTCAGCGCACGTTGATGTGCTCAGTGGGCCTTCATGACATCCTAATTTTTTCACATATCTGTCATTTGGCTTAACATCTATTACCACAGGTGGTCCTAGATATTTCTTCATCAGCTTGAGTCCACCACCAAACTGTGTTCTCTTATACCACTTCGTTGATTCCTCTATACTCCATTTAGTTAATACTGGGATTAACGTTCTATTGGCACATCTATCGTAATCTTATTATGCTTAATTTCTTCACTCTGGCAATACTATTCGAACTCGTTCGTTGTAAAGGCGGTGCCTCTATCGGATATTGTTTGGAGGAGATTTCAACAGAAATCTTTCTGTTGTATCTTCATACATTTTTGACTTCTTTCACCGTCGTTGATTTTCCATTTTCCGTCGTAGGATAAAACCATGCGAATTTAGAAAAATCGTCGATGATCAGCAGAATGTGATTATAGTTCTTGTTGGTCGCAGCTAACGGTCCTAAATGATCAACATAAAATGTTTGTAAAGGTCCGTCGATTTTTAATATTGGATGCAACCAACCTTCCTTTTTGCCTTCTTTTCTACTTCCAATAATACATTTAATACAATTTCTTATACCATGCTCGACTTTTTCTGTGAGATTAGGAGTAAAACATTCTCTTCAAATTACTTCCTGTGTTTTTGTTAGAGCTAAATGTTCTACGTCGTGTAAAAGTTTAATTACTTATGTTTGCATTCTTTTCCTAATGACTAACAATTCCTTACCTTCGTCATATTTAAATAGAATATTGCTTCGTAAGAGAAACTGCTCGTAAGCTTCAGTAGCAAGTTTTTTCTTTATTGCTTGAATGGTGACACTTTCAGATCTTTATATACATCTAGCAATTCAAAGTAATTGACTGTAGCATATCTATTACTGAGCACTTATACGATATATTAATACGAATACTTCGTAGGGACTACGATAAATGAAATATTTTACATACAATAAATAAAATGTTCTATAATGTTGTAGTAAGTCCACTTTAAAATTGATTGTTCTGCTTTTACTCTGAACATCCTTCGCTGTATAGACTTGACAGCTAAATTACCTGAACGTCGATAGTTCCTTGACTTTGAACTTAAAAAGTGAGTAAACAATAACTCGCTGTCTGCGGCCGCTCACTCCAATCGATGTTACGCTGTTTCTGGTTTCGTTCAAAACCTGAATGAAGCCGCATAACACTATATTATTGTGTTGCAAGAATCGTAGTAGGCGTATAGTAGCATACCAATGCAAGAACGTGCATTAGCATTCAGTATATAGGGTGGCAAAGGTTACTCTTGGAGGTTTGCGTGAATACAGCAACAGTTTTTATATTTGTATATTAGTTCTATATAATTTAGGGCATAATTTTCAATTTTCATCAAATATTTTCGTCGAAATTCAACAATTGAGGATTGGCCTAAGTTTTTTAATAAATTATTGTTCGTATCTTTTGTATTGTACTTCAAAAGTAGAAATTAGTGGTCGTAACACTAGAGGCACGTGCCCTGGACGGTAGATTCCAAGAAGCGGCAAAATTTGCAAGGTGTATAAAAAATAATACTAGTTATAAAACTAGTAATAAATATTATGTTAAATGGGATTAAGCCACAATTGATTGTGATGAAAATTAGAATCCTAAACTAATATTTGACGTTTTGATATCTGGAAATCGTTTAAAAAAAAGAGATTATTTTAAAAAATCTGCCAAAATGTATAAGCAACTAGCTGTTGTTAGATTATGTTAACCTACACCAAAATAGTTGTACAAATCATTTATCAAAATAAATGCATCAAAATTATCAGAAAAATAAGAAATTAAATACGAACTGCCAAAAATAAACTCATGGAAGAGCATTGCAGAGAAATTGAAGTACTGAAATGAAAACGTAAACTTTTAATCCCCTAAAGAAGGTAAAAGAAGCTTCTGGATTAAACAGACATAAAACAGTTGGATGCTCAACTGATGACGAGGCTAAAATAAAAATCTGGAAATAATACATTTTTTGTGAGAACACTAATAAGTCTATGTTGTTCTGATTACACCCAAGATCAATATTACCTATAACTGGAGAAGAGCGCTTATAGTTAGAAAAGAGCTAAAGGACAGGAACGCTCCCTACGTCCCTAATTACCTATGAGATTCACGCTAACCTGCTTGACGATGAAGGAATCAAACATATAAAAAAATAATATTTTATTATATAATATAATAATATAGGTATATTAATATATTTTAATAATTTGTGTATTATAAAAAAGATCCCAGGTGGTATTTAAGTGATGGTGAGGGTTTATTATCTAATGGTTATTCTTCTATTTAACACTATATTTATTTATATAAATTAGATTATAGTACTGTATTTACGATTGACGTTAATCAGGAGGTACATACGTGTTTTATCGATTTTGAAAAAGCGTTTGACAGAGTACGCCATGATAAGCTTAGAGAGATTCTTGAAAGGAAGGACATAGATAATAAAGATCTGCGAATAATTCTCAATCTATATTGGAATCAGAAAGCTAACATCAAAATAGAAACTGAAATATCACAAGCAATAGAAATACGTAGAGGAGTACGACAGGGTTGCATTTTGTCACCTCTGTTATTTAGTGTATATAGTGAAAGCATCTGTCAGGAAGCCCTTTTACAAGCAAACGGAGGAATCGTAATTAATGGAGAGATTGTAAATAATATTCGATACGCGGACGACACTGTACTAGTTGCAAGAACAGTAGAAGAATTACAAAGATTACTTACAGACATAAATATTGCTTGCAACAATTATGGTATAAATATCAATATTAAAAAAACCAAGTATATGGTCTTCAGTAAAAACATGACACAACCAGCGTATATTAGTATAAACGGCACTCAAGTTGAAAAAGTATCAAGTTACAAATACTTGGGAACTTTAATAAACGAAACTGGAGACCAAAACAGTGAAATAAAAAGACGTATCGAAATTGCCAGGGCCACCTTCATAAAGTTGAGAAAATTCTTCTGCAACAGAAATATAAGCATCCCTCTACGATTAAGAATGCTGAGAGGCTATGTATTTAACACGCTATTATACGGTGTAGAGGCCTGGACTCTCAAACAGAACAACATGAAAAATATTGAAAGTTTCGAGATGTGGTGCTACCGTCGAATGCTGAAGATTAGTTGGGTTGAAAGAATAACAAACTGTGAAGTAATACGAAGAATAGGAAAAGACCCAGAGATTTTGTTAACGCTAAAGCGAAGAAAACTCAAATATTTTGGTCACCTGATGAGAGGACATAAATACGCATTACTTCAAAACATAATGCAGGGAAAAATAGAAGGAAAACGGAATCTAGGTCGTAGTAGAATGTCATGGTTGCGGAATTTGAGAGAGTGGTTTGGCTGCACCACTAATGAACTCTTTAGGTCAGCCGTAAACAAGATCAGAATAGCCTTGATGATTTCCAATCTCCGATAGGAGTGGCACAAAAAGAAGAAGACTGTATTTACATTATCAGCCAGAACATATAAACAATACGGAGACCTACGTTAACTGTTGTGAAACAATATTCTAACATATAAATGATCCGACATGTACCATATTTATACCTATAAATATCTAAATACCTGTGTCATTTTAATATTAGCTTAAATGTTATTGTTTAATAAAAACGAATCCACTGTCTAGGTCTCCAATACATACTTTCAACTCGGGTCAACACATTAATTAATAAATTGATATAAGGTTGAATACTCGAATAAATGAACTTTGATAAAATTAAATGCAGATATCGAGCACAGTTTTATTAATTAAATCGTGCCCAAGTACTTTTGCTTCCTAGAGCATCTTCAGGGACATTTCGTCAATTTTGGGCTATCCAACAATCGCAGAATGTCATAAACATAAAGTTGTACATAACAGTACACTAAACAGGGAAATCTTCAAGGATCATTGAGGATCCAACAACACTTTTACACATACGTTTGGTTATTAATGTGAGATAGTGGCTTAGTAATATTTTAAGTTTATTGTGGTACTGTATCTGATTATAAGTTCGGCTGTAGGTTTTTATAAGGTTTTCTCTTTAAAACGTGCATTACAAAAAAAGACATCAGAAGAAGTAGCACAAGATGTTGATTTATACTCCCCCATTAATGTTAGGAATATTTCGAAGTACAGTGTTTGATGCAATACAGAGATTTCGGGAAAAGGACAATACACCAGAAAGCTAAGTCAAGATAGAGTAAGAACCACAAGTCAAGTTGAAGATCGCTTTCTGAGGTTACAAGCGATCGTACATTATCAGCACCACAACATTAAATGGTGTCCATAGAAACAGTTTCCATTTGTACCATTCGAAGACGCTTAAATAAATATGGATTAAGGTCCAGAATGCCTGTCACGAGACATCTATTAACAGAAGTTCATCGGAGGCAACGTTTACATTTCACTCGCGAACATCTTAATTTGGGTGTTGACGATTGGAGTGCTGTGCTTTTCACGGATAAATAAAAATTTAACAGACACCGATCAGATGGGCGGCCTAGGATATGGAGAAGAACTGGTGAACGTTACCATCAATGTTGTTTTACTCCGAGAATTCAATTTTGTGGAGGTGGTATAATGGTGTGGACAGGCATTTCCCTAGAGGCTCATACGGAACTTGGTACAATTCAAGAGGGTAATTTGAACGCTCAACGGTATATTCACGGTATATATACATGTTTGGATGATCATGTAGTGCCATTTGCCCCATTTATTGGAGAAAACTTTCGTCCGATGCAAGATAATGCTCGTCGTTTATTAACATGGCCCCTAAAGAGTGCAGACTTATATCCAATAGAGCAAACATGGGATATTCTGGGACGATGTATTCGACGTAACCATCGTTAGTTTGAAACGATAAATGATTTGGAGCAAGCAGACCGTGACGAATGGGAGTAAATTCCTTCTTTTTTTGTTTATTATTTTTTCTGTATAACATCCTTGAGTTGTAATAAATTTGACTTTTAAATTTTATTTATTATTAAACACTGAATAGGAACAAACTTTTTTAAACGCCAGTTTTAAATCTTTATTTCTTCTTCTTCTTCTTGCTTCTAGTATGTAGGCTTTAAAGCCTGTTTCTTCTTCAATATTAGCCTCCTTAAATTGTTTAAATTGTCGCAGCATCTTTTTCTTGGTCTGCCAATACTCCTTCGTCCATTTGGTGACTTATCTCGTGCTATTCGTACTATTCTATCCTCTGCCATTCTACTGATATGTTCGTTCCACTCCTGTTTTCGTTTTGTCACCCACTATTTATGTTTTCTATATTGCATGCTCTTCTTATGTTTTCGAATCTCTCCCTATCCAACAGACTTCTCCCTGATATTCGTCGGAGTATTTTCATCTCTCTTGTTTCTAGCAGTCGTCTCGTTTTAGATGTGTCAGGTCTTGTCTCCGCCGTGTATGTTAATATAGGTCTAATTGCTGCTTTATAGATTCTTGTTTTTGTGTCTTGTCTTAAGTGTTTGTTCTTCCAGATTGTGTCATTAAGAGATCCCGCCGCTTTACTTGCTTTTAAGCTTTGTTGTCGTACTTCTTCTTCGAAGTTCCAAGTGCTGACTTGGAACTTTACCGTGAAATAATGGACTATAGTTTACTCATGGTTTTGTTTTGTTGATTTTTGTATGGTGTATCTTTAATTCTGTAATTTTAAATGTTTTTTAAATATTCCTATCATTATTTTAAAGTTTCTTTTTTAATTTATTTATTTTTACTGTAAGTACTGCTACCGAAACAAAAATTTAATTCTAATAAATAATTCATAAGTTGATCTTTTTTGCCGCAAAACTAACTATTTCCACCGATCACCCCAAATTGCCAATCATCTGCTACCGCTATCAGCATGTCAATTCGTTTAGTTCGTCCAACCCTAAACCGAAATAAAAATGAAAGTTATTAGAAGGCAACGAAGCCGAATAAAAGAAAAACAGATGTTTGGTAATAAAAACCCGTCGGTGTGTTTTTATAACTTCTTTAGTGTTACTGTGAATATTAGTTGATTACCCTTGGAACTATAATTGTTTTTATTCATGTTTGTTGGGGGAGTGAATCAGGGCTGCACCTTTTTTTGGTTAATGGTAACCATCTTTTATTATTTGTTAGGTGATTCATATATTTCGATAAGGGGTGGTTAAAAATAAAAACACTTTTTCTTTCTATTTAAATTTGGACACTGAATGTTTCTGGTTAATCGGTAACCATCTAGGTACTTACTCTATAGAATTTCTCGATACCTCTAGTAACTTAAGACAAAGAATAAATATTTTCATTAGCTTTTAAGCTTTTTAAGTTGAATGCATGATTGCTGTCAGTGGCGGATCAGAGGGCTGAGGGGTCACGGAGGTCATGACCACCCCAAAACAAAATTAATTATCAATCAACTAATCCTAAAAAAACCCATCAACAATGCTCTTTCAAAAAATCAACAATTCTGAATACAGTAATACCTTGACTAACCTTTGACAATTCGTCATTTGAGTGCCAGAGAATCAATCGTTCGATTATCAATGAGATAGAACTACCGCCCAGACATTATTGCTTGCTAAAAATGTGCAATCAGCACATTTTTTTTTTGGTATTAGATATTTCTTATTTTCAGTTCTGTCTACGAACTGGTTGCTTGTAATTTAAATAATGTATTATAATTGTTGAGGCTGTGTGCTGCATTTTATAATTTATTCATAATATCAAAGTGAATATTGTTGTTGCATTAGATCTGTCTGATAAGTTAGTACCATAGTTTCATCTATGCAGATATTTTCGTCTGGTACTATAACCTTTTTAAATTTGGAATTTAGCAAATTTACCAGGGACTGAACTTTGTATAGTCTGTTTTCTGCTTGACATAAATCATTATTTGCGTAGTGGCAAACACGCAACAAAATTTCAAATCTATTTCGAGTCATATATCCTGCAGCTTTTGACCAGTATAAATCCGAACTTCTCCAAAAATCAGCCAGTTTAGGTTATGGTCCAGACCCATCCAAATCAGTACTCCCAAAAAGCAATACATTTCAGTCACATCTGTGTCTCTCCATTTATGCAGTCCTGAAGGTGGACCGATGGTTTATTCAACGATGTTATTCCCAATCACCTGATGTGCGTATATGTTAGTATGTTCAACAATAATGCTGAGAATTTCTTCGTTTACAAAAATTCTGAAGTAGGCGAATTCTTCTTTCTTTTTCATGCTTAGGACTTCTTCTGTTAATGCTATATTTTCTTCAAAATTAAAATTTCTCATATCGCCAAATATTAATCCTCATCATCCCCTGTATTTTCTTCTTTTCTTGAAGAATCTTGATTATCCTACTCATCGCTATCTGAAACAAAAAAAAAACAAAATGTAACATTATGTCAATGGAATATATAAATTTGCATTCAAATGTAGTCGTACATAACATCTTGTGTCATTCGCACATCAACATGACCTTATTGCCCTTGTAATTTTCTACCTTTTCTCGCAAGCTTATTGCGATAATAATAAAATAATTACATGATATATGTACTTACAACATAAATAACTATGTATTATTTCACAAATGTGTATAAGTATATAAACTTATACACAGTCAGTTACAGTCCTATATGTATTTATTGATCTTTATTCAAACTTATCCTTCTTCAGACTTATTCTCAAATGGATCATTCGTTATCATTACCCATACCTGATATTTCATCCCATAATGCATGAATCCGGGCCTGTTCTCTCTCATATGATGACATTTTATACACTTATACAAGAAAAACTACCTTTAGGAATAAATGAACTGCACGATGCAACATTTAGAGTTGAACTAACAAATACAAGCCAACGTCACGCTACCGTTTTAGACAAGATACGACAAGTCTAGACCGTGTATCCGTACTTATAAACGCGGCGTAGAATAAAAAAATGGTTTTCCAGGCCACGTGTATATTTTTCGTACACTAGTCAACCTACAAAAAATATATAATTAAATTATTTAAGCAATGTATCTAAGGTATGTTGATAAACAATTTTAAATACAATTTCATAAAAGAATTAGTGTGGCGCACATGGTGAATTTGGTGTGGCAGTCAAAGTGTTAAAAATGGCTTCGATTGCTTGGATAAACAGTTTAACCAGGCTCTGGTTTACAAACTTACTGATATCTGTAACCATGAACTTATGGTTTATATAAACCATAAGTTATTAAAGTGTCTTTTAAGAGCAAATGTAATACAGTAAAACCTGCGTAACATGAAATATCAGGGTTTTAAACCAATTTTCAGCCCCAGACAAGATAAATTTGCTGCCATATACTTTGAAGCAATACAATAATATTGGTATCACTGTATTATTAAAAATTTAACTTTTATATAATGTAAATAAGACTAAACAATATGTAACATTCAACGTTATAACAGGATACAAATTATTTTATAAAGTGTATGTGCGTCGAGACAAGCAGATTCTTTTTTGTTACATCACCTCGACGGAAACAATAACAAGATAAATCCACCTTGGTTTACAAAACTGACAAATGATGTGAAAGTAAAATACAACATTATACAATTTATACACACAATTGAATTTTCCTCGAAAGCCACAATGGTATTGAAAGGTTAGGTCTTCGTTGTGGAATAAAATGAAAATAAAAATAAAAAATATAGCGCTCGCGTGACCACGTCCATTGTGCGTCTCGGAGCTATATCTGATTCTTCGTCATGGGTCTTTTACCCGATTCATGACAGCCACATCGCTGTATTAAATTACATTTTCTTGTTTTTTACCTTCTAAAATAAAAAGGAAATATTTGAAAACAAACAATCCACGTCAGGAGAGCTCTTGATAAAAATATACTTTTGTAAACGCATTTATAAAAGAGAGGTCGACGTGATGGATATTTTATGTTTCGTTTAGACAGTTGGTTAAATAATTTTGATCTGAATTAGTCTGGTGTGAAAATAGAAGTTAATTTATATAAAGAATACATTCTTAATGACATTACATTAAAGAGGCAATGTTTTAGAAGATGCGTAGAAAAAGTATTAATTACATTTAAAAAAAAAGTAAATATTTGCCTATTGCTCGAAATTATCAAATATGAATTTGAGTTTGTGCTTGTTGTACTGTTATAAAACAAAAATTTACATTAGAATATTATTTAATATCGGTTACTTAGTTATTTGTCGGTCAGATAGCTCAGCGGGCTGTGCGGCTGCCTCTCATTCGCGTCACTGTCGAATGGTTCAGTGGATGTGGGTTCGGGCCCCAGCTCGGTGTACTGAAAACAAAAAGTCTAACGCAGCAGTTTAAAATTCTAGATGAATCTGCGGCTTAGACTAGGATATGCTGGGATCTGATCGGCCTATGGTGGAGCAGTACGGCAAGAGATAAGGGCTTGCGGCTTGGTGATACTCCTCCATAGATCCCTACCGGACGGGCGTAACGCCTAAAAAACCGGATATATATATATATATATATATATATATATATATATATATATATATATATATATATATATATATATATATATACTTAGTTATTTACTTAAATGTCCATTGAATCATTATTTACACTGTTCATATAGCATAATTTGCAAAAAAAATGTTTACACATTTTTAACATTTTTCTTCCTGTCGACTATTATACACTATATTCATTTAACAGAAAAGTAGCGGTCAACAAATGCATGCACAGAACACGTGAAATCTGATGTTTATATAATCGTACAGGGTTGTATTAAGATTCTAGCAATCTATAACATCTGAATTTGAAATGAATTAATTTATAATTTTTAGGATTGCTGTTAAAATAATACCAATCAATGATTAATCTTCCAAAGAAGTATACTTAAATATTAGTTTTTGTAAACTGTCATTCACACATCATTAGTTAATTGTGGTATTAATCAAAGGGCCAAAAATAGAAAGTTGTTTTATACATTTTACGCTTTAAGACCAATATTTGGAAATAAGTAATAATATTATCATTAATGATAAAAAAGAGACCTCTTCTTGTGTAAAAGTTAGGGAAAATACTTATACATATATTATTGGGTAGATAGACTTATACATTTAACATTACATTAACATTAATAAATAAAATTTATTTAGTCGACGTTTCGATTTCGATTTAACATTTATTTGTGTCAGCAGAAACGAATGTGTATTTAGAAGAATTGTGACGTTACTATTTTTGACTTTAATGCCGGTTATGTCGAAGATGGTTCGAGATATCAAAATGCCGTTTTCAGATTTTGATTCAGAAGACAAAAGTATATGTGAATCCATCGATAGATCGTCCCCAAGTATTGCATAGGCGACAACGCACAAACGAATATACTTTGCGGATGTAAAACGAAAGGTTTTCTTTGAAAATGATGAAAAAAACTTTTTACTATTACATATAAATAATATCGAATTACGAAAAATAAGTACTGGAAAACTAAATAGGTACAAGGAGTAAAATGGGTTACAGTTTTTCATTTTTAAAATATTCCATTTTGTTTATGTAATTTAATAATTTCGTATCTTTTAAATCATGAATGTGTTGCTTGTGTGAGTCCATTTCAAATAGGTAAAGAAATAATAAATAAGACTTACTCACAATCAATTTAATTTAACTATTTAGACGACCGGTTTCGCTTTCTACAATATGCAAAGCATCTTCAGGTCTCGATACAAAGTTAAATAAATGCTGAAATGATAAAAACTCATATTAGGGTGTTAGGTTAGGTCTAATAAAGATAAACAAATTAGATGTTATAAATTACAATAATTAGGCCAATATTACATATCTGTGGTTTTTTCAAAATGATTAAAAATGAATAAAAAGGTATAAAAAGTTTAAACAGACAAGTTAAGACCCACAAATTGTTATAAAATAGTCTATTAGATTGTAATAAATTAATAAATGAGCAAATAAATAAACATTACTTACATGCCGGTACTCTATTAATTGATGGGTGGTAGAACATGGTTGAAACTATCATGTATTGTTGAATGGAGAACTTAAGTCTGCTATTGTAGTTGTTTGACAGTACATTGGATCAAATCTATCTCCCCGAGTTCTTGAGGAGATAGATTTGATCCAATGAAATAGATATATGTGTGTGATTGTTTGTTAAATGAAAGTGATGTTATATACCATTGTATTATTTAAAAGGTATTTATACTTATTCGAGAGATATATTTATAAAATGTGTGTTATTTATTGAGTATTTGTTTTATGAAGGTGACAGTTTTTATGACAATGAATAAGCTTAGATGTAAGAATTGTGTGGGTGTGCAATTCTTTCAACTTGTAATTATCAAATTTCTTTGAGAAAGTTCTATTGGCAAAATAGTAGATTAATGCAAAGTCGAGTATATAAAATATTAAAGTTAAAACAATTAAGGACAATTTAAACACACTATATGCCCTTTTATAAGCCATCCTGCTAGAAAAAATATTTGGACAACGGGAAGAAGAACGTCCTGGTTTAAGAACCTCAGAACTTGGTTCAACACAAGATCTATGCAGCTTTTCCGCGCTGGGAGATAAGGTGAAGATTGCCATGATCATCGCCAACATTCGTCACCGATAGGCACATCAAGAAGAAGAGAACTCATTTCCACACCACCATAGATGTAGAAGGTAGAGTGATAATGGTGCGTTGTTTTATGTGGTTTTCCCGGTAGGCCTAATCCACAAATACTTAAACTTAGTGCAAAATATTATTCTAAGGAACTAGAACAAACATTTTTGGTTTCACTTTTTGGGTAACATGCTGTACACAATTTTTCTAATTTTCCGGAGTTATGGTGGATCATCAAATAAATTTTATATACAAACCTGCAAAGTATTATTTACAGGCTAATATTCTAATAAAATAATAGCTAATAGATAGATAATAGATAATTGAACAGATATATTAAAAAGGTCAATATTCACAATCTAATATTTATTTTCAAGGTGTTACAGAAGCGACCGATTTCGAGGCTTACAATATTTGCCTCATCCTCAAGCAAAGCAACGAGTTTGTTTTGTTAAAAAACAATAACATAGATATCGACAATAAGAAGTTTTCCGCTTACATCCAGGGTACTGTCTGTCTTCATCTCTTCCTTTATGACACTATCTATTGTAGTGAGGTGGTATATTGATCATTATATATGTATGTAAATAAAAGGCTCTTGGGAATATGGTTGAGCATTAATGTGTTCTAACTGTGTAGCTGTTGCTAAAGATTGTTGTCTTTGATCCTTAAAATACTTCTTGGATGCTCTAGTTTTTGTTGTCAAAGTTTTTTATTATCAAAAAGGTAGGATTACCTTCTGGTCTGTAATAATATTAAAAGTAGTTAAAGACAAATACAAATACAGTATAAGCTGCCACATTAGGACTGTACATAGTTTAAAAACTTGTGGAAGATGAAAAATTACATATTATGCACTATCATGTCCTTTTTTTGTAGTTTTGTAAACTTCTTATTGTCGATATCTATGTTATTGTTTTTTAACAAAACAAACTCGTTGCTTTGCCTGAGGATGAGGCAAATATTGTAAGCCTCGAAATCGGTCGCTGGATGTAAGCGGAAAAATTCTTATTGGCAATATCTATATTATTGTTTTTTAACAAAACAACCTCTTTGCTGAGCCTGAGGATGAGGCAAATATTGTAAGCCTTAAAATCGATCGCTTCTGTAAAACTCTGAAAGTAAATATTAGATTGTGAGTATTGACCTTTTTAATATATCTGTTCAATTATGGACTCACACTTGCAACCCTTTTATCATTATGATAGATAATTATTAAAATAGAGTCAAAATAATATTAAATTTACGAAGTTGATAGAAGACTGCAAACACCTTAAAAATGTTCACAGTTCTAAGTTTATTTAAATAACACTATAATTATAAACCAACACTGTAATTATACTAACACACACATATATAGAGCTATTAAAAGTAAAAATTAAGTAAATTTAGAGGTGTAGATTGTCGTTACTTGTGAGTTTCTTCTTGTTACTTTTGATACGATTTTGTATATAATCAGTTACAGTATAAGTGATTTTGTAACAAATAGATACCTTTTCAGCATTTCTAGATTTTGGGAATGAATTGATCACGCGTCCCTAATGTTGATATTCTACTTTTCTGTTAGGCGAATATACTATAGTCCTGTCGGGATGTTATTTGACTTTACATGGCGAGATACCTCACATTTTATTGTTCTAACCTTTAGGGATGGTCAGTAGTAGTGTAAGTTTAAAATCGTGAGTTCCACTGTTGCGTTAAATTTCCCCCAATATCTTTTTTGCAAATTTTTAGTGCAGCCGATATTTTCCGAGTTAAAGGGGAAAGTAGTAGCAGAAAGCAATAAAGCATTTACGATATGAATGTACATAAACAAAAATCGAGAGAATTATATTTTATAGAACTTTGATCTCTTTAATTTTTTTCAACAACATGCGGTGTTCCCAACCGGTCACCCATCCAAGTACTAACCGCACCTAACACTGTTTGACCTCGGTTATCGGACGAGAACCGATATATTCAGTGTGGTATGGCCTGTGGTTGACAATTGTAAATGAAAAAAATTGATACCAAAATGAAGTAGATGACCAATCAGGTTAAGTATATATCGAACATATACGTATATATTACATATATTGGATTGGGATATAAGTTAGCCAACTAAGGAAGAACATCGTCTCTTAGCATGCTTAAATATTTTTCCGCTGTCAAATTATCATCTATAAATATACGACCAATAATATGATCTCCTATAATACCTGCCCAAACATTCAACTTTGAGGATACTGAGTGTGTGTCTCACGCATCCAATGAGGATTCTCGCTGACAAATATCTACAGTTTTGTCAGTTTACCTCTTCGTTCAATGTAAATGTTGATTCATCAGAAAAAATAATTGTGCCAAGAGCTATTTCATTTGTTAATTTTATCCATCATTCTTTTGCAGAAATGAATTCTACGATCCGGATCGTCTTCTGTTAGCTCCTGCACAAATGTTAATTTATATGGATGAAATTTTCTTCATGGAGACCCCTTAGGACAGTTGTGTGACTCACATTATTTTGACGTGCAATTTGACGTGAACTTGACGTTGGATTCTCTGCGACACTTAACAAAATATCCACTTTCACTTCATCTTCAATGAAGTTCGATTTTCTTTTTAATGGTTTGATATGTCCAAGTTCTCTGAATTGTGCGTAAATTTTAGACACAGTACCTTGTGAAATATTAGGTAACTCACGATACCTCTGATTAAATAAGTTTGCTACTTCAACTTGACTTCTACAATTCTCCCCGTAACCGATCATCATTAAAATCTCAATTCGGTGGGCCTTAGTTAAATATTTCATTTTTATTTCTGCAAGAAATTAGTTTATAATTAAGAATTTATTATTTTAATGTAAAATGTCAACAACATGTCAACTGATTGATAACAATCCGCATTATTTACCGATTTAGTTTAATTGGCAGACTATCTATACAGTTTTTACCTATTCACGACAGAAAATGTTAACACGGTTACTAAACAGAAATTTTCCCCAATATACAGTGTACTGACACTTACGAGTAGAAGTCTATTGTCTGTATTTAGCTAATTTAAAATAATACCATAGCACGTGATAAATTATTAATTTCAAAATTTCACCTTGTATTATTCATTAGAAACGCTACATGATATAGTTCATTGAAATTAGGTTGTTAAAAGTATTTTAAAAACATAAAAATATACAGGGTGTTTCATTAAAAATAACGATTATGGACTATGCCAGACTTGCGTGGATCACCCTGTACATTTAAACTTATGTTTAAAAAGCGCACATTTAAATTACCGCAGTCTGTATTCCAGAGTTTTTGATTATTTTCTATAATAAGGACACAAACAATTTTATTCCATAAGTGGTTTCCACACTTTATAAAAAAATGCTCACTGAAAATTTTGAAATATTTTACTTTAATGGGGGATCTAATCAATTGCTATTTTTATTACATTTTTTATAACAATTTTATATTACATATTTTAATTAGAATAAATTCTTTCCTCGGCTCGGTTCAGTATAAAAAATTGAAATACCATCAAACGAATTGCTATGTTTTTTTTTAAGTTACATTACATTAATTAGCTATAGTTGATACGAGTATTTTATTTCCCGAATATTCGAGACGATCAGAAATTTTATGCGCACAGCACGTGTCTTTGCATACTGCCTTACAAGTGCATCAGTTATTCCAAGTCCCAAACAAGAGGACCGACCACATGAATGAAAAAACATCTTTAAAAACAAAATTCGACACCTCCTTTGACAGTGATTCATAACCCAATCAATCTTTCCTTCTTTCTTTGTATATCTCTCCATGTATATACAGATACATAATGTTGGTTGGTTCATGAGAATAGAAACAGAAGATTGAAAAATGTAAAAAAATGTAATTATTTATTTACACTGAAAGTATTTGTTTGGAAATTGGGAATAAATTAAATATTGTTCTGAAGCTATTTTCTTGTGGCATTTTAATATCATATAATAGTTTTTATTGCGGGTTACACCCAATTTCAGTTTAAAATACGTTTCTTTTGATTTTTCGATATCCACTTCGGAAATCGTTCACAAAAATGAAATCGAATGAATTTACCTAAGTAGAAATCGAAAAGTAAAAATAAACGTATTTTAAACTGAAATCATGGTCCATTCCATAATAATAATTATAAATAAATTAAATCTTCAATCAATTATATTTAAAATTGTTCAATTAAAAACATAATATACAAAGTAATTGTTTAAAGCATGACCACTTAAAGAATGGATAATATTAGATGATCAAAGAAAATTTATGTTTGGACACTCTTAGGGTAAAGGAAACGAGGGAAGCCACCGAGAACCCTACCTCCTGAGCCAACTCAAGATTCCTACACAAAGAAGTTTGTGTAAACGAAAAACTGTGAAATTGAGAAGTGGGAGATGATGCAAAAACCAAAATAATGCTAAAACGAAGAAGATAAATGGAAGTAGGTAGCAACATACAAGAGTATTAAGAAAGACATAAGAAAATACAATGAAAGGTTGGTAGAAAATACAATCGAAAACAAGAAGAGCATTAATCATTGGGAAGAAGCAAATCGTTGCTCTAACTAACGAAACCACCAGGATTATAAACAGAAATGAAATAATATAACTCTTGACTAAATTTAACAGCGAACTATACACAATCTCTGAAACACTGAAGAAGCAATTAGTAACCAAGAAGATGTATCAGAAGTTATTCTGGAAAAAATTTAATCGACAATCACAAAAATGAAAAGCGTCAAAGCAGCTGGAATGAATGGCATAATAGTAGAACTGCTTAAATACGCTGGCAAAAAAACCTGGAAAAACTTAGCTGGTATATTTACGAACTGCCTAAGATCAAGGTGCATACCAAACCACTGGACTACAGCAAACATAATTCTCATTTAAAAGAAAGGTAGCAAAGATGATATTTAAAATTACAAAACTATTACCTATCATACACAAAATATTCACAAAGATCATCAACAACAGATTAACAAATGCATTAGATACTGCACAGTCAAGACAGCAAGCTGGCTGCAGAAGTAGATTCAGTACCCTGGATCATGTTCATATGCTTCGTGCTATATTATGCTTCGGTTATGCTCTTCATAACCTTCATAGACTTTCATTCTACATATCTCAAGGCAGTAATAGAATCTTTGATCAACCAAATAATTATAGAAAAGCAGAAGTTATGTAAAGTTTATGAAAACAATTTAGAATTTCTCACTAAAGGCGTCCGACAAGGAAACCCAATATTCACAAACCTCTTCACTGCAAATCTAGAAAATATATTTAGCAAAATGAACTGCAAATTAAATGTAATTTAAGATTTACAAGTGACATAGTTCTGATTTCTAATAATCCTGTAGAACTACAATAACTTATATGACCGAAAGGCAGCTAGGAATCAAGCTGGCCTAAAAATAATAAAACAAAAACTATGTATAATAACAGAAGAATGAAATTGGCTTGGGTATCTTTTGGTAAAAATACTGTAACATTGAAACACAGAATACCACTCTATCTGAAGAATAGAACATTCGATCAGTGTATACTACCAATCATGACATACGACTGCGAAACTTGGACACTAAAGAAAGACATAATGGACAATTCTTCAAGTCACTCAAAGGTCAATGGAGCTATGCATGTTAGGTATAACAAAGAGATCGCAATAGAATAAAATGGATCAGACAGATAACCCAGATCACTGATGTAATCCACAAAATAAAATCTTTGAAATGGCCGTACTTAGGACGTTTATCGACAAGATATGCTAATATATGGTCCACTAGAATTACACTTTGGTATCCAAGAGGCGTTAAGAGACCAAAAAGGCATATATACTCCCAAGGAGTTTAGCCAAATCCAATAGATCATGCATGGGATATTCTGGAACGACGTATTCGACGTAACCGTGGTCAGTTTGAAACCATCAATGATTTGGAGCAATCAGTTCGTGACCCTTCAAGCAGACTTTGCTGCCTTAGTCGAAGTATGCCTGATCGAATAAGAGCCGTAATTAGGGTTCGTGGAGGTAATAAACTCTATTAAATATCGTTTTCCATAAAAAAAACAATGACTTAATTTTGCATTCTGTGGAATACATAAATTGAAATTATTTTTAAAAACTTAACATATTTTATATTTTAGGGCTATTCTTACACGTGGTAATGTTATACGTGTTGTGACTTATATAAGTTTTGTTCTTAGTAAGAGAGTACTTATTTGATAAAAAAATTTATAAAAAAAATTAAATAAATAAATGTGCAAGTTCATTAATTATTCTACAATTGAGAGTTATCTCGCGCATTGGTGTTTTTCTCAAACATTCTTTTCTCAAACATTTTGTACTTGCTTCGCTTGTACTTTTGCCAATATTAAGTTAATATGCACTCACATCAGCAACTCTTTCATAATTTTGTATTATAGTCCAAACAACGTTCCTCAAAAACATTGTGACAAATATATCCACTGACAGGTCATCAGTAGAAATATGTCATTAGGATCTGAAATGGATCGTAAACGTCTTTTTCAACAGATAATGGTCTTTGGAAATTCTTGTGACGGCAATTTCCGAAACATTTATTCTTGATATTTCTATAAATACAATATTACTATTTTCATTTTATTGAATACCGTTATTGAATATTACTAGATGATTAAAAACCATTAGTTTACCACAGTACATAAAGTTTAAAAGTCGTGAGTTGCCAGAAATCAGAAAATTGTCTTAATTATATCCCGACGAACGATTTGTTCTATGAAGAACCGAGAGTTTGATTGAAATCTCGCAAAAAAAGCTATATCCGGCGGCTTCGATAAAAAAAAACAGTAAACTTATACTTGTAAAAATATAACTAAATACTCGTTACATAAAATTAATTCAAGTATAAAAAGTATTTCAACATCGAAGCAGTCCGTCGAAGAAATAAAACGATTTTACAACAATTTGTCTATTTTAATGTCAAAATAAGAGAAAAATACATTTGAAAATTGTAATATCCCAGTACTTTACTTTACTTTATCGTGTCCGGACATGTCATTCCTAAAATTTCGGCCCAGTATCGGGCTACGTCGGTTCCATCTTTGTTGGCGAGCCACAAATCTTCAAGGGTACATCGATGAGGACAGTTTCTGCATGTAAGAAGATGTTCCATATTCTGTGTTTCTCCACAGTCACAGTTCACATCATCTTGGTCTATTTTTCCCCATTTTGCCATGTTTGATTTTACTGTAGCAACCCCCGTTCTTATCCTATTCAAGGTTTTCCACGTTTTAAAGTCTAGGGTCTGGCCGGTCCATTGAACTTGAGGAAGTGGAAAATACTCAGGCGGTTCATCCTGCACTGTTCCAAGGAAGCTTTTCCTAGATTTTAGTCGCTTTCGTGGTGTTCGAGCTTTGTATAGGGCATGCCGATCGTCCGCGATCTGTTTCATTTTCTCTATGTGTTCTGCAACTCCTCTGCGTGTTGAGGGTTCTGCAAAACCCGCTGCTCTATATAGATTTGAAAGTGGCGTTGGTTTCATGCACTCCGTTACTATCCTGCATGTCTCATTTAGCGCAGTTTCAACTTATTTGGTGTGGGCAGATCTGCTCCAAACGGGGCACGCATATTCCCGTTAGCTTTCTGAGTATGCTGTTCCTACTTGTTACTTTTCCTCTTGTTTTTATGCAATGTTGTCTGTAGGTGAGGGATCGGTCCAGAGTTACTCCAAGATATATAGGTTGGTTTGTGTGTTCTAATGTATTACCATTCTACACAATTTGGAGTTTTCACTTGGCTTCCTTTGTGCGAATGTGGAAAGCGCAGACTTGAGTTTTAGAGGGATTGGGTCTCAGAGAATTCTGCAGGTAGTACGCTGTCATTGTTTTTAAGGCAGTTTCGAGTTTCTCCTTCACTATCTTTAATACTATTTCCTTGAGCATATATTGCAAGATCATTAGCATAGAGGAAGTGCTTGGTTTCGGTGGAGTAGGTTCGTCGTTTGTGTATATATTGAAGAGCATTGGTGCTAAAACACTTCCCTGTGGGAGGCCGTTTTTTTAACTCTCCACTTACTTACTTTACCCTCCAGCATAACGAAAAAACGTCTATTCTGCTGTAAGGAATATACTACCTTTCCCAGATGGTGGTCATTGAGAGTGTCGTATAATTTGCGGAGCAATGTTTTGTGCCTTACTGTATCATAGGCTGCTGTCAGATCTACAAAAGCAGCCCCTGTTATAAGTTTTTACTTGAGTTTTTACAAGACTTGCCAGGTCTGAATCCTCCTTGTTGTGGGATGAGGTGCTTGTCGACATTTTTTTCCATTCTGGCGAGTATGAGTCTCTCGTATAGTTTAAAAAAGTGACACAATAGCGAAATAGGTCTGTAGCTACTGGGGTTTTTTGGATCCTTACCTGGTTTTAACAAGGCTATTACTTTAGATTTCCTCCATGATTTTGGAATTTTGGAATCTTTGGGTTTTGTAGCACGTGTTATAAAATTGCAAGATCCAGTTTTTTGATCCTTGGCCTAAATGCTTTATTTGTGCACTGCATATATCATCCACACCTGCAGCTTTCCCGTTTTTTAACCAGTTCAGACCGTCGTGGAGTTTTTTTAGTGTAAAAGGAGTTCCTAGGTGGTTTGTCTCCGAATCCAATCTTCTCCTAGTGTTTGGGTCCTTATATCGGTTAGTAGTTCTTCCATTCGCAAGGAGTTGAGCAGCGACTTGTTTTGCTGTAACCTTGCAAGGTGGTTTATGTTCTTTTGGATCACTGCTGAGTTTTTTTACAAGGTTCCATGCTATTTTCCTACTATGTGTCATGTCCATTTTTTCCAGGGTCTCAATCTACTTTTCCTGTCTAACTTGACTTAGCTGTTGGAGTAGTACTGCTGCGCAGTCAACCGTTTCTTGGCTAAAAGGGTCAGTGGAATAGAGGGTTTCGTATGTTCTCATTAGTTCTTTGGACTCACTGGACATCCCGGGAACATATTGTTGTCTACATCCTCTAGGGATAGTTTTTCTAGACACATTTTTGAGTACCTATACGAATTTTTCGTAGTTCTCTACTTTTAGTTCAAGGCGTAGTAGTTCAAAATCTAGCATGTCTGCATACTTTTGCCAGTTTGCCTTTTTGAAGTTAAATCTCCTTCTGAATGGAATAGCTTGTGGTCTGACAATTGGGAAGATATCTATACCAATTGGTCTATGCTGAGTTTTTTGGTATGGGGCCATATACTACTTTGGTACAGCGGCCTACGATACAGTCTAGAGAGAAGGCATGATATACAAGCTCCTCCGTACAATCTCCTGTAAATCTACCGCTCGAATAATTAACAGCATGCTAGCCGACCGAACGATTCAAGTAGTCATGGGAACCGACATCAGCACCTCAAGAAAACTGAAGAATTTTGGTACGCCGAGTCTGGGTCCGTGCAACAAGGTGTAAGTCATTTGAACAAACAGAAGATATCCTTACAGCAGACTTACACACAGTGGGAAAGTATTTCCGTAAATGGAGGCTTCAACGAAACGCTACCAAAACAGAAGTTTCCAGTTTTCATCTAAATCACAAGCTTGCAGGAAGAACACTGAATAGCCAATTCGAAAACACCACACTCGTCTACAATAAAACACTAAAGTACTTTGGGGAACACTCTTGACAGAACCCTATCTTTCAAGGAACAATTGAACAATACAATGAGAATGATTGCTGGTGTTATCAAATCCACATCTAGGCAATGGCTCTCAGTACTGAGCCACATTCCACCACTCAAACTACGGCGCATACACTCCCTCACTAGTGAGTACAAAAAGATACTTAGTAACGAGATCAAGATATAGATGCTGCCAACGGTAACCGTTTATGCTCCGAACGACCGCTAATAAAAACAGCACAGATTGCTGTGGAAAATGAGTTCAACTTAATATCTACTTAGAGTCGAGAATGGATGGAACAACAAAATAGCAGCAATGGCTTATGAGTCAATAATTTTCTGGGTCAGTTTTATTTCCTTTCTTATGTTGCAGAATCGTTACTGCATTATTCCGTTTACACGGTATCGACTTCTCTCTTAAGCATAAATTAAAAAGTTCTAATATTTTGAGTATTAGTCTCGCCTCTGTTCTTGAGAGATCCGATTACTAGTGCATCATCTTTTGGTGATTTATTGTCTTTTATCTTATCCATTGGTTATCTAATTTCACTAAGTTTTATGTCTGGCATTAGTACAAAACCTTGATTTCATATGGTTTTTCCAGTTGATTTTTTTTATCTTTATTTTGGTGTCCAGTCTACTACTGTATAGTTCTTGATAGAACATCTTCCACAGTTTTTGACAACTCAGTCCTATTGGTTATTAATTTACTCTGTTGTTTGAATATTTGACTCTTTATAGTTTTTAATTTATAAGTACCTTTAAGCTTTCTTTTTCCTGTGTCGTTTGTTGGATTTTTTCGTTATTAATTTTCTCAAATCTATTGCTTTGTGTATTTCTTAATTCATCTTCTTTATTTCTTCTATACTTATGCTTATATTTTGTTTTATATTTTGTCTTTGTTTCATTATTATTTTGATTTTACTTCGTCCGTACTTGGTAATTTGATCTTCGTTCTTAACTTTTGGACACTGGACTCTTTTGGCTTTCTCGGATAGCTTGTGTAATGCATTCATTAAAAACATTTAAATCTTCAGTATTAAGTGTCCTTTTATTTGATTTTAATTTGGTCCTAATGTCTTGGTGGTCCCTGCATCACAGACCCTGCATCACACAAAAACCACCAGGTTTTGACTTACCACGCAAGTCACGCAACACGTGGACTATGCTGAACCGAATCAGAACCCAATACGGCAGATGCGGTTACATGATGCACAAATGGGATAGACGACCATCCCCACTCTGTGACTGCGGACAACCTCAAACCATCTGTCACATTACAGAACAGTGTCCCACAAGATGCTGAACCGAATCAGAACCCAAGGCAACAGGGTAGATGCGGTTACATGATGCAAAAGTTGGGTAAACGACCATCCCCACTCTGTGACTGCGGACAACCCCAAACCATCTGTCACATTACAGAACAGTGTCCCACAAGATACTATTAAGGAAGCTCAGAGGATTTCCTGAAGAAGACTCCAGAGTCGATAGAATATATAAATAAGTTAGAGTTTCGTTTGTAAACATACATGTAATGATTAATACAAAAATATATGTAAATTTAAATGTAAATGTGTCAAGTACCATACGATAAATAAAATAAACACAAACAAATTACACACAAAAACATAGAAAACAGTTAGAATTTTATATTCGTATTGTAAGAGCACCGCTCTCAAACTGTTTTTAACTATATGCATGCTGTTGCCTACAAGGTCGAGGCCAAGCATGTCAATCCATCAATTGTGAAAAGACATAATCTAAGAATAACCTCGTTATAGATTTTAGCAGAATTTTTAAAATAATATATTTTTTGAAAACGGGCGGAAATCGAAACGTGAAACATTAGTTTGTTAAAAGTGTAATTTTCATTACAATCAATAATTGTGGCTTAATCCTATATAAACCTAATATTTTTAATATATAATTTTTTTACCTAAACCTGCAGTTACAATAATTTTACCCCAAATTATTATTTTTATTAATAAACCTAACGTCTGCGTAACTCTTTTCTATTTTATCTGCAAAGATTCCTTTAAAGTTGTTGACTCATGTCCCTTTGAAAATTAAATTTTGTTGCAGAAGCTGAGATAAACTCAAAATTTTATTTGTGACAAAAAAATTCTTTTTGCATTTTTCGCAAAAAGTTTAAATTTTTCCGAAAACAAGTTTATCTTCTCTACTTTTGAACTCGCATGGTGTTATATAAACTTTCAGACTTTTAAGTAAAGTTTAGAAAAAGATTATATATCGGAAAAGTAATTTGTAAAGTTTTAGAGACTCTTGACGCCAGAAGAACTACAAAGTGCGTTGGGAAATTTTTTAAAAGCAGTGCTAAAATTTGTCTTCAAAGATATTTTATTGACTTAAAAATTTAATGGTTTATACGTAAAAGCTGCTAAAATGGAGCGAGTTGAATTGCGCTATAAATTATTCTTTTATTTTTCATCCCAATTATTTGCAAGATTTTTATATAATAAGAAACTTCTTTGTGCATGTTTTAGTTAACGTTAAAAGATAACAAGTTTATTCAAATATGCTTATGCCATTTCAGGCAGTGAGCCACGATGATAAATAATATTATTAATTTAATTATCTTTAGTAATTTTCAATTAATTGTTATATTTTAATCAAAAGTGGAAAAAAATGTAAGTAAATTCAAATCCATCTAGTAGATTCGAATTTAAAGCTGTTTAAAAACAGTAAGTTTTTCGAAAATCGCATTTTTATCATTTGTAAATTAATAGTACTTTTTCCTGCCAATTTCAAATTGCTTAAAAATTTAGATAAAGATAAATCGATATGTATACAACAATGTCTACTTATTGAGTTTCTTGGTCCAGACCTTAACAATTTTTTTTTGACCTCTTAAAAATTGAACTCTTTGCCTGATAATTAGTCAACACATAAGGTTGTTAATGATTACTCTCGGCTGTTTGATTATTTTGCAATATTTAAAACTCAACAAGTTATTAAAAAAGATAACAAAACTTAACTTTCAAGCGTTCAAGGAAGTCTTTAGGTGGTCAAGAACCGAAGCTATGACAGTTTTAATTTTAACCCGTAACCGGTGAGGTGCAATTTCAGTTACATTCAGCGTGTTGTGGAGTCTCACAGACCCTTTTTTTTTAGTAGACTGTATTTTTAGAACAACCAAAAAATATATGATCTAAATCACTTTTCTCTCCACAATGCTCACATCTGTCATCATCCAAAACCTTTATTTTAAATAAGTGCTTTGAATAACATGCGTGCCCGAATCGTATTCTAATAATGGAAGTTCTGTGCCTCATGGAAGCTCTACAAGACTTTTACCAAGGAAATTTGGGAATATCTGGATGAATTAACAAATATCCATTTCGATTCCATCAAGAGTATTCCTTCCACTGGTAGCTCCACTCTCGAAGCAATGTTGACCTGCAAGAAATAATACCATCAGAAAGCGTTGCTTGATGTAGAATATCAGTATCGGTTGAAATGCTTTATTTTGGCTAATAAGTAGACATATTCATTATGTTCAAATCCTGCATGTGCTTTAATCCAGAGAAAATATACATTGATTCCTTTGGTTAAAAGAGTTTGAATAATATGTTTAATTCTATAAATGTATGGGCAGTCTTGTAAGTTTGGTGGTCCATATTTACTAAGGAGTCGGACAAAATTATAATATGGGCAAAATCAACTTCAGCTACATATAATAAAGCTTCATATATTGCAAAAGCCTCCACTGTATAAATCGAAGTCTCCGGTTTCAGTTTGAATTTCTTTTCTATATGTCCCGATGGTATAAAAAAAAACGCATCCGGTTCCATCTGAAGATTTAGACGCATCTGTATATAGAGCTATTGCCTCTTTGTAATTGCTCGTTATAGATAGAACAATATTTTTATTTAAATATATGTTTTCATTATAATTTGCTACAATAATATCTGTATATAAAAAGAAAGAAGAGCAGTTTTTGAATATGTGGTTCGTTCTATCTATTTTGTTTAAAAGTACTATATTTTGGTTATACCTACGCTTCGCAAAGTAAGGGAGATTTCTTTTTTTGCCAATATTTATTTGTCAGGTCATGGCAATTCAAAGTCACTATCGTTTCTTATAGAGATGAGTTCAGTAAGTACACTTTCATTAAATATTTTTTGGACAAAAACCTTCGTCTTATATTTAAAGAGGGTTCCAAGGCTTCCAAATATAAAGCTTGTACTGGAGTGGATCTCATGACTCCTAAACATATTCGTAAGGCTGAGTTCTGTAAAACTTTGATTTTGTTTAGTAGTACATTACTGGCTAATCTATGCAAAACACTTCCGTAATCAAAAATATATCGTATGTAGGCTTGGTAAAATAATAAACTTACTTAAACATCCGATCCCCACCAAGTTTTATTAATTGATTTAAGAAAGTTTAATCCCTTATTGCATCTGTTCAACATGTCATCAATATGTACCTCCAGGTCAATTTCTGGTCGAGTATCATTCCCAGATATTTAATTGTATTTTTAAGGTAAAATTGGTGCTCACCTAAATTTATTGTATTGGCATTAGAAAAGTTATGCCTGGTAAATAAACAAACTTGTGATTTACTGCAAGATCATTCAAAACCATTTTCTATAAACCATTTTTGATGGAATCCATACACTTTATTCAGATTTTCAATGGATTGCTGATATTTCTTGTGCTTTGTGTACAAACAGAAATCATCAGCATTTTTTTAACCTATTCTCTATCCTTCCATTGTTGGATATAGGTCTCCCCCAGTTCTCTCCATCTTTCCCTATCTTGAGCTGTTCTCTGCCATGTGGGACCTCCTTGTTTCCTGATGCCATCTTTCTACCTCATCTGTGGTCTGCCTCTTGATCTCTTTGCATTGTATGGACACCACTTTCCAATGGCATTGTTCCATCGTCCGTCTTGGAGACGTTCATTGTGTCCAGCCCATTTCCATTTCAGTTTTGCTGCTTGTTCTATCGCGTCTACTGTCTTTGTTCTGGTTCTGATCCACTGATTACGTTTTCTATCTCTAAGTGATACACCCAACATTTGTCTCTCCATCGCTCTTTGTGCCTTCCTTATCCTATCCAAATTGGCCTGTGTAAATGTCCATGTCTGTGCTCCGTAGGTGAGCACCGGTATTATGCAGGAGTTATATACCTTGCTTCGTAAGTATAGAGGGATTGTTTGATTTTTTAAAACGTAAGAAAGTTTGCCGAACGCTGCCCATCCCATTCTTACTCGTCTCGATATTTCGGCTGTTTAATTTTCTCTGTTAGCTCTGATTGCTTGTCCTAGATATATATACTCATTTACCTGTTCTATTTTTTCTGTTTTTATTTTTATTGCCTCTTGGTCTTCCGTGTTTGTCATTACTTTTGTTTTGTTGAAGTAAATTTTTAGGCCTTTTTGCAGTGATTTTTCATGAAGTTCATTCAGCATTAATTCCAGTTCTTGTCGTTCCGAGGAGATCAGGAGTATATCATCCGCATATCTAAGGTGATTTAGGTATTTTCCGTTAATACATATTCCTCTGTTTTCCCAATCTGTTGATTTTATTATGTCTTCGAGGGTCAAGGTAAACAGTTTAGGTGAAATTATATCGCCTTGTTTAACTCCTCGTTTAACTTTTATATTACGACGGATATTATCCGTCATTAATTTGTCGTCCAGAATTACGGTCATGGTTGCGTTTTGGTAAATATCATATATCAATTGTCGGTATCTTGAATCTATTCTACTATTGACCAGAGCTTCTTCAATCGCCCAGTGTTCAATGCTGTCGAAAGCCTTTTCATAATCTACGAATGCTAAGTACAGCGGAAGGTTGTATTCATTGGTTTTTTTTTAATTAAGATTTTAAGCGCATGTAGATGGTCGATTGTGCTGTATCCTTTCCTGAATCCGGCCTGTTCCACTGGTTGGTAGTTATCAAGTTTATAGGTTAGTCGGTTGTTTATTATTCTTGTGAAGGTTTTATATAGTTGTGACAAAAGGGAAATAGGACGGTAGTTGTTTAGGTCTGTTTGGTCTCCTTTCTTATGTATTAAGATTGTGTTGGCATTTCTCCATTGTTTAGGTATTTTACCTTCAAACAGACATTTGTTGAACAGTATTTTTAGCATTTTTTTTATCGTGTCTCCTTCTTCTTTTAGCAGTTCCGTCAGTATTTTGTCCTCACCGGTCGCTTTATTTCTTTTCATGTCGTTTATGGATTTTTCGATTTCATCTTCAGTTATTTCTGGTAATACCTCTGAGCCAACATTTTGTATTTTCCTCGAGAGATTCTGTTTAGATGAAAGTGGTGGGTCATTTTTAGAACTGTATAGATCTGTGTAATATCTTTCTGGGATTTTTACTATTTCTCCTAGATCTCTTTCTTCATTGTTCTCAGCTTTAAGCATGATTAGTTTCCTTTTTCCTGTATTTGTCTTCATTGTTTTTAATTTTTTGTTCTTCTCTATGATTTTCTTAATGCGGTCTTCTTGGTATTTCTTTAAATCTTCCTTTATCTGTTTTCTTATGGTTTTGTTCAGTTCGGTAAACTCCACTGTATTTCTTTTGTTATCATTCAGTAGTTGTCGTCGTTTTTTTAGCATATCTTGTGATTTAGCGCTAATTTTTTTGTTGTTTTCGCTTTTGTTTATTTGCAATCTTTAGGCCTACTTCTAGTAGTTCTGTTGTTATTTTATCGTTTAATTCGTCTAGTTGCAAATCCTTTAGCTGTGATATGTCACTTCTTTTTAGCTGGTTTATGTATTGTTCTTTCCGTTCTTCAAGAAGTTCTGCATCTATCTCTTTTTTAGGTGGTTTAAATTTTTGTCTGTCTGTTGTGGAGTTAATTTTGATTTTGGCTCTAATAATTCTGTGATCACTTCCTACGGAAATCATGTTTATGACCGTAACGTCTTGTACTATGTTCTTTTCTTTTGAAAGGATGTAACTAATCTCATTTTTTGTTAAACCATTGGGCGCGACCCACGTCCATTTTCTCTGTGGTTTTTTATTGAAAAAGGTATTCATCGCATATAGACCATTCGTTTCCATGTAGTTCATCAATGTTTCTCCTCTTTCGGTTCGTGTTCCATATCCAAAGTTGCCGATTTTATTTTCTGATTCTTCTAGTTTTCTCCCTAATTTGGCATTGAAGTCGCCTATAATGATTATGTAGGTGCTTTTGTATTTGTTCACTGTTTGCGTCAATGATTCATCCGTATGTGATGATGTAGGGGCGTAAATTTGTATGATCTTTAAACTTATATTTTTATTTATGTCCATTATTAGAGCCGCGATCCTTTCTGAAATTCCAATATATTGTCTAATCTTATGGACATACTGATTAGAAATAAGAAAACCGACACCAGCTAATGATTCTTCTGATGATATTAAATGCAATATTAGTAATAGTGATGTTGTGTAGATCTGCTGTGTAAATATTAAACAAAACAGGACTCAAAACGGAGCCCTGAGTTAATCCTTTGTTATTAAGTCTAGGCACTATAAAAGTGTGAGTCATTTAAATAAATTATCCTATTTGTGTACAGGTTCACAACGTTAGAAGCAAACTGTGCTGGAATATAAAAAAAATTAATCATTTTTTCTTGGAGAATTGTAAGAGATACCGAGTCGTAAACACCTTCGATGCCTAAAAATAGGTCAGGTACATAACTGTTCCTGGAAAAACTATTCTGAATGTCTACAACAAGAGTTTTTAAGGAATCTAAAGTTCCATAACCTTTCTTAGCCAAAAATCTAACCTAATTTTAATCATCCGTTCAAGAGTCTTCAATATACATGATAATAATGATAAGTAAACTTCAGCTAATTTAGGGTTTTTTCCAGGTTTGGGAATAGGGACGACTATAATACGCTTAAAATCGATTATGCCGTTACCCTCAATAATTATCTGGTTAAATATATTTAAAAGTAATTCTTTTGCGTTATCTGGCAAATTTTGTATCATAGGATATTTGCCTGCATCATATCCTGGTGAGGTACTAACGCGATTATCAAGAGCAAACTCTAATTCGGCTCTTGAAAAAGGTGTTAAGAGAAAATAATTCTGATCAGATGGAAGAGTTTCAGATGTCATTACATCTACCTGGTTATTTACGTAAGGTGAAGCTATTTTATCAAAGAAGTCGTCTATCCATGAGTTATTTAGAGGCAGTGGAAAGTTAACTTTTTTCCTATTAATTATCCTGGCTTGTTTCCAAATAAGACTAGATGGAGTTTGTTTATTTAATTTTGAACACCATTCTATCCAACTTTGTTTTGCCTTTAATTTAAGGAATTTTTGACACGAGCATTCACTTCTTTGCATTTACAAAAATTTTCAGGAGAAGCTGACTACAGTTGAACTACAATAATTTTAAACATTTATTTGCTTTACGATTATTTTGAAGCATATTTTGTGCATATCTTCGAGTGCAAATATTC